>JAPWTK010000021.1:0-1200000 GCA_029963805.1 Aromia moschata | reverse complement strand
AAAAGTTAAATCTAGAAGTTGTAGATAATGAAAACTTTGTTATAGGACATTATTCACCATAACCTCAAAATTATCGAGAAAAACGCAAAAAAACGTTTTGTTTTTTTTGTTTTTAATTTCTTGTTTAACTCGGTGAAAATGTTATTTTTTATGTTTAAAACAAGCCGTATTTTTGTCAAAGCAAAATATTTGTTTTTCGAGGTTTTATGAAGAAAATTGAAAAAAAGACTCAATTTTCAATCGAAAAATTTGGTTAGCAAACTTTCGATTTTTGAACTTTTTAAGTGCTCATTTTCTTCGTTGAAATGTCAACTTTAACAGAATTAAAATATAATATTGTTTATGTAGAAAAATATCTTTAAAAAAGCGAAAAACCGGAAGGTATATAACCTTCATCGTCAGAATTGATACAACTTCGATTTCTTCAGGTTCATTTTCTATATTTTCAGTTTCTTGGAGTTCTTCTTGATTTTCGAGTTCAGTATCATTATTTTGATTAATATTTCCTAGTATCCACGTAGTGTCTTCGTCTTCGATGTCCTCGGAATTACAAATTTTACAAGTAGTTTTTCCCGTTTTTCGCTTGTTTTAAACACGCCTTAAATACGGCTTGTTTTAAACACAAAAAAAGAACATTTTCACCGAGGTTCATCAAAATATAAAAAGTTTTGCGGGAGATGTAAATTAAAAACAAAAAAAAGAACGGTTTTTTGCATTTTTTTCGATAATTTTGAGGTTATGGGTAATAATGTCCTATAACAAAGTTTTCATTATCTACAACTAGATTTAACTTTTTTCGATAAGATGCATAGTTTAGCCACAAATCGCAAAAAAACGAATATCCACCCACGGCCCACCCTTTACTACCCCCGAAGGATGGAAAAGTGGGTGGGGCTCTTGTGAAACTTTCTTGTGAAATTTTTTTCAATTATTTGTACATTCACACCAATTTTTTACGAGATTTTTTGTTTCTTTCATTCGATTTGGATCAAGGGTTATTTTTTTTGATCTGTCACGCCCGAAGAGTGGAAAATCAAGGCTGGGGTGATATTTTAAGCCATATCGATTTTGTCAACTTTTCGAAATTTGAATTGAGATTTGTAATCAGCGACATCAAAAACTTCAATATGTCGTTTTTTATCCAGGTTCGCACAAATTTGTAGGTTTTTACCCCCATATTGCATGCGCCATTTCGGATTTTCAAAACCTGTTTTCAGATTTATTATCAATGACCTCATAAACCCCGACATACATACATATAGCTTTTCAAATTCGTAATGATTTTAAAAATCTCCTACAGGCAGTTGTTCTAAAATTCCGAAAATTTTTGACCGCCATTTTGGACCGATCCAAAATGGCAATCCAACTCCAAAAATTGTTATCGGCGATCTCGAAAAACCTTTATCAAAACAATTTCTGGTCCAGATTAAAAAAATTAAAAAAATTGTTCCGCATTCTGATGCCAGATATGGATTCAGTACCCCTAAAAACTATCATATACCAAGTTTGATTAAAATCCGTAGAAAATTAAGAAAGCAATTCTATTTGATCGTATGGTATGGTATCGTATGATACAATACCAGAATTGGCACGATGTTTTTTATCGTATACGATACAATACCAGTGAACCGGTAACCGTTTACTTTTTTTACAAGGGTAGTTATGAGTAGAGAGAGGACGGAGCGGTTCGTCACAGGTCCGAACTCAGCTAAGGTGCATTTTCAAACGAAACATAAGAATTGTCTGTAAGAAGATAAAAAACAAGTTCTGAAATTTTTATTTTAGTTATTAAAAAAAAATACATTACTGTCACTATCATTGAGAGGAGGGGTGAACAAATCACAAGCAGGATAATAGAAGCAAAAAGATCAAACTTTTTTAACCGTATTATTTTGCAAACAGTAAATGCATTGCATGTGTATATCTTCAGTGTGAATTATATTCGTCAGTAATTTGAAAATAACATATTAAATTCAGTTGCGCGATTCGCTAATTTGTTTTAGGAAAGGGAAATACTCATTTCGGACAGGACTGTTACGTACATTTTAATTTAACTGGGTCCTGAATAAAATATTAGTATTTATTACCAGCTGTATATAACTTTAATATGCATAAACTTTATAATCAAATGTTGCCGTGGCAACGGGAGCAATTTACAGTTTTCAACTCAATTAAATAACATACCGACGGCAATTAAAAAGTTCCATTAAAATTAATAATTTCCCAGAGTTACATGTTTATGTGCGAGCGACATGTCGAGTATAAAGTATCCTGTAATTGATTGCAGTCACGTAGGGCCTTCCGTTCACTAATTAAACCGTTATAGTTGTCAATCATTTACCCAAGCGGTGTATGACAAATAATTCTATAAACTAACTTCATCCATTCGCATGCATATAAAATATGAATAGATACCCTAAAATATGCATAACCTTACACAACACCCTAATATACACTGTTGGCAAAGTCACATCTTCCGTCTGCAAGTTGATGTAAGCAAATCATTGGTTATAGACAAGAGCTACAGGCCAATAAATGAGATTCTTCAATGCTTCAATAAATTTGAATAGATTTGACAAGGAATCTGAACGATAAGAAGAATTTGGCGTTTCTGAGTGTCGTATTTTTGCTTGCAAAACTAATTTCTAATAACAAGATGAACAAAACATTTACATTGAAATATACTTAAATTCACTTACAAACGTGCATAAATTAAAAATATATAGCTATCCAAAAAAAAACATCATCAAATCTTGCTATGGTCATGAATACGACCATAGCCATCAAAAATGGCTATGAACAAGAGAGGCGAAAATGTCGAAGCTCAAAGTGAAACTTTTGAAAAATTGACTTTTGGGCCCAGAGGTCAGACCATGAGTACTATCCGTTTTTTGGGTCGCTGATTCCAAATTCGTGGTCCTTTTAACCCCAGCAACTCAAGATTTTTCATTACCTCAAAAAAATCGATATTCTGAACGATTAAACCATATAACCTTATGTTATGACTCAAGCTTCCAACGCTAAATCCAATTAACAAAATCTCATAAACATTAAACCAGATGGTATTCCAACCTAATAAGCTCAAGAACCCAATTCCCCATAACCCTATAACCCCATAACCCCTTAACCAAGGGAAGAAATCGTAAGCAATCTGTATTACTGCAAAACATCACCTAGCTGAGGACTCCTTGAAAACCCAAGTACTTAAACCCGAAAACTCCCATAACACTAGAGCCCCATAACCCCATAACTCTATATCCTCATAACCACATGACCCCTGCCATGACGGCATGAAAGCCGTAATCCAGGGACTCAGCCGGATAAAGGGCTCACTCCGTTGCCCGCCGTCACCGCGAGGAGGTGCCTTGGATGCAGGCACATGCAAGAAGGGTTTAAGGAATGAACGAATCACGGTCCCGTAATACAAATTGCTTATGATTTATTCCCTCGGTTATGGGGTCATGTGGTTATGAGGTTTCACGAATATACGGCTATGAGGTTGTAGGGTTATGTGAGTTTTCGAGTTTAAGTACTTGGGTTTTCAAGGAGTCCTCAGCTAGGTGATAGTTTGCAGTACCTAATACAGATTGTTTACGATTTCTTCCATTGGTTAAGGGATTATGGGGTTATAGGGTTGTGGGGTTATGGGATTGTACAGTTATCGAAATTTTTGAGTTTGAGTACTTGGGTTTTCAAGGAGTCTTCAGCTAGGTGATGTTTTGCAGTGATGCAGATTGCTTACGATATCTTGCCTTGGTTAAGGGGTTATAAGATTATGGGGGATTGGGTTCTTGAGATTAGGTTGGAATATCATGTGGTTTAATGTTTATGGGATTTTGTTATTTGGATTTAGCGTTGGTTATATGGTTTAATCGTTCAGAATATTGATTTTTTTGAGGTTATGAAAAATCTTGAGCTGCTGGGGTTAAAAGGACCACGGATTTGGATTCAGCGACCCAAAAAACATGTGATACTAGGAGAAAATTATTCTTTCGCATTTATAAAAAAAAGTCACAACATTAAAATGTTATCCAATCATTGTATGTACTTTTTTCTGTTCGCAGATGAATAACATTACAAGATTTGTCCCTTCAGAGGAAACTTATTTTCCCTAAAAATATCTATCGGCATATTAGTTGGTCCTGTTCCCACCACCTCTGCGATCCTCCCCTCATATTTGGTTCGCGTCTATTTGAAAGAGAAATTCACTTATCAATCCCACTTGGTTCCGTAATATTTCTGTTTCAAACTATACTTTTTACTATATGTTTTTTGCTGACACAATATCGTAGCAGTAAACCTAAAATATTGTTCCTGGAGTGGGTACTGGAACCTTCAGCGTAGAAACAAAAAACTGGACGTTTTCCACGAAACACCGAACTACTACACTTTTCTCGACGCGCGTTTCGCCAACCAAGTTGGCATCTTTAGTTTTAATCTTCTCCTGAATATGCCCTTCAGGAGAAGATTAAAACTAAAGATGCCAACTTGGTTGGAAACGCGCGTCGAGAAAACTGTAGAAGTTCGGTGTTTCGTGGAAAACGTCGTTTTTTTTTTTTTTTTCTAAAACATTGTGTTTTTCCAGGGTTTGCAGTCACTACTAGATGTGAACAGTACAAGGACGGCGACCATAACGTCAACTCTACCCCGAACAGTGAACGCGACTCGGTTTTGACCTAGTTAAGTTCGATTTGGACGAACTGGTATATTTATAAATAAATACTTAATTGTTATTACTTAAATGTGAGTGTTACCTTCAAAATAAGTGTTTTATTAATGGTTTAGGAACGTTTGGGTTTTATCGAAAGAAAGATTATTTATTTTGTTTACAAAGTTTAAAAAAGAAGTTTGCACAGGGTGACCGATTGAAACTGTTCATTAGAAGTATTAGGGCTTTGTATCTTTATGATCTTTGAAAATTTGAACCTTAGCTAATAGGCCACGATGAACTTGATGAAAATATTTTCAAGATGCAGCATCAACTTATTTTTAAACGGTAAATCAACGGTATTTAAAAAAATTGAGTTTGTGTGCTTCGAAATTGCGTTAAATGGTAGTTCTGTTTTAAGCACCCTGTACGTAAATGATATTAAATGATATTAATGTAGTAATGATATTAAAATCTATTACTACAGTGCCAATACCTTTATTTTCAAAAATGACCCTTGCAAATACATAGTTTCAATAATATGGTGCTAATAAACAGAATTTGAAAAAAAAGAACTGGAAATAACTTAAAGATGGTAAAATATAGTCTATAACTATTTAGATTAGATAGTTATAGAACTTAAGGGGACTAGGGAGGGTTGAAATGCAAAAATTGGCTCGTGTTTAATGGTTTATAACAAGGCCACGTAAATATAAAGCTTTTTTATTGTTAAGGGTATTAATTATAACATTATAAAATGGGAAAATTCATTGAAAGTCGTTCCCAGAACAATAATATCGGCGTCCCAATGTAATAAGGAAAACCATGTCGAATCCACGGTTTTACCACGATTCCAGTCGAACGGATAAAGGTTTTGGCAAATTCTAAAAATATTTATTTTCCTTCCCTCTATTGATTATACCTAAACAATTAAAAAAAATAAAATTAACAAAATGGCGTCCAGAAAACAAAAAAATTTGGAAAAATTCGATTTATTTGTCATTATAAAATTGTAGCAATATTTTTTTTTCAATCGGATTTTAGGTATAATTCATGCGACATAGTGTTTTACAACTCCTGTATAAATTTCAAGTTGATATCTTTCGCGGTGCTCCAGATATCGTGGTAAAATCATCAAAAAATGTAGTTTCGAGAAAATCACATTCAAAGTTTCGGTACAAAATTTGTGTTAGTCGTACGGAAACAGAACCGTTTCAACGTTATTATTAGGTCGTCTTTAATATGTCGTTACAAATTAAAACTTAATTCTACTCTATATATTGCATAGAAAACCCTAGAAATTCGAATAATGCTCAGACCGTTCGGTCGGGACCGACCGCCCGAATATCTGCGTTCGGCTGGCCGTGCGCCACACTACGTTTTACGCTCTCTTGACCTCAATTTTGGGAATTTTTCAAAAAACTGAATGGGAAGATATTCTTAAAAGATCACAGTATCGGAATATGCAAAACAACGAAAATGTTTTTTTTCGAAATTTCAACCCTCCCTAGTCCCCTTGTTGAAAAATGGAAGTTGAAAATATTTTCGTCAACTTTGCGAATATTTAAGGTCCCAAATGTTTAAAAATCGGTAATTTCTACAAGCCCCAATAGTTTTAACGAATGGTCTCGATCAATCACCCTATATATTGCGTTGTATTGGGTCTGTAACAGACCAAGGTATTTATTTTTATATTAAATCGGTTGGAAAGAAATTTAAGTTTATAATGTTATTAAAAGTACGTTTTTTATTATAATATATTGTAATTCGAAGCAAAGACAATTATAAGATTGTGATTGCGCGTCTCAATCCGAATTTTATATACAGTATGTATAGACTAAGTATTCATTTTTCCAAATAACTCGTCTTTTTTATTATTTTTTGCACCACTCGAATATGGACAGTTCAAACTTTAAATGATGAAACATCACTTTCATCTCCATTCCTTATCAGTTCTCTAAAACGCTAATCAGAAGCATCACTGACCAGCGCAACGGAAAAGGAAGTCTATGAACAAAACAACGTCAGCCGCACATTATTCTCGTTACAATTGTGAGATTCAAACTAATCATTATTAGGAGAATAACTGTACAGCATTTTACGTACTTACACACCCTCGTTACCACCTATTTTAAACGACAAATGCAATCTATTTAGTCTGCACATCCTGTGGGTGGCCTGTAAATAAAATTTTTTATAGCTGTGACAACAAATCAATTATAAGTATAAAAAATGTAAATTACCGAATATTTTTATGTAGTATATATATATATGATATATATTTAATCGAATCTTTATGTATTAATTTTATTATTAAATTCTAAAAGTGAATATAACGTGTTTATTGTCTACCATTATTAAGATGTATTATATAAGTACGTGAGGTATTGTTCATATTAAACTTACAATGTTACGTTTGTGATTTTGTTTCTCATAGAAATTTACGACATATGAATTTATTATACTGCCGTGTATTGATTAAGGATTAGTTTGTTGAAAGATTTATTTCTCGATCTGAATTGTAAACTTTGTGTACGAGTTGAAAATATTAAATGTTGGATTTCCGTCCAATATTCCAACTGTATAATTATTCGCTGTCTGTTAGCATATCTAAATATAATTTTTACAGGGGGGTGATTTAATTTTACAGAAATTTCAGAATGATCTGTGAGAAAACAACAATGAAGTAGCTATTACATTAACATTAATGGAACACCCTGTACTTTTTTTTTTTGAATTCCGCTTGGTTGTCTGATACAACGATATAATATTTGTAGTAATTTATTTCGTTTTTAAAATATTATGCACCGAATATATATAATAATATAGATAATGACGTAAGTTGTAGTAATCTGTGGATAGTTACTATTTCTTTGTTTTCAAAAATAAACACAAAAACTACTGTCTTGATTCTTTTGTTATCTGTGTCAGTGAAACACAAACAGGGTCACTTTTTGAAGGTTGCTTAAATTCAATAATTTTTGTACTACTACGTTTATATTGATCATTTTTGCTTTTGATAGCATTACGGCTCATGAAATTCTGTTTCTAAAAAGCCCAAGTTGATGGTGATATGTCGACTGTGAAAAAAGATTTCGCTGAAAAAGTAAAATTGCGGTCTGGAAAAGGGAAATCTTCAAAGTATCTATTTGACTAACAACCCTTTTGGAATAAAAAACCCTACACGTGGAAAATTTGTAAAGTTGAACCAAAAATATAAACAATTCCAAAAGTCCTGTACTCCACACATAACCTGAAAAATTAACGGGTTAATATCCCTCTAGAACTTGCAGTGTTTTATTAAAATTTCATGAACAGCGATATTTACGAAAACTATAGTAAGGATGGTAGAATTTTGAATTTTTATATTTTAGAAAAAAAAACAAAAAACTGGACGTTTTCCACGAAACGCCGAGCTACTACACTTTTCTCGACGCGCGTTTCGCCAACCAAGTTGGCATCTTCAGGAGAAGATTAAAACTAAATTCTAGCCCACACACTTGCACTATTTATAATAAATTTATTATCACGGTTTACTGAACCATAACTGTCTTTGTTTATCAGAGCAAACAGTGGTGGGTATCGGACCATTGTCCTTATTCATACTACTGTTACACTTAATGATTTCTAAACTTTCAAAAGCTTCCAACTGTCTACTGTTTGTTACATTTCTAATTAATTTTAAATTATTTGTCTATCATATGGTTGTTGTCAAAAGCGTGTTGGGCAACACAAGACTTTTCAGTTCTGCCATATTTCAAATGAGCCATGTGTTCTTTAAATCTAGTCAAAATAGATATTTTTGTTTGCCTAATATACTTTTGATCACAATCTTTACAACTTATTTCGTATATTCCTGAATTTTCGTTATTGTCGATTTTATCTTTGGGGTTACCCAAAAGCGTCTGTAGTTTATTTTTAGAATTATAAGCCAAATTGATATTAATATTTTTAAAAATTTTATCTAGTCCGCGGGTGAATTTAGGTTCATATGGTAACGAAACAAATTTCGAATTGTCAATATATCTACGAAAAGTCGTGGAATTATACAGGGAATTGTACAAAAATCGTGGAATTAATTGTTTCTCATGTTCAAACCTCTTATGTTCAAGGTTTGAACATGAGAAACAATTAATTAAGAATATAAAGAATATAGCTAAGAATAACGGTTACTCAGTCCATTTAATAGATACATTAATAAGGAAGCATAAAAAGAGAACCCTGTACAATTCTACGACTTTTCGTAGAGATACTGACAATTCGAAATTTGCTTCGTTACCATATGAACCTAAATTCACCCGCACACTAGATAAAATTTTTTAAAAATAATAATATCAATTTGGTTTATAATTCTAAAAATAAACTATAGACGCTTTTGGGCAACCCCAAAGACAAAATCGACAATAACGAAAAATCAGGAATATACGAAATGAGTTGTAAAGATTGTGATCAAAAGTATATTGGGCAAACAAAAAAGATCTATTTTGACTAGATTTAAAGAACACAAGTCTCATTTGAAATATGGCAGAACTGAAAAATCTTGTGTTGCCCAACACGCTTTAAAATTAATTAGAAATGTAACAAACAGTAGACAGTTGGCTGCTATTGAAAGTTTAGAAATCATTAAGTGTAACAGTAGTATGAATAAGGACAATGGTCCGATACCCATCAGTCCACTGTTTGCTCTGATAAACAGAGACAGTTACTGTTCAGTGAACCGTGACAATTTAGTATAAATAGTGCAAGTGTGTAGGCTAGAATTTAGTTTTAATCTTCTGAAGATGCCAACTTGGTTGACGAAACGCGCGTCGAGAAAAGTGTAGTAGTTCGGTGTTTCGTGGAAAACGTCCAGTTTTTTGTTTCTACGCCGAAGGTTCCAGTACCCACTCCAAGATGATATTTTAGGTTCAACTTTAGAAATTATTCATTTTTCGTTCATGAAAACTGTTTACAAGTTAGTCAGATAGATATTCTGAAGATTTCCCTCTGATATGAATCCAATAACTTTGAAAAGGATTTAATATTTTAAAAGGAGTTAAATTTTACTTTGTTAGCGATATATCTTCACACCATCGACATAACACCTTCAAGCTGTAATACCAAGCTATAATCCTACCAGAAGCAAAAATCGATGTGTGAATACTTTTGCCGCTGTCTATACACCGACTTACAGACGGATGATGTGACTTTGCCAAAGGTGTATACGACATTAAATTTAATTTTAATTCAATGTATCTTCGACTGTGCCCTTCTTACTAAGATATATTTAGATATGCATATAAATGTTCACGATTCAACTTCCTTAAATACGTTTCATGTTTGATAATTTTCTTAATGTAAAAAGCGTATACTATTACCCTTCCACTGTAAATATGTAAATATTTTGCTCAAGTAAATCATTGTTACACAAACTTTTTTATTCGACGTTCGTTGATAATAATGGCCAAACTTTAGTTATCGATTTTATTATTGTTGTAACACATTGTCTCTTATTATTACTGCAACAGTGAAACATGTATTGAATCGACAATAAGGTTTTTAGTACTCTGAATTGTTTTCGATATGATCAGTTGACGAAATAAGAAAAGTTCTGAAGTGGCCTTGTCTATAACCTAAGTAAGTATATCTCATTTAAACGGTTTGTGTAGTGTTACATAGATTTTTGTATATATTATGTGTTAAATGATCATGTATGTATAATTCGTAAATTATCTAAAAAATAAAAAAATTATTGAAAACGAACTGTGTTTCCTTTCTACTTGGGCTTGAATATAGTCGAAATCCAAATTAGAACGCAATTTTAAATATCGCTGGTAACAAATGCAGTTTTAAACAGGGCCGTATTAAAATATACTTTCTTCACCCAAATTAGTATTCGTCATCTCCAGAATAATGTGTGCTGGCACTAGGTTGTTGATTTTCCGACGGCCTGAACATTATTTTTGTAATTACAGGCAATAAAAAAAATATATTAACGAAATGATACTAACGAAACGCATGGACAACTGGACAAACGCATTTTTCGCGTATTAGACTGTTTTTATGTATAATGAAGCAAAAATTGACTAATGCGGCTAACGTTACATAAGAACTTAAAGAATTTAAAAGTATAATTTAATTAATGTTTTCAAAAAACCAAATTAACAATGTCACAACTTAACAAAACAGATAAAATGTAACAAAATATCTGGCAATAACTAAATGTTCGGAATTTTTTTTTTTTAGTATTAATACAGCGTTACGTCACCTTTTGCCTTAATTACGGCCCGAATTCTTGCAGGCCAATGCCGTGTATCAAACAAGCCTCGACAGAGTTCTGGTGAAAAGGTGTCTCTAATTTCACCGATTTTTTCCTTTAAAGTAGAGACCGTTCTTTGAGAATCATCTCTCAAAACTCTTTTTTATCTTTTGCCACACTGTTTCCATGACATTTAGGTCGGGGCTGTTTGATGGCCATGACAGGACTTTAATATGCTCCTCCCCGAACCACATTTTCGTCTTTTTTGCAGTATGGGAAGCCGCGCCGTCTTGTTGGAATATAAAATTATTGTCTGGGTACATATCCTGAATAGTCGGTAATAAGCTATTCGTAAGTATTTGTATACACTCGACATCCACATATCCGAACTCCATATTTCCGAACTCACGACATTTTCCGAACTTTTTCTCACGATATTTCCGAACTTGTACTTCCACACAACCGAACTTGTCGCCGTCGAATGAGTCAGAAAAACCCTTTGTGCATGCGCCAGGTTCGGTTATCCCGAGGTGAAGAAAGTTCGGATGTGGAATTTTGCAGAACGAAAAAGTTCGGATATGTGGATGTCGAGTGTAGGCAGTGGCTGGCGGTGCGTGATATTTCAGTTAGCCATATCTCGAAAACGACGCATGGGACCCACTTCACTTTTTAGGTGATGACTATACACCTCTTACAGAAAGGATTTATAGTGAAAAAACCGTCAGCAAAGTGTGCGAAAAAAATTTTCAAAAACAATGGAGCACTCCCTGGGTTCTCAGTAACGCTCTGTGGAATATTTGCAGTATATTTTTTTTTCATAATCTAGAAACAAATATAAGGAGACGTTTTTCGTTTTGTTACAAAATATTTTTGTTTCAAAAAAGTTATGGCCATTTTAATTTTGGGAAACGAAATGTTCCTATAAAATTAAAATTAAAATGGCCATAACTTATTGAAAAAAAAAAATATATATTTTGCAACAAATCGAAAAACGTCTCCTTATATTTGTTTCTAGATTATGAAAAAAATATACTGCAAATATCTGCAGTGCTATACTGCAGTGTTTTTGAAAATTTTTTCGCAAACTTTGCTGACGGTTTTTTCAGTATAAATCCTTTCTGTAAGAGGTGTATAGTCATCACCTAAAAAGTGAAGTGGGTCCCATGCGTCGTTTTCAAGATAGGGCTAACTGAAATATCACGCACCGCCACTGAGTGTAGGTATATGTATTTGTTAGCGTTGACGGTACCCTCTATGACCTCATACTGTCCCAAACCTTTAGGGGACATACATCTCCAAATCATGACACCCTTCGGGAATTTTACGATTCGTTTAAGGCGCTCCTTATGAAAGGCTTCACTTTTTGTTCTTATTACTCTTGCAAACATCAAATTTGGACTCGTTACTGATAATTACTTTTGACCAGTCTTCTATAGTCCACGATACCCTCGATTTGGCCCAATTCAGTCGATTTTTTTTGTGACTCAGTTAATAAAGGCTTTTCTTTAGCATACGATCATTTACGAAAATTGAAAAATCAAAAATTTGAAAAATGAAATGGTAATACCTTATAAAAACTGAGCCCAGACTGATGAATGTATTTTCTGCAACATTCGCGGGATAGCCTTTCTCTTGTTTCAGAGTTCCATTGCGCTGTTATATCCCTTAAGGTGTTCCGTCGACTTTTTCTGCAAATTTTCACCAACGACCTTTGGCTCCTTTCAGTAACAAGTCTGGGTCTTCCAGGACTTTTATCTTTTACATCCAAATTTCTAGTCTATGAGCTGTCGCAATTTTTTTAAAGCGTGGTTTTAAATTTTTGCATGGCAGTGAATTTTTTTTTTTGAAAAAATGCGTTTGTCCGAACATATAGTTTTTAAGGCTCGTACACACACACAACCATCGAATTGCTAAAAGAAACCACCTGCTGTTCTGGGCGGAAAAAATGGTAGACCCTACATTCTCCAAATGTTGGGTGTAATCGGAGTAAATTTTGCTTGATGCAACTCTAGCATTGCACGAAATTGAGTCACATGCCTTAATAAAATAAATAATGGATCGTTTACACATTTGTACTACTTTTTTTGTAGAAATTTATAGGTATTTTGACTTGTACTTCATAAAATACAAATTACATTGCCCCACTCTGCCCCAGTAGCTAACGTCGATGACCATTAGTATGTTTTTATTATCATTATCATGATGTTAAGAGCTATACATATCTTTATAATTGGCATACCTAGACACTATTACAATCTTACACGTCTTCATCAGTTTTAAATATTTCTGATCTGAAACCCGTGTCGCCCTCTATACGCTATTGGTCTAATTTACTCAGAAATAGTCTCGCGTTATATTTTATCAAATCATTCGTTATCGATCTGAAATATTTTGTGCTCCAATCTACAACCTGCTTACGAATTCGCTCGCTAGATGTCCAACTGTCACATTTTTGCTTTTATCATTAGGTCAATACTATGAGTAACACAGGGTGTTTACAGACTTCAACGAAAAAATTCAGCTGTTTCATGTTCTAATTTGCTATGCGTATATTTTTAATTCCCAATTTAAGGGTGCTATGATCACTTAAGTGATTCGTTTTCGTTTCCTAAATCATTTTTAAGTAGAAGACCACGTAGTGAAGTGAAAGTAGTTTCACTAAAAGAAAATTCTTTACCAGGCCTAAAATGTTTTGAAACGTATTAAAAACGAAAAATTTAAGCGAAATAATATTCTGTCTGTCCATCTATATGTGTGTCAGTCTGTTAAACTTTTTTATGTACAAGATAACTCGAGAACGCTTTGAGATGTCAACTTGAAATTTGAAACGTTTTTGCATCATGATGAGATCTGGAGTTGATTAGATTTTGACCTTAATGGATTGGGGGGTTGGGGGTAAATGGGGTTAATACACAATTTCTTTGTCTACAGGTAATTTTCAAACGATACAAGATATGCACTTCAAATTTGATATACATGTACAACATAACAGATTCTTCAAATGGAAGGGTTTTTAGCTTAATAAGGTAAGGGTTGAAGGGGTTGGAGGAGGATAAGTATTCAAAATATGTCGAATATTTTTTTTAACACAAACTTTATAATTAAACAGAGCTCTAAAAATATCACTCACCTTCCCGAGGTTTCGGGATTAACTAAAATAAAACGTAAGAGGAACATAAACATTTGTAAAAATATATAGGGTGACCCATTAAGAATTTTTTTTAATAGATAGAGCATCAAAAACTCTACTTGGTTGCAAAAGATCAAGACGACATTTTAATTTTCAAAGCCTATGACTTTTTTTTCTAGCTAAAAAATTGCTAATTATGTTTAGTGATTTTTTTATTCAAAACCTGATTACACCAGTGGATTCAGCAGCCCCTCAAAATCATTATCGCTAGTGTTTGCGGTTACAGGTAAATGTATATTTTCTAAAAATGGGAAACAGCTCATAGAAAAATAAATAAAAGTACAAAATACGAATTGTTATAATTAACAGCATTACATAATAATCATAGTGACGGTAATAGTAAATACAAAATAAATAACAATTTTAGAGAAATAACAACTTACAGATAACTTAATTGAGTGATTACACTTTGTAAAAAAAAAGGAACCTATAATGTTGTTATGCAACTTTTGCTTGCACTAGACCCCCATATCATTTCATATCGTTTTTGTACATTCTTTACAAATTTTCGTAACTGATGCGCTCTAATATCCGCACATGCTTAACCTTAATAAAACCCCATAAGAAAAAATCAAAGGGGGTTAGGTCCGATATCGGGGCGGCCATCTAATTAATGGACTGTTTCGACCTATCCAATGATAAGGAAAATTCTCGTTAAGCCCTTAATTCCCTGACTTGTCTTGCATTATGTATGGGACATCTATCTATATGAAAGTGTAGATTTATTCGTCTTTGTAATGGGAGATCGGCTATTATATAGGAAAATTCATTCTGCAAGAAATTTAGGAACTGTTCACTGTTCATATTTCCTTCAAAAAAGAACAGGCCAATGATTATCTCAGTAAGTATCCCGCACCAAACATTGACTTTCTCATAATATTGCCTTTTGTAGTTAATTATCCATTCTGAATTTTACGAGCTCAAAACCGAAAGTTCCGGGATTAAATAACTTAATTTATACTGAATGTGGCTTCATCTCTGATTCTGAATTAACAAATTTTTAAAAAATATCATTAAAATGTGCCCACAAACAAAATTCTAGTAATTTTTATTGTCATCTGGTGCCAAAGTACGAATAAACTTGGGTTTAAAAGGTTATATCTTGTGTTTTTTAAGACGTCGGATACTTCCCCTAGGTACATTTAATTCCAAACTTGCAACCCTCAAACTATTTACACTGCAATATTTGTAACAATTAATTGGCCAATTTCAACACTGCCAACTCTCAATGACTAAAACCAATGACTAAAAAAAAAGAGTTATCGTAGGTTTGTCCCTAAGAGAAATCATCGCTTATTTCATTATGAGGTTGGTACAATGAAATAAATGTAAAAAATTCTAAATATCCCTAAAATTGGCCAATAAATTAGAACTTCTAACTTAATTAAAACTTCTAGAATTAGAAGTTCTAAATTCTACTAAAAATGCAAGAAATTAATGAAGATTTTAATTTTAATTTTATAGGAACATTTTGTTTCCCAAAATTAAAATGGCCATAACTTTATGAAAGAAAAATATTTTGTAACAAATCGGAACTCTCTGACTACACAATTAAAAAATATAAAAACTACTAGTTTCGATGTGGATTTTTTTTTCTTACTATTTTTAGTGAACATATTTTTTAATTATTTGAGGTCATTTGAGTCCTTTTAGTGCAAGAAAAAAAATCAGGACACTATAAAATGATAATTTTAAGCCGTTTTAAGTCGTTTCACGGACAAAAAATTGATTTTTCGCACTTTTGGGCATGACCCACCACTCAAAAAAATCTGAAAAAAATTTGAGGTAGTAAAAAAACAGTTAAAAATATAACATATTAAAAATCTGAGCCTCAAGCTTTTTTTAGTTAAAAGATATGGGATTTTTAAAGTTTGAATAATTTTTTTAGAGGTCATAATGACCTTGAATGAGCTTGAAAAAATTTTTACATAAAATAATCATATTTTCTGTACTCATGAATTTTTTCAGATTTTTTCGACAGTTAAAAACCGAGAAAAAAAAATAAAACGTAAAAAACAGGGTTTTTTCCATACTGAGAGGAAAATTTTTTGGACCTACAATTCGGTCTACCTTTCATAATTAGCCCTAAGAAACACTTTCATCATGCGAAGAAAATAAAAAAAGGGGGGGGGGGGGGGCATTTCACCATACTTATGGGGGGATACCCTTTGTGAATGAAAATATTCTCGGCAATTTTTATGCTGAGTGAGTTGTTTTTAAGGAAAAAATTCATGAAATTCATGAATTAGACTTGAGAGTACCATCTATGATACATTCAACGATCTTTTATCGTAACTACTGAATATCGGCTTGCTGAGAATAGGTACTTCAACTTTCACAAACTTGGGCAGAATATCACAATAATTTTTACATCAACCAATTTTGATAGTTTTGATATCGTACCAGATATATTTTGAATTTCAATCACTCGTTACCGGCTTTTAATCCACGTGATTAAGTGGATTAAGATGATCGAGACATCAGGACTCAAGAATTTCATACCAAATCAAAAAATCATCATTTTTTCAGTTACCTGACCGCCATATTCGATTCATCGTTATTGTGAACACTGATATTGATAAAACACATTCAGGTATATTCATTTCAACATAAAATTCCGTATTGAATGGAATATAGTTCGATATTATTTGATCCGCCCGAAGAAAACCAGGAAAAATACGTATTTCACAAAATTTCACATTATTTCGTAATTTTGGAGAAGTAAGGTTGACTGGAGGTACGCAAAAAATTTTCTTACCTTATTTCAACCATCTAGATCACCACTGATCACAATGGGAATCTAATTCTAAAGCTCTATCGGCTCGAAAAAAAAAAAATGGGAAAAAAATGTCCTCGAAATTTCGGAGCTTTTCGTTTTTAAAGCCGCCATATTCTTTTTTCTGAGAGTCTGAAACCAAAATTTGACCCCAGAAATCGAACACACCCAAAAATACTGAGGTAGATAGGTTTGGTGGAAATATTCTTCCTTGAAAACAGAGCTCGAAGAAGAGCTAAAAATTGCGTTCTCTTGGGCGTTAACACGTTAATTAGCTACAAGGACGTTTTTATATAGCAGAGATTATCGCCGTTATCGACAAATACACAATTTGGCATCTCTTCAACCCCTCGAGTCTCGCGTCCGATCCAGCGCACAGTGGGGCTGATTCCCGACAAGCTGGCCAAAAGTCGAAAAATGAAGTTTTAATTTATGGGATTTGAAGTACATAGATGTATAGACTATTGTTCAAAGAATATGCAAAGGCCCTTTGTAAGGGCTAATTAAGTATACATGGCAGGTATAAGCCAGTACAAAAAGGACCTTCGCACGAGTAACACCTCGAGCATCCGAGCTCATGTTCAAGCGTCATATTCAAAAATTCGTAGAAAATCGTAAAGTTGATCTTTTTTAATTCTACAAAATTGATGTTTTAAATGGAAACATGTAGTTTATTATCACATTTGTCCAAAATTATAACGAATAAATATAAATAAACAGTAACGCAATGTTTGAAGTGTAAAATAATGAAAATTTGTGTGCAATCGTTTTCCCACGGATTTCCGCAGTGAAACAAATTTTAAATTAAAGTTTATATTATTGTGTAACAAAATTTGTAAAAATTAGCTACCACTAGCTGCTACTAGCTGCTTACATTCGGCTTTGTATTGTACTTCTTAATTTATTTGTCACAAGTTTTTTCATAAAATAAATAAAAATTATGGATTTCAGAAATTCTGTATTCGTCATTTTACATCTGCTTTTGTTTCCAGATTCGTTTCCAGACTCGTTATTTGCGACCCCGAAAACCTATAAATTCCACGTTTCACATGCTTTTTTAGTATTTCGTAGCCGCCATTTTGATTTGGTTTTTTTTTGACTTCAGATTACTAACCAGCGACTGAAAACGTATGTGTACAAAATTAAACAGAAAATCAATAAAAACCACGATTTATAGATATGCCTTTTAGTATCTATTTTATAGTCGTTATTTTGTTTTTTCTTTTTAATTTTGAAATATCGATTTGATAATATTGAAAATCGTTATCAGCGACACCAAAAAATCCCTATATACCAAGTTTCAAGTAAATACACTCGAACCCCTCTTAATTCACCTTCGCTTAATTCACATCTTCTCTTATTTCACCACGTTTCCCCCTATTATGTCACGAAATCGTCCCGGTTAAGTCGCCGCCTGTAAAAGTTTTAGAACTACGTTTGGAAATTGGATTCACGCATGAATATGTACAATTTTTATTGAAAAAAATGATAGTGTAATACATTAAATATAGACACCTAACCTTTAAAATAGGTAAGGTGTCTTTTAAAACATTTTACCTTCAAAATATTCACTGAAGCGGAATGAAAACAATTTTTTTGGTTTCTTGTTTTACTATTTGCATATATTATAGGGGTATATCCACTCTCAAAAGCAATAAAACTATTATTATTAATTTACAAAATATTTATTTACAATTGCACCATCTTCTCCATCAAACTGTCAAGACTACGATTTTCTTCGACTGTGACTATTTTGTTTCCACGACTCCCACGGCGAATCTGCAAAATGGCAATACTTCATCTAGCGATGGAGGAGGAAAGTTCGGTGACTCTTCATCTGAATCCTTATTGTTATTGGAATTCAGTAATTCTTCTTCGGAGTCACTTTCTTCTGTCCCCCCTTTGGCAATTTCAATCAATTGCGAATCATTAAAAACTTTATACGGCGGTTCATATTGGTCTTTATCTATCCAATTCTCGACTTCCTTGAGAGACATTTCACCGCAGCCGGGAATACGTCGTATCACTTCAAGTAATCCTGCGAGTGTTTGCGTTTGTACAGGACCAGCAAGATGAAGCTGTAGTAGATTTTTCCACGAATTCTTGAGAGTATCTATTGTAACACTGTCCCAGGCATTTTGTAACAAATAGAAACAGTCTCGGAGATTCCATTTGTTGATTAATTCGTCTACACTTCCTTTCTCTTCAAATTCCTTGGCTAAGAGTTCATTTAAAAACATGGTCGTTTTAAAGCCGAAATTGCGCCCTGATCCATCGGCTGAATAAGTGACGTCACATTAGGTGCCAAGTATACGACGAAAAATTGGGGATCGATTTCGTTCAACTCTGTAGACGAAGAATGTGCTGGTGCATTGTCTAAGATTAAGATGAATCTAAAAAAAGAGCAAACATGTCAAAATTTTTCAACTTTCTTTGTTTCTGACGTATTTAATAGTACATTACATTGACATATTATATATACACTGACATATTTCACTCGTGTGGCATCATCCCTCGCCTTCGGCTCGGGCTGATAGCGCCACACTCGTAGAAAATTGTTTTTTCTCCCTTGTAACGTACAATATGTCAGCAGTAGATAGCGGCCTATGACTCAAGTGGACCCGCGCGAATGTTTGAGTTATGGTGTGCCTGGAAATAAAACAAACATTCGCGAGGAACCAAGGAAACGAGGAAGCGGGCATTCGGGAGATATTCGTCGGAAGTGAGAGATCTGTAATATATTTTCCGTAATGTTCCAATAATTGTACATTTGTAATGGTTTTGTGATTTGTTTTAAATAGAATTACCATAAAAAGCTTACAAATATTTTTCATTATATGTATATGGGAAGGCGTTTTCCGAGTGCGCAGCGCGAGGAAAAACGTCTTTTCCATGCAAATATGATGAAAATAAAGTTGTGTACTTACTTTGCTTCGGGGTCAGGATTTCTTTTCTTTACGCTGGGTATGAACACATTCTTGTACCAATCAATGAAAACGTTGCGATCCATCCAACTTTTTTTTGTGCCCTGTAGACAATTGACGTTGGCACATTTTTCAAACATCGAGGGTGTTCTGACTTCCCAATGACGGTCAATGGAATTGCTTGACTTGTGCTTGTAGAACAGGCCCAGTCACAGGTTCGCCGAGTGCTCTCTTCTCACAGAACCCCAAAAATGTACATTTCTCAAAAAAGACTATCGTGAACTGATGAATATCTGAGTACATTTTTATTTGCGCCGTATTTTTCCATAGTTTCCTTGTGTTGTAGTATAGAGACATCCAAAAAAAACGTCATCAAAGTTGGCCAAGAAAAAAAAGACGTATTTCTATTCTTATTCGAATTTATAACCTTATTTACTTGTCAAAACTGTCACATCATATGACAGCCATTGTTTATTTTATAAATTGTGACAGTTACTTGTCAAAAGTTTGACACAACCGAAAAGCTTAGACATGACTGCTATTTCTATCTCTCTCGTTCATAGCCAGAGTTGATGACGTTTTTTTTGGATGTCTCCATATTTTGTCTTTGTTGTGAATGATTTTTGAGATGGCCGAGTGGTGCACTTTGTACTTTTCTGACAGATCCTTGTTTTTCATCCCATTTTTAAAATAATCGATGACCTGTAATTTCTCAGCAAATGACAATCTTTTAATAAATCTTCTTTCCTGAAAATTGAATTATCTCACTACGCAACGGACTCAAGGAAAAAATATTGAATCAACAAAAAAACAATCAAATTGAACTTTGTCACGCACGACTGGGTATACTTACGTTGTTTTTTTTTTTGTTCAGTTGGCTCATTTTTCGTTATAACAAGTGATGTGGTATATCTCTAAATATTTCTTTTTTGCAGCTAAAACACGAGAGTTGACGTTATGATCGCGGCTTAAGGTAACCAGGTCACGAATGGGGTCAAAAAAAATCGATTTTTTAAAAACAGTCCTATTTGAAAGCCCGCGCTTTCCCCTTTCAGAAAATGTATGACATGTTATACCAACGCGACTATTTAACCCCAAAAAGCAGGAAAGCAGAGCAGGAAAGCAGTCTTAGAAAAAATGGGGATAAAATCAGGATGTAACCTGGAAACAGGATGGCGCTTGTTGGATGAGCAACGGGTGAAAGAAGCTGAAAAGGTGGCCCAAGCATCTACTAAAAAAGGCAGGATAGCAGCTAGAAATAGGAAAAGACAGAGAGATAATGAGGAAGCTTTAGCAGAAGATATGTATGGCCCAGGACAGTTCTAGAGTCCCTCCACCCCATGCCTTACTTCTTTAGCCTTTCCCCGTAAGTTCCTTTTTTTGACCTTGAGGTACCATTTGCAAAAAAACTATTCAACCTATTTTGATGAAATTTTGCACAGTGCTTATCCTTTATGTCCTTCATCTTTTATACCTAAATTCATCTTTATATTCCATTTTTAACTTTATTTTAAATCCCAATGCATTTTTTTTAAAGAGTGATTTTTGACTTTTTTTCAAGGAAAAAAGGTACAAAAATTGCAATTTAGGCATAAGGTTGAAAATTTTAGGTATACAATGTTGCCTTACTCTTGTTTCAGACACCATCAATTTGGAGCAGATAGCACCAGTGGTTAAGGAGAAAAGTGTACCTAAATAAGTTAATTTTATCTTTTTTTATTTTTTTTTTGACATTTTGTAATTTTAATAACTTTCACACTAATAAAGTCACAGGGTTTGTTTAGTACTCATTTTAATGCGTAATTCGCCCTCTAAAGCATGGTTAAAACCGCGAGTTTATATCTTAAATACCAACTGAACAGGAGCAAAATATCTAAACGCGTGAAAAAACCCATTTTAACCATCATTCGTGACCTAGTTACCTTAAGCGAGACTAGATTTCGCGACTTAAGCGAGGTGATGATGCACGGATTTGGTGAATTAAGAGGGGTTCGAGTGTATCTTGATTTTTCGACTTTTGGCCAGCTTTTCGGGAATCGGCCCCACTGTGCGAAGGCCCCGATCCGAATCCACTTTCCTCCGCGCGCCGCGCCGGCCGAGACCCGGACCCTGAACTTGGCCCGGTTGTGCGGGACAGGCGCCTATCGAGAAGCGGCGTCCGCCATGTCGGGCTCGAAGAGATCATGGCACGTGTTAAAAGCGCAGCAAGTGGTCGACGGGGGTTAGTGTCGGTTTCGGACGCGCGCCGCCAACTGCGACATTGACCTCTTCGCCGGCTGCCAGCTCCGCGAGCCCTCGCCAGGTGAGTGCCGTTTGTACCGAGCGTTCCGCTTTAGATGTACCTTGCGTTCGCGCCTTTTAAGTCAAAACTGTTTTTCATACACTTTTTATTTTTATATAAATTCAGTGTCCCGTGGTTAGGTTTCTGCAATTATTTTTTTTTAATATCACACAGATATATCCGTAGAGGGTGACTTGTGAAAATTAACCCCCCGCCCCCATTTCTCCGTTATTTTTAGAACTGAGAAAAAAATACAGTGGTTTACAAATTTGTTTTTTGGAAATTTAAGAACATACTGAAAATACGACAACACCCCGTATTTTTTAATTTGTTGAAATCGGCTTGTTCCGATGACAGAGATATAACATACATAAAAAAAAATAGATTTCTCTGAAACTTAAGTATATAAGTAGTATGTGATAAGAAAAGTTGATACCTAAAATTTTAGAGCTCAAGTCACATTGCGCTCTCGTCATGAACGGTCACAAAATTGGTCTTGAATTCGCGACTGTTGTAGGCAAATGAGCGCGAATAAAAAAAAATTAAAAAGTAGTAAAAACATTGCATTTATCCCGTAGATTGCGATAAAAATACTTTTTAATTCATTAAGGGTAGTTTTCACCCCTTTTCAGAGGGTTAAAACTTTAAAATCGAAATTTGGAAACGTATGACTTCTTAAAAACGTCGTTTTTGCTTAAAAGAAAGCTTGACAACTTTACTTTCGGATGGCTTTTGTCCCAGAATGGGATGAGCAACGGTATGACCGTTAGGAGGCTCGAAAGGTGAAATTTTACCATTTTTATGTTATATCTTGGTACGTAAAAAAAAGAAAATGTATGAAAACCATATTATAAGGTTTTTAGGGTCGCTGATTACGAATCTAGTGCCCGATTTAGAATTTTTTTTGTTTAGTTTTTTTATGGGGCCCCATGGGGCCCTATAACAAAAAATATGATAAATTTCAAAATTCTAAAAATACCACGGTATTCTACACAAAATTTTGAGTAAAAAAGTCTCTTGCATTTTTTTCAATTTTGCGTATTTTTAGAGTAAAAAAATCGAAAACTTTTTTTTAGAAGTAAATGTTTTTGAATTTGTTGCTTTAAAAATACGCCTTAAATTAAAAAAATAGCATGAAACATTTGTTTACTCAAAATTTTGCGTATAATGCGATGGTATTTTTTAAATTCCGTGATTCGTCATATTTTTCATTGTATGGCCTCATGTGGCCCCATAAAAAACGCATTTTTACTTTTAAAAAATTTTCCCTTATTCTACGTTAAATTTTAAGTAAAAAATGTCTCATTAAAAAGATTATTCAAGCTTTTATAAAAAATTATTCAAATTTTGCCTTATCATAAAATTCATCGAGGTTAATTCATTTTTTACACAAAAAAGTACGCATTAAATGAAAAATTACAGAAGACATTTTTTACTTAAAATTTAATGTAGAATAAGTAGAATAAGGGAAAAAAATTTAAAAGTAAAAATGCGTTTTTTTATGAATGAAAAATTCCCACAATGAAAAATATGACGATTCACGGAATTTAAAAAATACTAAATACAAAATTTTGATTAAAACATGTCTCATGCTATTTTTCAATTTAAGGCGTATTTTTAAAGCAACAAATTCAAAAACACTTACTTCTAAAAAAAGTTTTCGATTCGCATAAAATTGAAAAAATGCAAGACTTTTTTACTCAAAATTTTGTGTACTATTTTTAGAATTTTGAAATTCATCATATTTTTTTGTTATAAGGCCCCATGGGGCCCCATAAAAACTAAAAAAAAAAAATCTAAATCGGGCACTAGATTCGTAATCAGCTACCCTAAAAACATTAAAATATGGTTTTCATACATTTTCTTTTTTTTTACGTATCAAGATATAACAAAAAAATGGTAAAATTTCACCTTTCGAGCCTCCTAACGGTCATACCGTTGCTCATCTCATTCTGGGACAAAAGCCATCCGAAAGTAAAGTTGTCAAGCTTTCTTTTAAGCAAAAACGACGTTTTTAAGAAGTCATACGTTTCCAAATTTTGATTTTAAAGTTTTAACCCACTGAAAAGGGGTGAAAACTACCCTTAATGAATTCAAAAAGTCGCAATCTACCGGAAAAATGCGACGTTTTTACTACTTTTTCAATTTTTTTTATTCGCGCTCATTTGCCTACAACAGTCGCGAATTTAAGATTGTCTAAAAAGCTCTAATTTTGTGACCGTTCGTGACGAGAGCGTAATGTGACTTGAGCTCTAAAATTTTAGGTATCAACTTTTCTTATCACATACTACTTATATACAAAGTTTCAGAGAAATCTATTTTTTTTTTTTTGTAGCGAAGTTGGCGTGGAATGTCCCATATATACATACATACATACATATGTCTTACTTTCTTCCACATGTTTTTGAAGTATTATGCATCGAATATATAAAATAATACTGGGTGTTACTTAATGTTATGTACTAAGCTAAGGTGTGAGTCCTGGTCAATTTTAAGTCGAAAAGTTCATATAAACATATAGCGTGTCTACTTTTATTAATGTAAAAATTCATAAAACCTTCATTTTTCAGGATAATCGATTAAACTATTTCTTGTCTTTCTTGGACCAATTTTAAATCGGAAAGTTCATATAAACACACAGGGTGTCTACTTATATTAATGTACAAATCCATTAAATCCTAATTTTTCAAGATCATCGATTCAACTTTTTTGTCTTAAAGAGTATCGAAAATTGCTTCTTCTACCTTCTACCGTCTCTTTTACGATGCAGCTCCATGGCCTGCTACGATTACACAACCACACAAAAAAATCCCCAAAAAACCCTATAGTCCTGTAACATTGTTACTCAAGCTTTAAACTAAAAAACCAATCTGTTATTGGCATTGAAAAACTGTTATTTTAAGAACAATCAAAGTGTTATAGTTGTCAGACCTCCGTTTGAGAAATGCCAAAACAGTTAAACAGCTGCCCCCAAGAGTTAATGGCATCTTTGATACATGTCCATTAAGATAGAAGCGAAACATTTGGGAGCCTTTAATTTGACAATAGCCTTAATTGAGCCTTAAATTTTCCATAACATACATATTTGCTCTGAAACAATTGCTCTTCTATCTTAATAGACATCTTTGATACGCTATTTTGAAAATAACGAGACAGTAATGGTCCACAGATATACTTAACAGCTGTCATCAGTGCGCTCTATAACTTAAACACGTGTTTGATAACGTGCATCGGCTTTTCTTGTGTATGAAGTAAACAACAAAGAATTTGTTCTATTCTCCTGAGTATCTGTCTTTATCAGGCAAGGTAGGCAATCTGTACAATTCTCCCTGAACCTGAGAAATCATGGAGCAGAGAACAAATCAAAGTCATTTTTTTTGGGGAGAAAGATTTGTACAGGATATGGATGTAATTGGATGTGAAAGAAGCTGTCTTGGAGAAGAACGAGAGGAAAGATAATTGAAATACATGCCTGTACATATTTATGTTGCGTGTTCCGGAGAGTTATGGGCCGACTATCCTTATTCTTAAAGGAATTTTGGAAGGTGCTTACAAATAAGTACTAATCTATTTTGAAAAACGTTCACTGTTCCAAAAAGTTTTAAAAGTACGAAACGTAGTGTTATTTAATACCAATAATTACAGTTTAAATAATATATATAAGTAAGTACCTATATATTAAATATGAACTGGCAGGTCCAAGATGGAATTTGATGCCTGTAAATCCGACCAAAAATCCGGTAATATAATCCCATAACTGAAACTGTTTAAGGGGTACACCACCCTAGCACTTTCGAAAAATCGATTTTTTGTTTAAAATGTCCTTAACATCGTAAAAATTACGTGGAAAAGAGGGGAAAAACCTATAAGGGCTCGAATTTTGAATCTAGCGCGATCCCTTTCGCTGCTCTATGCGAGCGCAATCTAGGTACATATGTCCTTGTCTGATGAAGCAAAAAAAGCCAGCATCGATTCATAATCACTAAGAAAAGAAAAGCAGGGGAAGGAGGTCAATCTCGAAGGTCAATTGTATGGTGCAGACATTGCAGATTAAAACTTTAAACGCGTTCTTCTCGAAACGTGAAATTTCAAGTCGGCCGAACCAAAATCTCTAACAATTTTTATCCAATTGGCTTGAAATTTTAACTGAATATTCAAAACTAGTTTCTCCACAACAGTGCGTAGGATTTTTTTATTATATTGCCTAGGTCAACTGTTATTAACAATTTTCGAGCGATTTTTTTTCGAACTTTTTTTTTCAAAAACACGCCATATCTGCAAAAAATATTTGCAGGAGTTATCGGTTCGGCCATGGAGCCATAAAAAAAAGATGCCTTGGGAAAACTACTGAGAAGCCGCCATTTTGTTTCTGACAGCTCTAAAAAAAATTACAAACACACTTCAATACTTGTACAATAAATGTTTTTTTACCGAATTTCGATATCTTGTTTAGTTTCTTTGAAAAAAAATCCCAAAATTTGTTTGATTTTTCTGCCTCTAGGGTGGTGTAAGGGGGGAAAACTCTTTGGTCGCCCGAAAATGAGTGATTTTTTTTATGCATTTTTTAAAGGTGATAAAATAATCACACCATTTTAAAATTTTAAATAATTTTATTATAACTTTGAAGAGTAAAAAAAAACGTTTTTTCTTTTTTTTTTAAACAATTTGCGGCTTTTAGGGCATTCCTTATTTTCTATTGATCGGAAACCAAAATATTTTTTTTTTTTCAGTTATTAACATGTGAAGGGGAAGGATAAACTTATAACATTATAAAAAAGTATAAAATCAGAGATTAAGTAATCTGTTTAAGTAAAATGTTCAAAATTTCGACTATTTTTTCGACAATTTTTATCCCAAAAAAAGTAATGTAATTACGGGATATCTTTAAAACTTTAGGTACATCCTTCCGATAATAATATAGACAACAATCTCTCAAAATTTCAGTCAAATCCGGGATAAAGTTCCGGGATAATCGCATTTAAAGTTCCAAGCATTAAAACTATTAGTTTTAGTAACTTACCAATCAATCAGCAATTCCACGTGCACATAATAAACCTTCACCCTCCTCTAAAAGCTGGTTTTCTTCATAAAAGGTATTATGAAAGAAAATATCAAGGCACAAAAAAAATGTTACTCCACCCCAAGCGCTCCAGCTACCTGTCTCTCTAGTTTATAGTATATGGACCCCGGCGCTCTCGAATATGTGCGATAACTCCATAAATATTTATTATTCAGATTTTTTTCTTTCCAGTATTCTCTCAATATATTATACTTTCGAAATAAGAAAAAAACAAAAAATCTATGTTTTTGAAAATTGTAAAGGATTTTCCACCCTTAAGAACTCTGAGGAAATAGTCAATATGTCAAGGACATCGACTAATTTTATCAAGAGGTGTGGGAATTCAGTTGGACGTCAGAGTCCTACATTATCCATGATTAACACAATTTGTAGAGGTACCTACGATTTTATTCTACAACAGGATGCATATTTTTTATACACCAGTATATGGTATACTAAATTCAATATTAATTATATTTGAAAATTACAACCTCTAGTTCAAGAATAATATGCTGAAACGAGTTAGTTAGGAATGAGTTGTTCAATTGTTTACCAAAGACTTTTAACAACAATTAAATTTTTTAATCGGTTAATTTTAACTTCTACCAGTTTCTCTCATGTGTATCTTAGAGCACGTATCGTTTTTTGTTACAATCGTAGTGATAGCAGTGGCGGCTCGTGGATGTGTTACATGGGTGGGCACAGGGTGTGTCAGTAGGATTACTCATTAGCTATCAGCGAAAATTTGTAAAATTTTCAAGGTCATGCGTTTTACTGACACTTCAGAATTTCAATGAAAAATTCTTTTATACAAAAATATCCTTTCACAAGAATAATTTTTGGGATTTGGTAGCTTTTTGAAATAATATTTAGTCACGAATATTGAGGGCTTAAATATATTAAAATAATGGGTGGAAACATGTGAAAAAAATTTGATATAGGTATCTTACCGTTGTTTGTAGAGGAAATCAGCTCGCCTGTCCTTATTGTTCACAAAAATGTTAATCGCCTTTTCATTAAAGTCCCGGATTTGTTTCACAAAATATAATACAATTAATTATTTGGTTTAAAATATGTGTTTTTATCCACATTTTCATTGTGACAGCTTATATTTTCACGATAAGCACTATCAAGCTGTTGCCTTATGTCTACCTTTCCCAACACACTAAAATCTAAGATGTTATGTAAATGTTTATCATTGTAGCTAGCATGTTTCTTGGCTCGTTCATTTAAATGTTTTCAATCACTCACCCCTTCTAGAGTCTATGCACTTTGGTTGCCACCCATCACTAAACAAATAAAACAAAACAGTTTGTTTCTTTTAGGACACCCACATAACCACTTAAATCTGTCGTAAACACTACTATTAAAATCTCGTGAATAATTTCGCGATTTTCCTACGTCTGTTTTGGAAATAATCAAATCGGGTATCGACCTTCCTAACCGTTTAATTTCCGTTCGGATCTCGTATTTCACAATCAAAAACAGTAAAAACACACTTCTCAGTGAAGAAAATAAACAATAAAACTAAAAGCGGTCACTCAACAAGTGTGACCCGTTCAGCTGATTTTCGAGCGATTTAACGACGTTTTGTCTGCAATGGTCGCCAAACTTTACCAGTCACTGAAAAAGCCCGATTAAAAACGAGGGCTGGGAAACTGTGTGCCCTCGCCCACGCGCGCGAAATGCGAGAATTCAGACTACGGTGGCTCGGTGCTCGATCGATAGTCTGTCATATATATGTGATAAAAATCATTATTTGTGGTATATAAGGAATAATAATTAGAAAATGAATAGTTTGTCGTATACAATTAATTGATATTATTGTAACAGTAATTTATAGTAAATTAACACGAAAGAACTATTTTCTATTGAAATTTGGGCTGGGCACGTGCCCCTGTGCCCTTTATCACCAGCCGCCACTGATTGAAAAAAAGGGATTCTAAAACATAAAAAAATAATACCCTAGGTATATAAAGGGTGAGCCAGAAAGAATGGGGGACAAGACTAAACTGGAGATACTAGACACCAAAATATTATGATTGAGCTCAACATGCCTTATACCAATGTCGCTGATTTAAGAGATACAGCATGTTCAAGTGTAACAGTAATTTATAGTAAATTAACACAAAAGAAATATTTCAAATAAATAAATGGCAATAAAAAAATATTTGAAGCCTTATAATGAAATGAAACCCTCCAATTCGTAATTACATTTGTACAAATCTAATTCTGGTAATTCTAATAATAGATCAAGCGATTCCTTTATCGGTTTCCATGCCTTATAGAACCATCGAAAAAGCCTGAAGCAACCTGATTTTTTTTTAGTGTATAAAATAGCGTTCAAACTTTCGAACCTTTGCATCGTTGCGCTGACAGCCGAGCGAGGTATAGGTGGCGGGGGAGCGAGGGGAAGCGACGGCAGCGACCAGCAAATTTCGCGCGGTGTTCAGAGGCCTTTTACACCAATTTAATGGCATTTAAATGAAACAAAGTAAATGGACGAACTGTAGTTTACACTCTGTAGTTTCCGAATCCGTCGAGAAAATGTTATTTAATCTATCGCTCGACGTGTTATGGAATATTCAAAATACGATGTAAAAAACTTTATTCGACTATTGTGCAAAAACTATTCATCGGACATAATCCAGTTTTTGCACACTCATTCTTCGTGATATTACCTACATTTTTCCACAAGATTGACTCTTCTAATGCAAAAATACTCGAATTACGAATTTATTAAGAAAAGGTATTTTTTTGCGTTTTTTCCGAGTTTTCTCAGCGAAAAATGTAGCGATTGACAAATGAGAGCGATTTTTTTTTCTTTTTAAAGGTTTTTGAATCCCCTACAACTTTCCTATTGGATGCGATTTGATTGCTTCAATAGCTTTTCTTCTATAAGCGAAAAACTGAAAAAAACTCAATTTTTTTCACTAATTTGTCATTAAAAAAAAAGTGCAACTATTTCCTAGTCCAATTCATATACGTTTTCATCTAAGGACTGAACTTAAAAGTATCCCGTGGTCGGGTTTCAGGTATCAATCGTGTCCTGTCAAAAAGCTCTATTGACTGGCCTAAGCGCTTTTCAACCGAAAACAAACACACATTTACTCCATTCATTCTAGTGTTATGTAAGCGTTTGGAGAAATAATGTAGCATAGGAAGACATTCGATATTATGCCGGAGGCGCCGGTGAAAATATACACTTTACATTCCGTTGAGGAACTTGGGGGTGTTAAAGCCGCGCGGGGATTTCGCTTTATGCCGAAACAAGGCAGGTTTTAGGTAAACTGCCGTATGTTTGTGGAATATCGGAGCACATCAAACCCTTCTGCGAATCATTGTGTGCAACAGTATCTTAAAACAGTCGTCGTCGGTTAGCAATTTCCCTAAGAGAAAATCCGGTCTCCTTCGTACCAACAATTCAGCCACGTTCGATATCACTTAATTGACGATAATTCTGAATTTTTCGAATTCTAGGCATCGAAAATAATGTTTACTATAGATACGAGGTGTGGCTATTAAATAACCGAACTACTGTCACTTTTTATTCGTTACAGTAGCAACTTTTTCGCCTTCAATGTACTCCCCTTGGCGATCTCTACACCACTCCATACTACTTTTCCATTGTTGAAAGCAGTGCTGGAAGTCCGCTTCTGTCAGACGACAATCTTCGCGGATTGATTTACCAATTTTTTCGTCCGTTTTTGACGTTGAGGGCCGCTCGGGGCGCGGATCATCTTTGGTCGTTTCATGTCCCTCTTTAGACCGTTTAAACCATTCCAAAACTTGTGTGCGGGATAAACATTCATTCCCGTACACTTCTTTTAACATTGCATAAGCTGTAAAATTTTTCCCCAGTTTAACAAGAAACGTGAGATTAACCCGTTGCTCCATCTGAACACTTAACTTTTGTTCAACGCGTCACTGGTGCATAGACTAATTCTCAAACGGCTGTTACAGCCAAACTGAGCGACCTTCTGGCTTGTCTAGCGAGCTCAGGATGGGTAAATTATCACAGGACACAGTTCTGTTCAAACTTGTCGCGACATGCTCGCAGCGCGCTGGTAGCAGCATCAGTTCGATTATTTAATAGCCACACCCCGTATGTTAAAGTAGGGCTGACAAGAATCTATTTGTATTTAGCTAAAATACACAAAAAACATGCACCTCTTTGTATGAAATTTTTTTGTTGAAACTTTAATAATTTCTTTGCCATCGTCATTCATTCCTTATGTGAAAATTTCAAGTAAACTGCTTAACATCCAGGGTATGCGGCTTTTATTCAAATCAATATACTTTGCTTAGATTTACCTTAACATGATAAATGCAAACATATTTTTATTACTGTTTTTATGAGAGATATACAAGATATGGTTATATAAATTCTCATAGTGTTTTATATTTTGAATTATAGAGCAAAAAATGTATATCTACATTTCCATTCAATGTTATACTCAATAACGAGAAGTCTCTAATTAAAACCATAAAAACAAATTTAATTAGGCTTTATTCAGTTATATACGGCTACGAATTCGATAATTAACGAGGTAATTCAAACGATGCTTGTATTTCAAATATAAACAAGTGAAATGGAATCTGCATTAACGATCTGATTCAGGCATCGTACATTTAAAATATATGTATATTCGGCGTATCTTATGCTCGAAACATAATTTGCTTTAATAACCCGATATACAACAAGACACGTACAGGGTGTTCAGTCCCTCGTTCAAAAAAAATTACCTCCTTTTGAGAATATCCGGTTGATTCATTATTCATTAGTACTGAGCCATTCTCTCGTACTGAGCAAGTGCTTGCAATTTTCTAGACCAGTCTGGAGAGTGGTGGGGTATAGGTTACAAAAAGCGTGCACAATACAACCGAAGCACAGCAAAATCTAGTGGCCGCGTATGGCGGCAACGCCCCTAGTTTAGCAACATGCAAAATATGGTTCGCCCGCTTCCGATCTGGCGACTACAGCATCGACGATAAACCACGAGCTGGTAAACCCGTATGGAGCCACAAGTCTGGAAAGTCTTTTTTTTTGCAAAGGCATAAATTAAACCTGGAGCCACCATCTAAAGGTCGTATGTATTATAATATAAGTAGGGTCCTGAAATGTGTGCCATAACGTAGTATCAGCACTATAAATTCAACTCAATGATAATTAAAGTATAAACCGTATTTTTTAAGCGCCTTGTAAATTATATACGCGTGTATTTCTTGCCCGTGCATACCTACTCCACTGACCGATGCGCGTAGTACGCCGGTTCCGTTGCTGGAGGGCAGGATAGTTAATTGCAGTTTACCATGCGTGAGAGCAAACTTTCCGAACCCTAAATATGAGTGGTCGAAAAAAATTCATAAAAAACTTTCTCTTTCTTCTGTGCACGGCGAGGAACTGACTGCCTCGGGTTCTCCTGCACACTTACACGGACAGCGGCGATGTTCTCGGCCGATCTGGCGTTCCTTTGACATACTGGTGTTGGCAGATTGTTTAACGAACCAGTCGTCTCGAATTTGACCACGAAACGTTGGAGTGTCGACTTTGAAGGGCCATTGCGTCTGCTGTAAAATGGGCGCAACGCGCTCAACGTTTTCACAAACGAACACTCATTTTGATAATAAAGTTTTATCATTTGTACGTGCTGCTCAATCGTGTAACTTGACATGATGATTCGACAACAGTGATTGAATAATAAACAACATATTTGATAGACGCTGCCAAAACAACATGGCCGCCACAACCTGTCAACATCGGCCCGTCCCTACTGGAAAACCCTTTACAAATAGGCATACACAACTTTTTCGTCACAACCGCGTGAGTTCTGGGAACGTGGTATCCGGAGTCTGCCTGCTCGTTGGCGACAAGGTATGGAGTCGGATGGCGCGTACATTCTAAATTAAATTCCTCTTGTTTATGAAATAATCATAAGAAAATCTGCAACTCTCAAAATTTCTATCCGAATTCCATTAGTTCAATTACACAGGCCCACAATTTTTTTTTCTGCGCCATAAACGCCATTATGATATTACCATGTAATTTTTCCCGCTGAACACGAATCCGCAGCCCGTTTAACCCGTGTAGGTCAGGATTTTTTTAACTTCAAAAAACACTTCAAAATCCACCAAAACCATTAAATACATAACTTGATCAATGAAATTAACCCCAAAGTGCCATAATAATTTAACCCCACGACCTTTTAATCCTTTAGCACCTTACGTCTATAATCCCATAACCCCATAACCTAAAAAACCCCATGCAGTAGAGAGATGTTGTATAGGAAAATCTAAAAATCTCGTGTACATATCAGTAAGCCTATACTCACTCATTCTAAAAACTTTAAACCCATTAAACATTTTTTTTTACTTCCCCGTGCAAGGTCTATCCACTTCGTGAGGTTTTGCAGTTATGAGAATTTCCCCGTTCAAGATATCTCCATTGCATGGGGTTCATAGGGTGGTCAGTTTAATATTACTCAGCACTTCATGTCGTAAGCTGTGAGATATGTCAGTTCCCTCAGGCAAGACTTTTCCACTGCTTGGGGTTTTTTAGGTTATTGTGTTTTTAGGTTATGGGGTTACGGGGCTATTGGGTTATGGGATTATAGAGGTAAGGTGCTAAATTATTAAAGGGTCGTGGGGTTAAGTGATTCTGGGACTTTGGGGTTAAGTTCATTCAATAAGTTATGTATTTAAAGGTTTTGGTGGATTTTGAAGTGTTTTTTTGAAGTTAAAAAAAATCCTGACGTATACGGGTTTAACGGGCTGCGGATTCGTGTTCAGCGGGAAAAAATACTTGGGAATATTATAATGGCGTTTATGGCGAAGAAAACAATTTTTTGTGGGCCTGTGTTATCAGCAATCAAAATAGATAGTCTATTACGATAATTTAAAAGCCAATTATCATAGAGGTTAAAACACAGCTCTACACCAAATCCTAGAAATCTCTTACACCATGTCGAAGCACATTATTAATATTGTATCGTTTCCAATAACACTGGCAGTCACAACACGAAAGATCATTTCCATCTTAAACGACTTACTTAACAATAACGCCATCCTATTGAGCTGAATATACAGAACAATGAAATCTTCATTGTTGGTTTAATGAGTATTTCGTGAAAATAAGAAGCAATTATATCAGTGGCGGTCCCATCGTAACACAAAGGAATTTTCTCTACGTATCTTGATTTTTTATACATGGTGTCCCTCAGCGGTGGGCCAATATTGATATCTCACAAACAATGAGTAGTAAAAGTCTGAAAAGTTCGAGTTTTCCTCAATTTGTTCGCAAAATCTCGGGTTTAAAAAAATCAAAATAACTCGACTGTTTCGAGATATGGTATCCTGATAGTCAAGCTATAAATAAAGAGCTGTCCAAAAAAAAAATTTGGTTATGAACGAAAGATATGGAAATACCGGTTATGTCGAAACTCAAAACGAAACTTTGTTGTTGTCAAACTTTTGACAAGTGACTGTCACAATTGTAAAATAAATAATGGCTAAAAAGAATTGAAATACCTACGTCTTTTTTGCTCGGCCAACTTTGATGACGTTTTTTTTTTTGGATGTCTCGTTAATTGTACGTGAAATTCAAAAATTCGATACTAAGGTCCATTTAAAATAAATAAAAAAAAACTGATACCGACAACAGATAAAACCGGAAAAAATTATTTGAATATATATTCAGTGACTTTGACTGTATGTCCTGCTTTGGCTCCTTTAGCTCTAAATTTTCAGAATTAGAAGTCCCCAAATTTTTAATGAATGCAACTCTCCAATCACCACGTATACTGTCATAATTTCTGACAATTAATTCCAAACTTACGACATGTATTTTTGGATCGGCCAGTATCCTCCTAATTCTTGCCGCGAATGCGAGATCAAAACAAACGCGACAACCAGAATTACTTTAAAAATTCAGTTATGGCTATCCCTCTCTGTCTTTGAGAGCTTATTCCCGGGAGTTCTCTGGCAAAATTGAATATATATCGACCTGTGGGTGGAATACAGTTACCCCAGCCTCCATTTTATTACCGCCAGCAGTTTAAAACCGTATATTGTTTTATTGCCCCCTCTCTTTAAGGGTCTGTTAAATATTGCAGAAAATAAACGAAGAACGGCCATTAACCTTCAGATGTTCAGATGAGCGTAAAGGGGAAATTAAAGAGATTAAAAATTAATTAGAAATAATATACTAGCTGCCATAAAAATATAATCTGTTATTTATTTACTGTTTGTTATTTTTCAAGGTAATTTTTAGGAAATTACAAAAGACTTACAAACCTTTAACTTGAATTGAAAAACTGTTAATTTCAGAACACACAAAGTGTTATATTGGTCAGACTTCCGTTTGTGAAATACCAAAAATGTTAAACAGCTCCTTCCAAGAGTTAGTAGCATCTTTGGTGCACTATTTTGAAAAATACAATCATGGTCCATTGCTACCCTCGACAGCTGTTAAAATAGCCATTATTAACCTGCGGATGAGCATATGAGGGTGGGAAATTAAATATATTAAAAATTAATTAGAAATAATATACTAGCCGCCACAAAAATATATTCTACGTATTATTTATTTACTGTTTGTAGAGTTTGCAAGGTAATTTTTGGAGAATTACAAAATACCAAAACCAATTCGTATTTTGTCATTTTTGAGCTCCAAACTTTTGACGTGAACTGAAAAACTGTTAATTTCGGAACAAACAAAGTGTTATAGTTTTCAGACTTCCGTTTGCTAAATGCCAAAATAGTTAAACGGTTGTTGCCAAGAGTTAATAACATCTTTGATATGCTATTTTGAAAAACAATGAGACAATAATGGTCCATTGCTACCCTCAACAGCTGTTAGAAAGGTAATTTAAATATAAAATTAAAATATATTACTTCTGCGCCGCCTCTATGGATTTTCATGCCGGGAAAATTGTTCGTTGGAAATTTTATGTTATATATTGCGGCTACTTCATCTCGGTTTGTTCCCTGATAAAAACTACTGTAAAAATAATTTTAAAAATATGTAAAAATAAACGACAAGTATTTTTATTGTCGTCACCTATGGTTTTCAAAGTTAAGCAACACCCTTTTGTCTTTATTATACAGGGTTTCCTCGGATTGAGTTACCAATAGGTGAAATGGACAAAAAAATTAATTTTTCGACAAAAAGCCATCCTTCATAAAAAGTTTTGCTTGTCTTGAAACGTCCAGAAAGTTGTTGTTTGTTCGATTTAACTTACAGGGTGTTCAAAAATAGCAAACATCAAATAATAATAAAAGTACCTTAAATATTAACGTTATGTAAAAAAAGTTATTAAGAAAAATTGTTTGCAATTAAATTTAATACTCAAATATGAAAGCATGGCCTACTAGTCAATATTAAGTATTTTGAAGAGATTCCGCAATTTTTATCATTGTTACGTTTGAAGTATAGCCATTTTCCTTTAAAAAAAATTATGTTTACTAAAGGCGCAGACATAATAACAAATATACCCCAAAAATATTATAATAATTAACATTTATTTTGAATAAACAGCACGTCCAGATAATCATTTATTCAATCAACACTGTAGTTAATAGGTTGTCTTTACAATATTTCTTCTCAAAGTCCCTAATTAGAATATTTGAAATTCCAGTAAGCCATCAATAAGGCAATTGTTATTGTTTGACATTGTGTTTGACAAAGCGCTTGAAATTTCAATTATTGATTTTTAATTCCACATAATGCTTACTTTACAACATAACATTTATCTTATTAAATGTTATGTTATCGGTAATATTTCTTATCGTCATGCTATTGAATTGTTTCATGAAAAATATCCAGAAGTCGAAATTAGCCGTCAAAGTTTGAAAAAGTTAGTACGAAAATTTGATTTAACTGGTGATGTAAAATGCGGAAAAAATCAAAAAAGGTCCATGATGACGATGATGCAGCCACAATTCTAGTTTTAAATTCAGTCGAAGAAAATCCAAAACTATCACTAAGAAAGAGATCTGCACAAATTGATATTAGCAAGACACACATTCAAAGGATTTTGGCCGAAAATAAGTTTAAAGCTTTCAAAAATAATACACACGTTGGAAGTTGGTGATGAAGCACTTCGATTGGATTTCTGTTTAGAAACAGGAGCGAAGCTTACTGTGGATATTCATTTTCACAATAGTATAATTTTTTCCGATGAAAACACTTTTTTCTAAAAATGGAGTGGTATCGTCGCAGAATTGTCGTTTTTGGACACAAGAAAATACGTCTTTTTCAGTTACTTCTAGAAGTCAAAATTTCAAAAAAGTGAATGTTTGGTGTGCAATTACTTTCAATCGAATAATTGGTCCGTATTTTTTTTTAAAGAAAATTTAAATCAAAATTCATACTTGGAGATGCTAAACACATTTTCTGGCCAGAATTAGACGAAGAGAATTCAGAATATAGAAAAAGTGTATTTTTAACAGGACGGATGCCCTGCCCATTCAACAATCCAGGTCCACAGTTGGCTTAACAAACAATTTGGATTGAAGTGGATGGGAAGATATGGACGTATTTGTTGGCCAGCAAGGTCCCCTGACTTATCGACACTTGACTTTTTCCTATGGGGATTTTTGAAGGAAATAGTTTATAGACAGCCGATAGAACACAATATTGATTTACTCAATACTCGGATCATTCAATCAGTGGCCCAAGTAAATCAAGAAATGATCCACTCAACATACACATCTTTTAGAACGAGACTGGAGAGGTGTGTTGAACTTGGAGGCCTGCATGTAGAATAGTTATGGTGCATGAATAATAATGTTGCTGTTTTTCCAAAATAATTATTGAATTTGTTTATTAAATCATAATTTCTTCAAAATAAATGTTTAAATAATATTTTTGGGGTTTATGATTTCTTAATATGTCTGCACCTTTGGTAAACATAATTTTTTAAAGGAAAATGGCTATACCTACTTCAAACGTATAACAATGATAAAAATTGCGGATTCTTTTCAAAAAACTTAATATTGACTAGTAGGCCATGCTTTCATATTTGAGTATTAAGGGTTACTCCGGTCGTCGCGTTTTAAAAATTCGATTTTTATGTTGTTTTCTTATTTTTAATTCTTGTACACCAGAGAACATGAATGCAAAAGGATTTCTTGAAATTCGTAAAATTATAAAAGTTATTCAGCTGAAAAGAATGCCGCCTGTGGTTCGTAAAACTCAACGCCGTTGGGGTCCGACGCGCCTTTCAATAGGGCCCTTAGCCAGATATAAATTTGGAACACGGAACACCGCGAGGAGAAAATGGCACAATAATATGCTTTCGACGAACTGGAGGAAACACTGTATGCACCAGGGATAGCAGATTAATCGTAAGTCTAATTGTTTATAAGTAAACTGTTCACAAAACTTTAATCGCCATTATCTCGAAACCACGTTTCTCAAATTGGTCTACATGATTTCTCGGGTTCTAATGATCCGATCCGGCTGTAATTTTTCAGACTGACTAAGAATACATATAGTTGTCGCCAGAACTCGGATTATTACGATATCTTATTTGATCGATTTTTTAATAACAATAATAATGGCCAAAAAAAAGGCGAAAAAATTTGAAAAGATTTTTCCCAACCTCAAAAAAAGCATTAAAAACCCGTAAAATCGACAAATGAGCATAAACGATGTAAAAATCTGTTGGTCGGTGAATATCATGCCCAGATTATGTATTCCCATGTATTTTTGGCCGCTGAACACGATCCCATAGCCAGATTTGCTTCATATGGTCACAGATATTGCCTAACCTCAAAAAAAGCATCAAAATCGCACAAAATCGAGAAAACAGCTTATTTAAACTATGTAATGTCTGTTGATTGATGGAAATAATCAAAAATTGGTCCGACACACGTTTGAAGTTTAAAGAGGGGGGGGGGGGGGAGGACACCCCATAAAGGGACCCCATATCCCAGTAACTTTACAATTAAAGCTTTTAAGCTCCAATAACCGCATGCCTCCAACTTTTAAACCCTTCTGACCTTATAACATAAGCTGTCAAAACCCCGTGACCCCATAACTTGAAATTGTAAACCCCCATAACCCCACAACCTCAACTTTTAGACCCCCATCTACGCAAAAATCAATTTTTCGAGCACGATAACTCTAAAACTAAAGCTCTTATGTCCCAATATCTGTATTGGAGATATTAGAGAGTTATTATGGAGAGTTGAGGTTATGGGGTTATGGGGATGTGAAAGTTCAAGTTATGGGGTCATGGGGATTAAAAACTTAGATTAGATAGATATTGGGGCATAAGAGCTTTAGTTTTAGAGTTGTCGGGCTCGAAAAATTGATTTTTGCGTAGATGGGGGTATAAAAGTTGAGGTTATGGGGTTATGGGGGTTTAAAATTTCAAGTTATGGGGTCACGAGGTATTGAAAGTTGGAGGTATGCGGTTATTGGAGCTTAATAGCTTTAATTATAAATCTTATTTTGAGAAAAAGTTTGCCGTTTTCGCCCACTGTGCGGCATCGTATTCAGCGGTCAAAAATACATGGGAATACATCATTCTGGGCATGATTTTCACCGACCAACAGATTTTTACATCGTTTATACGCTCATTTGTCGATTTTCCGGGTTTTTTATGATTTTTTTGAGGTTAGGAAAAATATGGGACGATATGGAGCAAATCTGTCGGTGGAATCGTGTTCAGCGGTCAAAAATACATGGGAAAATACATGTGGCACCTCTCGGACAGAAACTTTTTTTGTGTGCCTGTGTTATTTATAAAATATTCCGAAAAAAACCTGTGAAATAAGGATGAATGACCGTAATACCCCCTTAAATTAAACTGCAAACAATTTTTCTTAATAACATTTTTACACAGCGTTAATATTTAAGGTACTTTGCTCTTCATTATTATTTAATTTATGCTATTTTCGAACACCCTGTATGTTAAATTGAACAAACTACAAACTTTCTGGATGTTTCAAAACAAGCAAAACTTTTTATGAAAAATTTAATTTTTTGTCCATTTCACCTATAGGTAACTCAATCCGGGGACACCATGTATGTACGTCAACATACACGCTGTGTAGACAATATAAACAAACTCGGGATTCACTTTGAATTCTCCAAGATTTACGATCAATAACGAAATCTAAATTTATTTTTTCATCATTTCTCAGCCTTCCGACATGGAGTACCCTTGGCTCGTAATCCTGCAATCCCTATTGCTGACACGCGCCGGAAATATCGCGACGAACTCTACATTTCACTTCGAGGAGGACTTCAAATATTATAACGTAGGTGTCCTGATGGTGTCCCATCTGAATTCCCCCTTTGATTTGGAACGATGCGGCCCGGCGGTGGATATGGCCCTAGAGGACGTGAACGAGAAATTCCTGGCCCAGCACAGGATCAGACTCAGGAAGGTCCAGGGCAGGTAACGCGCAAATTATTTGTATCTTTGTATTTATTTGCCTATTCGAACCGTTTAAACTAATCTGGATTTTTTGTTTCTTACCTTTCTATAATGTTTATAGTGTAATAAATGTGACCCTAAATGGATTTTTTATAATTCGAAAAAAATGTAAAAGTTACAGTCGGAAAAAACTATGAAAATCGGTAATTTACCTTCAAAACCAAAGTATAATATTTTGAAAATAATCTCAAGAAAAAAATAATTTCAAGTTGATCTAACGAAGTTTTGGAGACATACCGAGACGCCATTAAAAAAAGTCATCAAAGTTGGCCGAGCAAAAAAAGACGTATTTCTATTCTTAATCTTAAGTTTATAGCCTAATTGAATTGTCAATGGGAATCTTGGATGGTCCATTATCACTTGCCTAACCATTTCAACATTTTCTTCTGACCTTTGACGCTTCCAGTTTGCCGGTGCAAATTTAGGAAACATTTTACTGACCGGCTAAAATGGTCGAATCGAAGAAATGAAAATTGAAGAACTGAATAGAACAGCGTGAACACTGCAGCGCGTTATTGACTCAGAAATAAGAGCTCAAGTATGTGTATGTATTTATATGGACGGTCATCATTTTCTCTAAATAAATATATTTTATTTTCTTTAAAAAAAATAAGGCACTATGCCTTAGTTTCTATAGTAATGAGACTAGCAACGTAGCGCCCAATCTAGCAACACTGCGGAGATGGGACTTGGAAGGGCGATAGGTTAACATGCAATGCACCTTCAGTAGGTACAAGTTTGAAGTTATTAGAGTCATTTGTTTGTTCTTTGCGACTGTTTTTCGTACACCGTTTTTTTTTCTAGTGCGTTTTAAAAATGAGTGATATTAATTTTAAGCAACGGTGTGCTATCAGGTTTTGCTTCAGACATGGACATAGCGCAACGGATACTTTTACAAAACTTCAACACGCCTACGGAGACAGTGTTTTTACAAGAGCCCAGAGTGGTTTAAGGCATTCTCAGAAGAAATGAAGATTGAAGATTATCCACGTAGCGGAAGGCCTTCATATTCAAGAACCGATGAAATTGTCTATAGAATATGGGATCTTTGCGTTCAGATCGTCGGTTGATGATAGTTAAATTTTAATCACACCACTGTTCATCAGATTTTGACTAACGAATTGGGGATGAGAAAAATCTGCGCAAAAATGGTTCCAAAAAACCTTTCGCAGGAACAAAAGGACATCAGGAGAGAAAGGTGTCTTGACTTTTTGGAATCGATTGGAAATGATGCCCATTTTATGGAACGTGTAATTACTGGTGATGAGGCTTGGGTGTTTGAGTAAGACCCGGAAACCAAGCGCCAAAGCATGGAAAGGCTCACTTCAAGATATCCAAGAACCAAAAAATCAAGAATGAGCAAGTCGAAGATCAAATGCATGCTGATTTGGTTTTTTGATAGACAGGGAATTGTCCACAAGACTGACAGATCGGATCGAGTTTGTGTCTTCAGGCCAAACAGTAAATCAACACGTTACAGAGATTCTTGAAAAACGTCGAAAAATGTTCATGCGTGTCCATGTTATGTTGCATCACGACAATACGCTTTGTCACGTACCCATTTGAGTAAACGAGTTTTTAGCCAGTAAAAACATTCCTGTGGATCCTCAGCCTCCTTATTCACCTAACTTCAGTCCTTGTGACTTTTTCTCTTCCCGAGATTGAAAAATCACCTCAAGGGACGCTTGGGGCCATAGAAAACATTCAAACAGTTGTAACCGACCAGCTGACGGCTATTCCAGTATATGGGTTCCAGCACTGTTGTGAGGAATGGAAGACCCGTCTCCAGCGCTGTGTGGCTTTCCAAAGAAGTTATTTTGAAGGAGACAATAATGAATTGTAATTCTATTCGAATGAATAAAAACATTTTAAAAAATCAGTCTCATTACTCAATTTACACACCTCGTGTGCCTATCACATAATGTGACAGTCTTGACAATTCAATAAGGTTATAAACTTAAAATTAAGAATAGGAATACGTCTTTTCGACTTTGATGACTTTTTTGAATAGCTCGATATGATTTGGGTGGTTTTCTAGCAAAAACAGCATATGGCAAAAAAGTTTAATTTACAGCAGATACAAGAAACTAAATATCTTCGGAGAAATACTATTTTTTAAAACGTAGTTCAGCTGCAGTTAGAGGGGGATATAAGTCTATAAGTTACTCAAGTCATTTTGACTCACAAATAAAAGTTGTGCTACATGTTTGTATTTTAGGCTGCTACATGTTTGTATTTTAGTTTGACATGTAATGCTTATGCAAGTAACTGAAAAGCTAGCTTACAAAAAAACATTTATTATTCATCAAAAACAAACGAATTAGATAAAAACTAATGAGCTAAAAAATTAAAAAAAAAAACAGTAAATCAGTAATCGCTGTAATCAGTCTTGAACTATATAATCCCATAGCTGTTTTTCCGGTATAAACTTTATTTTATAATTATTAAACTACATTTTATATTAACTGTACAAAATATGCTCACAGAAACTCGTCAAGCTCGAAATACTTTGTGAGGGTATAGAAATATATTTTTAAAAGCGGTGGCGTAAATATCGCAAAAATTAAAGGACAATGTTAAAAATAACTAAATGTCTAGGATAACTAAATGTCTAGGATAATTAACAATAACTAAAGTCAATGAGTACAGAAAGTATCCGGCATACAAGAACTACCCCAATTACAGGAGTTGAATGTACGTGAAATACATACTTCACCTGAACCCTCCCGCACCTCTCTACTATTGTGAACGTGTAGATTTCACTTCACGTGTAGATTTCGGGAACACATAATGTAGCTGAATGATCCTTGAATGATATGTAATCATCGTTAGAAATAATTATAAACACGTCGTAATAGGCCTGTGAGATCTTTACGTTGAGAATAGTAGAGAGGTGCGGAAAGGTTCAGGTGAAGTATGTATTTCACGTACATTCAACCCCTGTAATTGGGGTAGTTCTTGTATGCCGGATACTTTCTGTACTCATTGACTTTAGTTATTATTAATTATCCTAGAATTATTGATTATTCGTTTTTGAACTATCATCGTTACTGTGCTGATTAATTAAAAACCTTATTACCTGAAGTAAGGTAATATATATATACTCTAGGGATGACGTACTAGTTTTACCCGCACATTCCGGGTTGCCAATGAGTATATTTGACTTCTTCTAACTACAAATGATAGTTTTCGGTGGGTTTCGGTCGTTCCCAGGTGGGGCAGAAGAAAAACGTCTATTTTTAACATTGTCCTTTCTTGAACGCCTACTGCCAGGAGTCCTTCATTTTTATGTTATACACAACTTGTCACAAAATGTTTTCTGCGATGTTTTTTGTACCGCTACAGGTTTTTCTATTATTGGTCATTCCCTTTCAATAATTCGTCCCTTTGTGATTCACTTCCACCAGAATCCTACACTTATATATAATAAAGGCGAAAAAAATGTGCATCAGACGCTTTTTTAGCTTGTTTACGTTCCTACGTACATATGTATTTCAGCACATTTCAAAAGAGACGGTAAACAAATAAACAAGTCTTTTAGATAAAGAAGAAAATATGGTATCAAATTGCCTACCATCTTGCGAAAATATTGCGTACGAGTTTTGAACTCCCCCGCTTTAGGTTCCATAAAAATTGTTTTCCTTACAGATATAAGTAAAAATAATATGTGAAACAAAACTCTAACGCATCGAATTTAACTTTCTTTAAAGAATAATATTTTAAGATATGTTTTTTAGATTCCACTTTATCGAATATTCGCAGAGCTTAAGTTGTATATAAGCCAAAACAATGTTTATAAATTTAAAAGATTCACAAGGTTCTCTAATGAACGGTTATCCTAATGATTTTAATTCTCAAATAAGCTTCGAAAGCTTGATTGTTTTTTTAAATGTAAAAAAAATTCAGGTTGCTCAAATCGCGATTTTTTTTTATTATAAAAGGCTGGATTGCAAACTTATTAGACCGATTTGAAATAAATTAAGTCTGTTTCATAGCGCCATTTTTAATTTCTAACCTATTACGCCCTAATAACAAAACTTTTTCTTTCTTCAACATTTCTCTATGAATGAATAATTTTCGAGTTATCTACAAGAAAACAGGAAAAAACGGATATTTGTGAGGTTTTTCTTTGCAAAAATTAAACAAAACGATTGATAACTATTTTGACTATGAAAAATATTAAATTAGTAACCACTTCATTGGTAGAACACACAATTAAAACAAATCCTAAATCCAGTTATTCCTTTCATGCGAAAGAAAATTGATGATGAAATTACAAAAAATGTTAGAAATGGGGATAATGGAAAAAAGTGATAGTGGTTGGAGTTCACAAATATTAATGGTTCCTAAGAAAGATAACACATATCGTTTCTATGCAGACTTTAGAAAATTTAATGCAATACAGAAAAATGGGTTCATTTTTTATTTTTATCTTTATCTTTACCAAAGACAAATTCGATTCTTGACAAATTAGACAATTCCAAATAGTTAACAACTTTAGATATTCTGAGTGTATATTGGCAGATAAATATGGCTGAAGATATCAAAAAAATATACAGCTTTTACAATACTTGGCCGAGGGTTATTTCATTTTTTAAAAGATGCCATTCGGTTTATCAAATGGGCCAGCAACGTTTCAATCGTTGGTCTTATATTGGTCAATAAGTATTTAGATGCCATAATAGTAGTTACTCCTGGTTCCGAGTCTCAGTTAAGAGTTCTGGAAGGAGTTTTCAATCGGTTGGAAGACGATTTAGGTAATTCTAAAGGTAACTGGCATGTGAAAGTCTTAAAACTTGATAAGACAACTTATGAGAAGCAATAGTTATTCGTCTAAATCGTTAGTCGCATAAAGAACTAAACTGCTTGTTAAAATTAGCGTAACACTTTTTAGATTATCGCCATGTGCGTTCTATTCAAGTTAGAGACCTGAATAGCGGTCTTTAATTTTCGGTGGCCTATAGAGTTGGTTATAGAGTGGTTATAGAGTGGTATTAGGTGGCCTATAGAGTATGGAACCCCCTCGGGTTCCGCCCCTGTAGAAGGCTGCGTGGCATGTGCTGGCCACTTGAACTTACACATAGAGATTTTTAGACAAAATTTAAAGTTCAATATTTTTAACAGGAATGCAAATTTTTGAACGCGGTTTTGCAAATTTTAAGAGCTAGTTTTTTTTTTTTCGGATTAAGCTGCATGACGTATATTTATCGTAGGACCATAGGTTTATTATATACGGGGTGATCACGAAGTCATGCAAAAAATCAAAAAGTTTGTATGAGTGAAATTTCCGCAAAAAAATGTTTTTATTTTTGCATGACTTCATTGATCACCCCGTATATAATAAACCTATGGTCCTACGATAAATATACGTCATGCAGCTTAATCCGAAAAAAAAACTAGCTCTTAAAATTTGCAAGACGCGTTCAAAAATTTGCGTTCCTGTTAAAAATATTGAACTTTAAATTTTGCCTAAAAGTCTATGTGTAAGTTCGAGTGGCCAGCAGCTTATTTGTCTGGGAGCCACTGTGAACGGCGCCAAATGTGATATTCCATCTCTGAAAAGCCAGCCACCCCTCTGAAAATTTGCCGCGCTGAGAGGTAAGCAGGTCTTGATGCGTGGGGTGACTCTGAAAACGTTCCTGAGTCCCAGCATTTTGAGCGGGTGAAAATTCCAGAAAGGTTCGTTGGGTAGGCGATTTTGGTAGCTTTTGGTAAAATTCTTAAATTTTATAAATTTTGAGGGAAAATTTAAAATAGAATAGGATTTATAAAAATGATTCAGACAAAGATTACACTAGCAGACAAAAAAGAAAAGTGGTCATTACTTTTGACCAGACCCATCTAGGGTTATGTATTTCGATGCGCTGAATCCGAATTTGACACTCTGTCTGTTTAACACGTACACCCTCAAAATTTTGAGTAAATTGCAAAAAACCGCTAAAAATCGCTAAAAATAGCAAAAATATGCAGTTATGCAAGCGAGAAAATTTTTTTTCGAACTAGATCAAGTATGTTTATTATGTATTTCGATGCGCTGAATCCGAATCTGGCGTTGATATAGTTCGTCAACCCTCCAAATTTAGAATAAATTGCAAGAAACCGCTGAAAATCGCTAAAAATCGTGAAAATTGAAGTTATGAAAACGAAAAAAAAATTCGAACTAGATCATGTATGTTTTTTGTGTATTTTGATGCGCTGAATCCAAATCACAAGTTGATTTAGCTGATAGACCCTCCAAAATTAGAGTAAATTGCGAATAACCGTTGAAAATTTCTAAAAAATCGTGAAAAATTGCAATTATGCAAACAAAAAAAAAATTCTTAAACTAAATCAAGTATTTTTCTTATGTATTTTGATTCGCTGAATTCAAATCCGAAGTCGGTTTGGCTTGTACACCTTCCAACTTTAAATAAATTGCGAAAAAACGCTAAAAATAGCAAAAAATCGTAAAAAACAGTCATGAAGTAGTAGATAATATCAAAAAATAGTATTGTTCTTACTCACAGTAATAAACAAACCATGATACCTTTCAAATTATACTATAATATCTATAGATTGTAATTAGAATCAAAAAAAAACGACCTTCCTTGATTTTACACTGTTCCTCGCTTGTATCGAACTCTTTTTTTCTTCGAATGTTCTATGCAGTAGGTTTCTATTTCGTTTTCTATTTTCTCTCGTTATTTCTCTCTTTAAAGTACAGCAAAAATCGGCCATCATGTTGACATTCTATATTCCTTGATACCAATTCTCCATTTCACTTATGTCTTGATGAATTCGTTCTTATTCTTCACTGTAGTCGATACAAGCGAAGAACAGTGTAAAATCAAGGAAGGTCGTTTTTTTTAATTGATATTACAATCTATTGATGTTATAATATAATTTGAAAGGAATCATGGTTTGTTTATTACTGTGAGTAATAACAATACTATTTTTTGATATTATCTACTACTTCATGACTATTTTTTACGATTTTGGCTGTTTTTAAAGTTTTTTCGCAATTTATTTAAAGTTGGAGGGTGTACAAGCCAAACCGACTTCGGATTTGAATTCAGCGCATCAAAATACATAAGAAAAATATTTGATTTAGTTTAAATTTTTTTTTTTTTCGTTTGCATAATTGCAATTTTTCACGATTTCTTAGCAATTTTCAGCGGTTATTTGAAAGGTCTACCAGCTAAATCAACTTGTGATTTGGATTCAGCGCATCAAAATACACAAAAAAACATACTAGATCTAGTTCGAAAAAAATTTTTTTCGTTTTCATAACGTTTTCATAAATTTTTACGATTTTTAGCGGTTTTTGGCAATTGACTCTAAATTTGGAGGGTTGACAAGCTAACTCAACTTCAGATTCGGATTCAGCGCATTGAAATACATAATAAACATACTTGATCTAGTTCGTAAAAAAATTTATCGCTTGCATAACTGCATTTTTTTGCCATTTTTAGCGATTTTTAGCGTTTTTTTGCAATTTACTCAAAATTTCGAGGTGTCCGGGTTAAACCGACCTCAAATTCGAATTCAGTGTATCGAAATACATAACCCTAGATGGGTCTGGTCAAAAGTAATGACCACTTTTTTTGTGTGCCGGTGTTATTCTTAGAAGGCTATTTCTGAAAAATGTATTTTCGAAATTTCTAAAATTTTCAATATCAATCAATATCAAACTGCTCAGGTGATCGGCAATGTTTTATACATGCGTATTGTCTCACCATCAGTGCCATTTTCAATATTACCCGCTTACTATACATAACTCATCTCATTTCATTCATAAATTTTAAATTCCTTCAGCATATATGGAAAAATGTATTAGATACATCTATATGATGTATGTTATGTAAAAATACCTTATTCTTACGGTGCGAAACGGAAATAAAATCGCATTCCTTGATAATACGTTTTTTAAGACACTGCTTCGTTTAAGCAAATTCCGCTTTCAAGGACAAACGTACGCCCGAGAGAAATAAAGCCCTCCAGACGGCGCCGTTTACAGTTGCCATTACGCTGCGATGCAACAGATTGGATGGAACAAGGAATTGTACGTAGAACGTATACACGGTGAAGACTTTAACTGGAATATATTCACTAGCGGGGTGGTGAATGATTTTTCAAAAAATTCCCGAGACACGTCAACTTTTAAATGTATTTATGTATTTTTAACGCAACAATTTCGAACTCAAAATGTGTGTTGTTTAGTTTTGGAATGTAAACCTTACTTTTCATATGTCCCCACAAAAAATTCCAAGCAATTTTTTGCCACAATTGATATTTGTTATTTTTTGCTAGTGTTTTTTACACGGCCGCAAAGAGTAATTTAGTTTGTATGCTGTATTCAGAGTTTGAAACGAAGTGTTATTTCAAATTGGTGAAAATGTCTTATTTAACTGAATTACTAAAAATCGAAATTTTGATGATGATTGGATATGGTGATAGGGCGCGAACTCAATGCGAAGTTGTTCGCTTGTTTCGAGAAACGCATCCTGACTTGCCACCACTAAATCAAGGTACCATTAGTAAAATTGAGGCACAATATCGAGAGATGGGGCAGGCTGTTGTTGATGACGACACGAAGTTGAATTTGTTGCTTGCTCTAGAAGAAAATCCAATCACTCCAGCCCGTCAACTGGCAACTGGCCCGTGATAGTAATCTTAATCACAAAACAGTTTTAAAACTACTTAAATATGAGAAAAGACGCCCATATAAAATGCAAGCTGTTCAAGAGCTACTTGAAGATGATCCAGATCGACGAGTGGAATTTTGCGATTTATTGATGACTTGTATTGATCAAAACCAGTTATCTTTAGAGTGGATAGTTTTCTCTGACGAGGCTACTTTTTCATTAAATGGGCACGTAAATCGCCAAAATTGTCGTTACTGGGCTGAAGAGAACCCCCATTGGATGAGGGAACTTCATACTCAGCGCCCACAGAAAACTAATGTGTGGGCCGGAATAATACAAGATAGAATTGTAGGACCATTTTTTCTTTGATGACACTCTTAATGGAGCAAGATACTTGCGTTTACTCCAGCACGAACTAATGCCAGTGCTATGTCATTTATTTCCAAACCCCTTAAACCCCTAACTTGACCGACGAGAGGTTATGGTTTCAGCATTGTTCGTCAGTATCTGGACAGAATTTTTTTCCCGGTAGGTGGATTGGGAGGCGAGGTAATATTGAGTGGCCAGCAAGATCTCCAGATCTTACACCACTAGATTTCTTTTTTGTGGGGACATCTTAAAAGTAGGGTTTACATTCAGAAACCCAACAACATAGCAGATCTGCAGGAAAGGACAAGAGACGAAATCGGAAAAATAACACCACAAATGTTGCATAATGTAAGGGACGAAACCTACCACAGACTGGGATGCTGCCAACAAGTGAATGGTGCACATTTTGAAGAATTGTTACGTTGAAAATAAATTTAATTTTTAAATTGTTTTAATTGTATGCAACCCTACAAACATACTAAAAATTAAAATTTGATCAGTGCGTTGGATTCCTCTTTCCACCAGCTTTACAATGAGGGGTCACAAGCCATAGGGTTGCATTTGAAAAAATCATGTCGAGGGTGGTTTCAGCCACCCCTGAAGGACTATATTTTTTCATATTACTTACAAAATGTAGGTAAATACATTTGAAAGTTGACGTGTCTCGGGAATTTTTTGAAAAATCATTCACCACCCCGCTAGCGAATATATTCCAGTTGAAGTCTCCACCGTGTATTTGATAGGCCACACTGTTTATTAATAGAAAGTTTAAAAGTTATTACATTACTCACCATATACTGTTTCATGTTTCTATGTGCCAACAAAGCCAGTGTTACACAACCTGAAAAAAAAAACAGACTCAGTTAATTTTACTATCCTAAAAATGAGATCTCATTTTTAATGTCTACTTTCTTATTGGTATTAAAATATATGATCTTATGTAAAAGCCACACCAGTTTCCACTGACGATCCCTTAAACCTAGGTCGTTCGAATTTGAACATAATCTTAAAGTTATGGGCAAATATTTTTCAAATGTATATTTTAAAAAATTACAGAAAAGATAAAACACCAGATTACTGTCCAATTTTTTTTAAATCCAAAACCAAATAAACTATTTTAAAATAATTTATTTTGTAGGCTAAACTTATCACGGGTTTTTGACATCACTATTTTACTTTTTAACGATCTTTTCACACTCCACATATCACCTTCAACTCCGGGCTTATAGACGCAGAATTTCACAAGCTGTAATCCTATCAGAAGCAAAAAATCAATAAAGTACTACAAAAATCAGTCTATACATCAAGAATATACATATCTACTTTCCTACATACTTTCGTTGACGACTGTATATAAGGGATAGGTATTACTTTGACAGGGGTATCATTTTGAAATGTTATGTCTTTCCGAGAGGCGATTCTCTTTGAAGAGGGAGGTTTTATGGAAGCTTCTGGACCTTAATAAAATCAATGTATAACTGGCATTCTCGGTGATTCCGTCTGTTTTAACGATTTCATGGCATTTACTGGCTCTATAAAAAACAAATTAATTAATTACACGTAGCTCTAAAAGCCAAACCCAAAATAAATAAACATATAAACTAGGGTGCTTCATTTGAAACGAACATTTTTTTCTTTTCGCTGACACATGCCAATTTGGTTCGTCACATCGAAAAAAAAATCCCTCAAAATTTGAGCCCTTAATTTTAATTTTAAGTACATACTTCCTCTCGATCGATGAATTTTTCCCATTTAAAAAATATGTAAATCATTGGTATTTTTTTTAAATTGTTATATCTCAGTTCGATTTTATGATTTTTCATTGCGATTGGTAGCAATCTGTAGTGTATTAGAGACTCTTTAAAAGTGACCATTAATATTTTTCTGTAACTTGAACCGTCGCGTCGGTGTCGGCCTCGAAAGCCCAATTTCCACGAAAATGGTCATATTTTCTTTGTTATCAGCGTAACGGCTGAAGATATAATAAAATAGTTAAAGAACAATTTGTAGGAAATTTAATTTCCTGCAAAAAGTCTCCTTAGTCTCATTACATATTTTGCTAAAATGCGTGGTTCACAAGATATATTCAATTTAACCCATTAACGTCCAAACGGACACAATTTTTCGTACTTTTTGGAGCGTCAATCTCGAAGGGAAATTCACTCAATAAAAACCACTTATCCCAATGTTTTTCGGATATGATCTTTCGATTTTCGGGGTCAGAATTGTGATTAAATACTCTAGAAAAAAAATATGGCTGACTTTATGGAGAAAAGTACTGAAAATTTGTTTTTTTTTATTTTTTTTTTCTAGTCCAGTACTCTAACCTACTCCGGATTGTGGAGGGAGGTGGAGGCAATAGTTGGAGTTGATGATAGGATTTTTTTGCCGACCTCGACTGACTCTAATCTTTTCAAAATGGCGGACATTGCATAAAATCTCATGAAATATTAATTTTTCTCTAGTATTAACGAGAAAATAATGTTAAAGTGCCACTCGTGATTAGTGAATTAAATGATATTTGGCTTCATTTTTAATTCCGACCAACCGCTCACAATATTCTATCAAAATATTAGAAAATTTTTATAAAGCTTATCAAAACTTGAAGATAAATTCTTGAATCTAAAGACGTCATCAAGGTTGTGATCAAAAGTATATTGGGCAAACAAAAAGATCTACATTGACTAGATTTAAAGAACACATGGCTTATTTGAAATATGGCAGAACAGAAAAATCTTGTGTTGCCCAATACGCTTTTGACAACAACCATAGGATAGGCATAAATAATTTAAAATTAATTAGAAATGTAACAAAACAATAGACAGTTGGATGCTTTTGAAAGTTTAGAAATCATTAAATGTAACAATAGTATGAATAAGGACAATGGTCCAATACCCACAAGTCCACTGTTTGCTCTGATAAACAATGACAGTTACGGTTCAGTGAACCGTGGCAACAAATTTGGTATAAATAGTGCAAGTGTGTAGGTTAGAATTTTGAGAAAAAATTGTTTTTCGATGTGAGGAACCAAATTTCCATGTCAGCGAAAAAAAAAAAATGTTCGTTTCAAATGAAGCACCCTAATTTAAACGTATCTGTAGGTATACAAAAAATGCAAAATATACAGGGTGACTTGAAAAATGATAAAGTAATAGCCACTTCCGGCAAAACCGAAATTCGACTTATTGTATTCTCTTTAATAATGTTCCATACTAAAATTCGACTTCAATAATTTTCCAAAAGCCACTTTTTGGAAAATATATTTTTAACAACACCCTGTATAACAATCTCAAAACGCAAATCCCCTGCAAAATTCTGCCTTACTTCAGCGTTTCAACTTTCTTTCTACCTCAAAAATAACCCAAAATATCACCAAAGCAACACATTAAATTGGGACACCCTGTCCATTTGTATCGCGAACAAATAATCGTATTCCGTCTTAGCAAGTATAATATCTGAGCGTCACATAAATATTACTTTTAAGTAGCGAGATGGTACAGAAAAAAAACTTAAACACCAGTTAAATATTCATATTGCCATCTTCGTTTCGGATGAATTGAATTTCAAATCGTTTGCAAATTATATGTTCATTGAAAGATCCCCTGGAACTTGTTGGCGGTATGTCCTTGTTTTTTCTTGGCACAAATCCAAATAAAGTCGCTGGTGTTCTCAGCGGGACTCTCCATTATTACTTCGAGATTATCGCCGGATTATGCCTACTGAGATGGCTAAATAAAGGGGTAAAACGGGAATTAGACCTCGAGTTTACCATTCCTAGACATTGAATTATGCATGTCGGAGGTACGGCAGGCTTAGAGAAAAAAATAGGGGAGAGTTGGGTAATGTCAAATAGGGACAATGTTACTTCTAAAAATGTCCGCTAATAAAATTATTTTAGTTGTGTATTTACAGACTGTTTGAAACAAAAAACAAGTTACTAGAAAGAATAGGTAATCTTATTAAGAAAATGGTGGTTGACATACATATATCTATCAAGTGACATACGGCGAACACAAAGCTCGAGCAAAAAGATGCAGGTTCTATCAAGAACTCAATCACTTAAAACTTCAATCTAATACTCTCTGTTGTGTCCACCCTCCACCTGTCTTTTAAGACAGATCAAAATCTATATTGAGTCTGAAGGCACAAACTACAACGGTTCAGATTTATTATTTCTTTTCTTTGCTTGAACTCGTACGTCACAGTCTGATTTACTGTTATTCATTAGTTACCAACAACAAATGTCATTATCCGATTTAAAAGAAAAACTAAAAGATTCACGTCAATAGTTGCCTCTCTACACAAGAGGAAGAGAAAGACCTATCGATCAGCAGTCAAAATTTGGATAGTTTCATAGATTACCTTTTTGATAGCAGTCTAATGCTTATAATCGATATTTTATAATACACTCGCTAGCATTACATTTAGTTAATTTCGCGTTACTGTTCACAAGAATAATTACAAACTCAATTAATCACAATACCAAAAAAATCCAGCATGTACGAGGGGTACATGCTGGATATTGTGTAGTACGCATTTCTGCCGCTAGGCGTGTATAGCGCAACTCATTGCCAGTTCAGTGCCGCCTGTGTTGTCGACCTGGCTTGTTCTGTTCATCTGCAGTGATTGTTTTTGCTAGCGCTGTTTTTGTTCTTGTTTTATGATGGCAAGTTTAAGTGAACAACGTGCAGCTGTGAAATTTTGTTTTCTACTCCGTTAAAATGCAGCTGAAACTATTTTAATGTTGAAAACAGCTTACAAAGATGACGCTATGGGAAAAACTCAAGGGTACGAATGGTTTGCTCGGTTTAAAAATGGCCACATGTCAATTGATGACAAACCTCGTTCTGGACGTCCATCAACTGCCCGAAATGATGAAAATGTTGAAAAAATTCTAGAGCTTGTGCTCACAGACCGTCGATAGACAATTGATCAACTGTCAGTCAACTGCGCAACAAAAAAGACCCGATTTGTGGCAAACAGGAGACTGGTTCTTCCGCCACGACAATGCACCTGCACACACAGTCATCTCTGTTCACCAGTTTTTGACTAAAAATGGCATGGTTCCGCTGCCCCATGCACCTTACTCGCCTGACCTGGCTCCGTGCGACTTTTTTCTTATTTTCACGCATAAAAAGGGCCAATGAAAGGACATCGATTTGACAACATTGAAGAGGTCATGAAAAAACCAGGGAGGGCGCTGTCAGCCATTCTAAAGATGACTACTAAAAATGTTTCGAACAGTGGAAGCACCGGTGGGACAAATGTATTAGTTTTAATGGAGAGTATTTTGAACGGGATAAGTCTGTTTTGTAAAAAAAATTGAAAATATATAGATTTTAAAAAATAATTCGGGTTATTTTTTGGGTACCCCCTCGTATACACACTATACGCGCGAAAATAACAACGCAAACTGACATTAACTGGCTGCACTGGTGCACTATGCCGTTCGTAAGTTATTCGTCTTCGGCAATTGCTCATATCCAGTGGCACACGCGAATCGGTAGTACCGTAGGATACAAAGTTCTTGATTAAATCAGCGACCGTCAAACGGTTTACGTGAAAACTTCAAAGATTACTTTCCCGACAATTTCTCGAATGATGTTGCTTCTTTCTGTCCTCTTCCGGTTGTAGCTACCCATCCTGCAGCGGTGCCCTGGCCCCAGGTCTGGCCGCCGACATGCACTTCTTATCCGACGTGATAGCCTTCATCGGTCCGGCCTGTCTCTTCGCCTTGGAGCCCGTAGCCAGGCTTGCGGCCTACTGGAACACACCCATCATCACCGGAATGGGAGACCAGGTAAGCCATTGGAAAGAAACTAGGGTGCTACAAGATACCAGTTTTGGCCCTTTTTTTCGATAAAATAATATAACTCGTGGGAAACGATACCGAAACTAACTCCATCGCGACGAAGGATGAAAAATGTGCTAAACTGCTAAAAATTGCGCCCTTTTGAGCTGTTAGTAACAATGCTGTACTTGCGTACAATATTGTATTATGAAGAAGTGACCCATACGAATGAAACATATTCGTGTGTTGCCCAACATTGTCATACTTTCTGTGATTTAAATAGGTACTCCTTTTTTGGTAAATCCATCATCAGTCATTTTTGCAGAGCGTACAATATACAGTAAGCGGCACCCTAATGCGTACATAGCCGAATGAAGGGCAATTGATAATTTAACTTCTTTATTGAGCACATGTAAACATGAGGTGAGAACCAACCGCGATCTAGTCGCTAGCGCAGGCGTATGAAAGGCATCCGGTCTGTTAGTAGGGCTGTTTGAGTTAAAATTTGAAACACCATTTTATATTTTATTCTGGTCCAGTGCCTGATTAGAAAAGTGCGTTATTACGAGCGTATTGTAGAAGCACTACATACATTCATAAAAATAAAAATGGATATTTATCACATTGACGAAAAAGTTGTTCAAATAATTAAATGGTATTTTGGTGGTCGGTCTGTAAGGGATATTAAAGTCATTTTTAACGAAAAATTTCCCAATAGGCGAATCCCCGACCGCTGGCACAGTAGTTTGAATTTGACATGCGCAGATGCTACTAACGTGAACATGGTGATTACGTCAGATGTCGGCGAATCTCAACAGAGGCGGACTCGGATCATTTCATTATTATTATAAAACGATAATTCACAGAAAATTAAAACGTACTAAGGGGCTAGCTATTACAAAATGAAACCGTATTTGGGTATGGTAATTTTAGTGGTCCCGAAACATGGCACTTAAAAGAACTTACCCACGAAGCTCATAAAATTTCGACCTAAAATGCGAAGAAATTTGATTCACAAGTTATAAAGTTATAATGACGTTAGATGAAGTTAGATTTTTAATGATCAGTTATAAAAGTGGGGCATACAGGATCCGTGTTGTTGCCATAGATCACAAGTCGGTGATAGCAGTACACTATTGCTTTCTTCGTCTCTTGTTAGACAATTGCGGTTTCCTTACAATTGATTAGAATTTACCTCATCAATTTTACCTTTAAACCGACAAAATATTCGAGTCTTACTTGCCAAATTTTTATACCTGCCAAACGGATATTTGGAACAGGTCTGCCCTTGAAGGAAGACTCGTTTTTCCAGGGTATACCTGTTCCAAATTCCTGCTCCCATAATACCTGTTTTCAGACAAGGAAGACTCTAATATTTCGTCAGATTAAAAGTAAAATTAATTGAGTAACACAAAGTCAGCTGTAATAAAACTGCAACTGTTTAACAAAAGACGAAAAAAGTTGTAAAAATATACTCTGCAAAATATTATACGCTATTTAAAAAGTAATGTTACTCTTTGTACCAAACAATTATGAGATTTAATTGGTAAGTCCTGTTAAGTTTCATTTTTTTGTGCCTACTGATATTACCACACCTAAATACCGTCGTGTAATAGTACGCTACAGTGTACGTTTATTCGAATATTCACTAATGTATTCTGATGTATTTTCTGTGTATCGCTTTGCAATAATAGTGACCTGAACCCGACTCTGACCTGAGCTACGATTCGCCGCAACGTTGCTCTTTAGATTTCCGCTAAAAATCCCCCACTAAAACCAAGCCCGCCGGCCCAAGTAAATTCACCTAACTATGACATAAAAATGTATCATTTAATACATTGTTAATATCCACCTATGTACGCATTAGACTGCAGCTTACTGTATGTATGCACGTATATAGACAAAATAGCGACCCCTCTTCTATTTGACCGCTAAAATCTGCAACAATAGTCCTAATTTGTCAGGGTCAGGCCGCATAGACGTCTCCAAGGCAACCGCATCCGCTTTGTGTCAACGTGAATCGTGCTAGGTTAAATGCATATCGATATCAGTTCGTGACTGAAATGGCAAAGTTGGTTCACTATACGGCAACTACTACCGGGTCTGCTAGACTTTTGGGGAAAATCATTTTTTAAACTATGTATACGTATAGTACAAAAGTAGCAAAGATCTTGACTATACTGAAATGAGAAATAGTAACTGTTATCTCAACTTTCTACCAGTGGCGGCTGGTGATAAAGGGCACAGGGGCACGTGCCCAACCCAAATTTCAATTGAAAATATTTCTTTTGTGTTAATTTACTATAAATTACTGTTACAATAATATCAATTAATTGTATACGACAAACTATTCATATTCTAATTATTATTCCTTTTATACCACAAATAATGATTTTTATCACATATATATGACAGACTATCGATCGAGCACCGAGCCACCGTAGTCTGAAATCCTCCGCATTTCGCGCGCGTGGGCGAGGGCACACAGTTTGCCAGCCCTCGTTTTTAATCGGGCTTTTTCGGTGACTGGTAAAATTTGGAGACGATTGCAACAGACAGACCTCGTTAAATCGTTCGAAAATCAGCTGAACGGGTCACACTTGTTGAGTGACCTTTTTTAGTGATTGTTTATTTTCTTCGATGAGAAGTGTGTTTTTACTGTTTTTGATTGTGAAACGTTTCAAAATGAATTAGGTGGACTTTTTATTAACTAATAAAGACAGTACATACGAGATCCGAACGGAAATTAAACGGTTAGGAAGGCCGATACCCGATTTGATTATTTCCAAAACAGACGTAGGAAAATCGCGAAATTATTCACGAAATTTTTAATAGTAGTGTCTACGACAGATTTAAGTGGTTATGTGTCCTAAAAGAAACACTGTTTTGTTTTATTTGTTTAGTGATGGGTGCAACCAAAGTGCATGGACTCAAGAAGGGGTGAATGATTTAAAACATTTAAATGAACGAGCTAAGAAACTGCTAGCTACAATGAAAAACATTTACATAACATCTTAGATTTTAGTGTGTTGGGAAAGGTAGACATAAGGCAACAGCTTGATAGTGCTTATCGTGAAAATATAAGACGTCACAATGAAAATGTGGATAAAAACAGACATATTTTAAACCAAATTTATTTAAACCAAATAATTAATTGTATTAAAGTTTGTGAAAGCCCTCAATATTCGTGACTAAATATTATTTCAAAAACCTACCAAATCCCAAAAATTATTCGTCTGAAAGTCTAGATTTTTTGTATAAAAAGAATTTTTCATTGAAATTCTGAAGTGTCAGTAAAACGCATGACCTTGAAAATTTTAAAAATTTTCGCCTGCGGCGTCATTGGTAGCTAATGAGTAATCCTACTGACACACCCTGTGCCCACCCATGTAACACACCCACGAGCCGCCACTGCTTTCTACCATAGACAAAAATAAATTAACAGCATTTTTTGTAAGTATTAAAGCATTATCTAAACGAATTATAACGAGATTTCAAAAATATGTCATCAAATCTGGCTATGAACGAAAAAGAAAGAGCGTTTGAATGACAGTTATGTCGAAGCTCGAAGCGAAACTTTGTTGTTATCGAAACTTTTGAAGTGGCTGTCACAATCGTAAAATAAATAATGGAATTCATTTTTTATGAAGAACTTTTCGAAAATATAGTCTCTTTTTGATACAGTTTTTTTTTATTTCCGTTTTTTTTATATACCCGGTAAAAGTACTACATAATGTGACAGACTTGACAATTCAATGAGATTGTAAACTTAAGATTAATAGAAATACGTGTTTTTTTGTTCGGCCAACTTTGATGACGTTTCTTTTTTTTTTTGCATGGCTCGTTACTTCTGTATGACAAAGTTTAAAAAAGTGCAAGTTAACAGTTTTCAAAGTAACTCTGCCACCGCTCAGGAAAGAGTGCAACCATAAGTTACATAGCCAAACAGTCCAATAAACTGACATTTGGACTCACTAAAAAATTTTGACTCAAAGCATAAAATTATGTAATACACAGCTCTTACTTATACTCATTTAGAATAACGTTTTATACACGTTTTTCGAAAACCTTTTATTTTTCTTTGGCCAATTTTTCAAAATTATAAATTAGGTAAACTATTGAGAAGAGCGTTAGCTGCCTATTATGATAAAACCATCCTTAATGTCAACACAACACTAATTAACAGCATTTTTTTAGGTATTAAAGCATTATCTAAACGAATTATTACGAGATTTAAAACGAACCCAAACAAATTCAACCATTTGTACCGTTAATGTAAAATTGTCAATGTCAGTGGTATTTTAATATGTTTCTAAATCATCCTGGTCATGTTATGACCATTCTAATACGTTTCAGCCCCCTTCTGAGGAGAACTCTCCGTAGCCTCCAGGATTCTGGGAAGATACACCCCTACCACGAAAAATGATACGGCGGTAAGTAAGTACTCATTCCTTCACCAAATGATAATAATAATAATAATGAACATAAACCCGATAATTACTCCGAAGACTAACCCCAAATGTCCTCGCTGAGATCTGTACGAGGAAAGGATGGCTATTATTATTATTATAATTTGCCTTAATTAGACATTCCAACCACTCACCAGGCAGCGTTTAACACCTCATGGCCTTTCCCGTGTCCGCTCCCCGTACTTTAAGTGTATCAATAAGTTGGTAGGATGACTAATAAAACAACTTTTAGGCAACATTTTTATCAAGTTATGAAAAGACTTTATTCACAAACATAGTCTTCAAAAGTGGTACATTCATTCCAACGCTTCTCTAACATTTCTATGCCTTTCTTATAGAACAATTTGTCCAACCTTTCAAAATACGCTACAGTTTCGGCGATCACCTCCTCATTGGCATTGGAGCCATATCTCATTCCGGTGAGCATTTTTTTTTTATTTGCGCACAAGTAATAGTCACTGGGGGCTAAATCCGGAGAATACAGAAGGATGCGGAAGCAATTCAAAGTGCAATTCATGTAATTTTGCCACTGTTGCGATCCACTTGTGACACGATCCGTTGTCTTGGTGAAAGAGCATTTTTTTCTTCTTCATTTGGGGCCGTTTTTTTCGCGATTTCGTCCTTCAAACGCACTAATAATGCTATGTAATATTCACTATTGATCCTTTTTCCCTTTTCAAGATAGTCGATGAATATTATACCACAATCCAGTGGGCAGAGATTTTTATGTGTTCTTGAAATATATGAGGCTAGTTTTGACGGTTTCCTATGTACTTTTTTTTTCGTAGAACACAATGCGCGGGGTCCGTAAAGCTGAAACCGTCCGTCAATTTTTTAAAATATGCCGAGGAATGGAGATACAAGCGGAAATGTGAAAAAAAGACGTTTCTTTCACAAATTATTAATTTAAAAAATTAGCGGACAATATCAGCTCTATGGACCACGCGCATTGTGTTCTACGCAAAAAAATACATAAGGGAACCATCAAAACTAGCCCTATATGTTTCAAGAACAGTTTTTGATGATTTTAGCTCCTGCCTACTGGACTACCATGCGCATCCCAAAATACGGACGCCATATCCTTCCCGTAGCCAACTGACGCTTGTTGGATCTTGTTGCCAGATCCCCCCACCACAATCCCAGCACGTAAAGCGCGGGCTGGCGCGTACAGTCTCGGGAAAGAAATTCACTGACATTACTTTCCGGACAAACCCTGTATATATCATCCTACAAACTTATTGAGTGATGTAGTATTGCCGTCTCTTTAGCTTCGAGGTTGTCGGTTAAAACTACCGTCAAGGACACCGCGTGCCCTTCGTGCACTGAGAAAGCACTAATAGCGAGCAGTATATCGTGAAATGAGCCAATCAAGGAGTAACCTCATTTCGAGCTACGTCTGCTTAAGCGTTCGACTAGCGCAAAACCGATTAGAATCCGCCTCTTCTGGACCAGGGATACTCTCAAACGGATTGTAGGTGCTTTAGCTGAATTAACTTTGATTGCTGGATCAATCAAGTGGGCTCGGTCTGAGTAAATATGTCGCTTAGTGTCTAATTTGAACTTCGACAATATTGCGGTTCTTCTTGCTATGTAAATATTCGCCTATTTGGTGTTTTAGAAACAACTGAGAAGATGCAATCGCTTGTTGCACCCAATGCACACAATGCCTAAATGTATGCATTTCAAATATTTTTCATCATCCATAACGATAACTTTTTCACGAAAATGAATGCGTCTCAGAGCACGGCAACACCTGGGAATTATTTCCAACTGAGTTTTGGTGTATTTTGGAGCCTTTCTTTTACGACAATTTAAATTATTTCTGACTAATGTTCGACTAACAATCGAGCGTGAAATGTGGTATCTTCGAGATAACTTACGCGTTGACATTCCCACTGTGTTTTTTGCTCTTTGAGTCAAGCTTCGCTCAATAAGGCTTAAAATTTTGGGTCGTCCACGTTTAGGTAAATTATAAATAAAAAAATCTTTTATTGGCTGATAGATTGTCTAAACCGATATATATCTCTCTGTAGATCCTAACAATATCGCGTTTAAGTATATTGGTATTTTTTCCGGAAACTTTTGAGACGTTAAGATAATTGATTGAAAACTTTTATTAGACGTATTAGGGGTTGTAGGAGATGATTTTTGAAAACGTAGACTTAAATCGATCTACACTGATGATTCCATAAAAGCGTGTTTAACGCCAAAAATTGAACTGAATTGGCACCACGTTGTTATGAGCCAAAGAATAATGAAATTAATACTAGTATAATAAAAGAAATATTATATTTTTTAAATAAACACCCCATTCTAACCAGCATGGTCGTTTATAACAGAAGTCTAAATTCTGAGCGTTCAATACTCACAAAATGGGATAATGCATGTCCCTTTGACGATTAGAAACGCACCAAAAAGTCATCAACGGCATAATTCACCCCCTCAAACGTTTCAAACGTGCCAATATTTAAACAGGAAATGAAGTTTTAATGAAGACCGTTAAGTAGTAAAGGGTGCGCGTAATCCCAAATTTCTAAACAATAATTACAAATTAGCGCAAGGAACGACGCTCTCAAATTTTGGAATCGTTATTGCCTGTTATTTAACTTTGGATTACTTACCCGGAAGCTATACGGGCCAATTTAACACTTTATTTCCTGTTACAGGTTTAAATTTAAATACCGTAGAATGTTTTACCAAGGGTTGACGATTAGTGTATTCAAAATAAAAAAAATTAAGTCAAGTGGTTAATAGAAATTTGAAGTCATGTCATTTCTTATAGGGGGTGCTCTTAAATACAACACATAATCTTGCACTAACAAGTAGATAGTGGCGCCTTCCTGGGCAGTACGATCAAATTACTAACGCTTTCAAATAATTCCCTTTGGCCGTTTACGAATGAAATGGGGCGGTCAAGATAGAACAATCACATACACTGTCTTCTAACTTACAGGGAATACTGAAAGACAAAAGTAAATACCCGACGCTGACGAGAATGTCGTATTGCCAGTGTCGGCTGAAGAAGGTGTTCTCCAGTATTTTCAAGCAGTTCAGATGGAAACACATCGCCCTTATTTTAGACAGATCTGACCTTTTCTCCGTGACCGTCGGTAAGTAACCAGCAATCTGATTAAGTTTGAAGTGAACAAAACATAAATAGTTACACATATTATATTTAATACATACGAGGTATGTAAATTAAGTAAACAAACTGATTTTTTAATTTTTTTATTCGAATAGAATTACGATTCAGTATTGTCTCCTTCAAAATAACTTCCTTGGGAAGCCACACAGCGCTGTAGAAGGTTCTCCCATTCCTCATTGAAGTGCTGGAACTCATATACTGGAACAGCCGTCAGCTGTCGGTTGCGGCCGTTTAAACGTTTTCTATGGTCAAATTTTCAATCTCGGGAAAAGTTACAAAGACTCAAGTCAGGCGAATAATGAGGGTGAGGAGCCACAGGAATGTTTTTTACTGGCTAAAAACTCCCTCTCTGTAAAAATGTTTATTTACTGTTTGGCCTGGAGGCACAAACTCTTTGTGGACAATTCCCTGGGTATCAAAAAAAGCAAATCAGCATGCATTTGATCTTCGACTTGCTCACTCTTGCTTTTTTGGGTTTTGGAGAGCTTTGGCGCTTGGTTTCCGGGTCGTACTCAAACACCCAAGTCTCGTCACCAGTAATGACACGTTCCATGCAATGGGGATCATTTTCAATCGATTCCAAAAAGTCAAAACACCATTCTCTCCTGATGTCCTTTTGTTCCTGCGAGAGGTTTTTTAGAACCATTTTTGCGCAGATCCAGTATTCTATCGACACTTTCATCGGTTCTTGAAGATGAAGGCCTTCCGCTACGTAGTTCATCTTCAATCGACTCTCTTCCTTCTGACAATGCCTTAAACTACCGAAAAACCTGGACTCTTGAAAAAACACTGTCTCCGTAGGCGTGTTGAAGTTTTGCAAAAGTAAAAACCGGTTTACAAAAACGATCTCAAAGAACAAACAAATGACTCTAACAAGTTCAAACTTGTACTGAAGGTGCACTACATGTTAACCTACCGTCCAGTCTCCGCAGTGTTGCTACGTTGCCAGTCTCATTACTTAATTTACACACCTCGTATATTCTAACAATGCTTAGGATAACTAGGTTATATGTGTACTTTACTGCACTTGTTAATTAGTGTGACAGATGTAGATATTTTGCTGTAAATACAGGGTGATATTTCACCAACAATCCACCACATTTTTATTTCTAAAGCTTACTTTTTGCTGAAGCACAAGAGACCTTGGAAGTTTACATTTTTGCTAAATCTAAATATTTTTAAATTGAACGTGCAAACGTTCTACATTCGTGTGAATGCTGTTAGAAGTGTCGGAATACTATGATTTTTCATGAACAGTTTGCCTGTTTTTCTAGCAGTATGGAGGGATACAATGGACGGTATTTTGTCACATTTATAAAACCTAATTATGACCTAATAAAAGAGCACATTTTAAGCACCACCCTATACGTGACTACATTCAGAATAAAAAAAAACAATTCGAGGTTCCTACAAAAAAATCCAGGTCCCTATCAAACAAAAGGTAAGTTGATGATGGTTCCACAAATATGAAACGTCGGATAATGAATCTATATGAGGCCCTACTAAAGCTTATTACAAAGTACTGTAAGAGGTTTTTTTTTTCTTGAATAAAAAATAAAAACAATTTTCCAACAAATAACTCAAAAACTAAATATATTTGATATTTTTATTAAGAGCTTTTGAATAAACACCGAAAGCGCAACTTTTCGCGCTTTTAACCGAGTTTATCTGGGACACAGCGTATTTACTACTGACAAAGAAAGAAATCGAACAAAACTCGATAAACAGGTATACGGATTCAAAATAAATGTAAAGAATTTTATTCATGGTCTTCATGAAATACCGCCAAAACCCTTTTTGGAACCAAGACGAGGTGGCCGAGTGGTTAAGGCGTTGGACTGCTAATCCAATGGGCTCTGCCCGCGTGGGTTCGAATCCCATCCTCGTCGGTCTTTTTTTTAATCCAATCTTTATTCATTTCATTGGCATTAACATTTTATCTGCGGAATATTTTTAGTGAATAATATTTTATCAGTTTATAGAGTAAAAATACTAAGTACCACATCGAAATTTAAGTTCTATATATACACGTTTTATCTCAACAGAAAAATAAAACCGTACAAGCAACTGCGTTAATTTTGTAACATTATTTTTTCACTTCACTGCCAAACTCTACTATTTATTTTATGGCGTCAATTGTATGTTTTTAATGCCAACAAATAAATATATTTAGGTTAAAAATATGTATCATTTTTAGGTATTATGTTCAAACTCGTTATCAATTTGGAGACCTTTATCATTTACACACCGTATCAAAATAAATATGAGTCACCCCGTTTCCTTTTAATATTACATATCGGCAAAATCGATCAACATGTCAGGATGGCCGAGCGGTCTAAGGCGCCAGACTCAAGGTTTACCTTGCCTACAAATGTAGGTTGTGCGAGCATTCTGGTCCACTCTGTGGGCGTGGGTTCGAATCCCACTTCTGACATACTTTTTTTTTCGAATAAGATTTCGAAATAAGATTACAAACATAACATATATCTACTAAAAGCAATTGGCACAAAAATATACCCACGAATCATTCTTTTTCTAATCATTCGAACAAAATTACATGATACTGCAGTTATTATTGTTATCGTACAATATCCGACCACGTGATTTATGCCCTCATAAAGAACTAGAATGGCATGTATCGTGAATTAAAGGTCATGTATATGTTCAATCAAAGGACCAACGGTGTCCCATTGTTTCGAAAATTTTTCTTCACCATCTCATATTCTACAAAACAATTTTTTCTAAATTCTATCAAAAGAAATACCATTCCGAACGGAAATAATCCAAGATGCGATTTAAAAAATGGGTTGCCGCACACCAGACCATCACAACCCTTGGTAGTTGGTAGCCACCTCATTTATGCAGGAGTTATACAGGACATTTTGACAATTTTAATGATAGAAAATCAGACGAGGTGTCAAAATGTTAGGGAAAAGCGCCAACGGGCGTTTTGACGACATTTTCATTTAGACCGCTATGTAAAAAGAAATGCAATGTGATGAAATGGACAAATGGACAAAATAAAACTTTTGCTTATTTATCTTGACAAATAAACAAAAACAAACCGAATCTGTTCGTCGTTATGGTATATGTATGTGATGTAGGTTGAATGATATTCTCAATTCCAAAAACATATATTAAAATAGTGGCCCCTATAAGTATACAACCAGTTATACAAAGGAGACAGTGGATTCCATCCTAGCAACATGCAAAAATATGTGCCCCGGGTGAGGATCGAACTCACGACCTTAAGATTATGAGACTTACGCGCTGCCTACTGCGCTACCGAGGCGTTGGAAGTAATGTGTTATACACGACTTTTAAGCAAGTGAATGAAATTAAAAAATGAAAGAATAAGACTTGAAATTTTTGTAAATTACATTGACAATATCTGAATACAGGCTCAGACCAACCAATAAATACAGTCTACCGAAAAAGGATGTCATATAAAAGTGAAAAGAATAGTATCTGAGCAATCACGGGGTTATAATAAAAACGGGTTTTCAAGGTTAACTTTCCTCAAGGACTAAACACATTACCTTAATTTTGTTTCAGTAGATTTTATGTTTATATTCCATACTTATTTGTCACTCCCAACCTGCAGTTGGCTGTTGCCACTGTGTTAGTACACCCTATATCCCATATTAGTTCCACGTTTTTTTTTTTAGGTAAAATCTTAGAAGATGGTCTGAAGAGAGGGGGTTTACTGGCATTCGTAAAAAGAATTGGACGGAAATGAGAATGACTCTATCGATAACTATTTACGTGATGCAAGTATGTATGCAAGAGGTATGTAGATAACAATTAGTTTTTATTTAAAAATTCATTTAACACTTACATATGTATATTTTGTTACATTGCAAGTCAAAATTGTCTTAACAGTATTTGCTGTATTTCCCACTGATTTTTTTAGTATACAGATGTGATATTTCCCACATAAACACCTGCCATTTGTTTCAGTGGTCATCTTAAGTGTACGGGGTCACTTAGTGCGCAGATTTATGTTAGCAGCACACTCCCTCGGGATGACCAAAGGCGACTGGACCTTCCTGGACGTAGAAATATTTCAGGTAAACGCATTACAAATAAAAAAAAAACAACGAAAAGAAAATAGTTCTGTTTTCCCCAAAAATGTCCTCAAAAAGGTCATCTCTGTAGAATCTAATAAGGGCCTTTTGAAATCTCGATTTGTGTGTAATGTATTACGTAAACATTGTATATACAGTAGATATCGTTTATACCGACATCTGATATTACGACGAAACTAATATAACGACGAAATATTTAGTGCAATGTTGGGTCAGATTATCGCTGATAACTAAAGTTTCTATTTTAATTTCAGTTAATTTTAGTTTCATTATTTAAATTTTTCTAAAATGTGTCTTTAGAGGCTGTATTACATCCTAGTCCATAGCTTTTAAATTATGAATATTAGGGTGAGCTGGACAGTTATCCAAAAGCAATACAATTTTCTTTTTTTTTTTTTGTCTAATAAGTTTATTGTCCCATTGTGTAATAATTTTTTCAAATAATGCCGATGGCATCCAAACTCTTGGATTATTTTCATATTCAACAGGTAGGGATTTAACATGTTTAAAACATCGAGGCTGCTTAGCCAATAACCACGAGTTTTACTTTTTCCGATCCAGTCATATTTGCTGCAACAAGAACAGTCAATCTTTCCTTGGAGAGTTTTCTTCCTACACACTTTTCTCCTTTAAATTTCATTGTTTTATCTGACATTTAACATTCTAAAAAGTAAACCGGTTTCATCATCGTTAGATACTTACCTCTTCCGGTACATCTGCTGCTTCCCCCACTTATTTTACCAAAAACAATATATGTATGTCTTGAAATCGTTGAATTCATCCAACTGAACATTTAAAATCTTGCAATTTAAATGTTCAGTTGTAATACAGCCTCTAAAGACACATTTTAGAAAAATTGAAATCATGAAACTTTAAAAGACGTTGAAGAAAAAGGTATTCCACAAAAACTAGATATCATTGAAACCATTTCTCTAATTTCAAAAGCTTGGGATCGTGTTTCTCAAAGCACAATAGCCAATTGTTTTACACATGCTGGAATCAAACGCAACAGAAAAAGCTTTTGACGAAGATAATTTGCTACCACTAGCAGAATGGCTTCGACTAAAAAATGGTAAGGATGGAGACAATCTACCTCTAGTTCAATGGGTCCCCAATTTACATGTAGCTAACCTAGCAACTCAAGAAAGTTGGGAACACTTTTCAAATATTGATGAAGAACTCGAAACGGTGGAGCATATAACCGAAGATGAAATTTTAACTGGCTCGGATCCAAATATGGAGTCAAAACTTAACGAAGATGTAGAAATGGACGAAATAATCGATTTTCAACCACCTTAAATTAACGATGCATTTTCAGCGATTCAAACGATTCAGCATTTTTTCACATTTAATCAAAATCTAAAAAGAGTCTAAAACAGATTTTGCTTTGCTACATTTGGAAAAGTTACCGAAAGAAATTTCTTAAAAAACAAAAAATACAAAATCAAACTAAAATAACAGATTTTTTTGGTTAAGATTTAATTAAAATTAGCTCAGTGTTAAGCTGTGTAGAATCAATTTGTAAGTACCTACCTACCTACAAATATATCATTGTTGTTTCAGCTTTTTGTACCCATGTATGTTTAAGTGTACTCTTTTCTATCGTGAATAAAAACCATTTTTGAGTAAGTACATGGTGTTTGGATATACCGACCTCTGTTTATAACACAGTTTAAAGAAATCAGTTGTTTCATAACTGTCGGTTCCCTTTGAAGTTTTGTCTCGCAGTTTTATTTTTTTATACTAGGGTTAGAGGAACCTGCGCAGTAGCTACTTTTATTGCCAGAGATAGGTACTGTGTTAAATTTACGCCAAATGTGCACTGAACTTGTACCCGGCAATAACTGAATGATTAATGACTTAAAATTGAAGTATTAGAATGTCAAATACACATTTTTCTGTAACAACGGTATTAGAAATGGATATACTAACAAGGAAATACACTAAAATGTAAATAATAAGTTAACCGCTATGTACGCAAGTTCAATATTGTATGCCAGGGTCAGATCATGCGCACTAAAAAGTTGAAGATACGAGTGAAATAACTGATTTCTTTAAACTGTGGTTTATAACGACCGAATTCTGCCGGTCCCTTCAACGTCGTTATAAACGATATACTTACATACACTGTATTTTTATATGTGTTGAGCCATCTAACGAATGATCGGAGCTAGTCATCAAAAAGATCAAAACCTCGACAAACCGTGTCCCATATTATCACCCTCTTTTCGTTAATGATACCAAAACCATATATCTAATACTCCTATATTGCTGGTGCCCGTAGGTGGAGGTGTCACGGGGTAAGTGAGACAGCAAATGACTACTTGACCTGTTGTCGCAAGCGTCACGAATCTGGTGGGGCAATTGACTGTGTGTGATTGGATGTTCAATTCTCGGGCATGCGCATAAGACTCGAAGTAGTTACGAGAGAGAGACAGACGTATATATGTCTGCCCGTAGTGTTTTCGCCAATCTCCAGACCCTTCTAGCAATATAGGAGTTAGGGATGGGAATCGAAAGGAAATTTATCGATATTTAGTATTGCAATATATCGAATGATGCGATAATAATTATCGATATATTGAATAAAAAATATCGATAATTAAAAATATCGATAAAAATTTACTTTTTTTTAAATAGTAAAAAATGGCAATAAAAATAATTAAATCCCGTGTTTTTCTATGTGCGACCACATATTACTGGTGTTTTTCGATGTCGCGACCTTTACTGAACACATTTCACCGAGAGTAATTATCGTCTTCGCGAATAAAGTGTTTCCAAACCTCGCTTTTCGGTGGAGCCATTTTTCTTGGTTACTTATATTCACATTTGTATTTCACATATAAAAATCACTCGCCGATTAATTTCTCTATATGAACATTCCAGGAATATAACATCTTTTCCCGAACATCCTTTCATTGCATCGAACAAATATGCCACTCTTATGGGGGTTAAAACATCATTTTAAAGTGTAGGTTTCCCGTTTTGAAGCACTTTCTTTTCTTTCTATCTCATGTTTTAAAAGAAGTAAGACAATACAATCGTATTTTTCCCAGTTTCCCTAGAAATGAAACACCGTTTACGGCGTTTACACCGATTTAGCGTCGACATCGATTATAAACTAGTAATTTTCATCAACAAAACAAGAAACAATTTCGATATGGCGAAGGGCGACTAAGATGGCAATTAAAATTTAAAAAAAATTAATTCTTGGTATTTTTCTCTGAAATTTTAAAAAAAGAATCTCGATATTTGTCTTTATATCGAATAAAATATATCGATATCCGATAATATCGTTAGTTCCGATATCGATATAAAATATCGAAATATCAAAACAAAATATCGATAGTTTGAAATATCGATATCATATCGCCCATCCCTAATAGGAGTATTAGATTCTTGGTATTTTTCTCTGAAATTTTAAAAAAAGAATCTCGATATTTGTCTATATCGAATAAAATATATCGATATCCGATAATATCGTTAGTTCCGATATCGATATAAAATATCGAAATATCAAAACAAAATATCGATAGTTTGAAATATCGATATCATATCGCCCATCCCTAATAGGAGTATTAGATTCTTGGTATTTTTTCTCTGAAATTTTAAAAAGAAGAATCTCGATATTTGTCTTTTTATCGAATAAAATATATCGATATCCGATAATATCGTTAGTTCCGATATCGATATAAAATATCGAAATATCAAAACAAAATATCGATAGTTTGAAATATCGATATCATATCGCCCATCCCTAATAGGAGTATTAGATATATGACCAAAACTCGTTCGTCTTACACGAGCAGATGTTCCTTCTAGGGATCCTATTGGGCGGATCACGATTGGAAAGCGGGCGACTCCGAGGACTCGACCGCGAGGAAAGCCTACGAGGCCCTGCTCAGGGTCTCCCTCCTTCAACCGACGAGCGACAAGTTCCAAGACTTCGCCGACAAGGTGAAGCAACGCTCCCTGGAGGACTACAACTACACGATCAGCGAGGGCGAAGAAGTAAATATCCAAACAACAGAAAGACAAATTATGGCAAATGGCACACCGATAACGTAAAAATAACAAGGACGAAACCTTACCTACTTGAAGTAAACTTATACGTTTCAAATATTGAAATCGATAACCAATCTAAAACGACAAAATATATACTATACAGAGTGGACCATTTGAAATAGCAAAGCTGATGCTCGTTTGTTGTTAATCTACGTTTGTCTGTTTTTCAATAATTTACTGCAACTCTGGATCCACTATTATAAAAATTTGATGTATTAAAAATCACAATTACTCTTGTATTATACAGGGTAGGCCATTTTAATCCTCCACCGGAATTTCTCAGAACCTAAGCTAGATACGAAAAAAAAACGTATCGACAAAAGTTGGAGGGGGCAGAGGGACGCACTGGTGACAATGACATTGACCTTGAACCTGATTTTCAAGGTTATTTCAAGGTCAAAGTGGTTTCTTTAAATGGGAACACCTACTTTTGACCTCGGATTTGAAAAGAGCGGAAAATTTTACGTTCAAAATGGTACTTGTCAACAAGGTCGTGGCAAGGTCGAATGAAGGTCAAATTTTCGAAAATTGTTAAATAACGAGGGCTAGCTCGGGATAGAGATTAGAAACAGTAATTATTTTCCGATTAAAGTTTGTCAGGGTCGAATAAGGTCACTTCCTGATGCCATCGGCCTTGACGTTAAATCCGGTTTTTTAAGGTTATTTCAAGGTCAAAGTGATTTATCAAGCGTGAAACCCTACTTTTGACCTCTGATTTGAAAAAAAAGTTAAGAGAAATCTGTCTAAAATGATGTTTCTGTCAAGATCAATTTTCAAAAATTTGACCTTCATTCGACCTTGCCATGTTGACAAGTACCACTGTGGACGTAAAATTTCCCGCTCTTTTAAAATCAGGGGTCAAAAGTAGGTGTTCCCATTAAAAAAAAAAACTGACCTTGAAATAACCTTGAAAATCAGGTTCAATGTCAAAGTCATTGGCACCAGTGCGTGGCCCCCTCTGCCCCCTCCAACTTTTGTCTAAACGTTTTTTTCGTATCTAGCTTAGGTTCTGAGAAATTCCGGTGGTGAGATTAAAATGGCCCACCCTATATATTTTACATCTTTCAGGTGAACTTCGTCATCGGAGCCTTCTACGACGGGGTGTATCTCTTAGGGATGGCCCTGAATGAGACCCTCTGGGAGGGTGGCGACATCAGAGACGGCCTCAGTATAACGACCCGAATGTGGAATAGAAGTTTCTTAGGTAAATAAACGACTATTTGACGCCCTAATTAAATAATGTTTCGTGCGTTCAAAAAAAAAAAGCACCTATAATGCATTTGCTGAATATGTCCACCTTCTTGGTCCAAACTAATCTGGCATATCTTACTAATCGAATGGAAAACATTGTGTGAGATATAAGGATAACACAGCCACATAAAAAAAAATTGGCTTCCACCAACGAAACCTAGTACACCCCAGATGTTTGGAGTCGCTGAATCCGAATCCGAGGTCGGTTTGTCGGTATCAGGTCGCGTTAAGGTCATTTCAAGGTCGAATGGTGGAAAACCTAACGAAAATATTCACCTGTTATTTCGCGCATAAGCAGAGGATGTATAACATGTATAACATGTATACGATCGCATAAAAGCTAGATTTATGATATATAAATATTGATTTGTAGAGTCAGGAATAACTATTTTTTTTTCGTAACGCATTCTTTTATTTTCAAATGATCGGCGCAATGGATGACGCTTTTTTACGCTTCATTCCTGAAATCTCATTCGCTCTTTTCAGCGTCCAGCAGTAATCAGCCATCATGTTAATGCCCCATGCACCTTGGTATCTCTTCTCCATTTCTTTAATATCTCGGTGGAAGCGTTCCCCTTGTTCGTCACTAAAATCACCGCAGTTTTTTGGAATCTCGTCAATGTGATTATGCAAAAAATGTAATTTATTGCTCATTAGACAACCCATTTTCTCAAAGTTTTTAACCATTTTAGCAACTATTTCTTTGTAATTATCACTTAAACATTTTTAAAAATGCTTAATGAAATCAAAATGCACTTTAAAAAGTTTACAAAGGAACGATTTCACAAATAGGAGTAGTAACTATCGTAAATATATTTTTATCTTCAAAGTGGCCTCATAAAAGGTATTGCTGAAGCTACGAGAATAACTGTATATTGAAATCGGACACCTTGTCCAAATAAGTTATTTCCGACCAAATGTTTAGAAAAGCAAAATGGTTCAGGCAGGCAAAGGAATCCATCCACCTCAAAAACCTGTATACAATTTTTTTTTCAAATTTTCCTGTCGAAATGTAATGATTTGACCTTGAAATGACCCTAACGCGACCTGATACCGACAAACCGACCTCGGATTCGGATTCAGCGACCCCAAAGACCTAGGGTGTACTAGGTTTCGTCGGTGGAAGCGAAACTTTTTTTTGTGTGGCTGTGTAATCGTTTATTTCGTTATTTTTTTTCTGTAATCTACGCTACAAAGTGGATTTTTTTCATTGGCTGAATTTAAAACGTCGACTGTTATTCCAGGTATAACCGGTCACGTCCGCATCGACGACAACGGTGATAGGGACGCCGACTACTCGATCTTGGACCTGGACCCGATCACGGGCAAATTCGAGGTGGTCGGCCACTACAACGGCTTGCACAAACACTATGCGCCGGTGCCGGGAAAGAAAATACACTGGCCCGGAGGCAGGGAGGGTCCGCCCCCCGACATCCCCAGGTGCGGCTTCATGGACAACAGCCCGGACTGCCGAAATCACGGTAAAAATTGTCACGATAATAAAATTTACCAGTATTATTATTTTATTTTGAATCTAGCCCGAATGATATTAGAAACGACCAAATCCCCTTCTATATTTTTGGACAAATTACACAGAAAGCACTCGAGTTACGTCATTGTCCTGTTATTTACATAGCATCGAGCCATCCAAAAAAAACGTCATGAAAGTTGCCGAGTAAAGAATGACGTATTTCTATTCTATCTTAAATTTATAACCTTATTTAATAGTCAAAGCTGTCATATTATATGACAGATATTATTTATTTTACAATTGTCACAGACATAGTAAAACGCTCGGTCGGGTTGCGTTTCGAATGGGTGACCGTATCTGCTCTGTGAAAGTTTGTCGGGCAGAGGCATCGAGTGGATGGTGCCAGAGGTGGCAATCTGAGCCATCTGCTGAACATCTGTCAGTGGGTTCGAGTCCCGCCTAATAGACTTGGCAACTCTATTACGACGTGGGTGTTACTGTGCGAGTGTATCGGGGGTTAGGTGGAAGAGCGCCGAGTGGCGAACCTCGCCCCCGTAAAATTGAGGGCACAAAAAAAAAGTTTGACATAACCGAAAAGCTTCGACATGGCCGCTATTTCTACCTCTCTCGTTCACAGCCAGATTTGATGACGTTTTTTTTTTTTGGACGTCTACAATTCAGAGTATTGCCGTCTATAGTTCAACAAACAAATAATATAATGAATCATCTTGCGTGACATATGGCTGCCTGAAAGCAACAGTGGTATAATGCTAAACTCTTTGTTTTTAGATAACTGCATTTCCGTGTTAACTATATCGAAATCAAATATTGAATTTAATTTATTTTGATGTAACATGAATCAATTTAGGTAGAACTAGCGACCCGCCCCGGCTTCGCACAGTTTACGACATCACATTAGAAACCTCTAAAATTATCAGTGTTTCTCTATTATATTATGCATGTATTATACATATAAACCTTCCTCTTGAATCACTCTATCTATTAAAAAAAAAACCGCATCAAAATCTGTTGCGTAGTTTTAAAGATCTAAGCATACATAGGGACAGACAGACAGCGGGAAGCGACTTTGTTTTATACTGTGTTATGAAGAGTTATTATATTTTAAATGGACATAAATAATATTTATTTTCACAGGTTTACGGCCTTTTACGGGTTTATTTACTCACTGTTGCTTTCACGTAGCGATATGTATGTGTAGATGGCATTCTTTTACTACCTTCTAATATCAAAGTGACATACGGCACTTGATCCACAACACAGAGGATGCTGTCATTGCATTTTTTTCAAATGGAAAGGGGGGTCTTGTGCCTTGTGACTCCTCGTTTGAAAGATATTTCAAATTGCTGTTCAACCCAACTATATTTTTTAAATTCTGTCCAGCAGTTCCCAAAAAAAAATGCATTTTTTGTTTTTCAAATTTCAATATCCTATGTCCAGGACGAAATAATGTCACTTTTATGTTAGAACGTAGACAAAGTAGAACGATTTCAACTGGGTTTTGCACGACTTCATTACCTTGCTCAATTCAAAAGTTAGGGAGGGGGCACTTTTGAGACACATGGTATGTAAAACACTTATTATTCTACGTTTTGTTATTCTTTTTGACGCATGTTAGGTAGATAATAAATAGGTTGATTTTATAAACTATCCTAACTTCACCTTTTTTTATTATAATGCTGCAATAGAAGCGTACATGATGATCCTGTACGGATCATTCGCTTTTGGAGTATTTCTGGCATTTACATCGACAATAATATGTGTAGCATACAAGTAAGTATCAGTAAAAAGTACTTATTCACTCCTCCTTTAATCCCCACCGTGTTTACGTCGCCATGTCGCAGTTGGATACCATTTGAAACGTATTTCTTGTTTTACAGAAGTTTATCACCTTCTCTGCCCGAATTATTTTTATTTCAGCATATTCCTCGTACATTACACTCCAATTTTTTAGGCACATGAAAACAGCTGCCGATCTAAACAATATGTCGTGGAGAATACGGCCGGAAGAAGTTCATTTAGAAGTGGGCAGAACGTTCGGGTCCAAACTCGGACTTCAGAAGCTTTCGGAGGTAATGTTTTGATCTTCTGCACTGAGCAGTTCATAAGCAAAGTTTGAAAAAAACAATTAGACCCTAACAACTAATTAGAAACAAAAACTACCTTGAAGGTGTCATTAAATATGTAAAAACGTGGATTTTTTACGTTTATTCATTTTATGTTACCACTATTATACAGTGCGCGCCTAAAGTATGGAATAAATTCAGTAAATGTGAAACAAAAAATTTTAGGAAAAAATCCTCGAACAGGTCGATTATGTTTAATAAAAACACATATTTTTGAGGGAACGTCTATTTTCAGATGTCATTTGTTTTTGAGTAATGACGTCATCAACTTATTTTTCAAATGGCAACCCCCATTTTTTTAATTTAATTTGAGACACCCTTTCATTGTCGATTTAACGGTATAAAAATGTTGCCAGCTTACATAACAACATTTTTGAGTAAATGACAATTGAATGTTACAAAATGAAAAATATATTTTTCACAATAAATAAACGAAAATTTCACAAACACAAATAAAACATAGCAAAAAAGTACGTTGCTAAGCAAAAAAATTATCAGATTCAATTTTTTGGCGTATCCATGGTTTTTTAGTGTCAGTTAATCAGAAGATTTGTCATTAAATTGTGCGAAAAGGTAATGTAACGTGTTAATATTTATAAAAATTCCAATTTTAATATGGCACATTTAATGTGACACAAAGAACTGAAATTTTGATTTTCATCGGATGTGGAAATAAGACCAGAACTCAGCAGGAGGTATGCAACTTATTTAATGCAAAATATCCAGATAACCCTATCACCCAATCCACAGTTAGTGGATTGGATGATAGGGTTATAGGAGTGATAGGGTTATTCCACATCACAGAGAAACTGGTGATGTTAAAGATCTACCAAAATCAGGACGTCCAAGAATTATCCAAGATAAAAAGATTGACATTGTGTTAAGTATGGAAGAGAACCCCCAGAGTACCTCTACACAAGTTGCCTCAGAAAATAAAGTTAGTCAGACGACAGTTCTACGTATCCTGAGGAAAGAAAACTATTATCCCTACAAATTTCAGCTTGTGCAAGAATTCAACGAAGACGACCCCGACCTGCGACTGCAATTCTGTGAAACTATGATGAATCTTTGTCAAACAATTCCCAATTTACACCAGCAAATACTTTTTTTCCAATGAAGCGACGTTTTGTCTAAACGGCACTAATTCTAATTGGATCTAGGTCTAATTGGATCATCGAAGCACATACTCAACATCCGCAGAAATTAAATGTGTGGGCCGGAATAGTCGCAAACAGAATAATAGGGCCTTTCTTCTTTGAAGAAACTCTCACAGGAGAAAGATATCTGGAGTTCTTGCAAAATGATCTAGTTCCAGGGCTTGCAGTAATTTTCCCAAACGAGAATGATCCTGACATTCCAGATAACACACTCTGGTTTCAGCAAGACCGAGCACCCCCCGCATTATGCGCGCTCAGTTCGTGAATATTTAGATGTCATCTTTCCTCAGAGTTGGATTGGCAGACAAGGACCGATAGAATGGCCCGCGAAATCCCCAGATCTTACACCACTTGATTATTTTTTTATGGGGTTATTTCATATCAAAAGTTTACTGCAGAAGACCACACAATTTAGCCGAACTACGAGATCGCATTAGAGTGTACATGAAGAATTTGTGCACAGGCTTGCATATTGCCAAGAAGTTGATGGACGGCATTTCGAACACTTAATTTAAAATTGTATTTGCTTATTAAAGAAATTTTCATTTATTTATTGTGAAAAATATATTTTTTCATTTTGTAACATTCAATTGTCATTTACTCAAAAATTTTGTTATGTAAGGTGGCAACATGTTTATACCGTTAAATCGACAATGAAAGGGTCTCTCAAATTAAATTAAAAAAAATGGGGGGTTGCCATTTGCAAAATAAGTTGATGACGTTATTACTCAAAAAAAAATGACATCTTAAAATTGACGTTCCCTGAAAAATATGTGTTTTTATTAAACAAAATCGACCTCTTCGAGGATTTTTTTCCAAAAATTTTTTGTTTCATATTTACTTTGTTTATTCCATACTTTGGGCGCGCACTGTATATCAACATATTGTTACGAATTTCTCTTTAAATGATTTACTTCTTCACTTCTAAACACTTTTATTAACACTTTACAACTCGTGGGTCTTAACCATGTAACATTCAAAACATAACTAACTAACTCCTAGCAACAACACCAGTATTTATAGTTTCTACATTTCTAGAAAATTCTTTTGACATCCAGAATATTCAATATGTCATTCCATACAATTCTTTACTAATAGCTAGTGTGTATAAACTAAATAAACTAAGTATGTAAACTATAAAACTTAATAAATGTCAGCTGTCACAAATGTCACTTTTACAAATGTCACATTGCTCCCCTCTTTAAGGTTATTCGTCCCGAATAACACTGTCTTCAGTCCTAGGCGGTGGATCCTCGACGACGAACCAATTGGGTGGGTTATGTCCTGTGTACTTCGCAAGCCTTTCCAGATGGACCACCTTCGGCTTGCTTCTTGGAGACAGCTGGATGCGGTAGACCAGGTCGTTGATTTTCTTTATTATGGTGTACGGGCCTTCCCAGTTGCTCTGAAGCTTTGGACTTTTTCCTTTCGTCCTTTTTGGGGCGTACAACCATACTGCATCACCAGGCTTAAATGCAGTCTTTGTTGATGTAGTGTCGAGACGCTGCTTCATTTTGTCGCTGTGAATTTTCAGCTTCTCCCTGGCAAATTGGTGGATCCGGTCCATTCTCTCTCGCAAGTCCTCCACAAATTCTGGCAAAGATCGTTCCTGATTTTCTTCTACTGGATGGCCAAGTATGAGATCAGTAGGCAACTTCATTTCTCTTCCAGAGGTCAGCATAGACGGAGTGTAGGTAGTCGACTCATGCTGGGATCTTCGATACGACAGCAAGAACAGAGGCACCAATTTGTCCCAGTCCCTTTGATTTTCAGACACAAATTTAGACAGGTAGTGGCATATGGTCCTGTTATGGCGTTCAACCATGCCATTCGACTGGGGATGAAGCGCAGTAGTTCGGGTTTTCTTGATGCCCATTATTTTCATTACTTCTTGCCACAGCTCTGATTCGAAGTTTCTTCCTTGATCAGAATGCAGTTCGAGGGGGTACTCCGTGTCTAGCTATGACATTCTCGATGAACGCTTCGGCTACAGTTTCTGCTTCTTGATTGGGGAGGGGTACTGCTTCGGGCCATTTCGAGAAATAGTCCATTACCACCATCAAATATTTGTTGCCACGGTCGGTTACAGGTAATGGTCCAAGAATGTCCACTGCTACCCTCTCGAATGGTGCTCCGGATAAGTACTGCACCATTTTACCACGGCTTCTTGTTTTTGGTCCCTTTTTGGCAGAGCACAGATCACATCTCTTGCACCATTCTTCGACGTCTCGGCGACAGTTTACCCAATAAAATCGGTCCCTTACTCGAGCCAAAGTCCTGGTTACTCCAAAATGTCCTCCGGTTGGGCTGTTGTGCAGTTCTTCTAACACTTGGTGGATTCTTGCTTTAGGCAAGACCAACTGGTAGACTGCGGATACTCCATCGGGGCTCTCCCACTTCCGATGCAGTAGGCCATCGCGAAGACAAAGGGAATTCCATTGAGCCCAGTATCCCTTTATAGTCGTACCATATCTGGAAACTTCCTGCCAAGTTGGTCGAACTCCATTCTTTAGCCAGTTCCGGATTAATTTCAGGTCACTGTCTTTCTTCTGACTCTTCTTTAATTCCTCCGAGGACCATTCATCTTCAACCTCTATCGTTGTTGCCATTAACAATTCATTGCAGGTCTCGTATGAAGATTCATTAGTCTCAATCTTCTGGCAGTAGCGGCATTTCTGTTCTAAACAAGGTCTTCTTGATAATGTGTCTGCATTACCATGGGTTTTTCCACTCCGGTGCATTATTTTGAAATCATACTGTTGTAGTCTCTCCATCCATCTAGCAACTTGTCCTTCCGGGTTCTTAAAATTCATAATCCACTGCAGGGCGTTATGATCTGTCCTAATTAAAAAGTGTCTTCCATAAAGGTAACTGTGAAAATGCTCCAACGATTTGATGATGGCCAGTAATTCTTTCCTTGTAACACAGTAATTTCTTTCTGCTTTGCCTAGTGTCTTGCTGAAATATGCGATAACTTTTTCTTCTTCGTCTTGAAACTGGGATAAGACTGATCCAATTCCATGTTGGGAGGCATCACAATCCAAAATAAACATTCCATCTTGTTTAGGGTATGCCAAAACTGGTGCTGTAGTTAGGCGCTTCTTCAGTTCTGTGAAAGCTTGCTGGCAGTCTGGAGTCCAATCGAAGGTAACATTATTTTCGGTGAGCCGATGTAGTGGCTTGGCAATTTTTCCGAAGTCCTTTACAAATTTCCTGTAGTAGGTACACAGTCCAAGAAAACTCCTTACTTGATGTTTATCTTTTGGTCGGGGCCACTCTTTAATTGCAGAAATCTTCCTGGGGTCGGTTTGAATTCCGTCGGCGGATACTATGTGTCCTAGAAAATCTACTTGTTTTTGAAACAGGGAACATTTCTTTGGATTCAGTTGTAGGTTGGCATTTCTGAATCTACCGAAGATATCCTCCAAATTTTTAAGATGTTCTTCAAATGATTTCCCCATTACAATGACGTCATCAAGGTATACCAAGCAAGTTTTCCACGTCATTCCTCTGAGTACTAACTCCATCAGTCTCTCAAAAGTGGCCGGTGCATTGCAAAGACCAAATGGCATAACTTTAAACTGATAAAGTCCGGTACCAGCAGAGAATGCTGTTTTCTCTTTATCATCTGGATGAAGTTCAACTTGCCAATAGCCACTCTTTAAGTCCAACGTTGAAAACCATTTCGACTCTGAAAGTGTGTTCAGGGTGTCGTCGATTCGAGGTAGAGGATAACTGTCTTTCCTAGTCACATTGTTCAGCTTGCGATAGTCCACACAGAATCTTGTTGTGCCATCTTTCTTCGTAACTAAAACAACGGGTGAAGACCATGGGCTCGATGATTCCTCGATGACACCTTCTTTCAGCATCTTATCGATCATTCCGGTAACTTCATTCTGTTTAGCGAATGGTAGTCTTCTTGGAGCTTGCTTTATCGGTGGGTTATTGCCGGTGTCTATACGATGTTGAACCAGACTTGTTCTGCCGGTGATGTTTCCATTGGCAAAGATATCTTGATATCCCTCGAGGAACTGTCTAGCTTTTCTAGCTTCTTCCGGCTCCAGATGGGCAGCATTCTTGAGCAAGGATTCTGCAATAGTCGGATCACGTACCTTTGTTTGATTTAACTGAGCTCGGTTAACTTCCTCGCATTTAACTACTCTTTCGACTGGCTCACAACGTCCTAATACTTCATTCTTCTTAAGGATAATCTTCTTGTCCGATATGTTGGCAATTCTTACAGGAATTTGGTTATTCATTTGTACTAGGCTTCTTGCAACCAATAAGCCATCGTTCCTTTCGCTCGCCTCGACTATTCCGGTACTCAGACCATTTCCATCCAATTTTGCAATGATGATGTTCTCTGATCCTTGGGGAATTTGGATGTCCTCTTCAACTATGATCCTTCTTGATTTATTGTAGTCTTGAAGTTTGGGGGGCCATAACAATTTCTTCATTTTGAATTTGTATAGTTTTGTTTTTAACATCCACGACAAAACCATGTTTACTCAGTATGTCTAGTCCTAATATGCAGTCGTCTCTGATATCGGCTGTTAAAACTCAGTGATACATGATTTTCGAACCCAGTTGAATTTTTACATTTAGCTCGCCATGTACAGGAATCAATTCTCCAGTAGCTGTTTCCAATTTCACATGTCTGGATAATTCCTTTGATGATTTTGGCAGAATGTCAGGCCGCAGAATAGTTCTTGTAGCACCGGTGTCAATTACAAAGGAACACCATTTATCGTCCAAGTATCCATGGACTATCAGGCTTCGTTCGTCGCTACTTATTTTTGAGACAGAAATCTTGGGGCATTGAGTATAAGTAGTCGACACGCGCCCCCTAGCATCGACTAATTGTCGTTTCCCGAATTTCTTGCTGGTGATCTGGAACGAGGTCTTCGGTCTGGGGTTGGGGAACGACTAGTCCTATGCTGTGAAGTCTTCAACGTCCCATTTTCTTCTCTCCAGTTTCTCTTGTCTGGACTCCTGGATCTTGATCTCGAATCTGGCTGTCGATCTGGTGAGTTCGTTCTTGACTGGGACCTTGACCTAGCCCTGCAAAAACGCTGTAGGTGCCCAATTTTTCCACAGTTGTAGCAGCGCCTGGTTTCCTTTTGTGGTGAGTTCGACTGTTTGATTTCATCCAATGCTCGCATTATTTTCTCCATGGTCTCGGGAAGTGATTGGCATTCGTCGAATTTAACTTGCCTTACTCTGGATTTGTAGGTCCTCGATGCTTCTTTAGCTGCTTTAAATTCCAAAGCAGCTACGAGTGCATCACTAATCGTGGTGTGTCTGCCAAGCCGCAAAGCTTGCTGCATTTCAATGTCTACTAGTCCATCAATAAAAGTCTGGATGCCAATTTGTTCGAGAAATTCTTTGGGTGCTTGAGGGTATGCCAAATGAATGAGTCGTTCGATGTCAGCTTCATATTCTTGAAGAGACTCATTACTTCTTTGCTGCCTGCTCTTGATCTGGGACTGATAAACTTGGCGGAGATATTTGTGTCCATACCTTATTTCTAATGCTCCTACAATCCTGTCGTAATCGTTTTGCTGTTCTTCCGGGATGCTCTGTAAGATTTCTAGTGCCTGACCTCTGAGAGATATGACCAGCGAAGTAGCCATTTCTTGTGGAGTCCATCCGTTGGCCTTTGCGGCAGCCTCAAACTGTCTGCGATACATGGACCATGATGACTGTCCATCGTACGTAGGAGGCTTAAGCATTTTGTGTACTGACCTTTCAGTATGCATAAGGCTTGAATGTTGTAACGGAGTAGCTGGTGAGGTCGAACAATCTCCTGAATCGGCTATTGAAGTACGATGTAATTGGTGCTCCAGCCCTTCTATCTTTTCCAGTATTTCTTTTTGTACCTGCCGTTTGGTGTCCTCTAATCTTCTTTCGAGTCTTCTTTCGATTTCTTCCCTATTCTCCTGAAACTCCTTCTCAATTCTATTGACTTTTTGGCCTACCTGATCAATCTGCTGTTCCACGCCATCAATCCTCCCAGAAAATGCATTCAACCTGGTGTTTATTATTTGTTGAGACTCGCAAATTTCTTGATGACGCCTCTCCGCCTCGTCTCGGTCCTCTTGTCATCGTCGTTCGTCCTCCTGTCGCCGCCGTTCGTCCTCTTGCCGTCGCTGTTCCTCTCGCCTTTCTGCCTCCTCACGGTCCTCCTGTCGCCGCCGTTCGTCCTCCTGTCGCCGCTGTTCGTCCTCCTGTCGTCGCTTTTCCTCTCGCCTTTCTGCCTCCTCACGGTCCTCCTGCCGTCGTCGTTCATCCTCCAGTCGTCGCTTTTCATCCTCTTGCTGTCGCTTTTCTTCTCCTTGTTGCAAAAATTTTAGTATCTCACTCACATCCATCGTCGTCGTTTCCTCGTCGTATCTTGTTGCCCTCGTATTCACCATATACAATTTTCCTCTTCAAATTCTTCGTTAATCCCACCGCTGTCACCAAAATGTTACGAATTTCTCTTTAAATGATTTACTTCTTCACTTCTAAACACTTTTATTAACACTTTACAACTCGTGGGTCTTAACCATGTAACATTCAAAACATAACTAACTAACTCCTAGCAACAACACCAGTATTTATAGTTTCTACATTTCTAGAAAATTCTTTTGACATCCAGAATATTCAATATGTCATTCCATACAATTCTTTACTAATAGCTAGTGTGTATAAACTAAATAAACTAAGTATGTAAACTATAAAACTTAATAAATGTCAGCTGTCACAAATGTCACTTTTACAAATGTCACAATATATTTACGAGTATATTTATTACTCAATATTTTTTTATGCATGTTCCATACAGACCTATGGGTTGTCTAGCTGTAGAACATCTGTAACTTCGTGTAATTCTTTACAAGCCACGAAAATATTCACGACGGTAGGAATCTACAGAGGAAGCAGAGTAGCCATCAAGAAAATCATCAGGAAAAAAGTCGACATTAACAAAAAACTGTTGTGGGAAATCAAACAGGTGAGCCTGCAAGATTTGAATAGAAACAAAAAGTATTTTGAAAAAGGAAACAAAAAATATTTCCATGGCTTCCATGAAAAAAACAACTTGATGAACCACTATGCCATTTAAAGGGTGGGCCATCAGATGGTTTCTTTTTAAAATTGCTATTAAAACTACATCGTTGAATATTATTAAATGATTGCTGCTTTATTCAAGAAAGTATGCCTTCCCATTATTTATGCAAATCAATTTCAGTTCAATGGCCGCCGCGGCTGGCTTGGCAGTAGTTCATTCTTTTCAACCAATTTTGCAGTACATGTTCGATTATTTGTGGCTCTATTGTACGAATAACTCGATTGATGATTTCCTTCAGTGCGTCAATTGTTTGTGGATCGTTGGAGTAACAATGGTCCTTAATATGTCTGATAAAACGGTTGATAACACAGTTACCGAATTTAGTGTGCAAAAGATCGATTGTTTCACGGCTTGTGTGACACGTTGCTCCATCCTGCTGGAACCAAAGCTCGTCCAAGTCCAAATCGTCCAATCGCGGCCACAAAAAATCAGTTAACGCATTCCATTTACTGTAACGCTGTTATCATCTTCATTTTGAAAGAAGTACGGACCAATGATGCCACCACTACAAAACCCACACCAAACAGTCACTCTTGCAGGATGCATTGGCTTCTCTATGACTACGTGTGGATTTTCGGAACCCCAAATCCTACAGTTCTGTTTATTAACATGTCCTCCAAGATGAAAATGAGCTTCGTCCGAAAAAATGATTTTTTCGATTGAAATCGGCGTCATTTTCAAACTCATTTAAAGCCCACACGGAGAAGCGATAACGAAGTGGATGGTGATTTTCCTTTACCTCTTGAGTAAGTGGCAACATGTAAGCAAATAATCCGAGTCTTTATGCAATATTCTCCTCAGAGAAGTGCGACTGACATTAAATTGTTGTGCTCTGTGACGAGTTGAGGTTCTTGGGTTTTCACGCACACTTTGGGCAACAGCAGCAACTCTTTCAGCTGTGCAGCGGAAGTTAGACACCACATATATGTCAAATGTCAAGCGTGTCAGTGTCGACAATGTGGAAATAATACTCAGTTTAAAAAAGAAACCAATAGATGGCCCACCCTTTACGCGATATAAAAAAAAACAAGAGCGCGGCAATTCACTTGTAAACACGACTGCACCGTGTTTACAAGTTAGTTTACGTAAAATTTAAAATGACACAATTCCCTATCCTAACCTAAAAAAATTGCCCGAGTTATCTGAGGATGTATATACAGGTAAGGGACGTGACGCACGAGAACACAGTGAGATTCCTAGGTGCTTGCATTGAACCACCAACGATACTAATACTAACCGAGTATTGCCCCAAGGGAAGTTTAAAGGACGTCCTAGACAACGACGCCATCCACCTGGACTGGAACTTTCGCATGTCACTGATATACGACATTGTTAAGGTACATTTTTCGGCCTAATACTCTTTTAAAGAAAGTGAAAAAAATGTTATTTTACAGGGTATGAGCTACCTGCACAGCTCAGAGGTGTCAGTACATGGAAAGCTGAGATCCTGCAACTGCTTAATAGACGGCAGATTTGTCCTGAAAATTTCAGACTTCGGGTTGACCTCGTTAACTACCCCGGTGGAAATTCCAAAAGACGGCAAATATTACAAGAGTAAGTTAGAAGAAAACAGCAATGTCAATTTAATATACGAAATCATATATTTCACAAAGACCAAGGCCACTGTAAATACGAGCGCCATTTCAAGGTCGTACATACAGTAAGCAACGAAAGTCATCACACACCCACTTTTTGAAGTTTGCGTAAATTCTGATAATTTTTGTATTACAGCATTGATTTTTTTTGCTTCTGACAGGATTATAGTTTGTAACATTCTGCGTCTAATAAGCCGAAGTTGAAGGCGGTATGTCGATTGTGTGAAAAGATATCGCTAAGAAAGTAAAATTTCAATGTTTTCAAAGAACCGTAAATAATTTCGAAAATAGTAAATCCCTTTCGAAGTTGTTGGACTCGTATTAAAGGGAAATCTTCAGTGTATCTATTTGACTAACTGTCATTTTGAAAAAAATTTTCCTAGACATAAACAAAACCTAAAATTGAACCAAAAATATCACGAAAATTCAAAAAAGCCCTGTACGTCACACATTACTCCAACAAAAATTTGGGATTAATATCCCTCTAGATCTCTGCGTTTTATTAAGATTTTAGAAACAGTGATTTTTACGACAGCGATACTAAGGATGGTAGAATTTTGAATTTTCGTGATATTTTTGGTTCAACTTTAAATTTTGTTCATGTCTAGGATTTTTTTTTTTTTTCAAAATGACAGTTCATCAAATAGATAAACAGATGAAGATTTCCCTTTAATACGAGTCCAACAACTTCGAAAGGGATTTACTATTTTCAAAGTTATTTACGTTTCTTTGAAAACATTGAAATTTTACTTTTTTAGCGATATCTTTTCACACAATCGACATACCGCCTTCAACTTCGGCTTATTAGACGCAGAATATCACAAACTATAATCCTGTCAGAAGAAAAAAATCAATGCTGTAATACACAAATTATCAGAATTTAAGGAAACATCAAAAAAGTTGGTGTATGATGACTTTCGTTGCTTACTGTATACGAGGGTGGTTTGATAAGTCCGTGACTTTTAAAGGAAAACTTTTTTTCGCCAAAAAATTATTTTATTTTTATACATAATCTGCTTATAGCTCGATACATTTAGTCCAACGTGTTTTTTAATTTTTTTTATTCCTGCTAAATAATATGATTCCTCAAGGCCCTCGAAATAAGCGTTTGTTTCAGCGATGACCTATTCATTCGACCCGAATCTCCAGCCATTTCTTCAGGTTTGGAAACAGGAAATAGTCGGAGGGGGCTAAATCTGGAGAATATGGTGGATGGGATATCAGTTCGTAGCCCAATTTATGAATTTTTGCCATGATGATTACACACGTATGCACTCGTGCATTGCCCTGATGAAACAACACTTTCCTCGTCTTAGCTAAATGCGGTCGTTTCTGCTTCAAAACAGTGTCAAATCTGCCCAACAGCTGTGAATAATATTCGCCGGTGATCGTCTTACCCTTTTCAAGGTACTCGATATGAATGACTCCGCGCGAATCCCAGAAAACTGTGGTCATGACTTTGTTGGCCGACAGAACAAGCTTAGCCGTCTTCGATGCACGTTCACCTGTAGAAACCCACTGTTTCGATTGTTGCTTGGTCTCTGGTGTGGTGTGATGGATCCATGTCTCATCTACGGTAACGAAATGGCGCAAAAACTCGTTCTGATTGCGGCGGAACATCCCCAAACACTCCTCTGAAGTGGTCACACTGTTTGGTTATATTTATGGTCGATCATGAGCAATCGCGGCACCCATAGCGCGGACAGCTTTTTCATATCCAAATATTCATGCAAAATGTGATACACCCGCTCAGTTGAGATGCCTACAGCCTCAGCCAACTCACGCCCTTTTAATCTTCGATCGTCCAATATCATTCCATGGATTTTATCGACGACTTCTGGCGTAACTACCTCTTTCGGGCGACCTGAACGTTCAGCGTCACTTGTATTGGTGCGGCCACAACGGAACTCAGTAAACCACTTTTTAATCTTTGAAATTGATTGCAGAGTCCCCATAGTATTCATCAAGCCTCTCCTTGGTTTCGCTAATGTTTTTTTGCGCAAAAAGTAATGCTTAATCAGCACACGAAATTCACTTTTTTCCATTTTTGTGGAAATTAACGAGGTTAGCTGCTTTCAATGGCTGTCAAACTTAAACTAAATGACGTAGCTTGCTCAAAATTTTACATTAGTCTACCGATAGATGGCAGTTGACGGGAGCAGTGTTGCCATTAAAGTTACTGCGCGGGAAATTCAAAAAGTCTCGGACTTATCAAACCACCCTCGTATTTCCAAGTAGTGTACATAATGGGAAATGTCTCATTGCTGACATAGTTATGTGCACAAATCTAAGCAATGTTAATTAAACAAATAGATAATAAGTAACTTAATTTTTATGTATGGGGGGGTTTCATTATAATATTGCGAAAAAATGTGGTATACCCCCCTTAATGCAACAATCATTTGTCATTGACAGAAAAAGAAATTAAAAACAAATCTGAATTTTGTTGATGAATGGTGATGAAAAATCCAGGGTGTCCTCGGAACCTATACGGTGAACGGTTACCTATTATAGGTGAAATGGACAAGAAATTTAATTTTTTCGAGTCATTCTTCATAAAAAGTTTTGCTTGTCTTGAAACGTCCAGAAAGTTTGATGTTTGTTCAATTTAACATACACGGTGTTCAAAAATAAAAAAAATTGAATAATAATGAAGAGTAAAGTACCTTAAATATTAACGCTATGTAAAAAAAGTTATTAAAAAAAAGTTGTTTGCAATTAAATTTAATACTCAAATATGAAAGCATAGCCTACTAGTCAATATTACGTATTTTGAAGAGATTCCGCAATTTTTATCATTGTTATACGTTTGAAGTATAGCCCTTTTCCTTTAAAAAAATTATGTTTAATAAAGGCGCAGACATAATAAGAAATCATAAACCCCAAAAATATTATTTAAACGTTTATTTTGAAGATATTATGATTTGATAAACAAATTCAACAATTATTTTGAAAAAACAGCAAAATTATTATTAACGCACCATAACTATTCTACATGCAGGCCTCCAAGTTCAACACACCTCTCCAGCCTCGTTCTAAAATATGTGTATGTTGAGTGGATCATTTCTTGATTTACTCAGGCCATTGCTTGAATGATCCGAGTCTGATTGTGTTCTATCGGCTGTCTATAAACTATTTCCCTTCAAAAATCCCTAAAGGAAAAAGTCAAGTGGCGACAAATCAGGGGGACCTTGCTGGCCAACAAATAGGTCCATACCTTCCGATCCGCTTCTCTCCAAATTGTTTGTTAAGCCAACTGCGAACCTGAATTGTTGAATAGGCGGCGCATCCGTCCTGTTGAAAATCCGCTTTTTTTTCTATATTCTAAATTTTCTTCGTCTAATTCTGGCCAGAAAAATATATTTAGCATATCCAAGTATGAATTTTGATATAAATTTTCTTTAAAAAAATACGGACCAATTATTCGATTGAAAGTAATCGCACACCAAACACTCACTTTTTTTGAAATTTTGACTTCTAGAAGTAACTGAAAAGGACGGATTTTCTTGTGCCCAAAAACGACAGTTCTGTGACGATACCACTCCATTGGTAGAAAAAGTGCTTTCATCGGAAAAAATTATACTCTCGTGAAAATGCATATCTACAGTAAGCCTTGCTCCTATTTCTAAACAGAAATCCAATCGACGTGCATCATCACATTCATCACCAACTTCCAACGTGTGTAGTATTTTCGGTTTGAAAGCTTTAAACTTATTTTCGGCCAAAATCCTTTGAATGTGTGTCTTGCTAATATCAATTTGTGCAGATCTCTTTCTTAGTAATAGTTTTGGATTTTCTTCGACTGAATTTAAAACTAGAATTGTGGCTGCATCATCGTCATCATGGACCTCTTTTTATTTGTTTCCGTATTTTACATCACCAGTTGAATCAAATTTTCGTACTAACTTTTTCAAACTTTGACGGCTAATTTCGACTTCTGGATATTTTTCAACAATTCAATAGCATGACGATAAGAAATATTACCGATACTGAACAATAATTGAAATTTCAAGCGCTTTGTCAAACACATTTTCAAAAAATAACAATTGCCTTTTTGATGGCTTACTGGAATTTCAAATTATCTAATTAGGGAATTTCAGATAAGTGTAAAGACGACCTATTACCTACAGTGTTGATTGACTAAATGATTATCTGGACGTGCTGTTTCTTCAAAAGAAATGTTTTGTAAAGGAAAATAGCTATACTTCAAACGTATAACAATGATAAAAATTGCGGAATCTCTTCAAAATACTTAATATTGACTAGTAAGCCATGCTTTCATATTTGGGCATTAAATTTAATTGCAAACAATTTTTTCCTAATAACTTTTTTTACACAGCGTTAATATTTAAGGTACTTTACTCTTCATTATTATTTAGTTTTTGCTATTTTTGAACACCCCTGTATGTTAAATTGAACAAAAAAACAAACTTTCTGGACGTTTCAAGACAAGCAAAACCTTTTATGAAGAATGACTTCTTGTCGAAAAATTAAATTTTTCGTCCATTTCACCTATAGGTAACTCAATCCGGGGACACCCTGTATATGTTTTTTGTACTTTTTTTTTAGAAATGTTGTGGGTGGCTCCAGAACTGTTGCCATTAACAGTAATACCAGGCACCCCGGCTACGCAAAAAGGGAGACGTCTACAGTTTCGGAATAATATTGGAGGAAATTATAATACGAGGGGGACCCTACGAAGCAGCCAGACAATTTCTAGAATCACACGGTAGGAAAAAGAAATTTCACAAGATCCCTCTGGTCTATTCTTATCTATAGCTTTTCCTGTCTACAGTCTTAGCTCTACAAGAAGAAAACTGACTTACTAATTGTAAAATTTCAATTACCAAAAATTATATTTTCAAGGCTTTTCTCCAAAATCCGGACAAACCTAGGAAAGCTATACAATTTGAAACACTGATCTTAGATCTATCGCATATTTTTAGTACCGTGATTTATTTATTTATTTATTTATTGTAGAAATCATCGCCAGGGTGGCAGCGAGAGAAAATCCCCCTTTCCGCCCAGCTGTGAGCCTGAGAGATTGCCCCGAAGAATTGGTCGAACTAATGGAGAAATGCTGGAGCGACAATCCGGAAGACAGACCACCCTTCGAGAGCATCCGCTCCAATCTCAGGAATCTCATGAAGTGAGAATAGCCTAGAAAATAGATATCAAAGGCTTGTGTCTCACCGAGTATATACCGAGTGTTTCGTTACGCGTACCAGTGTCAACAGGGTTCTTTAATTTGTCTAATGGAATGACACTACCTACAAATGCTTTTGTAAGTTCATAGAAAAAACGCGGGTTATTAGATCTCGAAGAGGTATGGCTGTTCACATGTCTTGTTACTTTAGATTTGAATAATTTATAGTTCTTCCACAAAAAGAACAAATTAGGTCATTTCTCCTAATACGTAAATCCCTAAAAAGTCAGGATTACTGTCAATCCATGTTTGAAATAGATCTTGTGTATTTTTGCGTTCTTTTGGTATGTTCAATCCGCCATTATATTGTCCAAGCACTCTAAATGACAATTACACTGTTACGCATAACGAAACACTCCGTATATTCGTATACAGTAGTGGTAAAAAAAAGTGTAAAGTGATTTTATTCAAGTTATTTCATAGCATTTAATGTGCAACACATTTAAAAAACTAAATATATATTTTTAGTTTATAATACCACTCTCAAAGGAAAAACGCCTTTAATTTAAACTTAAGTATCTTTTATTCAATGATATACATAATAAATTCCAATGGATATTAAACATGGACAAAAAAAATAAGAGTATTGTACAAAGAAAGCCGCGAATAAAAATAACTGTTACAAATCCTGATCATATTATTACTACATTAGTACTTTGTAGAATGGCCTTTGTTTTTAGGAACAGCTTCGCATCTCGTTGGCATAGAATCGATCAATTTTCTGCAAGTTTCTACAGAGATGGAATACCATGCTTTCTTAACTTCTTCCCACAGCATATTTTTGTTTGCCGATTTTTTACAAGCAGTGCGGTTTTTTAACTCTTTCCAAAGATTCTCAATATGATTTAAGTCTGGTGACTGCGAGGGCCACTCTAAAACTGATATTTGATTGCTTGTAAACCACTGATTAACTGTGCGTGCCGTATGTTTGCGGTCATTATCTTGGTAAACCCATCTTAACGGCATATTTTCTTCCGCATAAATTTCTTTAGTCATAGTTTCTTTAATCCTAAATATAGCTTTTGTTATAATCCCCACTCCATTATAAGAAAAGCAGCCCCACACTAACATTTCCTCCGCCATGTTTAACTGTACCAATAGTATTTCTTGAGTTGAATTCCTCATTCTTACGTCTTCGTACATACAATCTTCCATCTGATCCAAAGATATTTATTTTTGTTTCGTCACTGAAAAGAATGTTGTGAAAATTTCGTTGATAGTTTGGGTTACAATTGTCTCAAGCAAATTTCAATCTTTGCTGTATACTTGTATTTCTCTTACTTAGGAATGGACCTTCTCTGGCAACTCTACCATACAATTTTCTTTCTTCTAAGCGTCTTCTTATTGTCCGGGTACTGACGTTTAAGCACAATCTCGTTTTTATAGTCACATATGTATGTCGAAAAGGGATATTTACCAACTTCACGTGCTATACGATTATCAAGTTTTCGTATTGTTTTTCTCGGACGGCCTCTCCCTTCTGGTGCTTTTTCTGTTACATTTTGTTCTTTTAAAACCTTTGCAATAACACATGGTGATCGTTTCAGTGCGTTAGCAATGAAAGCGTATGTCTTGTTTTGACTTCTTAATCGTAAGATTAAACGCCTTTCTTCAGGTGTACAAGGCTTTGCACGATCCAGTATTCACTATAGCTCTCGAGTACCATAAGTGAAATTGTCTAATTTTTACTGTATTTTTCACGAAATTGTCATGGGCATAAAAGAAAAACACTCTTATTTTTTTGTCCAGTGGAATTTGGCTCAAACAGTAAACAAGTTTTTGTGTTCGGAAATAAGAAACGTGAAATTGGTTTACAATACTCCAGCAATGAAGCCTAAAGGTGCACAAGAAATTAATTAATTTATTTTATCTGATGAAGAACTCACGAAATTAATTGAATTTTGGTGAACTTTGTTTTTGCACTCTTATTTTATTGGCCACCACTGTACCTACAGTAGATGAAATGCCACAGCGAGGGTATTTTCAACGGACAGTGATTCTAAACTGGTTTTATTGCGAGGTGATATTATGAATGATATGTTATTACAAGCGCACAACACTGCCCATTTCTGGACTCTGGTATATCAGACGCGGACAGTCTATAATTCGCTGTATTGTGCAAGCCGTTATTGAAATTGCATATTTTAAGTTATTAATTACATGGTTTGTATACTGTATCACATACAATGCAGTGTTCTCTCTGATAGCTAAAAATACACAAGGCGTTCCATTAAAAATAGATTATTAAATTTGACATTTGCCAGTTTGTAACATTTTTGACCCTCGAATTAAACTTTACAACGAAAACTGTACAAACGGATCAATGTTCTAGTTCAAAAATTACATTTATAAGCGAGACCAAATAAAATGAACACACTGAACACTAAGAACACCCCCCCCCCCCTTTGCAGGGGTTACTGCGAGAACCTCATGGACGACCTGCTGAGAAGGATGGAGCAGTACGCCAACAATCTGGAAGTGCTGGTAAGCGAGAAGACGGACGAGTTGAGCCAGGAGAAGCGCAGGTCGGAAGAGTTATTGTACCAGGTGTTACCGAGACCGGTGGCCCAGCAACTGATGATGGGGGAGCTGGTGCAGCCGGAGCAATTCGAGTGCGTGACCATCTACTTCAGCGACATCGTCGGCTTCACCGCCTTGTGCGCCAAAAGTACGCCCATGCAGGTAGGTATATACGGGATGGCCCAGAACAATTCACGTTTTAAGTTTCCATGGCACTGGATGAAACCAGCTGACACGCTTTACAATGTATAAAAGCTGCAAGCTATACAGATTACTCCTAGACCAATAAAGATATCGCAGTCCACCATTAAAAGTACTACCCCCAACTTTTTTTCTCAAATGACACCCTATATTTTTTTGTCTTAACCCGTTTCGGCAGAAAACGCCACTCCCGGTACATCGCTCTTCAGCGCCTCATAACTAATACTATTTGCGACAGAGAAATTTGACAGGGACATATTTTTAAGGTTTAAGACGTGCCCTTTCCGATGGTGTCCATGAAATTCCTCCAAAAAATATTAATTATGAAAAATGCATTTTTTTTAAAAATTCAAATTTTCAAGGGTTTCTGGTCAATTTTTCAACTAATAAATGGAATAAATGTTTGACATTTACGTATACGTGGTTTAAAGATCGATTTTTTCCATTATGCATTCAAAATGGCGCCTGAACTGCAAAATTTTTGCGTAAAAATTCAAGAACTTTTTATTGGAAAATGATGCACTTTTACAAAAAAATTGTCAAGAATAAAAAGTTCGTAAAATCACTCAAAAAATGCACTTTTTCAAAATTTTTTGGGCAACTTTTTGGATTTTGCAAATAGTCAATTTTTGCAAAATTTCAATGCACTGTTTGAGTGATTTTAAGAACTTTTTATTCTTGACAATTTATTGTAAAAATGCATTGTTTTCGAGAAAAAAAATTCTAAATTTCGATACAATATATATATTTTTTAAAAGTGCATCATTTTCCAATAAAAGATTCTTTAACTTTTACGCAAAAAATTTTGCAGTTCAGGCGCCATTTTGAACGCATAAGGGAAAAAATCGATCTTTAAACAACGCATACTTAAAGTTCAAACATTTATTCCACCGGTTAGTGAGGTCCATTGCAGACCGGAAACCCCTTGAAAATTTGATTTAAAAAAAAATAAGTGCAAAAAATCATGTTTTTTTTTAACTGCTCTTTTTCATAATTAATAATATTTTGGAGAAATTTCATGAAGACCATCGGAAAGGGCACGTCTTAAACTTCAAAAATATGTCCCTGTGAAATTTTTCTGTCGCAAATAGTATTAGTTATGAGGCGCTGAAGAGCGATGTACCGGGAGTGGCGTTTTTGGCCGAAACGGCTTAACTTATAGACACACCTCTTTATTCTCTATTTCACTAAATCCACCAATCAAGAAGGTTTAGTAATAAAAAAAAAGTCAAAAAAAAGTTTTAATTACGATAGTGCGCAATATACATGGAAACCTACTTGCTTTATTATAAAAGCTTCTTCAGGACTAGTATCAATTGTATGTTGATTGAAAAAAAAGACATTGTGAATTTTCTTTAGTTTTTATACGAGGTTTTATGTTATTCTAGAGAAAATTTATAAAATCCGTTTTTATTATTTTTGTTTTTTTAGTTTTATTTTATTATTTTATTTCAGGTTGTGGATTTTCTCAATGACCTCTACAGCACCTTTGACAGAATAATTGGATTCTACGACGTCTATAAGGTGAGTGACAATTTATACGCTAGGCGCAGAAATTAAAAAATCCCAAATTTTTAGGTGATTTTCAGACAGTGTAACTTGGGGAAAAATTGTCGAAAAAAAAGGAAGTGAAAGTTTCTATTTTTTGGATCTTGAGTAATAACACCGCCACACAAAAAAACAAAAGTTGTCTGAAATGTACATGCGATGTATGGTTTCCGACGTATTTTTTCCCGCTGAACACTAATCCGGTATCAGAATTGCTCCATCACCCTCCAATATTTAGCAAAATGCTGAAGAATCTCCAGAAAAATTAAGGATTTTCCGTAATGAGCTGTACTGTATGTGTGATATACCGTGTGTGTAAGGAGCCGACATCGGCCAGTTATGAAAAAGGACAAATAGAATAGCGACAGATAAGAAGCAGCCGGCCGCGCATCGGAGTTAGTGAGGGAATAAGACCGGCCCTCTCACCACATTAAAAAAGTGTAGGTTTTGTCCTTTTTAAGCCGATGTTGCTTTAAGACTGTTTTTCATGATTTGTGTACTAAAAACGGATCCGGTATCAGAATTGCACCATCTATCTTCATCTTAAAGGCTGAGACTTTCTTTCTGAAGATTCTTCAGCATTTTGCTGAAGATTAAAGGGGGGAGGGACTTATGCCCTTCCAAAAATACTTCGGTAACCATATTCCTGTCCTACATTTCAGACTTTTTTTGGTGTTTAAGTTTTTTGATAATAAAAATATCGATTAATGCTAAAAAAATTTAACTCAAAAAAGTGAATAAAAAGTGAAAAATAGATCCTTACACAATTTTTAGCACAACGACAATTTAAATCATTCATGGCTATATACTTTCTTTGGGGTACTTTAAGGTGAAAAGTTTTTCGTAAGGGGGCTCGAAAGTAAGTCAATAAATTAATTTCAAAAATATAATTATTAAAAAATTCTATTTAAAAAGCAAAAATAATTTGTAAATTAACTGTTACAAACAAGATCCAAAAACTATAAACTTGGAACTTCAATTTGTTTTTTTTTCTCTATAACCATTTTCCCCATGTTACAGCTATTTGAAAATCACTTGGAAATATTTTTATATCCTTTAATTTCTGTCCCTAGTGTAGTTTCAATTGAATGTATCACAAATTTAACTTTACCTCGATTAACGTCTCCCAAATTTCCATCCATGAAAAAAATCAAGCGGACTTACATCCGACCTATACCGCGGCCACTCCATCAAAATCAATAATCTCAACCTTGACAAATGCAACGCGCTGTTCTTTGTGAAAATTCATGCACAATTCGAAATTCCCCTGCAGGTGGAAACCATAGGAGACGCCTACATGGTGGTGTCCGGACTACCGGAGAGAAACGGCGACAACCACACCAAAGAGATCGGCCTGCTGGCCCTCGCGGTATTGGACGCAGTGAGATCGTTCACGATCCAACACAAGCCGGACTACCAGCTGAAGCTCCGGATCGGAATCCACTCGGGTCCCGTATGTGCGGGAGTAGTGGGGCAGAAGATGCCCCACTACTGCCTCTTCGGGGATACCGTCAATACGGCCAGCAGGATGGAGAGCACGGGGCAACGTAAGTACCAAGAATATTGTTTATTCTGAAATCGTCCCATTCTGTCAATTACTCAAGCAATGTGTGTTGATCGTCACCATGTTTATATAAAAACAAAGCTACATGATTTTATTCAAATTTAGGAATAATACAGCAACATGACTGTGTTTCGAAATTATGTTAATAAAATAAACGATTTCAGAGAAAGTAATATACACTACGCTTTAACCCTAACGCCCAAGTGCACTGTCAAGAGACATGCTCTTAGAGGCTCATATTACTGATAGAAAAAAATAAAGAAAAAATAACTAAAACCATGTATTCCTATGTTTTCGAGGTCGCTCTTTCGAATTGAATCGTTAAAATTTGCAAAAAAAAATTGATGTAACCTTCAACAAAAACTATTAAAGAACGCGATTTTTTTCAAGATTATTTTTTTTAATCGCAATTGCGTCCTTATCGTCCTTTATACCACTCAAAAACAAATAGAAAAGTGCACTCGAGACGTGTACTTCAAGGAAACGCAATGAGAACAATTTCATTTTTCTCATTTTTGAGGTTAGAATAACTGAACCACGATATGCAGAAAGGTCTTAGGAATATATCAATATATGTATATTGATATATTGTACTTCAAATCACTTGAGTTTAGTCCTTTCAGTACCAAAGCTAGTAAAGTGACTTAAGACCTTTCTGCATATCGTGATTCAACTAGATATGGCAAAATTCAAAGGGTGATATTTCTCGTTTTTTTACCAGTTGCGGGATCATTGACGCAAAAAAGAAGAATTTTGAAAAATTATTAGTACTCTAGGGGTTTTTGGGATCGCTGATCACGATCCTGATGTCAGAATTTAAAAATTCAAGATGGCGAAACCAATATGGCCATCATCCCGAATCAAATTTCAAATTTTTCGATTATTTTGCCTCAAACTTTGTAAACAAGGGGGTTTTTCGGGGTCGCTAATCACGATGCCGATGTCAGAATTTCGAAATTCAGGATTTCGAAATTTGCCTCAAAATGGTCGCCATGTCATATCTACAATCCTGAATTTTGGGATCCAGGGCATTAAAGTGTTAACCCACCCGTTTCGGCCGAAAACGCCACTCCCGGTATATCGCTCTTCAACGCCTCATAACATAACTAATACTATTTGCGACAGAAAAAATTTGACAGGGACATATTTTTAAAGTTTAAGACGTGCCCTTTCCGACGGTATCCATGAAATTCCTCCAAAAAATTATTCGTTATGAAAAAAGCAAAATGCTTTTTTTTTAAATAATACGATTTTTTTGCACATTTATTTTTTATCAAATTTTCAAGGAGTTTCCGGTCTGCAATGGAACTGAAACCTCACCAACCGGTGGAATAAATGTTTGAACTTTAAGTATACGTGGTTTAAAAATCGATTTTCCCTTATGCGTTCAAAATGGCGCCTGAACTGCATAGATTTTTTACGTAAAAAATTCAAGAATTTTGTATTGGAAAATGATGCACTTTTTACAAAAAATGTCAAGCATAAAAAGTTCTTGAAACCACTTAAATAATGCACTGGAATTTTTTAAAAAATTTGAGTGTTTGGATTTTGCAACTACGTTTTGCAAAAATTTTTTGCAAAACTTAAATAATTCTAAAAAACCTCAGTGCATTCTTTGAGTGATTTTAAGAACTTTTATGACAATTTATTGTAAAAATGCATTGTTTTCAAGAAAAAAATTTCTAAATTTCGATACTAAGTAATTTGATTTTTAGAATTTTTTTCTCGAAAACAGTGCATTTTTACTATAAATTGTCAAAATAAAAAAGTTCTTAAAATCAATCCAAGAATGCACTGGATTTTTTTCAGAATGTTTTAAGCAGTTTTTAAATTTTGCAAAAATTGACAATTTGCAAAATCAAAAAGTTGATCACAAAAATTCCGAAGCATTGCATTGACTTGTGTGGTGGTTGTAAGAACTTTTTATTCTTGGCAATTTTTTGTAAAAGTGCATCGTTTTCCAATAAAAAAATTCTTGAATTTTTACGTAAAAATTTTGCAATTCAGGCGCCATTTTGAAGGCATAATGCAAATAATCAAATAGTATTAGTTATGTTATGAGGCGCTGAAGAGATATGTACCGGGAGTGGCGTTTTCGGCCGAAACGGGTTAAGAAAGCGTCATTGCTTAGGGTCTGCGGCTATAAAAGTTTTTTTTTTATAAATTCTCGGTAAAATTTTATGAAAAATTTCTACAGCTAGCTACAGCTGTAAAACAAGCTCCCTAAATACACATTACCTGCTAGTAAGAATTAAAATAGTATTTAGCTACACTTAACAACGAGAGTCCTCATACTCCCAACTTTTTAAAAGTTGCTTAAATTCTGATAATTTTTCTAGTACAGAATTGATTTCTTTGCTTCTGACAGGGTTAGAGCTTGTGAAATTCTGCGTCTAATAAGCCCAATTTGAAGGTGATATGGTCGATAATGTGAAAAGAAACCGCAAAAAGTAAAACCGTGAAAAATTCCGAAAATATTAAATCCTTTTCAAAGTAAGTACTTGGACTTGTATTAAAGGGAAATCTTCAGTGTATCTAATTGACTAAGTCTTTTTTTTGAAAAAAAAATCCTAGACATGACATAGAAATTTCTAAAATTGAATCAGAAAATACCACAAAAATTCAAAATTCTACTTTCCTTAGTATCGTTTTCATAAAAAACACGCTGTTCCTGAAATTTTAATAAAACACAGTAAGTTCTAGAGAGCTATTAATATGTTAATGGCATACAGATTTTTTGATTAGTTACATTTTAGGTTCAGTTACTTTAAAATTTTTCATGTCTAGCAAATATTTTTCCAACATCCAGATGAATACTCTTAAGATTTACCTTGAAGGTCAAGAACTTTAAAAAGGGTTTAATATTTTCGAATATCACGTTTTTTGAAAACACTTTTTTACTTTTAGCGTGGTATTTTTCTTATAGCGCAGAATTTCACAATTAACTATAAAACAAAACAAAAATCATATATACAAAATTATAAATTTAAACTTCGGATATTTGCGCGTTGATTTAACCTACTAATTATTTCATTTTATAAAACAAAATTTTAACTTTTAAACTTAATATAACAGTTTGCAATTTTTACAAATACTTATTTAAATTATAACTCACTCGAATTCCAATTTATAAAAAATTAGAAAACTCTTCTTACCCTAACTTTTTTTAGCGTTTCCACATGTTCATTAAGCAAATCAATGGAGTTATTTGAAAAATAAACGTAAATCAAGATTTTCACATACCCACATAAAGTCGGAAATAAAATTTACGGTGATAAAATGATTAAATAAACATTATTTTCAACACAATTTAATTATTTCTGAAAAGTTTAGCAACTGGGGCCCTATTCTTGAACTTGATTCGTACCTACATACATATATGGATTCTATGTCTTTTTTTCACAGTTTCGTTTCTAATTATCATCTTTCTCACGACAGACTTCCGTCAAGAATCAGGCTCCTGCCTAAGCCCACTAGATACTTATAATTTTATTAGCCATTAGAACAAAGCTTAATTGTTGCGACTCTTACCCAATGCATCGCTTCTGAAGATCCCCATTTCCATCACATCTTGCCAATACGTAACTCGCTATCACAAAACACGCACGCACATCACATAATTAAATAAGCATCCTATAATACGATAATTAGACGGTAATTGCAATTAAAAAGTTGTAAAACGACCGCACTACAAACGACGCCGACAAACCGCAAGACGAGCACGATTACAAAACAATTGACAATCGGTTTAGCCGCCTCGCCAAAGTTCACCCTGCAACAGGTGTCGCTAATTTCATATCGGTCTTATAACATTTTTAACTGAAATTTTTTTTGCATTAGATTTACGAGTCATAGAAAAAAGATTTAATATTTGAAAATTTTTCAAAATTTTCAAATATAATATAGAGGTAGGTCTACAGGCGTTTAGTACGGGGAAGGATCAAGATCAAATAGAGCAACAATTTCTTTTGCTTCTCTTCTACCAAAATACGCTTTGTCTTTCTCTGATACGAAGTGTAAGAGAAGGATAGAAAAACTTTTTGGTGAGAATGGAATAGAATAACTTACTGAACTTACTCGCTCAGTGAAACATTCGAACTACTATACAATGCATTTTAACTACTCAAACGGCTGTACAAATATTCAAATCTGTAGGAACCTTTTTGATGATAAACAACCTTATATTTCGAAGTTAGTGTATGAATTTACGACTGGACGTTATAAGAAGCTATTTTGTGTGGAATTTAGAACCAAAAAACTATAGGTTTATGTAGTAAATATACTACATGTCTACCATGTCTATTAATACCGTAGACAAACAAATACATTCTCTCAGCTAGGTTTAAAAATTATCATATTTTAACACGTTACAGCTCTGAAAATCCACGTCAGCGAGGCTGCAAGGCAGATCTTCGACAAATTCGGCACCTTCAACCTGGAGCTACGGGGCGAAGTCGAACTGAAGGGAAAAGGGTTCGTTACGACATACTGGCTTCACGGAAGCACGGAGCCAGATCCCAGACACAGAACGCCCAAGCACCAGCTGAACAACGCGGAGCAAGACACTAATCCATATCCTTTAATTTTCATGGGTTAGTCGCCTGTAGATAAGCAGCGATAAATTAATAATGTAAAATGTACACAACTGAACTTGAAATTTCTCGGCTGAAATAGAAAAGCAAAGACTGAATGGTTCAATTATGCAGAAAAATTGATTAAAAACTGCTTTTATTCGCTGGGTATGTAATATTAATTAGAGCCAGATTTATTTTGAATGTGTTTAGTGGTAATTTGGATTACAGGATTGTAAAAATCTTCAACATTAAATCAGTGGCGGCTGGGGAAACTTGAAATTCTCATATTTTTTTTAAAGAAGCATGGGAGCCACACCACATTTTAGGGGGTTGTTACTAGACCCTAATCGAGAGCTAGAATAACAATAAAACTTTTATAACAAAGGAAACGGTTTTTTTTTTTAATCTAGCACACCTCCAGAGTCTTGAAAACGGTTTGGCAAATAAATGTGATTTTTTTTTTTCATAATTACCACATAACTATAAAAACTCTTTATTCTTAAGTTTTTGCAAGCTTTTCATCTCTCTTAATGTTGCAGCTTTTACAAAATTTCAAAAACAAAGTGCTGATAAAAGTATGAAAAATTGAGTAAAAACTTAAATTTCCATAACCTTTGCAGATCTGCAAATTTTGATGAAGACTTTGTATTTACTTGACAATTAAGAAAAAATACATCTCACAGCTTCATTTCATTTGAAGTGTTTTTTGCTATTCTATCTTCTTTTGCTATTTCTTTTGGGTCTAGTAACAACCCGCTAAAATTTGGTGTGGGTTCCATGCCACCCCAGAAAAATACGAGAATTTCAAATCCCACCAGTCGCCACTGCATTAAATAACTAAACAGTAACCCAAATTTTTGAGTTTCGATTCTGTTCTGGATGTAAAACTATGTTTAAATAAGTAAAATTTTTGTCAATTACTCTCTTTGACTATACTTTTTCTTTCTTAATGTTTATTACTGCAAATATAACAGATGCCTTGTTAGTTTTCAGTAGTTTTTTTTATCTATTTATATCTAACTGATTTTTACTTTTCTAGACTTTTATACTTTCACCTCATATTATGCATAGTAAATTTTTAAATAATTATTTTGTATTCTGTTCCCAGCATCACATCATCTCGACTGTCATTGTACCTTTATAAAAATTAAAGAAAAGAATGTATTAATAAATATAAATAAATATATATTTATGACTAAATTGGTTTACCTAACAATTCAAAACATACTGTGTTGATTTTTTTTAGTTTGTATCAAAATAAAAAAAAAAACTATTTAGCTTACCTTGATTTCATGCAATATAGAGGTACGGAAAATGTTCACTTTGAAATAGGAGATTAACAAATGAAAGATTCGGTCAGTGGAAGGGGAAGGCCATTGAGCCGTCTATGATAGGTGGAGTTAATGTTGCACAGTTTGAACTGACCAATGATACAACACAGACAGTTAAACAAAAGCATTTATGAGAGGAGCATTTGCCACTTTGTCATTAAAAGATGTAGAAATTCAGAAATTCCAACCCTGTATATTTTCAATTCTCTCGAACTTTTGGTTATTGTCCGTTAGGATGAAAATATAAACTAATAATGTACCTTAAAACATATATTTTTCTGTAACCATATAAAGTCTATTGAAAACAATGACAAAAATAAAAACATTAAATATATTAGTCTTTAACGGAACTTAAAAATGGTGAATTACCTATACCTAATTACTACTTATGAAATTACTACTATAACTCGTCACAACCACAACTCAAACAACAAATGAGTTTTTTTATTTACCAATGCACCCACGTAAAAAAAAACGTACGCTACAAAAGTCGCCGATAAAAGATATTACAAAACACCTAACATAAACTTACACCCTAGAAATTAGCAAAAAAACTTGCTAAATCTTACCTTTAAACGTAACTAACTGTGGAATGTTCTTATTACTTACAATCGGATCACAGACCTAAACATTCTGTATTTGAGAATTATCAGCAGTGTTAGAAATTGCCGGTACCGTCTGATACCACTCACCGATAGCTACCCAGATCTACGAGACACGGACCTACGACAAATGATCCCATCAGTCCCGCGTTTAAGCACCTAGTGGAGGCGCCTGTTTCGAGGGGAGGAGCCTGGGTAGCTGGTTTTTGAGCTGGGGGCGGAACTTGGTTCGGTTGAGCTTGTTTTGGAGCGGGATTCTCCTGTTTCGGAGATGGCGAAGTGGTTTGCTGTTGAGGTTTTGGAGATGGAGGCGTCTGTTTCGGTGGAGGTGTAGTTGTTTGTTGTTTTGGAGACGGAGGGGTTTGTTTCCGGTGGCGGTACAGTAGTTTGTGTTGGTGGAGCATTGGTGGTTTGTTTCTTAGGAGGTGGAGGGGTCTGTTGTGGTGGAGGTGGGGCAGTTTGTTGTTTTGGAGATGGTGGAGGGGTTTGTTGTTTTGGAGATGGTGGAGGGGTTTGTTGCTTTGGTGGTGGAGGAGGAGTGGTTTGTTGTTTTGGAGGTGGTGGAGGTGTTTGTTGTTTTGAAGGTGAAGGGTGGTTTGTTGCTTTGGTGGTGGAGGAGGCGTGGTTTGTTGTTTTGGAGGTGCTGGAGGGGTTTGTTGTTTTGGAGGTGGAGCGGTTTGTTGCTTTGGTGGTGGTGGAGTAGTTTGTTGTTTTGGAGGTGGTGCAGTAGACTGTGGTTTAGGAGAAGGTGGAGGGGTCTGTTGTTGTGGAGTTGAGGGGTTTGTGGTTTTGGAGGAGCGGTCGTTGGAGGCCTAGTCGTAGTAGGAGGTGGGGTAGTTGTAGGAGGCGTGGTAGAACTTGGGGGTTGCGTCTTGGCTGTCTGTCCCACGGGCACTTTGCATTTCTTCTTCTCCGGACTGAGATGTTGCCAGCCGATCTTCGATAAAGGCACCCTAGCGATGTAATCATTAAACGGGGATCCCAAATACAAGGTATCCTCGAATATTTGGACGTCGCATATACAAGCGAGCCTTTGATTTAGCGCGTGAAGACTGTCTACGATGTTACCGTTTCTGTCCAAATGGAGAAGCGTCGTTCTCTTCGGGAAGAAGAAGCTGCCGCTCGAGTGAAAATGTCCCACCTGCAATATTTAAGTAAAATGGTAAAAAATAGCAGTAACAACCATCTGCTGAATACTTACAAAATGCATTCCTTTCTGCGCAAATTCGCAGGGGTACACTTTGTTTATTAACTCGAATCCCAACTGGACGAGTCCGAAAACTCTAGCGATAAGCTTCCGGAGAAGAGGAAAGGTCCCCACCGCCTGGTGAGGCGAGGGGTGATCCGCATCGACGGCAATGACTAAAGGCACGAAGAAGCCGCCCTTTCCGTCCGCCTTGAAATTGTCGGGCATGCCGGGCAGGCCGTCGGCAAATATGTCGCGGGTGCCCCTCTTGGGGCCCTTGAGGTAGTACCGATGAATGCGATTCCTGGCCGTCTCAGCCACAATCACGAATTCCTCGTCTTCGGACAGAGCGACCCCGTTAGCGAAGTGAAGCTTGTCCATTAGGACGGTGTTCTTTCCCGTTTTAGCGTCAAAGTGAATGAGTCTGAAAATCGTTATAGTACAGTCATATACAGGGTGTCCCCGGATTGAGTTACCTATAGATGAAATGGACAAAAAAATAATATTTCGACAAAAAAGTCATTCTTCATAAAAAGTTTTGCTCGTCTTGAAACGCCCAGAGAGTTTGTGTTTGTTCAATTTAACACACAGGGTGTTCAAAAATAGCCAAAATTAAATGATAATGAAGAGTAAACTACCTTAAATATTAACGCTATGTAAAAAAGTTATTAAGAAAAATTGTTTGCATTTAAATTTAACACTCAAATAAAAGCATGGCCTACTAGTCAATATTAAGTATTTTGAAGATTCCGCAATTTTTATCAATGTTATACATCGGAAGTATAGCCATTTTCCTTTAAACAAATTATGTTTACTAAAGGCGCAGACATAATAAGAAATCATAAACCCCAAAAATATTATTTAAACATTTATTTTGAAGAAACAGCACGTCCAGATAATCATTTACTCAATCAACACTATAGATAATATGGAGACATCCAAAAAAAAACGTCATCAAAGTTGGCCGAAAAAAAAAAGACATCTATTCTTATGTTGTGTTCAGCGAATGGTCGGACTCGTCGAATTCGTTCAGCGAGAAAGATACTTCAGTGGTCCGCCCAATCAGCTGATTGGGAAAGTTGGTCGGAATTTGAAATGTAACGTGGGTGGTTGAGATCGTTCAGCCGAAGGAACTCTGTTCCTACTACTCTGTACCTACTCTAACTACATTTATTTATAAGCAATTTTAAATTTTTCACGAACAATATTCTAGTTCAAATATATGAGGGTAGCTATCGAATTTCTTTTTTGTGTAGCCTCGCCTTCATGGTCCATATTTAGTTATTTTACGTTAAGGTTATGTGTACTGTAATTTGTCAAAGTAGAAAAACCCGTTCAGCCAATTGTTTGACGTTTAATGTCTGACTACCGTGGTCGGACTATTCGCTGAACACAGCCTAAATCGAATTTATAACCTTATTTACTTGTCAAGACTGTCACATCATATGACAGCCATTATTTACATATTTTACAAATTGTGACAGTCACTTGTCAAAAGTTTGACATAACCAAAAAGCTTAGACGTGACCGCTATTTCCATCTCTCTCGTTCGTAGCCAGAGTTGATGACGTTTTTTTTGGATGGCTCTATATTATTTCTTCTCAAAATCTCTAATTAGAATATTTGAAATTCCCAGTAAACCATCAATAAGGCAATTCTTATTATTTGACATTGTGTTTGACAAAGCGCTTGTTCAATTATCGATTTTTAATTCCAAATAATACTTACTTTACAACATAAAATTTATCTTATTAAATGTTATGGTATCGGTAATATTTCTTATCGTCGTGCAATTGAATTGTTTCATGAAAAATATCCAGAAATCGAAATTAGCCGTCAGTTTGGAAAAGTTAGTACGAAAATTTTATTTAACTGGTGATGTAAAATGCGGAAAAAAATCAAAAAAGGTACATGATGACGATGATGCAGCCACAATTCTAGTTTTAAATTCAGTCGAAGAAAATCCAAAACTATCACTAAGAAAGAGATCTGCACAAATTGATATTGTGACATTTGTAAAAGTGACATTTGTGACAGCTGACATTTATTAAGTTTTATAGTTTATATATTAAGTCAATGTAGTTTATACACTAGCTGTTAGTAAAGAATTGTATGGAATGTCATATTAAATATTCTAGATGTCAAACGAATTTTCTAGAAGATGTAAATATTATAAATACTGGTGTGGTTGCTAGGAGTAAGTAAGTTGTGATTTGGATGTAACAGAGTTAAGGTCGACGAATTGTAAAGTGTGAATAAAAGTGTTTTGAAGTGAAGAATTGAATCATTTAAAGAGAAATACGTAACATTTTGGTGACAGCGGTGGGATAATAGAAGAATTCGAAGAAAGAAAAAAAAAGAAGTTAGATGGTGAATACGAGATCTACAAAATACAACAAGAAACGACGACAATGGATGTAAGTGAAATATTAAAATTCTTGCAACAAGGACGACAAGAAGACCGTGAGGAGGCAGAACGACGACGACAAGAGGACCGTGAAGAGGCAGAAAGGCGAGAGGAAAAGCGGCGACAGGAGGACGAACGGCGACGACAGGAGGACGAACGACGACGACAAGAGGACCGTGAGGAGGCAGAACGACGACGACAAGAGGACCGTGAAGAGACAGTTCCTCGAGAGATATCAAGATGTCTTTGCCAATGAAAACATCACCGGCAGAACAAGTCTGGTTCAACATCGTATAGACACCGGCAATAACCCACCAATAAAGCAAGCTCCAAGAAGACTACCATTCGCTAAACAGAATGAAATTACCGGAATGATCGATAAAATGCTGAAAGAAGGTGTCATCGAGGAATCATCGAGCCCATGGTCATCACCTGTTGTTTTAGTTACTAAGAAGAGGATACAAGTTCTGTGTGGACTATCGCAAGCTGAACAATGTGACTAGGAAAGACAGTTATCCTCTACCTCGAATCGACGACACCCTGAACACACTTTCAGAGTCAAAATGGTTTTCAACGTTGGACTTAAAGAGTGGCTATTGGCAAGTTGAACTTATCAGATATAGAGAAAACAGCATTCTCTGTGTACCGATTTATAGTTTAAAGTTAGCCATTGGTCTTTGCAATGCACGCCACTTTTGAGAACTGATGGAGTTAGTACTAAGGAATACATGGAAAACTTGCTTGGTATACCTTGATGACGCTATTGTATGGGGAAATCATTTGAAGAACATCTTAAAAATTTGGAGGATATTTTGGTAGATTCAGAAAGCACTACAACTGAATCCAAAGAGTCGTTTCAAAAAAAAGTAGAATTTCTAGGACACATAGTATCCGCGAGATTCAAACCGATCCCAGGAAGATTTCTGCAATTAAAGAGTGGCCCCGCAAAAGATAACATCAAGTAGGTTTTTTACTGTGACTACTACAGGAAATTTGTAAGGACTTCGGAAAAATGCCAAGCATAATCGGCTACCGAAAATAAGTTACCTTTACTCCAGACTGCAGAAGCTTTAAGAACTGAAGAAGGTAAACAGCACCAATTTTGGATACCCTAAACAAGATGAGTGTTTATTTTGGATGTGAGCCTCCCAACATGGAATTGGATCGTCTTTCCTAGGTTCAAGACAAAGAAGAAAAGGTAATGCCTATTTCAGAAGACACAGGCAAGGCTGAAAGGAATTACTGTGTTACGGGAAAGAATTATGGCCATCATCAAATCGCTGGAGCATTTTATAGTTACCTTTATGGAAGACACTTTTTAATTAGGACAGATCATAACCCTGAAGATTATGAATTTTAAGAACCCAGAAGGACAAGTGTAGATGGATGGAGAGACTACAACAGTATAATTTCAAAAGACCCATGGAAAAACACATGTAATGAGACACATTATCAGAGCCGTGTTTAGAACAGAAATGTCGCTACTGCCAGAAGTCGAGACCAAGGAATATTCAAATAGTACCACCAATGAACTGTTAATGGCAACAACAGTACAAGTTGAAGATGATGTCCTGGAGGAATTAAAGAAGAGCAGAAGAAAGACAGTATAAATTAATCCGGAACTGGCTAAAGAATGGAGTTCGACCAACTTGGCAGGAAGTTTCCAGATATGGTACGACTATAAGGGATACTGGGCTCAATGGAGTCCCTTTGTCTTGCGGGACGAGGACCCGATGTTCGTGTTTGCGATCACCAAGTGTAGAAGCTTCAAGAGCCATTGGAGGAATTTTGGAGTAACCAGACTTTGGCTCGAGTAAGGGACGATTTTATTGGTAAAGTCGAGACGTAGAGATGGTGTAAGATTTTGCTTCCAAAAAGGACTAAAAGGCCGTGGTAGGGATTTCGAATTGAGGAATTTACATTACCTTCCTAGTTTGAATATTTTGAATGGCCCGAAGAGTACCCTTCAAGAGAGAAGGCGGTGGATGTATAGTGTGTTCCGTAGAATTTGTCTGTTATAAACAATGGTAAGAACCCAACAACTCCTTATCCCCGTCTTTTCCCATAACCATCACTACTAATTCGTGTTGAAAAAGGGCTGGATCCTTGTTTTTGTCATGTCGGGTTCCCCATGGTTCTCCTGTCTGGCGCCTCTGGTGCCGCACGAAAAATGCATCTTTTGGTCTAGGAATGAAACTCATCATTCTTCAGGCAAAGGCCATGCCTCTATAAGCTGAAACCCTCTCCCACCGCCTGGCTAGTGTTTTGAATTTAAATTTGTAATACATTATTTTATTATATATTAAACTCTGTGTGAATCATATTAAATATTCTAATGAAACTTTAAGTAAAATTATCTGGTTGGGAGTTGATAAAAGATGAAATAATCATTTAGAGAAATACTTAACAATATTAAAATTAAATTCAAAAAAAACCTTAAAAGAGAGATTCTGTTGAAACACTAATATCCTCTCAGATAATTAGAAATTTAATTACTTGCAATTACTGTTATTTTTTTACAATATTTACTGGCGGCCCTGCCCTAATCAACATCCAAATAACTGCAAACCATCTGAATATTAAAATTCGATTATTCCAAAATTAACAAAGTGCAACTCCAAAATTATCAATCCACAAATAACAATGTACTCTGCATAAATTAATTACAATTCTCTAACCACTAATCATAGCGGTGATAAAAACGTGATAAGAATACAAAGCGCTGCTAAGTATTCATTGACCTTTTGCTTTGACAACTTATAAGAAATTTTACAATAAATATTCATGGGGAATAACAAAAATCTACATGGAAGTAATCGAAAATAGATTGGTTAGACTGAAATATAAAATTGCATCTCAACACATTTTAGATAGAAACAGAATTTTATATTAATAAGAAGAAATATAATAAGACTTGCAGAATTTGTCTTATTTCTCAACAAAGAAATAGGTAATGACAAACTACACTTCAAGTTTACTTAAATAATTGTCCCTTTGCAAATATGTTTCCAAAAATAGATACTGTATTTCCATTCTAAATTGAAAATAGGTAGAAAAAAGCAAGGTTGTCAGATATATTTTCTAAAATTGCTAAGCTCACTATACAAGTATACTTCATACTTCAGTAAACTGTTAGTTAGTGACGTTCTTAGAAAGCTAGTTTGGAAATATTTTTAAAAAAATACATAGATATAAATTTATTAGTTAGCATTAAAATAAAGCGTTTAAAATTGCTGGAAAATATAATTATAAATTAAAACAACTTTATGTATATTACTATACTTAAGAAAATTTTGAAGAGCCGGCAACGCGATGCCGCGAATGTACAGCGAATGCCGATCCAATATACTATTGGATTGCTTTGTATCTAATACTCCTTAAATACTTATTCGGTCCACTGTGCCATAAAATTTTTACGTCGTTAAAATGATTTACGACTTTAGGAATTCTACTTGTTTAAGACGCCAGTGACGTGTATCTCAGCTAGGTTTATTAACACAGACAATTTTTTGAGATTGTCTGGCTAAATGAGCATAATTTACAGCAAAGTATATTACAAATATTAAGAGTTTTGTATGAAGGCTAATTTTAATCTCCTATATTGATTTGAATAAAAAAAATATTTCACAATTTTCGAATTTATAAAAGATATATGCACGCCCAAGGAATCATAAAGTTGCACCGCTTTTTTTGTTCCCCAGGCGTATTTATCATTTTCAATTAAAAATAGAAGGACTATATAACAAATGTTTTTTAAGTACCTACTTGAAACTTTGTTTTATACATTATTTTATCTTATTTTAAATGGATTTTTTCCAGCATATTATTAGCAAAACTACTAGAGTTATTTACGTTATCTAACATATATAACTTTGTAACTTGTTTGAATTTAATAAAACAAAATTTGTAACATATCAAGATATTTAAAATATTCAAAAAAGTGTTAACAATATTGACACTAGATTTAACTTAATCTGATTTCCCAGACATTTTGTTGTAAATATAATCTTTTACAAGCATATTCTGTACCTAGACAAATACAAAACATATTCTCTTTGTGGTTATTTGATGAAATAAATAAAATAAAACCTATGACATAACAGAAAATCACATATTTTTTCGGTCATATTAATGGCAAATCTTCAGAGCATTTATCTAAATAACTGAACCGTTTTGGAAACTTTAGAAATTAGAAATTAGAAATTTTTATGTCTAGGAAAAATGTTTCCAAGACATAAAAGTTGGTTAGTCAGATAAATATTCTCAAAATGTCCCTAATACGAGTAAAAGAACTTTGAAAAGGATTGAATATTTTCAGTTATTCACGAAATTCGGGAAGAAATACAAATTTCCCAAAAGATGAACTCTACATTTCTAAAGATTTAATCTTTCAATGACAAGAAAGTATCTGGCAGACTATCGTGAAACTCTGCTATCGCCTTTCTTTGTTATTATACCTAACCACTTAGAAATCCAATTGGAACGTTTAAGTGAAAGTGGTAGAGATTAACAGATAATACAAGAAGCATAACATAGGAGATTAACATTGGCTTTAGATACACTTTCGATAAATTGGCAATAGCTATTTTCTTTACAAAATGCGAAAATTAGCTTAAGATGAGATTAACAGATAGTAAAAAAATGTACTTAATGCACATTGGAAAACCAACACAGGAAGCAGATAAACTTTTGATAAGCTGACCCCAATTTTCATTATAGAAAATGGGTACAGCATTTTTTTAATAAACCCTAAAAACAATGTAAGACTTCCAAATTTTAGATAATTTTTTGGGCGTTACAAGAAACAAAATGAATGCTATTTTAATATTGGAAAACAGAAATGTATAATTCCATTAAGATAGTCTTGAAATGCAGAGTATACATTCATTGCTAAGAAAGCAAAAGCTAATAAAAAAAAAAAAGTAGAAACCTCTCAGGAGAAAGTTAAGTTGCCGAAATGAAGTGGATCTTAGTATCTGCACGAATATAATTTTTAAACAATTTGAACTGGTTAAATGAACTTGAAAAAAATTGTTCATCGTTACACATGCAGAGAAAGTTTATATGGTAATTAAAAGCTTGCCAACTCCTATTTTCAAATAGTATACCACAGTATGGTACATCTACTAACATCTACTAACATGGAGAAAGGAATGTCAAAGACTGAGTACACCTTAGGTATCTGTTTTACAATAATTTTGTTTTAAAAACATGTTTTATATTCAAATTATACTACAGTATCATCCAGTTAAGACAAATACTATAAATTGCAGTAAATATGATCTGCAAAGTTCATGGTTTCTCACTAATATCTATGTATATTGATAATCCCTCATCCACAACTCAAGTTATCTATTGTTTATAGAAGCATTCAATTATTCTTATTTACACACTTATATTTTTTACGTCAGCATCTTATTATCAACCTGTATAATATATTGGGAGGGCTATATCAAAAAATAAACAGCATATTTTATTGTTGCACAACATCAAATTTTTTATTAGCATAAAAATATCCTACAAAAAAGAGAGATAAAGTTTGTCTCATATCAGAAACAGGACTTTCTTGAGAAATTAAACAGGAAATTTCTTTTTTTTTATATGAAATACTTTTGGCGACAAACAGAAAAAAGGACAACAGGTGTATTTTTTTTCTTGATATTATTGTATCAACAAAAACATAATCAAAACTACAAATGCTTCTTCAATTGTTTTTTAACAGGTTTGGAAAAAATACCGCATAAAATGATATTGACTACGCTAAGAACTTGACTCTACTGCAATATTTAAGAATTTCACCGTTATGAGTTCTCTTTTCATACTGTTTCAACAAAAAAAAATGTACTCACCTCCCAGTTGGGTCAGCAAATAGATCGAACATACCGTCTTCCAAATAAAACTCCGTAGTCGAATCGCTCCAATAAAAATCGCCGTTACTTGCCAGAGCAATGCTGTTTGGCAGTTTCGGCTTTTACCGCCTATTTCTCGATCTAGAGACACCAAGAGAGTCTTTTGATTATCTAAAAAAAAAAAAACATCAATTTAATCGGAGTTATAAAAAATTGCAAATGTATATTAACCTGCTTCTAAATTTATTTTATAGATCCCATAGTACGCGTCCGCTACATATAGCATCCCGTTTTTATCTATCTGTAAGCCCAGTGGACGACCGCAAATCCGTTCTTCATGAGGACCCTTACATTCCTTACCAGTTCTTGTCACGAATGACAGATCATTACCTGAAAACTTCCAGATTTCGCCCCCGTTCATAGTCACATAAACTTGACCTTTATACTCGGCGAAGGTCTCCGGGCCGGACACTTGCCCTTTCTTCCAAATTTCCACATTGTTCAACTTCTCATTTAACGCTAACTTTCCTTGAAGGGTTTAATCGGCGAGATACTAAAATCGCTATTTTATTAACGCTCGTTACTATCTTAAACACTTACCTAAATGGTTCTGAAATACTCGTATAAGGTGGTAACTGCGGTATGAATAGAATTAATAATATCACAATTAGAGCTTGAAAAGCCTGTGGCAAAAAAATCTGCAAACACCCATGTTTTATCCTAAAATAAAATAGAAAATATTATTAGGAAAAATCAGAACGTTGTTAGTAATTACCTGTTATTCAAAATTCTTATAAATTCCACTTAGAAGTTAACTATTCTTCATATCTGTGCGAGAACGAATAAAAATAGACTGAACCAACTGCAAAAACAACCTTCAACCTATGCATCGAATAAAAAACAGAGCGTACCGAAAGAGAACTTATCTTCGTGTTCACAAAAACAAAAGTAGAATGAAGAATGAACTGTGGACTGAACTCGACAGTCGACACGAAACACAAACATCTACATAAAACAGCTGGCAATTGTCAACTGTCAAAATGGATCGCCAGACCACAGATGTAGAAAGTGAAGAAGGGAAAGGACTGCCAGCAGCCTGTAAAGAAGGAGATCATTCAAGCATCACCATGTCATAACAACATGATTTTTTATTCAGCAAGCGTTCTCTTTATTTTGTATACACACTGAACTACATGTCGTTCGTTTCGATAGCTTATTCTTTCTACAATTCTACTTCCACTTCATCTACTAAGCTACGATATTATATGTATATACAGTGTATGTCAAAAGTTCCGGTACGGTTGGATAACTCGAGAAATACGCCTCCTAGAGAAATATGACCTGCACAAAAATTGTAGGATTTTTTTGGCAATTCAATTGTCACTTTTAATTTGACCTTGACCATGACCTTGAAGGTTATGTCAAGGTCAAGTTCGTTTTATCAAATGGGACCCCCATTTTTGACACCGGAAATTAAAAGAGCGGAAAATTTAACTCGATTATTACATTGACAAACTCCTGGGATTTGAGCTTCAAGGCTATTCCAAGTTTGAATACAATTGAGACATTAAAGTTTGATAATACTTATTCCGGAGGAAAATGACCTTCATAAATGTAGGATTTTTCCTTGGCAATTCAATTGTGACCTTGAAATTGAATTCATGTCAATGTTATGGTCGTACGTACTCAATTTCATCAGTTTATGTGAGGTTATCTCAAAAATAGGGTGTACAAAACTAAGCCACAAAATTTACAAGAATTACGATAACGCATACTGGACGAATGCGATGTCATCCTAGTTGAGTATTTCACGAACGCAATCAACAGTTTTTATAATCGATTGACTTACTGCCAAAAAGTATAATGGAGCACAGTTTGATCGCTTATTGTAATAATTAAAGCTGTTTGGACGAGTCTTGCCTTAACTGGCTAGATAAGTCTTGATGATAGATGATTTTTCTCGAGGCGTATTTCTCGAGTTATCCAGCCGTCCCGGAACTTTTGACACGCACTGTATATTATGGAAGTTCTTTATATTCGAACTTGCTTGTATTTTCTTAAATATAAAAGGAATTAAAACCACGAATAGATTTTTCATCATTTTTATTATTTACAAACTTATTTGGTAGATGTTATAACTTTTATAAAATACGTGAATATATATCACAGATATCTTGTATATTCCTCCTTTATGCAAAATGCTAATGGGCATTCTAAAAATATTAATAGACAATGCTTTTTACAAAAAAAAGTCTTGAATATATACATACATATACGGTGTTCCTAAATCATGTCATAAAGACAGCATATTCCTGGATCAAAATTATGTTGATTTAACACAATTTACATATACAGGGTGTCCCGGCACGGCAAAACTACAGATTCTTTGGGTAACAATCTTATGATTTAACCAAACTTACTTTATCCAAAAGTTATTGGTAACCAAGATACAGCGTGTCAAAGTTATAATTTTATTTTGAATTTCCATAAACATTTTTTCATAAAATTTATTGATTGGGGTTTTTTTGAGATGAATTTTAATATGTCAATCTTTTTCATATAAGTTGTAGAGGGCGGTCTCTGCAGCATGCTGAATACATTAAAAATGGTATACGTTTTGCGTCTTAGAATATTTATGTTTTTATTGAAAATACCGTTTTTTCCACCATTTATTTGTTGACAGAAAAGGTTTACCCTTTAAATGGTCGCTCCGACTGACCATTTGTGTTTAAATAGTTCATATTTGTGTTTAGAGTTCAGTATAAAAAAAACAGTTGTGTTAATAATGGGACAACCTGTATAGGTAAATTGCGTTAAATCGACATAGTTTTGATCCAGGAACATGTTGTTCAATTTATGGCATACCTTTTAGAAACACCCTGTACATCAAAATTAAAAATTATTCTGCACAAATATAAAAACCGAAATATTTGCATTTCCATAACAGCTATAGATTTACCAGGATAGGTCTAGTTATGTAATATCTACGTCCAGTACTTGAACACAATTTACAGTATTATCAATTTACAGTATTATTCAAGATGTAACAATTTTGCAAAAGCGTAACGCATCTTGAACCTGAATTATGTAAACGTTGCACTACCAATCGTCCTGCTTTAGCCTATACGTGTAATTATCACTTTTTATGACCTCTATGCCAGGTCCATAGTAAGGAATCACGTAAGCAGACCCGTCTGCGGGCCCCACCACTAGCGTAGCAATCAAAATAATGTCGATAAGTTGGCCGAGGAACATAAACCCTAAAGTGCAGAATTTTGCTAGGCCTATGGCGGGATATCCCAAATAGAATCTATCGACTCCGAACATTCCTAAGAAAATGGACAGCAAGAGGGCCGTCTCAAAAGAATAACCATTCCTAAAAACACGAAAATTGAATAGTACCATATAGACAACTGGAAGAGACTTTTTAGCCATTCAAATATGTGGGAAAAGACGGACACAGCAACAAATACATGAATTGTTGACAGTCTTACTATGTTAGGTTAGACTTTGATTAAAACAGTACTTACGTCCATTTGCAAGGCATCTCTTTGGTGAATGTTGCGTTTCCTGTTTCGGTACAGTTCAAGCCATCGACTGCAATACAGCGAACTGAAAATTAGTTCCACTTTACTTAAAAATTATTATGCTTTTAGTGATAGTTTCAAACGGTTCCTAAACAGGGTCCAACATACCTTTAGCTTTATTTTCTTTTGTGCAGCCCCTCAACTGCTGCGTTTTAGGGTCTACCAGGTCGTAATTCGGATCCGGACATAAATATTGGCCCATTCTCAAAGTGCTACAGTCGACTTCATAATTCAAAACGGTACCGCCTTCACTGTCGTTTGATGAGATGGTGTTCAAAAACAGCAAAACTAGTTGTAGTGCCAATAACGAGTTCATTATTTGTTTACATATTCACATATATTTAGAATAAAAACATGCACTCTCAAAGTTTCCCCAAGATAAATTTGAGGTTAAGTGTACTTGTTTTTTTTTTGAGAATAGAGATGGCGCTATTGATGGAGGCTAAAATAGTCGGTTATTTATATGTACAGGATGTTAATGCCAATGTAATTATTTCAAGGGGTGATTACTACTAGACCAATTTTAAATCGAAACCTTCTAATAAACGTATATATATTCTTAAATGTTTGATTTTCGAAATACAGAAATACAAAAAATCTCGAAAACGTTTTAAGACATTAAATTAAATTTTGGCACGGATTACACAGCCACACAAAAAAAAAGTTTCTGACCTGGAGGTCTCAATATGTGTACTATATGTTTTTAGGGTCGCTGAATCCGAATCCGGGGTCAGTTTCATCCCAGCACGTTTGGGTTCGGCCATAACCTCAAAAAAACACCCACAAATTTGCTATTTCCGTTAAAACCACAAACCCTATAATACAATAACCCACTGACCCCACAACTTAATAACTCCATAAGCCCATAGCCACATAACCCTATAATCACATAACCCCATAACCCTAAAACCCGGTATGAAAAAAAGTTTCTGACGTGGGGGTCTCACTATGTGTACTGTGTGTTTTTGGGGTCGCTGAATCCGCATCCGGGGCCAGTTTTATCCCAGCACGTTAGAGTTCGGCCATAACCTCAAAAAACACTCTGAAATTCACCATATCCGTAAAACCACAAACCCTATGGCTCTTAATCCTCATGATACTATAATACAATAACCCCACAGCCACATAGGTAACCACATAGCCACATAATTACATAACCCTACAACTCGATGCTGTAATCATGTAACGCAATCTCTTACAATGAAACTGATTTTACAGTTCTCAAGCAAATATACACCATAAAAAAATCTATAAATAAATAAATCCGTAAATAAATTAATGAATCTGGGAATGGGAATCTGGGAATGAATGGGAATCTGGGAATGCCAGAACTCCGACTGTATATGTACATGTACATGCCGTAATCCAACGTAATGTACAACCATTGGGTTTATTGTCTTATAGGATTATGAGGTTTCCGGAGCCATAGTGTTTGTGGTTTTAACGGATATAGCAAATTTGAGGGTAGTTTTTGAGGTTATGGCCGAACCCAGACGTGCTTGGATGAAACGGACCCCGGATTCGAATTCATCGACCCCAAAAACATATAGTACACATAGTCAGAAACTTTTTTATGGAGTTATGTGATTATGGGATTATGGGGTTATGTGGTTATGGGGTTATTAGGTTGTAGGGTCATATGGTTATTGTATTATAGGATTATGAGGTTTCGGAGCCATAGGGTTTGTGGTTTTAACGGATATAGCACATTTGAGGGTTTTTTGAGGTTATGGCCGAACCCAGACGTGCTGGGATGAAACTGACCCCGGATTCGGATTTAGCGACCTCAAACACATATTGTACACATAGTGAGACTCAGTGGCGGTTGGTGATATTTCAGTTAGCCATATCTTGAAAACGACGCATGGGACCCACTTCACTTTTTAAGTGATGACTATACACCTCTAACAGAAAGGATTTATAGTGAAAAAACCGTCAACAAAGTGCGAAAAAAATTTCAAAAAACCTGGAGCACTCCCTGGGATCTCAGTAACGCTCTGTGGAATATTTGCAGTAATTTTTTTTTCATAATCTAGAAACAAATATAAGGTTTTTCGATTTGTTACAAAATATTTTTTTTCAAAATGTTATGGCCATTTTAATTTTAATTTTATAGGAACCTTTTGTTTCCCAAAATTAAAATGACCATCTTAAAAAAAATATTTTGTAACAAATCGAAAAACCTCTCCTTATGTTTGTTTCTAGATTATGAAAAAAATTTACTGCAAATATTCCACAGAGCGTTACTGAGATCCCGGGGAGTGCTCCAAGTTTTTTTGAAATATTTTTGCAAACTTTGTTGACGGTTTTTTCACTATAAATCCTTTCTGTAAGAGGTGTATAGTCATCACCTAAAAAGTGAAGTGGGTCCCATGCGTCGTTTTCAAGATATGGCTAACTGAAATATCACCAACCGCCACTGGTGAGACCCCCAGGTCAGAAACTTTTTTTGTGTATGTGTGGCTGTGTTATTATTACAGACGTAGTTATACCTAGCTATACCCTAAGACGAATAAAAAAAAATGTTTTTATTCATTATTGTTCTAATTTAAACCAAAACGGTTTTATTTCAGGCTCTCAAGTTATTAAAAAATTATGTGGAGATCGCATTTTAAAATATCATGCAAAATTTTATCACGATCACAAAACTTTTGTCGAACAAAAAAGGATTTTGGTAATTTTTTTAATCAAAATCTTTCTAAAACTACATTAAAACCGTTGAATTACCTATAAATTGTTTAGACTAAGAGTTCCTAAGAAGAGACTGGTGGAGTAAATTTATGCGAACTTCTTGGAAAGTCCTGTATAATTTAGCCGATCAGGTGGACCAGGGGTTATTTCAGACCATAAAATTTTACGATACCTCACTGGATTAAATTATATATACGTAATGTACCTACTACAGATAAGAATTTTCAAAGAAATGTTCAGTATTTACCTGATTATTAGGTATATTCACCTACCAAAGAAATAACCTTTTAATAACCGGGTAAAAAATCGGGTTAATATCCCTTTAGAAATCGCTGCCCTTTATTAAAATTTCATGAACTTTTTACGAGAACTATAGAAAGGATGGTAGAATTTTGAATTTTTGTGATATTTTTGGGTCAACTTTAGAAATTTTTCATGTCGAGGAAAAATTATTCCAAAATGTCTCAGTTAATCGGTTGGATAACATGATTTCCCTTTAATAAATTAAAGAACTTTAAAAAGGATTTAATATATTCTGAATTATTCACGATTTTTTGAAAACATCGCAGTTTTACTTTTTTAGTTCACATAACACCTTCAAGTTGGGCTTACTAGACGCAGAATTGATGTTGTATAATATTAATTACTATATATGTTGTTTATATTTTACGTAATTGTTTTTGTACTATTTATATTGTTTCTTGGCTCAAAATCAACGAGATAATATTACTACCAAATTATTAATAGACATATTTTATTCCAAACGAATCTTTCCAACTTTGTGACGAAAACAGAAAATAGTAAAATACCGTCAGTTCACATGGTTTGCAAAAGTGGTAATTGTATAGGTAAAAAACACTTTTTCTTCACCAAAAAATATGTCTTAACGACGCTAAGCGTCGCGAAGCCTTCATTTTTTTTTTCGGCATGATACCTTTTTTACTTTTACACCACCGCCATTACAAAGGTATATCACCTTTTATATATAATTAAATAAAATATTAATATATTTATATATTAATATTATACAGGGTGAATCAGAAAGAATGAGACAAGACTAAACTGGAGATACTAGACACCAAAATATTATGAATGAGCTCAACATGCCTTATACCAATGTCGCTAGTTTAAGAGATACAGCGTGTTCAAAGTTTAAATTTTATTCTGAAATTTGTCAATAACTAAGAAAGTTTTGATAGTATAAATCTGAAAATTGGTAGTTTATTTTTTTTTGGCGTGAAAATTACGAATTTTAAGCTTATTTTGATGTTGCTCTTAGAGGGCGCTAGTTTCACCGTATTATTTTGATAAAATAAAACATATTCTTTTATCTGTTGAGTCATGCGTAGAACAGAATCTAAAAGAACGCTCAATTCTTCAGAGAAAAAGTACTCTTGTTTAGCTCGTCTAAATCTATCGGTTTTTATGTTATTTGCATTTAAGGGGTTCAATGTATTTTGCTATGATTTTTTTTATTATTTTACGCATGGCTCAGCAGATAAAAAAATGTTTCAATTTACCTAAATAATACGGTGTAACTAGCGCCCTCTAGGAGCAACGTCAAAATAAGTTTAAAGTTTGTAAATCTCACACCAAAAAACATAAAACTACCAAGTTTGAGATTCATACTATCAAAAATTTCTCAATTATTGAGAAATTTCAGAATAAAATTTAAACTTTGAACACGCAGTATCTCTTAAACCAGCGACATTGGTATAAGGCCTGTTGAGCTCAATCATAATATTTTCTTGTCTAGTATCTCCAGTTTAGTCTTGTCCCATTCTTTCTGACTCACCCTGTATATGGTTTTTTTCACAATTACAAAGGTATATTAATTATAAATTATTTTAGTTTAACCTCACTTAGTTGTAAAATGGCCCGTATACATACAGTGTGTCCCGTTTTTTTTTTGGAACCACCCCTATAACTTTGGAACGGGAAGTCGGATCAATTTGAAATTTTGGCAAATGATAAATTTTTGCTACGTGCATAATTAAATGAAGTGGCAATAAAATTACTCCATAGGCGTGCGCTCTCTTATTGCGCTGTTACATTATGTAACAGCCATTATTTATTTTGCAATTGTGACAGCCACTTGTCAAAAGTTTGACAACAACAAGGTTTCGCTTCAAACTTCGACATAGCCGCTATTTCCATCTCTCTCGTTCATAGCCAGAGTTGATGGCGTTTTTTTTAATGGTTCATTGCAAAATTATACGATTTTCTGATCAAAAAACTACGGATAATATTTTTAATTAAAAAAAATACAAGGTGTTCTATTAAAAAGTACATATATGTATTTTTTTGCATCCTTACAATTTTTTGATATGCATTTAAGTATATAGGAATTCATAAAAATCATCTTTTTTTAATTTTTCAATTTGATGAGGATGAAAATAAAGGGGGTATAAATTTTGGGTTACTAAGGGTTAGTCACCTTTACAAGAGTTAGTAAGAATTAGATCTACCTGTTGGTTTGAATCTTCATGACATTTTTTTCTGGTAATATTAAATCCATTATACTTTATAAGCTTTTATGACACTTGCATATTCCCTCATACACTTAATTAGAAAATTATGTAAAATTTGCACTTTTACCTGACATTATTGCTCACAATTTCGGATAAACTATAATTCTTTGAACTCTGAAGTAATTAAAATCAATTATCGCCTACCTGCTTTTTGCCGTGAATCCACCCTTTTGGGTGGAAAGGGCAGGTAATTATGTATAGCAACCCGCCCTTCCTCATCATTCGAGCACATTCAGTCTTCAGTCTAATCTGTGAGCTGGTTATCCCAGAACTTGTAAAGTATCTTTACATTTTTGGACTTGTGTTTTCGTTTAGTAGAAGTTGTGATTTTGTGTTTTATTTTCGAAGTGCGACAGTTACTGCCGAGATGGTACTGCATTTTCAATATAGCCTATTCAGGGTAAGTGTTTTTGATCAAATTCGATTCTAATTATTTTTTTTTTCAATCAAATAATTTTTTTTTTTTTCTTTTCTTGTGTTAGACATCAATGATGCCCCCCTATTATCCGACAACCCTTGAATAAGGTTGTGGAGTTTGTGATCAACATCTGGAGGAGACGCAGTCGCCGACGTAACTGTAAGTTTGTTTTTACTTTTGGGGTATGAAATGGGTACCAAAATAAGAAACTATAATAATGAGCCATTTAAATAAAGTCAGTAAAGTTGGCCGGGCAAAAAAAGACATATCTATAGAGTATATATATTCTTAATCTTAAGTTTATAACCTTATTTAATTGTCAAGGCTGTCACATTATGTGACAGCCATTATTTATTTTACATTTGTGACAGTCACTTCAAATGTTTCGCTTCGAGCTTCGACGTGACCGCTATTTCCATCTCTCTCATTCATAGCCAGATTTGATAACGGTTTTTTTTTAGTGGATTATAAAAAAAAAACTTCAAACGAATCTTGCAAAAAAAAAATGTTTGTCCCGCCAGAAAATCTTGGAAACGCCTTGCAATATATATTTTTTTATAGTCAGCAATTAAATACAAAGTAGGTACTTTTTTTACTTTTGGCTTTTTCAAAGGACCCCGCAGTAATCTTATGGAAATTGGGTTTCGGTCAAACTTGCTCATATTACAGGATTTAATAGATCTTGACATCCTGATCAAAAGTCACCATGGGCACAAAGCTCTGTATGCTTTAGTTTAACAGTTAGGTCCGTTTACCGGTCCGTTTAAATGTCAGAAATTATTAGTTATTTTTAGGAACCTGTAGTTATATGATATAAATTGTTAAAATACCAATTGTTGTGTGAGCATGTGTGTGTGTGTGTGTGTGCATTAGGATTTTTTTATTATATATATTCAGTGTACTATATATATCATATTATATTATATATATATATACCAGTGTTTCAAAAAAACTGACAATTTTTTTTTCTCAAAGGACATTAAAAAATCTTCAGAGTATCCCTAGAAAATGGTCCTGTTGAAATATGAGCCCTTAATATGAATATTTAGAGGTGGCGATTCTCAATTTTCTATTTCCTATTTAAATAACATGGAAATTTTTTTTCCGAACTTTGGAATTTTATTACTATCACTTAAATATCCACTATTATCAACTTTACAATAAAAATCTGTAAATTTTTAACAGATAAAAAATTCTATTAATCAAGGGTGAATGATTAATTTGATTGATCAATAATAAAAAATACGGGTATATTACAAATGAATATTAAAATTTCATTATAAATTTTGTATATTATTAACAAATAATTTATTTTGAATCTTTATAATTTTTTTCCGTCTTTTAAGAATGATTTATAATCATGAATAAAAATATTTAATTTTATTTTGTCATTTATGAATAATTTTTTTCTTTTTCCATTTAAATTGCTAGAGCAATTTAAATTAAATAAAATTAAATATTTTTATTCATGATTATAAATCATTCTTAAATGACGGAAAAAAATTATAAAGATTCAAAATAAATTATTTGTTAATAATACACAAAATTTATAACAATATTCATTTGTAATATACCCGTATTTTTTATTATTGATAAATCAAATTAATCATTCACCCTTGATTAATAGAATTTTTTGATTTACATTCTGTTAAAAATTTACAGATTTTTATTGTAAACTTGATAATAGTGGATATTTAAGTGATATGAATCGATTTTGTTGCATTTATATATAAATAATATTTTTATTTTAAACAGTTCATTTTTTAAGGCTTAATAACTCCGAAACCGGTTGCCTCACGCAAATCTTCAATCAGACATTTTTTTATAGAGCGTTCAATTTCCTACCTACAAAAAATGTTAATTAAAAAAAACACACAATTAATATATCTTTGCAATGAAAATCTTGCTGAAAAAAAAAATTTTAAAGGGTCGCAACGCTACACGTTACGACATTTTTTTGCCTTAACCCATTAACGCCCAAACAGACACAATTTTCGTGTCTCCAAACGTCCTTTTTGGAGCGTCAATCTCGAAGGGAAATTAATGAATTCACTCAATAAAAACCACTAATCCTAATGTTTTCGGATGTGATCTTTCGACTTCCGGGGTCAGAATTGTGATTAAATGCTATAGAAAAAAAATATGGCTGACTTTATGGAGAAAAGTACTGAAAATTTGGGGATTATTTTTTTGTATAATTTTTTTAGTCCAAAAAAGTACTCTAACCTACTCTGGATTGTGGAGGGAGGTGGAGGCAATAGTTGGAGCTGATGATAGAATTTTTTTGTCGACCTCAACTGACTAATCTTTTCAAAATGGCGGATATTGCATAAAATCTCATGAAATATGAATGTTTCTCTAGTATTAACGAGAAAATAATGTTATTGTGAGTTTTTCTTGATCCACAGTCATTTTCCTCAATCAAAACAATACTACAGAATATATTTGACTAACTTTTCAATTTTCAATGATGGCGGATTCAAAATGGCGACCGGATTTCTCTAGAAATGGCGAGTTTTTCACTATAAAAAGTAAATAGGACTTTGTAATTATACTTTTCCTATGTCATTTCATGTTTTAGTAAACTTTTGAGTTATTCCTGGTGAAAAAAGTCTGAAATCCAAGATGGCGGATTCAATATGGCGGACATCATTCTTGAAAATTTAAAATTTGAAAACGGACATATTTTACGTAGAATTCTGTTGGAAAATATCCTCTCGTTCTTTTTCATAAAAATGCGTTCTATCTGAGTAAAAAATTATTTGTCATTCTAACCTCAAAACGAGTTTTTTTTTCCGGTGTTGAGGTTCTCATGATGAAATCATGAGAATGATATATTATGCACTTAGGGATGCTCGGGCGCAAACTACTCGCCGGAAGTACACAGCCTACTTATTTCTCGTGGTGCATATATGATTTTTTCTCACACCCACCAGAAAGTACGTTCTACGTACTATTCCTTGAATAAATATAATAAAGTACCGGAAAAAAATTCGTCAATGCGCCCGAATTCAAAATATATATTTTCTATTTATATGCGAAGTTCCGAAAAAAAAATTTCAATGCGCCTACATCCCTAAGCGCATAATATATAATTCTCATGATTTCATCATGAGAACCTCAACACCGGAAAAAAAACCTCGTTTTGAGGTTAGAATGACAAATAATTTTTTTACTAAGATAGAACGCATTTTTATGAAAATGATTGAGAGGACATTCCATCAGAAGTCTACCTAAAATATGACTGTACTTTGTCCGTTTTCAAATTTTGAATTTTCAAGAATGATGTCCGCCATATTGAATCCGCCATCTTGGATTTCAGACTTTTTTCACCAGGAATAACTCAAAAGTTTACTAAAACATGAAATGATATAGGAAAAGTATAATTACAAACTCCTATTTACTTTTATAATGAAAAACTCGCCATTTCTTGAGAAATCCGGCCGCCATTTTGAATCCGCTATCATTGAAAATTGAAAATTTAGTCAAATATATTCTGTAGTATTGTTTTGATTGAGGAAAATGACTGTGGATCAAGAAAAACTCACAATAACATTATTTTCTCGTTAATACTAGAGAAACATTCATATTTCATGAGATTTTATGCAATATCCGCCATTTTGAAAAGATTAGATTCAGTTGAGGTGGGCAAAAAAAATTCTATCATGACCTCCAACTATTGCCTCCACCTCCCTCCACAATCCGGAGTAGGTTAGAGTACTTTTTTGGACTAAAAAAAATTATATAAAAAAATAATACCCAAATTTTCAGTACTTTTCTCCATAAAGTCAGCCATATTTTTTTTTCTAGACCATTTAATCACAATTCTGACCCCGGAAATCGAAAGCTCTCATCCGAAAACTCTCATTTCTCTCAGCAGTTTCCGGGAAAAACTCACTTCCTATGATAAATCGATCACCATGTACTTATTTTAGGTGATATCAGATTTTAAAAAAACTCAGTCTCAATTCATTTATTTTTCCTCATTAAAAAACCCAGTATACATTTTAAAAGAAGTTTGCAGTGTTTTCATTAACTTTATTTTTCGACAGATCCCTCAGTCAGAATGTCAGATTTGAAAGACTATATTTACGATGAGTCAGATACAGAGAAAACCGAACCAAAGATTACAGAAACTGATTTGAATAGACCATCTAAGATGATTCAATATGGTCAAGAAAGAACATCCAACTCTCCGACAACAGAAACAAGAATACCTCAAGACTATAGTCCAGAGAGTAGAAAATATGAACCAGAGACAATCAGCTCATCTCCTTTGGAGATCAATTGGGTGAGCATGGCTTTGCAGGGCAAGTACGAGGCGAGAGATCTTGTAACATACCCTCCTAGAAAAGTCCCAATTTTGTTCAAGACATATACGGAAAGAAAACAGGTCCGGGATTATTTTAAAAGAAAAGCAAGGGCTGAAGGCATAAAATACCCTCTGTTTAGAGTTATGCGAACTTATTACAAGAGAAACCGTCCAAGTGAGGAGGTAGAATGTGCCCAAAAACCAACAGCATTGAACACCCCCGAGGAAAAGCCGTATATCCAGTATCATCCTACTTGCAATGAAAACGTAGGCAACCCAGCACGTAGAGCAAATGTAGCAACACAGCAGTTAGAGTTTCCAGTGGACATCGACGCAAGTAGAGATGCCGAAATAATCCGTAAAATTGTCCTGGAGACGTTCTCAAAACAATTGAACGCCATCAACAAGAAGAGGGCATCGCGAAGAAGAATCGTATCATTCGCAGACGAAGAAGAAACCCACTCAAAGAACCTTCACCAGTTTTCTTCTGATGAAACTCAAGCTGTGGAACCACGAGGAAGGTGTCTTGATTTGGAGGAATTCATTAGTTGTGTGTCCCCTGTCGATGCACTTCAAAGTAGAGGCAAACCAGACGGAAAAAATATTGACGAAGATTCGATTTTATGGGAGGACTTTAGAGATGAAATTGGGAGTAAAAAGAGCAAATCAGAAGTGAGTATAAGCTAAATTAGATGACTTGTTTAATAGCATTTCTCTTCTGGAGTGGGTACTGGAACCTTCGGCTTAGAAACAAAAAACTGGACGTTTTCCACGAAACACCGAACTACTACACTTTTCTCGACGCGCGTTTCGCCAACCAAGTTGGCATCTTCTGTTCAAAACTAAAATCTAGCCTACACACTTGCACTATTTATACCAAATTTGTTGCCACGGTTCACTGAACCGTAACTGTCTTTGTTTATCAGAGCAAACAGTGGACTGGTGGGTATCGGACCGTTGTCCTTATTCATACTATTGTTACACTTAATTATTTCTAAACTTAAAAAATCATCCAACTGTCTACTGTTTGTTACATTTCTAATTCATTTTAAATTATTTATATCTATCCCATGGTTGTTGTCAAAAGCGTGTTGGGCAACACAAGATTTTTCTGTTCTGCCATATTTCAAATGAGCCATGTGTTCTTTAAATCTAGTCAATATAGATCTTTTTGTTTGCCCAATATACTTTTGATCACAATCTTTACAACTTAATGCGTATATTCTTGATTTTTCGTTAGATTTCGTTAGAAAATTTAGACAACATTTTTTAAAATATTAATATCAATTTGGTTTATAATTCTAAAAATAAAGTACAGACGCTTTTGGATAACCTCAAAGACAAAATCGACAATAACGAAAAAGTCAGGAATATACGAAATAAGTTGTAAAGATTGTGATCAAAAGTATATTGGGCAAACAAAAAGTTCTACATTGACTAGATTTAAAGAACACATGGCTCATTTGAAATATGGCAGAACTGAAAAAAATCTTGTGTTGCCCAACACGCTTTTGACAACAACCATAGGATAAACTTAAATAATTTAAAATTAATTATAAATGTAACAAACAGTAGAGAGTTGGATGCTTTTAAAAGTTTAGAAATCATTAAGTGTAACAATAGTATGAATAACGACAACAGTCCGATACCCACCAGTCCACTGTTTGCTCTGATAAACAAAGACATTTACGGTTCAGTGAACCGTGGCAACACATTTGGTATAAATAGTGCAAGTGTGTAGGCTAGAATTTAGTTTTAATCTTCTCCTGAAGATGCTAACTTGGTTGGCGAAACGCGCGTCGAGAAAAGTGTAGTAGTTCGGTGTTTCGTGGAAAACGTCCAGTTTTTTTTAGCATTTCTCTTAATTTTCAATATTCAATATACTACTTTGTATTAACTCCATGGTTTTAAGTTTTTGTATTAATATTTTGTTTTTCTTCTCCAGAACAACTCCTGCTGTTCTCAGCAGCTCGACAAGCGCAGTAATGGAGGAATTACATTAGCTTCCATTAGAGAATTCGAACCGGAGGAAAGGTGTCCTGAGGAAAATATGAAATCCACAACCTATGGTCGCGTACGTCAAAATTTTGACAGATTTGTGCAGTACGAGTGCCCTAATTTGGAAAATCAGATGGTTATAAGTCTTTAAATCAAGATTCTCTCATTATATCTCCCAATAATGTGTTGTAGAACCAGTTGAAATGATGGGACTTGGTAATAGCAAATATACAAAATGTATTTGCTCAAATTCCAAAAACATTCAGTCCCTGCCAGATATATATTTCCTTTAACTGGAAAATGACTTCTATGTAGATATCATATTTGTATAATTCATTTTTTTATTTTAATATTTCAAGGGAAATACATAATTGTAAATTTTTGTATATATTGTTACATAATGTCTATAATTTTGATACAATAAAATGGATAAAAAAATATACTTACTAATTTTATTTAATCAATATTCTCTATGGTAACATAATTTTAATCAAATAGTGTTTGAAAAATGTAAGAACCTATTTCATCGTCTTCAGAAAGATGTAGGTTATGTTGTTCTGTCTCAAAGTCTGTTCTATCCCAAAGACGAACTTATTTTACTTGTGTAAGAAATAAAGCTCTCTCTTTTAAAGAGATCTATAGTTTCCGAAATAAAAACGGTGTTTGTTTGTCAAATAATTATAAGTAATGTAACATTCGTATCTTTTATATTGACAACTGATGCTCTTGTTTGAAGAAATTTGAACTTTTTAAAAGAACAACGTACTAGTACAGATACCATATGCAGATCTATGTATATAATTCGATCTCATTTTTTATACCCCTACTAATTATAATTAAACAAAATATGTTAAAAATGACATGACAAAATAAATATTGGTTTACTTTATCTTAGAACAATGCTGTCTGTGGCCATGTATGTACTGAGGTTAAGGTCTTACTGAGAAAAAAATAAAATATATGGACATATCATACATCAACAGAGTATGAATACTCCATGTTGTGACATCAGTTATTGGTTTATTATTTGGAAAATTATGGCATAAAAAAAGGTAACAGAAAGACAAGCTGTTTTCTGCTAAAACTTCGACCCCACAAAACACTTCAGGAGTAGCAAGAATTTTTTGAATCTTTTTGTTAATGCTTCGGCTATTGACATCGACCATGACACCAGGATTATACATACGAGGTGTGTAAATTAAGTAATGAGACTGATTTAAAAAAAAAATTATTCGAATGGAATTACAATTCAATATTGTCTCCTTCAAAATAACTTCCTTGGGATGCGCTGGAGATGGTTCTTCCATTCCTCATAGCAGTGCTGGAACTTATATTGGAATATCCTGCAGCTGGTCGGTTACAGCTGTTTGAATGTTTTCTGTGAATGTTCTAAAATGACGTCCCTTGAGGTGATTTTTCAATCTCGGAAAGAGAAGAAAGTCACAAGGACTCAAGTCAGGCGAATAAGAAGGATGTATATGAAAGTCTTCCGCTGCGTGGTTCATCTTTAATCGACTCACTTCCTTCTGAGAATGCCTTAAACCACCGAAACACCTAAGCTCTTGAAAAAACACTATCTCCGTAGGCGTATTGAAGTTTTTCAAAAGTACCCGTTGCGCTGTGGCCAAGTCTGAAGCAAAACCTTATAGCACACCGTTGCTCAAAATTAATGTCACTCATTTTTAAAACGCACCAGAAAAAAAGAACAGTCACAAAGAACAAACAAATGACTCTAACAAGTTCAAAGTCCCATCTCCGCAGTGTTGCTAGATCGGGCGCTACGTTGCCAGTCTCATTACTTAATTTGAACACCTCGTATATCCGGCATTAGGCTCTCCACGAATTAAACATTCCTTTATTTACAATAGATAAGGGTTTTCTATGTATTTCCACCCGAAATGGCACTGTATATTTATTTGATTTACTACATAACATATTTGCGAACAACATCTTATGAAAGTTTCGCCTTCCGTTACTAAAATATGTAACAAATCACAGTTATATATCACCTACTAAGACGTTATTGTGATTTTACTATTTTCGCGATTCCTAGAACTCTATGACTTACGCAAAGAGAATAATCCAATTGCAAACAGTAGCCATTCTTTAAAAAGATAGAGGATATATAAAATAAATATTATGTTATTTAATTTTTAAGAAAATACAAACCGTATCTCCGCATAGCCCGTCATGCCAGGTGGCATTGGATAAATGTAAATTAGTGTTTAACTGAAAAAACAAAAGTGTGGTTTCAGGTAGAGCATGTGTATATTGAGTTGATCGAAAAATGAATTTATTTTGGGTAAGTAAATTGTAGTGGTTTCTGCAATCTTATCAGAAGCAAAAAAAAACAACACAACCCTCAAAAAAGTGAGTGTCATCATGACTTTTGTTTCTGACTATATATATCTTAACGAAATTCATAACAAAAAGTGTTAGTTCCTAAATCGTCTTTGCTCTAACTAAAATGGATTTAAAAAAATAATAATATTTATAATTACGCCAGTCAATAGAGCTCGAAAAGGGGTGAGTTAATGACACGATTGATACCTGAAATCCGACTACGGGATACTTTTAAGTTCAGCCCTTAGATGAAAACGTATATGAATTGGACTAGGAAATAGTTGCACTTTTTTTTAATTACAAATTAGTGAAAAAAAATGGAGTTTTTTTAGTTTTTTGCTTATAGAAGAAAAGCTATCGAAGCAATCACATCGCATCCAATAGGAAAGTTGTGGAGAATTCAAAAACCTTTAAAATAATAAAAAATCCAGTTAATCGGTACATTTTTTCTTTGAGTAAACTCGGAAAAAACGCAAAAAATTACCTTTTCTTAATAAATTCGTAATTGGAGTATTTTTGCATTAGAAGAGTCAATCTTGTGGGAAAATGTAGGTAATATCACGAAGAATGAGTGTGCAAAAACTGGATTATATCCGATGAATAGTTTTTTGCACAATAGTCGAATAAAGTTTTTTACATCGTATTTTGAATATTCCATAACACGTCGAGCGATAGATTAAATAACATTTTCTCGACGGATTCGGAAACTACAGAGTGTAAATTATAATTCGTCCATTTACTTTGTTTCATTTAAATGCCATTAAATTGGTGTAAAACGCCTCTGAACACCGCGCAAAAGTTCGGACGCGTGACAGCCGAGCGAGGTAGAGGTGGCGGGGGAGCGAGGGGAAGCGGCGGCAGCGACCAGCAAATTTCGCGCGGTGTTCAGAGGCGTTTTACACCAATTTAAAGGCATTTAAATGAAACAAAGTAAATGGACGAATTGTAGTTTACACTCTGTAGTTTACGAATCCGTCGAGAAAATGTTATTTAATCTATCGCTCGACGTGTTACGGAATATTCAAAATACGATGTAAAAAACTTTATTCGACTATTGTGCAAAAACTATTCATCGGACATAATCCAGTTTTTGCACACACATTCTTCGTGATATTACCTACATTTTCCCACAAGATTGACTCTTCTAATGCAAAAATACTCGAATTACGAATTTATTAAGAAAGGGTAATTTTTGCGTTTTTTCCGAGTTTTCTCAGCGAAAAATGTACCGATTGACTTGATTTTTTTTTCCATTTTAAACGTTTTTTGAATTCTCTACAACTTTCCTATGCGATGTGATTGCTTCAATAGCTTTTCTTCTATGAGCAAAAAACTGAAAAAACTCCATTTTTTTCACTAATTTGTTATTAAAAAAAAGTGCAACTATTTCCTAGTCCAATTCATATACGTTTTCATCTAAGGACTGAACTTAAAAGTATCCCGTAGTCGGATTTCAGGTATCAATCGTATCATGTCAAAAAGCTCTATTGACTGGCCTAAATAGGCAAATATTATTAAAAGGAACAAATAACGTATAATTTGTTCATTGTGTTCAAAACATAAAACTTCTCATAAAAAGAACGTACAAAAAATTTGGTCATTAACCACTGTTTTGAAATAAAGTACGATTCAATGAAAAAAAAATAACAAAATGTAATGAGTTTAATGGTTTATTATTAGAAGTATAACATATATTACATCCTTCTTAACAGATGTTTTGAGGTGTAAAATCCGTTACCATTTTAGTGGTATGAAATAATTGTCCAAAAAATAGTGGATACAATCACTCAATAAGTTCGTAGGATGACTAATAAAATATCAACTTTTAGGAAAAATTCGACTTTATTCATCAACATAGTCTCTTTCAAGACTGATATATTCATTTCAATGCTTCTCTAACATTTCTATGCCTTTCTTATTAAATTATTTGTCCAACCCTTCAAAATACGCTTAAGTTTCGGAGCCACCACCTCCTAACTGGATCAATAGCGAGCGTTTTTTGACATTTGCGAACAAGTGATAGTCGTTGGCGGCTAAATCTGGAGAATACGGTGGATGCGGAAGCAATTCGAAGTACAATTCGTATAATGTTGCCATCGACATTGTTGCGATCTACTTGTGACTTGGTGCATTGTCCTCGTCAAAGAGCACTTTTTTCCTTCTTCATTTGGGGCCAGTTTTTCGCGATTTCGTCCTTCAAACGCACTTATAATGCTATGCAATATTCACTATTGATCCTTTTTCCCTCTTCAACATAGTCGATGACCATGCGCATCCCAAATTCGTCATCATGGGGGAGGCAAGAATGGGAGTTTTTAGGCTACCTGAACTACCAAGTGGTATCTACGAAGACCTGGGGCACAACAGAATCAAAAGTCCAGTGGGTGGAAACATCTTAGAGATGAGGAAAGACCACATGACTCCTGAATTCACACACAACAAAAACTTCGGGATGGAAATAATAATTGACCGAGAGGAATGGAAAGTAAACAACAACAGGAACAGAACTGAGAGAGTAACCTGGTACACAGACGGGTCAAAGACTCAGCATGGAACTGGTGCTGGCATTTACAACGAAACGGAAAAGCTACAGTACATCATTCCACTTGGAAAATATACCTCTGTATTTCAGGAAGAGGTATATGCAATACTGCACTGTGCTAAAGAAAATATAACGAGGTCTTACACAAATAAGAGGATCGATATACTATCGGACAGCCAGGCTGCCCTAAAGGCAATTACAAACCCAAAGGCGACGTCAAGGCTGATATGGGAATGTCAAAGAGAACTGACACGACTGGCAGACCACAACAGAGTAACTTTGATATGGGTACCAGGACATACAGGAATCGAAAGCAATGAAAAAGCAGACGAGTTAGCGAGAAAAGGATCGTCTACTCCATTTATTGGCCCAGAACCGGCCCTGGGAGTACCAAAGAGTATAGTAAGGGGTCAAATAGGAGAATGGGTCAGAAACAGACTAAATGGATACTGGAACTCTATATCCAGGTAAAGACACGGAAAAATGTTTATTAAAGGAACATGTGAGAAAATAACTGAAGAACTATTAAAAATGAATAGGATTCAGATAAGGGTTGTTGTAGGCCTCCCTAACAGGACATTGCGCCCTCAAAGGACACCTACACAGAATGGGGCTGTACAACGGAGAACTGAAATGCAGACTCTGCAACAGGGAAACGGAACCAGCACACCACATACTATGTGATTGCGAGACCTTAGATCGCAAAAGGCAGGCCATATATGGACACCCCAAACTTTGTCCAGAAGATTACAGCACCCAGCCGGCGGGGAAGCTATACAAGCTCGTACACGGGACCCGGCTACTGGAATGGGTGGTGTGAGAAGGATGGGAGATTGCGCACAATAAGCCCAAGAGGCTGCAGTGCAATCCGGCGAAAAGGACGGCTCCCAGAAGGAAAAAAATCCTCATCCCAAAATACAGACGCCATAACTGATTTGACTCTGGAGTGTAGTGATTAGTGATGGATCCATGTTTCATCCATTGTCACATATCGCATGCAAAAATACTTTTTATTTCTCCTAAATAGCCCCAAACAGCGCTCTAAATCATCAACACGTTGTTGTTTTTGGTCAACAGTAAGCAAACGCGGTACCCACTTCGAACAGAGCTTTCTCATGGACAAATGTTCATGCAAAATAGTGAATACACTGCCTTCTGATATCTTCAAAGTGTCAGCTATCTCACGCAACATCGCTTTACGGTCTTCTAAAACGATTTTGTGCGCTTTTTTATGTTTTCTGGAACAACTGTCGAATTTGGGCGACCAGAGCGTTCACTTCTCTACCATTTGTCTCGATGGACCAGAGTCCCAATAACACTTGTCAAGCCATTGCTTTACTTGAACGGTATTTTTCCCATTAACAAGCAATACTTTATCAACACAAGAAATTAATGTTTTTCCATTGTTTTGAAAATTACAAAAGTAGCGTCACTAAAACCACTGTAACTTATGAACTAATAGCCGGAATGCCATGAAATTTACACACATATTGGCTGAAGGTATTACAAAAAAAATTATACAGATTTCTCAATAGTGGCGCCATCTATATATCATCCTACAAACTTATTGAGTAATATAGTATGTTTGAAAGAAATACTTCCTACCTCATGCGAAATTCAATTTGAAAGTACTATGGAAAGGTTGATTGTGTGCCCATCATACTTATTTGTTATATAATGTATTTTAAAAATGTTTATTTTAGATACTTTTTCTTTACTGCCATATCTACTCGAACCCCTATAGAAGCTGCGAAAGTTTGTGATACGCCCATAGTGTGCTTAACGAACACTGCGTACACCTTTTGTTTTTTGGTTAATGGCGCTGAGCAACACCTGGGGAATTACTCGTGCAGTTCGGGAACGCAGTGTGTAGCGGGCACGAGTAACCCGTAAGTATTCAGAAATTCGGATTTGACGTCTTATTTCTGGAAATAATATTTTCCAGGACATCACTAGTCACGCAAGTGTAGTATTTGCTTCATGCAGAAGTCGTTAAAAAAAGATAATAATTGTATAAAGTGAACGTTTAAGTTAAAAATATCAAAAATAAACATCCTATGGAATTATGAAATGAAAATCATATGAATCTAAGTAAAAAAATCATATATTTTTTTTCAGTTGCCAAGAAATTGTTCCGACAACAACTCAAATCATCACCACAGCCATAACAGGTTGGTAATATTTATCTTCCAAACTTTATCGTTTGATTAATTTGTCTAATCGACACATAAATTAAAAAAAGTAAAACATAAAAATTGGGGACAATAAACTTATTTATTTACCACCCCTAATAATTTCTAATTTCAACAAAAATATAAGATTTCTTAGTTCTAATTAATATACGTGACTAACTTTAGTACGGGCCTGGAATGTCTTCGAAAACTCCTACCTAAATTCGCAACTTTAAAATATGTACTTTTTTATAATTTTGTTTTATCCGTAAGAAATCTAACATCATGCGTTTAGTTACAAGGCTATATGCAATTTGATCTTAAAGATATATAACTTTTTTTGGCGATTATTAATACATCCTACCCGTATCTCGTAACAGGAGAAGACAATGACGCGTTGAGGTACCCAGGTCCAAGTTGCAGTCAGTACTATGAGGTGGTTCTAAAAACATGCCCAACAGGTGAGACATTCAGCCCTACGCAACTGGCCTGCGTTTCGAACTACACGTGCGAAGGAAATACAGTAATTACTACAGTTACCGAATCAACTACAATCGATATCAGCGAAGAACATGAATCGTCGACAAATTCCAGCTCAGGTACTTGCAGTTTCCCAATCCCAATAGTTCAGTTTCCCAATGGCATAGCTATATTTAAAAAAAATCACATGATCGTATTTTGCATAACTTTGGTTACCATGGAAATGAGGCTGCGGAACTGTGTCCGTTTTAAACCATCCAGTGGTGGACGAAGCGACGAGGAACCATTTCGGATAATTTTAGGCCATTTCAGTGCCCAACAATGTGTTCCCATTCTGTTAAGACTTCTTAGTTGAACTGTCAACGCACTCCAACACGTCCCTCCACTTGTTAATTGAACATTGAGGATTGGGAGACCCTGTATAATAAATTTTATAACATCATTATTTATCAGCAAGTTGCATTCTTCCTCCAACAGTTAAATGCATTGCTCTCTGCCATTATTTTGCCATTTTTTACTTTTTCAGGGTATTTTCCAACATGCACAAGTACAAGAAACTATAGTTGCCCTGTATACAACATGTACTACGAATGTATGGAAATAGATGATGGATCTTATGAATTGTTAATTAAAAACCTGTCCATCGCTGCAAATATTTGACGAGAACAGCCTTCAGTGCATCGTCGACAAGAGCTCAGGTAAAATACGATTCATTCATTTTCAACCTCAAATGATGTATCATTAACCTAGCAAAACATTAAGTTTAATGTCTACCGGAAGGTTTTAATCTCAAGGAGAATTTCTTCTTTTCTTCTTTTCGAATCTTTTTCAGGTTCCGTTCCGACCTGTACTGGCCCTGGCAAGTACCCTTGCCCTATTAACAAAAAGTACTACGAATGTGTGGAATCGGATGAAGGAGATTACCAGTTAGTTGTTAGAACGTGTTCTTCAGGAGAGATCTTTGATCGGAAAACACTCGACTGTATTACAGACAACACGGGTGGGGCTAAACATAATTAATATCAGAACCTAGTGATTTTTCAAAGCTTGCTTTATTCTTTTAATTCCTGCTCATTATAGACAAACAGTTCCACATCACAAAATAATTTTAAAACTCATGTTCCAGTCTACAGAGTTTTGCATAACATGTAGTCCATTGTTTCTGACTTGTTCGTAAACTGCATGTTATTTTTAGAATATTTCATGTCTATGTTCATTTTTAGACATGTTCCCAACATGTGAGAGCTCCACCAAATATACGTGCCCAGTGGACAACATGTACCTCGAATGTGTTGAGACAGATGATGGATCTTATTACCTCGTAATAAGAACGTGTCCTTCAAGACAAATATTCGACGAAAGCATCCTTGAATGCATCGTAGAAGGTACAAATTTCAAACTTTGTTATCCGACATTCTTCCGAACATTTTTTTAAATCCTTTTTTCAGATTCTTCGTCTAGCCCCTCTTCGAGTACTGCTACTTCAACAGATACAACAGGTATATAGACGTAAAAACAGTTATCTATATCAATTCATTGTATTTATTTACATAAGTGAAATTCCGCTTGCATAAGAAGCAAAAAAGAACGAGACCACATTTCAATGACTTTATGTAGTATTTAATTTGTTTACCAATTAATTTCATCAAATTTTCTCTTTGTACATATATACACCATCTTTGTGTTTGTTGATATTTCAAACAGTATCATCTGTTTTAGAGTCTTCTTCCAGCTTTTCAAGTACTACGGCATCATCAGAAATAATAGGTAAACATGTTTTAATATGTTAATATGTCTAGTACCTTTCTTAAGTCCATATTATTTTCCAGGCTATTTTCCAAAATGCACAAGCACAAGAAAGTATACTTGTCCTGTATACAACATGTATTACGAGTGTGTGGAAACAGACGACGAACATTACGAGTTGTTAGTTAAAACCTGTCCATCGCTGCAAATATTTGACGAGAACAGCCTTCAGTGCATCGTCGACGAAAGCTCAGGTAAAATACGATTCATTAATTTTCAACCTCAAATTATTTATCATTAACCTACCAAAACATTTAGTTTAATGTCTGCCAGAAGGTTTTAAATCTCAAGAATTTCTTCTGTCTTTTTCAGTTACCATTCCAACCTGTACCGGCCCTGGCAAGTACCCTTGCCCTATTAACAAAAAGTACTACGAATGTGTGGAATCGGATGAAGGAGATTACCAGTTAGTTGTTAGAACGTGTTCTTCAGGAGACATCTTTGATCGGAAAACACTCGACTGTGTTACAGACAACACAGGTGGGGCTAAACATAATTAATATCAGAACCTAGTGATTTTTCAAAGCTTGCTTTATTCTTTTAATTCCTGCTCATTATAGACAAACAGTTCCACATCACAAAATAATTTTAAAACTCATGTTCCAGTCTACAGAGTTTTGCATAACATGTAGTCCATTGTTTCTGACTTTGTTCGTAAACTGCATGTTATTTTTAGAATAACTCATGTCTATGTCCATTTTTAGACATGTTCCCAACATGTGAGAGCTCCACCAAGTATACGTGCCCAGTGGACAACATGTACTTCGGATGTGTTGAGACAGATGATGGATCTTATTACCTCGTAGTAAGAACGTGTCCTTCAAGACAAATATTCGACGAAAGCATCCTTGAATGCATTGTCGAAGGTAAAAATTTCAAACTTTGTTATCCGACATTTTTCCGAACATTTTTTTAAATCCTTTTTCAGATTCTTCGTCTAGCCTCTCCTCGAGTACTGCTACTTCAAAAGATACAACAGGTATATAGACGTAAAAACATTTATCTATATCAATCCATTGTATTTGTTTACAGAAGTGAAATTCCGCTTGCATAAGAAACAAAAAAGAAAGAGATTACATTTCAATGACTTTATATAGTATTTAATTTGTTTACCAATAAATTTCATCAAATATTCTCTTTGTACATATATACACCATCCTTGTGTTTGTTGATATTTCAAACAGTATCCTCTGTTTTAGAGTCTTCTTCCAGCTTTTCAAGTACTACAGCATCATCAGAAATAATAGGTAAACATGTTTTACAATGTTAATATGTGTATTACGTTTCTTATGTCTATGTTATTTTTCTAGGCTATTTTCCAAGATGCACAAGCATAAGAAACTATACTTGTCCTGTATACAACATGTACTACGAATGCGTGGAAGTGGACGACGGATATTACGAGCTGTTAGTTAAAACCTGTCCATCGCTGCAAATATTTGACGAGAACAGCCTTCAGTGCATCGTCGACAAAAGCTCAGGTAAAATACGATACATTTCTTTTCAACCTCAAATTATTTATCATTAACCTACCAAAACATTTAGTTTAATGTCTGCCAGAAGGTTTTAAATCTCAAGGAGAATTTCTTCTGTCTTTTTCAGTTACCATTCCGACCTGTGCTGGCCCTGGCAAGTACCCTTGCCCAATAACTAATAAGTACTATGAATGTGTGGAATCGGATGAAGGAGATTACCAGTTAGTTGTTAGAACGTGTTCTTCAGAAGAGATCTTTGATCGGAAAACACTCGACTGTGTTCCAGACAACACAGGTGGGGCTAAACATAATTAATATCAGAACCTAGTGATTTTTCAAAAGCTTGCTTTATTCTTTTAATTCCTGCTCATTATAGACAAACAGTTCCACATCACAAAATAATTTTAAAACTCATGTTCCAGTCTACAGAGTTTTGCATAACATGTAGTCCATTGTTTCTGACTTTGTTTGGAAACTGCATGTTATTTTTAGAATATTTCATGTCTATGTCCATTTTTAGACATGTTCCCAACATGTGAGAGCTCCACCAAGTATACGTGCCCAGTGGACAACATGTACTTCGAATGTGTTGAGACAGATGATGGATCTTATTACCGCGTAGTAAGAACGTGTCCTTCAAGACAAATATTCGACGGAAGCATCCTTGAATGCATCGTAGAAGGTAAAAATTTTCAAACTTTATCCGACATTTTTCCGAACATTTTTTTAAATCTTTTTTCAGATTCATCATCTACACTCTCCTCGAGTACTGCTATATCAACAGATACAACAGGTATAGACGTAAAAACATTTATCTATAGCAATCATAAGAAACAAAAAAGAAAGAGACCACATTCCAATGACTTTATATAGTATTTAATTTGTTTACCAATAAATTTCATCAAATTTTCTCTTTGTACACCATCCTTGTGATTGTTGATATTTCAAACAGTATCCTCTGTTTTAGACTCTTCTTCCAGCTTTTCAAGTACTACGGCATCATCAGAAATAATAGGTAAACATGTTTTAATATGTTAATATGTCTAGTACCTTTCTTAAGTCCATATTATTTTCCAGGTTATTTTCCAAAATGCACAAGCACAAGAAACTATACTTGCCATGTATACAACATGTACTACGAATGCGTGGAAGTGGACGACGGATATTACGAGATGTTAGTTAAAACCTGTCCATCGCTGCAAATATTTGACGAGAACAGCCTTCAGTGCATCGTCGACAAAAGCTCAGGTAAAATACGATACATTCCTTTTCAATCTCAAATTATTTATCATTAACCTACCAAATCATTTAGTTTAATGTCTGCCAGAAAGTTTTAAATCTCAAGGAGAATTTCTTCTGTCTTTTTCAGTTACCATTCCGACCTGTACTGGCCCTGGCAAGTACCCTTGCCCAATATATAATAAGTACTACGAATGTGTGGAATCGGATGAAGGAGATTACCAGTTAGTTGTTAGAACGTGTTCTTCAGGAGAGATCTTTGATCGGAAAACACTCGACTGTGTTCTAGACAACACAGGTGGGGCTAAACATAATTAATATCAGAACCTAGTGAGTTTTCAAAGCTTGCTTTAGTCTTTTAATTCCTGCTCATTATAAACAAACAGTTCCACATCACAAAATAATATTAAAACTCATGTTCCAGTCTACAGAGTTTTGCATAACATGTAGTCCATTGTTTCTGACTTTGTTCGTAAACTGCATGTTATTTTTGGAACATTTCATGTCTATGTTCATTTTTAGACATGTTCCCAACATGTGAGAGCTCCACCAAGTATACGTGCCCAGTGGACAACATGTACTTCGAATGTGTTGAGACAGATGATGGATCTTTTTACCTCGTAGTAAGAACTTGCCCTCCAGGGCAAATTTTTGACGAAAGCAGTCTTCAGTGCACCACTAGAGGTACCTAAAGTATTCCATTACTTTGACAAGTTATAAAAAGATTTAATAAGAGCAAAAAACAAGAGACAAATTGGTATTTGTCACCCAATTTCTAAAACACGTTCAACCTAGTCAGATGCTCTAATTTCTAATCAACTTTGGACACGTGATTTTCCAAAAATTCTCTTGCTAGGTACTTTATGAAGCTGACCTTTTAATTTGTTATTGTTTTATATTATCTTTAAGTCTATATTACTCTTTCAGGTTATTTTCCAAAATGCACAAGCACAAGAAACTATACTTGCCCTGTATACAACATGTACTACAAATGCGTGGAAACAGACGATGGATCTTACGAAATGCTAGTTAAAACCTGTCCATCGCTGCAAATATTTGATGAGAACAGCCTTCAGTGCATCGTCGACGAGAGCTCAGGTAAAAAGTTAGATATTTATTTTCAACTTCAAAATATGTATTACAAACTTAATCAAAACATGAAGTTGAATTTCTGCCAGAAGGTTTCAATCTCAAGGAGAATTTTTTGTCTTTTTCAGTTACCGTTCCGACCTGTACTGGCCCTGACAAGTACCCTTGCCCTATTAGCAAAAAGTACTACGAATGTGTGGAATCGGATGAAGGAGATTACCAGTTAGTTGTTAGAACGTGTTCGTCAGGAGAAATCTTTGATCGGAAAACACTCGACTGTGTTCCAGATAACACAGGTGAAGCTCAACATATAAAATACCAGACCCTATTGTTTTACAGAAATTTTTTTCATTATCAAACACGTCCTCTTTTTTTGCTCATTATAAATAAACTGATCCACGTCATGGAAGCATTTTCCTAGTAATATTTTTTACTTTGCCAGTTTCCAGAGCATAACCAGACAACTGCATATGAGATCATTTAAAAATCTCATTCAATATTTGAAGACCAATAGAATCTTTCATAATTATGATCATTTTTAGACATATTTCTAACATGTGAGAGCTCCACCAAGTATATGTGCCCAGTGAACAACATGTACTTCGAATGTGTTGAGACGGATGATGGATCTTATGACCTTGTGGTAAAAACGTGCCCTTCAAGGCAAATATTTGACGAAAGCATTCTTCAGTGCACCATCGAAGGTACAAATTTCAAACTTTATCAATTTGAGATAAACCTCTAAACCTATGTCAAATGTATGAGGGAATGTTAATATTAATGGAAAATGTGCTTGGAATACAAAAATAGTTGCGCTTTTTCTTTTTAGGTACTACCACAGACTCTTCAAGCACAATCCAATCAACAACAGAAACAGGTACTAGAATCAACATTAAAAAAAGTATAATTCACTGATTTTATATCAGTTAAATTTTTCGTTAGTAGGGTTTCCAAGTCTCACTACTCTTTTAGACTATTTTTATATATTTACTAATCGTCCTTTTTGAGATTTTAAGTCAACCTTAAGGTTTTAATGTGAATTTTCTTTACAGGATCCTCTCTTAGCTCATCAAGTTCAAGTACATCGACAGAAGTAACAGGTAATAAGATTTTACTGTATCTAATATGATTATACACGTTACTGGAATATTTGCACTATCAACAAGAATACTGTGAATGAAAATTTAAGAGTCCTTTCCCTCTTTGAGGTACCTATTTTATAATTTGATCATTACAGAAATTCATTTTCCAATATTTTGTTTTATATCTTCGTTTTTCTTTTTAGAGTCTTCTGCTAGCACATCTTCAAATACAATTACATCATCAGACACAATAGGTAGATCTGTCTTACTGCATTAAATTATCTATTATTTTTACATTCTTCACATACATTAATGTTATAACGGAATAAAATATTATATATTATAAATTAATGCTTACTAGTTTAATTGATTTTTATATAGATTTATTTATGTAAGATTTATATTTCGAATTTTACTACAACACATTTTTTGAAATATTTTTAACATCGCTGTTAGAATCTTCCAGTCCATCTTTAAGTACAGTTACATCAACAAAAGCCACAGGTAAATGGTTACGTACTTACTTATCTAATGTATAATCCTGACGATTTTTTAGAAACATCCCTTTCAACAGAACCAAGTACAGAATCGAGTAGTTTAAGCAGTTCGTCGTCATCTGAAAGCGAAATTAGCCCAATTACTGCAACAGGTAAGGATGCTTCGTTGATGAAAATTTATATTATTTTCCAATTCTTTAGGGACCTCACTTTCAACAGACTCTGGCACAGAATCGAGTCGAGCAGGCAGTTCATCGTCTGCCAGCGACACGAGTACAATAGCTGCAACGGGTACGTATATTTAATAATAATAATAATAATAATGAATTTCCTCCCCTCGCCTGAGCCTAATTTCTGCTGGAGGCGGGGATGAGATATCAAGCCATCACTGTCTGCAGTAGGAATAGGTGAATGTTTCCCAGCGTTTACGCTGAGAAGTGTGACTATAAAGTCGGCGAAATAATAATAATAATAATAATAATAATAATAATAATAATAATAATAATAATAATAATAATAATAATAAACGTTTTTATTGCATGGTAATTGTCATACATTGTAGTTACAATAGTTTGTGTATACCACAGATTGGTACCCAACCTACCACGCAAACGGCAGAGTTCGCACTAATTCAATCAAAATTGAATGATCAGCGCTCTTACACTCAACCGCATTTCCGTTTATGGATTCTTTTAATAAAGTTTCAATCTTCTAGAAACCTCCCTTTCGACTGAATCCAGCACGGAATCGAGTGGCGCAGGCAGTTCCTCATCGTCTGCCAGCGAGACCAGTACAATAGCTGCAACAGGTATGTATATTTTCTCTTATGATTCTTTTGCTATGTTTTCAATCTTCTAGATAGCTCCCTTTCGACTGATTCTGGAACAGAATCGAGTAGCGCAGGCAGTTCGTCGTCGTCTGCCAGCGAGACCAGTACAATAGCTGCAACAGGTATGTATATTTTCGTTTATTGATAACTGTTTTTAATTTTCCAACTTCTAGAAACCTCACTTTCGACTGAATATGGCACAGAATCGAGTAGCGCAGGCAGTTCATCATCGTCTGCCAGCGAGACCAGTCCAATAGCTGCAACAGGTATGTATTTTTCCGTTTATTGATAACTATCTTTAAATTTTCAACCTTCTAGAACAAACTTCGACTGAATCTGGCACAGAATCGAGTAGCGCAGGCAGTTCCTCATCGTCTGCCAGCGAGACTAGTACGATAGCTTCAACAGGTATGTAGTTTTCTGTTTATTGATAACTGTTTTTAATAGTCCAACTTTCTAGAAACCTCACTTTCATCTGACACTGGCACAGAATCGAATAACGCAGACAGTTCCTCATCGTCTGCCAGCGAGACCAGTACAATAGCCTCAACAGGTATGTATTTTTCCGTTTATTGATAACTGTCTTTAATTTTTCAACCTTCTAGAACAAACTTCGACAGAATCTAGCACAGAATCGAGTAGCGCAGGCAGTTCCTCATCGTCTGCCAGCGAGACCAATACAATGGCCTCAACAGGTATGTAGTTTTCCGTTTATTGATAACTGTTTTTAATTGTCCAACTTTCTAGAAACCTCACTTTCGACTGAATCTGGCACAGAATCGAATAGCGTAGGCAGTTCCTCATCGTCTGCCAGCGAGACCAGTACAATAGCCTCAACAGGTATGTATTTTTCCGTTTATTGATAACTGTCTTTAATTTTTCAACCTTCTAGAACAAACTTCGACAGAATCTAGCACAGAATCGAGTAGCGCAGGCAGTTCCTCATCGTCTGCCAGCGAGACCAGTACAATAGCCTCAACAGGTATGTAGTTTTCCGTTTATTGATAACTGTTTTTAATTGTCCAACTTTCTAGAAACCTCACTTTCGACTGAATCTGGCACAGAATCGAGTAGCGCAGGCAGGTCCTCATCGTCTGCCAACGAGACCAGTACAATTGCTGCAACAGGTATGTATTTTTCCGTTTATTGATAACTGTTTTTAATTGTCGAACTTTCTAGAAACCTCACTTTCGACTGAATCTGGCACAGAATCGAGTAGCGCAGGCAGTTCCTCATCGTCTGCCAGCGAGACCAGTGCAATAGCTGCAACAGGTATGTATATTTTCGTTTATTGATAACTGTCTTTAATTTTTCAACCTTCTAGAACAAACTTCGACTGAATCTGGCACAGAATCGAGTGGCACAGGCAGTTCCTCATCGTCTGCCAGCGAGACCAGTACAATAGCTGCAACAGGTATGTATATTTTCGTTTGTTGATAACTGTTTTTAATTTTTCAACTTTCTAGAAACCTCACTTTCGACTGAATATGGCACAGAATCGAGTAGCGTAGCCAGTTCCTCATCGTCTGCCAGCGATACCAGTACAATAACTGCAACAGGTATGTATATTTTCGTTTATTGATAACTGTTTTTAATTTTCCAACTTCTAGAAACCTCACTTTCGACTGAATATGGCACAGAATCGAGTAGCGCAGGCAGTTCATCATCGTCTGCCAGCGAGACCAGTCCAATAGCTGCAACAGGTATGTATATTTTCGTTTATTGATAACTATCTTTAAATTTTCAACCTTCTAGAACAAACTTCGACTGAATCTGGCACAGAATCGAGTAGCGCAGGCAGTTCCTCATCGTCTGCCAGCGAGACTAGTACGATAGCCTCAACAGGTATGTAGTTTTCTGTTTATTGATAACTGTTTTTAATAGTCCAACTTTCTAGAAACCTCACTTTCATCTGACACTGGCACAGAATCGAATAACGCAGACAGTTCCTCATCGTCTGCCAGCGAGACCAGTACAATAGCCTCAACAGGTATGTATTTTTCCGTTTATTGATAACTGTCTTTAATTTTTCAACCTTCTAGAACAAACTTCGACAGAATCTAGCACAGAATCGAGTAGCGCAGGCAGTTCCTCATCGTCTGCCAGCGAGACCAATACAATGGCCTCAACAGGTATGTAGTTTTCCGTTTATTGATAACTGTTTTTAATTGTCCAACTTTCTAGAAACCTCACTTTCGACTGAATCTGGCACAGAATCGAATAGCGTAGGCAGTTCCTCATCGTCTGCCAGCGAGACCAGTACAATAGCCTCAACAGGTATGTATTTTTCCTTTCATTGATAACTGTCTTTAATTTTTTCAACCTTCTAGAACAAACTTTGACAGAATCTAGCACAGAATCGAGTAGCGCAGGCAGTTCCTCATCGTCTGCCAGCGAGACCAGTCCAATAGCTGCAACAGGTATGTATTTTTCCATTAATTGATAACTGTCTTTAATGTTTCAACCTTCTAGAAACCTCACCTTCGACTGAATCTGGCACAGAATCGAGTAGCGCAGGCAGTTCCTCATCGTCTGCCAGCGAGACCAGTACAATTGTTGCAACAGGTATGTATTTTTCCGTTTATTGATAACTGTTTTTAATTGTCGAACTTTCTAGAAACCTCACTTTCGACTGAATCTGGCACAGAATCGAGTAGCGCAGGCAGTTCCTCATCGTCTGCCAGCGAGACCAGTGCAATAGCTGCAACAGGTATGTATATTTTCGTTTATTGATAACTGTCTTTAATTTTTCAACCTTCTAGAACAAACTTCGACTGAATCTGGCACAGAATCGAGTGGCACAGGCAGTTCCTCATCGTCTGCCAGCGAGACCAGTACAATAGCTGCAACAGGTATGTATATTTTCGTTTGTTGATAACTGTTTTTAATTTTTCAACTTTCTAGAAACCTCACTTTCGACTGAATATGGCACAGAATCGAGTAGCGTAGCCAGTTCCTCATCGTCTGCCAGCGATACCAGTACAATAACTGCAACAGGTATGTATATTTTCTTTTGTTGGTAACTGTTTTTAATTTTTTCAACTTTCTAGAAACCTCACTTTCGACTGAATATGGCACAGAATCGAGTAGCGCAGGCAGTTCCTCATCGTCTGCCAGCGAGACCAGTCCAATAGCTGCAACAGGTATGTATATTTTCTTTTATTGATAACTGTTTTTAATTTTCCAACTTCTAGAAACCTCACTTTCGACTGAATATGGCACAGAATCGAGTAGCGCAGGCAGTTCCATCATCGTCTGCCAGCGAGACCAGTCCAATAGCTGCAACAGGTATGTATTTTTCCGTTTATTGATAACTATCTTTAAATTTTCAACCTTCTAGAACAAACTTCGACTGAATCTGGCACAGAATCGAGTAGCGCAGGCAGTTCCTCATCGTCTGCCAGCGAGACTAGTACGATAGCCTCAACAGGTATGTAGGTTTCTGTTTATTGATAACTGTTTTTAATAGTCCAACTTTCTAGAAACCTCACTTTCATCTGACACTGGCACAGAATCGAATAACGCAGACAGTTCCTCATCGTCTGCCAGCGAGACCAGTACAATAGCCTCAACAGGTATGTATTTTTCCGTTTATTGATAACTGTCTTTAATTTTTCAACCTTCTAGAACAAACTTCGACAGAATCTAGCACAGAATCGAGTAGCGCAGGCAGTTCCTCATCGTCTGCCAGCGAGACCAATACAATGGCCTCAACAGGTATGTAGTTTTCCGTTTATTGATAACTGTTTTTAATTGTCCAACTTTCTAGAAACCTCACTTTCAACTGAATCTGGCACAGAATCGAATAGCGTAGGCAGTTCCTCATCGTCTGCCAGCGAGACCAGTACAATAGCCTCAACAGGTATGTATTTTTCCGTTTATTGATAACTGTCTTTAATTTTTCAACCTTCTAGAACAAACTTCGACAGAATCTAGCACAGAATCGAGTAGCGCAGGCAGTTCCTCAGCGTCTGCCAGCGAGACCAGTCCAATAGCTGCAACAGGTATGTATTTTTCCATTTATTGATAACTGTCTTTAATGTTTCAACCTTCTAGAAACCTCACCTTCGACTGAATCTGGCACAGAATCGAGTGGCACAGGCAGTTCCTCATCGTCTGCCAGCGAGACCAGTACAATATCTGCAACAGGTATGTATATTTTCGTTTGTTGATAACTGTTTTTAATTTTTCAACTTTTTAGAAACCTCACTTTCGACTGAATATGGCACAGAATCGAGTAGCGTAGCCAGTTCCTCATCGTCTGCCAGCGAGACCAGTGCAATAGCTGCAACAGGTATGTATATTTTCGTTTATTGATAACTGTCTTTAATTTTTCAACCTTCTAGAACAAACTTCGACTGAATCTGGCACAGAATCGAGTGGCACAGGCAGTTCCTCATCGTCTGCCAGCGATACCAGTACAATAACTGCAACAGGTATGTATATTTTCGTTTATTGAAAACTGTTTTTAATTTTCCAACTTTCTAGAAACCTCACTTTCGACTGAATCTGGCACAGAATCGAGTAGCGCAGGCAGTTCCTCATCGTCTGCCAGCGAGACCAGTCCAATAGCTGCAACAGGTATGTATATTTTCGTTTATTGATAACTGTTTTTAATTTTCCAACTTCTAGAAACCTCACTTTCGACTGAATATGGCACAGAATCGAGTAGCGCAGGTAGTTCATCATCGTCTGCCAGCGAGACCAGTCCAATAGCTGCAACAGGTATGTATTTTTCCGTTTATTGATAACTATCTTTAAATTTTCAACCTTCTAGAACAAACTTCGACTGAATCTGGCACAGAATCGAGTAGCGCAGGCAGTTCCTCATCGTCTGCCAGCGAGACTAGTACGATAGCCTCAACAGGTATGTATTTTTCCGTTTATTGATAACTGTCTTTAATTTTTCAACCTTCTAGAACAAACTTCGACAGACTCTAGCACAGAATCGAGTAGCGCAGGCAGTTCCTCATCGTCTGCCAGCGAGACCAATACAATGGCCTCAACAGGTATGTAGTTTTCCGTTTATTGATAACTGTTTTTAATTGTCCAACTTTCTAGAAACCTCACTTTCATCTGACACTGGCACAGAATCGAATAACGCAGACAGTTCCTCATCGTCTGCCAGCGAGACCAGTACAATAGCCTCAACAGGTATGTATTTTTCCGTTTATTGATAACTGTCTTTAATTTTTCAACCTTCTAGAACAAACTTCGACAGAATCTAGCACAGAATCGAGTAGCGCAGGCAGTTCCTCATCGTCTGCCAGCGAGACCAATACAATGGCCTCAACAGGTATGTAGTTTTCCGTTTATTGATAACTGTTTTTAATTGTCCAACTTTCTAGAAACCTCACTTTCGACTGAATCTGGCACAGAATCGAATAGCGTAGGCAGTTCCTCATCGTCTGCCAGCGAGACCAGTACAATAGCCTCAACAGGTATGTATTTTTCCGTTTATTGATAACTGTCTTTAATTTTTCAACCTTCTAGAACAAACTTCGACAGTATCTAGCACAGAATCGAGTAGCGCAGGCAGTTCCTCATCGTCTGCCAGCGAGACCAGTCCAATAGCTGCAACAGGTATGTATTTTTCCATTTATTGATAACTGTCTTTAATGTTTCAACCTTCTAGAAACCTCACCTTCGACTGAATCTGGCACAGAATCGAGTAGCGCAGGCAGTTCCTCATCGTCTGCCAGCGAGACCAGTACAATAGCCTCAACAGGTATGTAGTTTTCCGTTTATTGATAACTGTTTTTAATTGTCCAACTTTCTAGAAACCTCACTTTTGACTGAATCTGGCACAGAATCGAGTAGCGCAGGCAGGTCCTCATCGTCTGCCAGCGAGACCAGTACAATTGCTGCAACAGGTATGTATTTTTCCGTTTATTGATAACTGTTTTTAATTGTCGAACTTTCTAGAAACCTCACTTTCGACTGAATCTGGCACAGAATCGAGTAGCGCAGGCAGTTCCTCATCGTCTGCCAGCGAGACCAGTGCAATAGCTGCAACAGGTATGTATATTTTCGTTTATTGATAACTGTCTTTAATTTTTTCAACCTTCTAGAACAAACTTCGACTGAATCTGGCACAGAATCGAGTGGCACAGGCAGTTCCTCATCGTCTGCCAGCGAGACCAGTACAATAGCTGCAACAGGTATGTATATTTTCGTTTGTTGATAACTGTTTTTAATTTTTCAACTTTTTTAGAAACCTCACTTTCGACTGAATATGGCACAGAATCGAGTAGCGTAGCCAGTTCCTCATCGTCTGCCAGCGATACCAGTACAATAACTGCAACAGGTATGTATATTTTCGTTTGTTGATAACTGTTTTTAATCTTTCAACTTTTTAGAAACCTCACTTTCCACTGAATATGGCACAGAATCGAGTAGCGTAGGCAGTTCCTCATCGTCTGCCAGCGATACCAGTACAATAACTGCAACAGGTATGTATATTTTCGTTTGTTGATAACTGTTTTTAATTTTTCAACTTTCTAGAAACATCACTTTCGGCTGAATATGGCACAGAATCGAGTAGCGTAGGCAGTTCCTCATCGTCTGCCAGCGATACCAGTACAATAGCTGCAACAGGTATGTATATTTTCGTTTGTTGATAACTGTTTTTAATTTTTCAACTTTCTAGAAACCTCACTTTCGACTGAATATGGCACAGAATCGAGTAGCCTAGGCGGTTCCTCATCGTCTGCCAGCGATACCAGTACAATAGCTGCAACAGGTATGTATATTTTCGTTTATTGAAAACCATTTTTAATTTTCCATCTTTCTAGAAACCTCACTTTCGACTGAATCTGGCACAGAATCGAGTAGCGCAGGCAGTTCCTCATCGTCTGCCAGCGAGACCAGTACAATAGCTGCAACAGGTATGTATATTTTCGTTTATTGATAACCGTTTTTAATTTTCCAACTTTCTAGAAACCTCACTTTCGAGTGAATCTGGCACAGAATCGAGTAGCGCAGGCAGTTCCTCATCGTCTGCCAGCGAGACCAGTACAATAGCCTCAACAGGTATGTAGTTTTCCGTTTATTGATAACTGTTTTTAATTGTCCAACTTTCCAGAAACCTCACTTTCGACTGAATCTGGCACAGAATCGAATAGCGTAGGCAGTTCCTCATCGTCTGCCAGCGAGACCAGTACAATAGCTGCAACAGGTATGTATATTTTCGTTTATTGATAACTGTTTTTAATTTTCCAACTTTCTAGAAACCTCACTTTCGACTGAATCTGGCACAGAATCGAGTAGCGTAGACAGTTCCTCATCGTCTGCCAGCGAGACCAGTACAATAGCCTCAACAGGTATGTATTTTTCCGTTTATTGATAACTGTCTTTAATTTTTCAACCTTCTAGAACAAACTTCGACTGAATCTGGCACAGAATCGAGTAGCGCAGGCAGTTCCTCATCGTCTGCCAGCGAGACCAGTACAATAGCTGCAACAGGTATGTATATTTTCGTTTATTGATAACTGTTTTTAATTTTCCAACTTTCTAGAAACCTCACTTTCGAGTGAATCTAGCACAGAATCGAGTAGCGCAGGCAGTTCCTCATCGTCTGCCAGCGAGACCAGTACAATAGCCTCAACAGGTATGTAGTTTTCCGTTTATTGATAACTGTTTTTAATTGTCCAACTTTCTAGAAACCTCACTTTTGACTGAATCTGTCACAGAATCGAGTAGCGCAGGCAGGTCCTCATCGTCTGCCAGCGAGACCAGTACAATTGCTGCAACAGGTATGTATTTTTCCGTTTATTGATAACTGTTTTTAATTGTCGAACTTTCTAGAAACCTCACTTTCGACTGAATCTGGCACAGAATCGAGTAGCGCAGGCAGTTCCTCATCGTCTGCCAGCGAGACCAGTGCAATAGCTGCAACAGGTATGTATATTTTCGTTTATTGATAACTGTCTTTAATTTTTCAACCTTCTAGAACAAACTTCGACTGAATCTGGCACAGAATCGAGTGGCACAGGCAGTTCCTCATCGTCTGCCAGCGAGACCAGTACAATAGCTGCAACAGGTATGTATGTTTTCGTGTTTTTCGTGTTTTCGTGTATAGTGATTCTTTTATTAAATTTTCAATCTTCTAGAAACCTCCCTTTCGACTGAATCTGTCACAGAATCTAGCAGCGCAGGCAGTTTATCTGCCAGCGGGGCTAGTCCAATAACTACAACAGGTATAGGCACGTTCTAGTCTTAAATGAACTTTTTTAAATTTTATCGTCACAATTTTTCAGAAACTTCACTTTCAACAGTAACTGGTACGATATCAAATAGTGTAGATGTCTTCTCAGAATCTACTAGTGAGACCATAATAACTTCAACAGGTATAATCCGTCGTTATCTGAAAGGTTACCTCATTTCCCAATTTTTGAAGAACTTCACTACCAGAAGTTGATAGAAAAATCGATAAATAAGCTACTAATTATAATTTAGTTTTTTTATTTCTTATTAATGTACATATTTAAGAATAGTTTTTGGCAGAAACCATGGCTTGCTCTCTAACCAAACTATTAAAGCATCAGTTATTAATTCTAAAGTAAAATAAAAAGAATCAAAATCATATACAGTATGCGCTTCTTATTTACATTTTTTCGCACTCTTAGAAAGCTCTCCAACTTGTTCAATTGCTGGTAATGTTTCCTGTGTCTGCGACTTGAAATGCAACCAATATTACGAATGTGTGCAAAACGACGACGGATCGTACCAGGCTGTACTAAGGACATGCCCTTCCGGAGAAGCCTTTAACGATACAGCACTTGGATGTGTACCCAACGCTAGTTGTATGAACGACTCAACTGAAACTAATGCCGTTTCCACGACTGCTAGCAACTCCACTGAAATTTCCACTTTGTTATCTACACTAGGTAAAGTAATGTGTAGTCTGACATCGTACATACTCAAAAAAAATACATTTTTAGAAGCAGAAACGTCTACTGGTGGAGAAGTGAGCAGTGTTACTACTACTGAAGTTGCAGGTAAAGATAATTTCTAGTCTAATACTTAAGTATTCTGAAAAGTTCCTACAAGATTCATGTTTTATTTCTTGTACACCTCTTCTGTCCTCTCCTCTCTCATTTTCCTTTCCCTCAATGTGTCACCCCCAACATCTTCATTTACCATGACTGTTCCCTTTGTTCACGGTGTCCATTTAACTTAATCCGGGCTTCATTATCATTTCCCATCAACAAATGGAGCTTTTATATGAGGTTGCTCTATTCCAGACGCCTCTGTAATAACCATAGCACTTTGTATCCGTTTTAGTGACGCCTCCAGATTCGTGTACATGCGCTTGCAAGTATCCAGCCCAGAATTGTAGTCAGTACTACGAGTGCGTCTCCGTCTTCTGGTGGTATAACTTGGAGTTGAAGGATTGTTCTTCGGGACAAGCTTTCAGCGTCGCAGACTCGGCCTGCGTTACCAACAGTAGCTGCGACGCAGCCTCTGGAAAGTTTGTCACCGCCACAACGGTTGCCACCACCACAACGGTTACCACCACCACAACGGTTGCCACCACCACGCAGCCAGCAGGTTGTACTTTCTAGATCTGAGCCCAATCAATATTTTTTTTCGCCTAACCCTATTGTAAAAGATTCACTTCATGTTAGATGCGTGTTATGTTCTACCATAAATAGTTAGTGAAAAAAATGCAAAATGGAAATTAGGATAAAAATTTTATTATCGAAATATGGTAAGATAAAAAAAGCCCTTAAAGTATGCAGTGGAAAGGTTCCTGTTTGCCTTCCACGGTGTACTTTTAGGATACTTTTTTTTTTCTTTATTACTTTTAATTTAGAATGTTTCTTATACTCTATAACTATGCTGGATTTGTTTAAACTTTATTGACCAAGATATCTAATAATAGTTTAAACCGAATTGAGTATTAATTAAATCTGCTGCTTCATTGTGAGTGTTTATCAAGCCATAAAATACGATAACTAACTATACTATTAATCTATTAAACAAACTAAAGGCTTAAATAAATATATACATATATATGTAGGATTACACAGCAGTTAATTAACTGTACATTAAGTAGTAAAACGGATATTACGTTAATTAGTCGTGAATGACATTAAAAAAAAGTAAATCAAAACGAAAATACCATTTAACTTAACTATATATCTGTAAAAGGTACAGGGTGTCCATAAAAAATTTTTTTGGATCGATAATAAAAGCATTGCACATTTTCTTTCATTTAAAGCACTTAATTTTCAAGCTAAAAAAATAGGTTCATCAAGAACAAACAACTACTATTTTACATAATTTTAGATGTATTTATTAAACATATTTAGGCGTTTAGGAATTTTGTATTCTAATATTTAACAAATAAGCTAAGATTTTGACTGATAATTTTGACTGAAGCACTTTCTTTAACTGAAAAAAAAAATTGATTGGTATAGGAAATAGTACACAATCTGGCAATAGTGATTTTAGATATTTTTAAATATTATTCTGTATATATATTTCCATTCTTATAGCTAGGGACACTTGATAGTTGTATAGTAATATAGTAGTTGACAATAATAAATAACAGTAAATAACAGTAAACCTTAGTACATACAGGCTTGGAAATTCTGAGTTTAAACAACAAAGCGTTTCTGTACATATGCTCCACCCCTAAATGCTTTTGTTTAGCCATCCGTATTGTATCATTCGTCAGTTCAAACTGTGCAACATTAGCTGCACCAATCACAGCCCGCTCAAGGCGTGGCCTATCCCCTTCCACACCGAATCCATCAACTGTTAGTCTACTATTTCAAAGCGAACGTTTTCCGAACCCCTACGTATTTAAATGTGATTTTTGATCATGAAAATTCGAAAAATTCACTACTCACATTTTTGTTGCAGTTACGGCACCATCGTCCTGTACAAGTGCAGGAAAGTACCCAGCTGCCAGCTGCAATCAGTACTACGAGTGCTCGGCGTTCCTGTGGTGGTACAACCTGGAGCTAAAGACTTGCGCCTCTGGAACAGCTTATGACTCGGCAACTGAAGAATGCGTCACCGACAGCAGCTGCTCTTAATACTCCTATAGTCTAACAAACAAAATGTAATATTATGGTCCAGAACTAGGTGATTTTACAATATTTCAAGTTTAACGACATCGCTGCTTCCCTAGATTGATTTGTTATTACGATATATACAAATATACATAAAAATATGTTCTCACAATTTACATGATTCAGTATAAATAAATATTTCACGAACAAATAAAAGTGTCATTAAATTCCTACAATATGGTATTAAATTCGCTATCAGTGAAGAGTTTCCAACTTCAGACGAACTGACAGACGGACAAACCAAATAATAAATCAATATAGTCACCAATCAATTAAAAATATTTCCCTCTACTTATTATGAAGTTTTTCTTCTCCTATTATTTTTTCCTGTTCTTCGAAACAGATAAAAATTCCTTGTTTGTAAAAGTATCCGTATGTAGATAAAGATACTTAAGATCCATAATAAAAACGTATTTTATTAATGTATGCTTGAACACTATAAAATCCGTATCTTTGTACTATTGATGTCTTATTTTTCTGTGTCATTTGTAGTTCTCTCACTAAAAATGTATTTAATTTTCTGGGTAAGTAATCGACAGATATACAGTGTTTATCAACAAGTAAAGTAAAGTAAACCATGTGGGAAAAACTAATTGCAAATCAGTCTTATGAAATGACATTTTATTTATTTTTCAATTATAAACATTGTTTTTCAAAAATATTAATTTTTAGGCAAAACAAAAATTACAAATTTGGTGCATTTTACAATTTATTTAAATCCACCATATGAGAGTAAACTCGATCTCGAGTGATTTCAATATAACATATTTTTTCAATTCCTCTAATTTGATTTGAAATCTGAAGCATTTTTTGTAATCCGTTGTTTATTAGTATGTTTTGTTTTTACTTCAATGCATAATTCACTGATGTATTGAATACTATTTAAATAAAATGTAAATTGCACCAGACTTGTAATTTTTCTTTTTACCCAAATAATAAAAGGATTTATAAACGAAAACTACCTCAAAAACATTTTTGCAAATATCTCATAAATGGTTAAGGAAAAGTATTAAGGACAGGAGAATCCCAAAATAGAAAATATACAGTGTCCCGTTTCAAAAAATAAAGTTGGATAACCTGTGGTATTTTTGGACCACCCTATACATTTGATAACAAAATGGTAGTTTGGATTTTAGTAAATAAAAAACTTTTCTATTTAACATTTCCTTCTATGCCAAACAATTTTCGAAATAATGCATGTCTGTGGGACGCCCAATACATGAATTAGGTGTTATTAAGTATGATCGTTGTTAACAGTCCTTGGAATGTTTTTGTAATTCCAGGCCCTCCTGATTTTTACCGCTGGATTACGCCAAGCAGATGGGTGTGGAACTAACAATGTATATTGCGTAACAGATACAACTTACAAGTTCTGTTTCGTCTCTGGATCGACCACCACCTACGTACCAACTTCCTCCACACTCAGTTGCTCCTCATCGCAAGTCTGTAGCGAAACTGCATCGACTTCGTAAGGTTCCTTCGTATAAAATGTCTGTCATATTGCTTAACATACGATGTACGAGGGGGGTACCCAAAAATAATCGGAATTATTTTTTTATATATATATAAATATATATTATATATATATATTTTCAAATTTTTACAAAACAACCTGATCCCCTTCAAAATAGTCTCCATTACAACTAATACATTTGTCCCACCGGTGCTTCCACTGTACGAAACATTTTTTGTAGTCATCTTTAGAAATGGCTGACAGCTCCTCCCTGGTTTTCTCATGTGTGGAAATAAGAAAAAGTCGCACGGAGCCAGGTCGGGCGAGTAAGGTCACGCCATTTTTAGCGGAACCATGCCATTTTTAGTCAAAAACTGGCGAACAGAGATGGTGGTGTGTGCAGGTGCATTGTCGTGGTGGAAGAACCAGTCTCCTGTCTGTCACAAATCGGGTCTTTTTTTGACGAACACTGTTGCGCAATCTTCTTAAAACTTCCAAATAAATGGTTTGATTGCCGTCTGACCTGGTGGAACAAACTCTGAATGAACTACGCCCTTGGCATCAGAAAACAAAATTTGGACGGGGTGACAATGGCCTTTTCCATTGGCTTGACTGTTCCATTGGCTTTGTTTCTGAGTCGTAACCATAACACCATGACTCATCACCAGTAATGATGACCTTTGACAGAAAATCTGGATCAGTTTCAAGCTGTTGTGTCAAAGCACAACATGTTTCAACTCGACATTATTTTTTATTGTCAGTCAGAGCCCGAGGAACAAACTTGGCGGCAACCCTTTTCATTCCCAAATCATCGGTTAAAATTCGCTGAACCGAGCTCCAAGATAACCCACTAATCTCTGACAATACACGAGCCACGCCCACGGCAATGCTGTTCCCGTTATTTTTGGATACCCCCGCGTATGTATATATGAGAAGTAACAAGTAAAAAAACGGTTTTCTAAAAACAACCCTAAATATGAGAACGTGACGTGTTGACCTGAACAAGGGTCAACATCCTTTAGTCGAATAAGTCAAGTCTATTTTGATCGCAAATGTTTTTGCAAAATAAATTCCACTCAATGGTCAAATACCATGCTTGAATAATAAAATAAAACTGTTTTTACACTAATTATAATATAAAAAAAAAACGCAAATATTAATCATTCACAATTAAAAATTAGTTAAGTGGTTATCAGTCGCAAAGAGGAAAAATAAACCTGATTTTGCATTTGTTTTAAACAATAATTATTTCAACAATCTTGTTGGCACAGTTACATTTGTAAATAAAAGTCGCAACCTAAAAATGGAAAAATATCAGTGTTTTATCTGAGCTAGACCTCTACACTTTTTTACGAACAGTTCGACAGTAAAAACATTTTCGAATGTCTCCCAGTTGTGTAGCAGCCAGTTCTGAGAATACAACCTCAACCACAACCACGACTACTGAAGCCACAAACACAACCACTGCAGCCACGACAACAACCACAGCATCTACCACAACCGAGGCAGGTAAGTAAATATAATAGAGTACCTTAGATACGTAAAAATACACAGTAAGTATGAAAAATTAAAATGCTCATTGTGGAAATGCATCTTATATTCAAAATATCAACTGGTTTATTAGCCTTGTATTTCCCTACTACCCCTATAGCTGCTCTAAAAAAGTTTATAATACTTATTTAATAGCGAATACAAATAAAAAGCTACCAATCTACAGTATCCCTCTAGGAATGTTTACGATTGTGTTAGACTGTTCTATTGTACTGGTCTACCAGTCTCCTTTCGACTAAATTTGGCACAGAATCTAGCAGCGCAGGCAGTTCATCCGCCAGCGGGACTAGTCCAATAACTACAACAGGTATAGGCACGTTCTAGTCTTAAATGGACTTTTTTAAATTTTATCGTCAACATTTTTCAAAAACCACTTCCAACCAGTGGCGGTTGGTGATATTTCAGTTAGCCATATCTTGAAAACGACGCATGGGACCCACTTCATTTTTTAGGTGATGACTATACATCTCTTACAGAAAGGATTTATAGTGAAAAAACCGTCAACAAAGTTTGCGAAACAAAAATTAAAAACCCTGGAGCACTCTCTGGGATCTCAGTAACGCTCTGTGGAATATTTGCAGTAATTTTTTTTGTCATAATCTAAAAACAAATATAAGGAGAGGTTTTTCGATTTGTTACAAAATATTTTTTTTTCAAAATGTTATGGCCATTTTAATTTTAATTTTATAGGAACATTTTGTTTCCCAAAATGATTGGACAAATATAACGAACAAAAATAAGGAGAGGTTTTTCGATTTGTTACAAAATATTTTTTTTTCAAAATGTTATGGCCATTTTAATTTTAATTTTATAGGAACATTTTGTTTCCCAAAATTAAAATGACCATAACTTTTTGAAAAAAAAATATTTTGTAAAAAATCGAAAAACCTCTCCTTATATTTGTTTCTAGATTATGAAAAAAAATGTACTGCAAATATTCCACAGAGCGTTATTGAGATCCCAGGGAGTGCTCCAGTTTTTTTGAAATTTTTTTTCGCAAACTTTGTTGACGGTTTTTTTCACTATAAATCCTTTCTGTAAGAGGTATATAGTCATAACCTAAAAAGTGAAGTGGGTCCCATGCGTCGTTTTCAAGATATGGCTAACTGAAATATGACCAACCGCCACTGCTTTCAACAGTACCTGGTACGATATCAGGGAGTGTAGATGTCTTCGCAGAATCTACTAGTGAGACCATAATAACTTCAACAGGTATAAATCCATCATTATCTGGAAAGGTTACCTCATTTCCAAATTTTTGAAGAACTTCACTACCAGAAGTTGATAGGAAAATCGTCAAAGATGCTTATTATAATATGATATTTATTATAATTTTTTATTTTTTATCTAAGAATAGTCTTTCGCAGAAACCTTGGCTTGCTCTCTAACCAAACTATTAAAGCATCAGTTATTAATTCTAAAGTAAAATAAAAATAAACAAAATCATACACAAAAAAAATGCATTTTCAGAAGCAGAAAACTCTACGAGTGGAGAAGTGAGCAGTGTTACTACTACTGAAGTTGCAGGTAAAGATAATTTTTAGTCCAACACTTAAATAATCTGTAAAGTTCCTACAAGATTCATGTTTTATTTTTTGTACACCTCTTCTGTTCTTCTGTCCTCTCCTCTCTCTTTCTCCTTTCCCTCTGTTTTTCATCCCGAACATCTTCTTCATTTACCATGACTACTCCCTTTGTTCACGGTGACCATTTAACTTAATCCGGGCTTCATTACCATTTCCCATCAACAGATGGAGCTTTTATATGACGTTGCTCTATTCCAGACGCCTCTGTAATAACCATAGCACTTTGTATCCATTTTAGTGACGCCTCCAGATTCGTGCACATGCGCTTGCAAATATCCAGCCCAGAACTGTAGCCAGTACTACGAGTGCGTTTCCGTTTTATTATTTTGGTACAACTTGGAGTTGAAGGATTGTTCTTCGGGACAAGCTTTCAGCGTCGCAGACTCGGCCTGCGTTACTAACAGTAGCTGCGACGCAGCCTCTGGAAAGGTTGTCACCGATACTGACGTCACCACCACAACGGTTGCCACCACCACAACGGTTACCACCACCACAACGGTTGCCACCACCACGGAGCCAGCAGGTTGTACTTTTGTACTTTCTAGATCTAAGCCCAATCAATATTATTTTCGCCTAACCCTATTGTAAGAGATTCACTTCATGTTAGATGCGTGTTATGTTCTACCATAAATAGTTGGTGAACAAAAAAAAATGCAAATGGACATTACGATAAAAATTTTATGATCGAAATATGGTAAGATAAAAAAAGTCTTTAAAGTATACAGTGGAAAGGTTCCCGTTTGCCTTCCACGGTGTACTTTAAGGATACTTTTTTTCTTTATTACTTTTAATTGACAATGTTTCTTATACTCTATAACTATGCTGGATTTGTTTAAACTTTATTGACCAAGATATCTAATAATAGTTTAAAGCGAATTGAGTATTAATTAAATCTGCTGCTTCATTGTGAGTGTTTATCAAGCCATAAAATACAATAACTAACTATACTATTAATCTATTAAACAAACTAAAGGCTTAAATAAATAAATACATATATATGTAGGATTACACAGCAGTTAATTAACTGCACATTAAGTAGTAAAACGGATATTACGTTAATTAGTCGTGAATGACATTAAAAAAAAGTAAATCAAAACGAAAATACCATTTAACTTAACTATATATCTGTAAAAGGTACAGGGTGTCCATAAAAATTTTTTTTTTTTTTCGATAATAAAAGCTTGCACATTTTCTTTCATTTAAAGCACTTAATTTTCAAGCTAAAAAAATAGGTTCATCAAGAACAAACAATTACTATTTTACATACTTTTAGATGTATTTATTAAACATATTTAGGCGTTTAGGAATTTTGTATTCTAATATTTAGCAAATAAGCTACGATTTTGACTGATAATTTTGACTGAAGCACTTTCTTTAACTGAAAAAAAATTTTGATTGGTATAGAAATAGTACAAAATCTGGCAATAGTGATTTTAGATACATATTTTTAAATATTATTCTGTATATATATTTCCATTCTTATAGCTAGGGACACTTGATAGTTGTATAGTAATATAGTAGTTGACAATAGTAAATAACAGTAAACCTTAGTACATACAGGCTAGGAAATTCTGAGTATTTAAACAACAAAGCGTTTCTGTACATATGCTCCACCCCTAAATGCTTTTGTTTAGCTATCCGTATTGTATCATTCGTCAGTTCAAACTGTGCAACATTAGCTGCACCAGTCACAGCCCGCTCAAGGCGTGGCCTATCCCCTTCCACACCGAATCCATCAACTGTTAGTCTACTATTTCAAAGCGAACGTTTTCCGAACCTCTACGTATTTAAATGTGATTTTTGATCATGAAAATTCACCAGTACGAAAAATTCACTACTCACATTTTGTTGCAGTTACGGCACCATCGTCGTGTACAAGTGCAGGGAAGTACCCAGCTGCCAGCTGCAATCAGTACTACGAGTGCTCGGCGTTCCTGTGGTGGTACAACCTGGAGCTAAAGACTTGCGCCTCTGGAACAGCTTATGACGCGACAACTGAAGAATGCGTCACCGACAGCAGCTGCTCTTAATACTCCTATAGTCTAACAAACAAAATGTAATATTATGGTCTAAAACTAGGTGATTGTACAATATTCAAGTTTAACTACATCGTTGCTTCCCTAGGTTGATTTGTTATTACGATATATACAAATGTACATATAGATTTTTTTCACAATTAATATGAATCAGTATAAATAAATATTTCACGAACAAATAAAAGTGTCATTAAAGTCCTACAATATGGTAATAAATTCGCTATCAGTGAAGAGTTTCAAACTTCAGACGAACTGACAGACGGACAAACCAAATAATAAATCAATGTAGAAACCAATCAATTAAAAAATCTCTACAGTCATGCTTCCATATTTTCCCCTTTACTTATTATAGAGTTTTTCTTCTCCTATGATTTTTTCCTGTTCTTCGAAACAGATAAAATTCCTTGTTTGTAAAAGTATCCGTATGTACTCTATTTCCATTTTAAATTAAAAATAGGTAGAAAAAGCAAGGTTGTCAGATATATTTTCTAAAATTGCTAAGCTCACTATACAAGTATACTTCATACTTCAGTAAACTGTTAGTTCGTGACGTTCTTAGAAAGCTAGTTTGGAAATATTTAAAAAAAATACATAGATATAAATTTATTACTTAGCATTAAAATAAAGCGTTTAAAATTGCTGGAAAAAATAATTATAAATTAAAACAACTTTATGTATATTACTATACTTAAGAAAATTTTGAAGAGCTGGCAACGCCTGAGCTGTCGGCAGCCGCGAATGCACCAGCAAATGCCGACCATATGTACTATAGGATTGCTTTATATGTAATATATCCAAATACTTATTCGGTCCACTGTGCCATAAAATTTTTACGACGTCGTTAAAATGATTTACAACTTTAGAAATTCCACGTGTTTAAGGCGCCAGTGACGTGTATTTAATAATAATAATAATAATAAACGTCTTTATTTACGGGCGAAGTTTAGTACAAAAATACTACTCTTACACTTAACCCAAAAGATATATAAATGTAGTTAATAATAAAGAAATAAATTATCGCAAAAAATTACAAAACTAAATAAATTGATATAAAAATTCAACAGTAGCAGTAATAATAAAATTTATGTTCTATAGTAAAAAAAGAAAATAAAAATAAATAAAAATCGATACATAAAATAAACTAGATAATTGTCAGAGACTAAAAATATTATGAATACATTATATGCAACAGCTTTATTGCTCACTTAAAAGTTGTAACTTAATTTCCTTTTTTAGTTTTTTATTAGAAAAATTGTGAAATTCTGTGGGTAGCTCATTCAAAATTTTTGCTGCTCTTTAAGAAAAACTTTTTTTGAAACTTAGCAGTGGTGTGATAAGGAATGTTATACGAACATAAATTCCTAATATTCCTATTGTGTAAATTTGAACGTTTTACCAGTCATTTACTAAGATAATTAGGTGAGGACAAGGTTACTATTCGATGACTGAAGATGGTGAATTGTAATTGATATCTATTGTACATGTTCAACCATTGAGCCATGCTAAACGTGTGCGAGATGTGATCGTATTTTCTAATGTTATATATCAAACGCAGGCAGGAGTTTTGTACTTTTTTAATTCGATTTTTTTCAAATGTATTTAGAAATGAGCCATATACTACATAACAATAATTAAAGAAACTCAGCACTAAAGCTTCACATAACACAATTTTTAAATTATCCTGTAGCAGATGACGGATAGCATATAAAAGTTTCAGACTACTATAAGCTTTTCTCAAGAGTGAATTCACATGATCAGTAAACTCAAGTTTATCATCAATAATTACACCTAGATTTTTCGTCTTCTTAACAACTGGTAGAAGATTATCATTTAATCTGATAGAAAAATTTGTAGATACCGGTTCTTGTTTTTTGCTGCCAATTATCATAATATGGCATTTGGATGGATTAAGATGTAAATTATGGTCTAAAGAAGTCTTCCAGATATTTTGAAGGTCTTGATTAATTATATATTCTGCAACGATATACTCTTGAGATAGAAAGCTATAGTAAATCTGAGTATCATCTGCGTATGCATGTATGTTACAGTTTTTAATGGCCTTAAGTATATCTGATGTATATATTGAAAAGAGCAAAGGTCCAAGAATGGATCCTTGTGGGACACCCGATATTACACAAGTTGGAATGGGATAAAATGTTGTTAAACGAGACAATTTATTGTCTATCGGACAAATAGGATTTAAAAAAAATAAGAGAGCTATTCTGAAGGCCATAATATTTCAGTTTAGCACAAATCAAACTATGGTCTATGGTATCAAAAGCTTTTGAAAAATCTAAAAGAACTAACGCAGTCAGTTTTTTGTTATCCTGAGCAATATCGTCACAGACACGAGTTAATGCGGTAGCGGTACTGTGACCTTTTCTAAACCCTGACTGATATTCGTGAACTATATTACGTTTATTTACATATTCAAGTAATTGGTCATATACCACTTTTTCCAAAAATTTTAGACAACGTTGGTAAGATGGTTATGGGTCTTAAATCAGATAAAGATGTTTTTTTTTCTGATTATTGACCTCACACGTTAAGTGTATTAGCCACGAATTATACTATTGGTTTAAGGAAGGATATAAAATAATGAGGGAATAGACAAGGACACCCGCTTCTCGCCCAGGGGTCTGTCAGGGCATTGTAGTTTTCTAGACATACAACACTTGACCACGGCTAAGATAGGTTTAGAACAAACAGAAGGGTAAATACAAAGGTTGTGATAAATTTGAGGAAGATTAGGTACATTATTAAATATCTATTTTGATTGCCTTGAAAAAATTTACGATGTGTTGCATAATATCTTCATCACCTATACTGAGTATATACGGGAGCCATATCGGAGAGTTAAAACCTCTTTCATGTAGATAACATAAAAGTGTATCTGTACTCTGTTTAGTTAACGGACAGTTAAAGATGTAGTGATAGATGTTTCCAGTTTCGCCACATATACAATTAGGATTATCTCGTACGCCGATTGTATGTAGGTGGGAAATCTTCCGTGATTCAGTTTTATTCGCATAACTGTTGAAATAGTTTTCCTACTGAGCTTGCTGTTATTACACCAGTGTGTATTCGGAATATTAGGATGGATCGTGTGATAAAAAGTATTTGATATATCGCCATGGCGTTGCCACTGTTCTTTCCATTTCTCCTTTTGATGATTTTTAAAAAAGGCTTTAAAGTCAGTTATAACAAGATGTGGTATATGTGAGCTGTTATGTGCATTTGCTTTCTTTGCAATTTGGTTGACTTTAATATTTTCTGGAATATTGGCATGTGCTTTTATCCATAAAAATTGTATGTTTTGATGTTTGTACAGATGTTTAATAATTTTATATATAAATAAATTAGGGTAAAGGTAGTGTTTCTCACTAAAATTATCAGGAGCTTTGAGGACCGACTGAGAATCTGAGCAAATCAGTACATTTTCGAGTTTATTCGAAATGGCCCATTCAATGGAGAATAATATGGCTGCTGTTTCAGCTGTAAAAATGCTTAGGTGCTTATTCAGCGTAAATGAATATTTGTAGTTGTAAGATGGGACATAAAAGGCACCAGTTAATTTATTTTCTAATTTGGAACCATCTGTGAAGATTTTTGTGATGTTTTGTGGATATTTTGAAGAATATTCACAGAAAATGTTGTGAACAGAAGTAAACTTTGGATAGGATATTGAGGAAACGAAATATTAGGAGTATACAATAGGGCATTATACTCCAATTCGAATATACAATTTTCCTCAGCTTGCTCTATTGTTAAAATGTTTTGTTCCAGGCATTGTTCGTAAGCTTGAGTTAATGTGGGAGAATTCTTTTTTGCCCAATATGAGTGGGTTAAGTTTTTGATAAAAAGGTTATGTATTTTTTTTCATCAAGAAGGAATTTTTATTAAAATGTATTTTGAAGCTAGAAATTCTCGACGGCACCATAGAGGTTGCTCTATGGCTTCTACTAGAACAGCTTGATTGGGTGAGGATTTCATTACTCCTAAGCATATTTTGACAGCCTTGAATTGAATTCTGTCGATTTTCTGCCAATGCGTGTTACAGGTAGATCCATATAAAGATGTTACATTTGATGTTTTGGGAAGGGGCACAATAAGGCCATTTTTCCAACAATCTGGGAAACTACCGCACTCCAGGCAACAATTAATAACGTGTACTATATAGGGAATAATCAATGGACAACAATATTTTAACATATTTAATTATATTCCATCCAGCCCAGTCGCATTACTTTTAAAATTGAAAATAATTTTATTTACCTCGTCTTCGTTAACGAACCTAAAATTAAATTATTGGTTGTCTTGTTTATTGTTTTCGTAAAACTGGATAAGGGTTTCGTTACGTTTCTCGATGAAAGCAGATGCAAAATAATTGGTAATTTCGTTGCTACTGAAACGGTCAGGAATGTGTTTTTTGTTTTCTTTATGTTAAGTGATAATGTATCCCACGTTGCTTTATCGTTACCCTTAGTACACATGGTATCCAGATACGCCCTATTTTCTCTTCTGATTGCTCCCAATGTCATGTTACGCAACTGCTTGTAATATTGAAAATCAGCAGGTAGCTTAGTTCTTTTAAATTTATTCAAGGCTTTGTCTCTAGTTTTGATCATCATTTCAATGTTATCTGTAAGCCAAGGCGCTTTAGTCTTACACGTCGCACAGGGGCGTGTTTATGAAAAAAGGTTTAAAATTAAATGTGACAGAACTTCTATTTTAGCATTAATATTATTTAATCTTAGAATATCACAAAAAGGAACCTGTATTAAATCTTCTCTAAATTTATTAATATCAAAATTATTAAAATCCCGAAAAGTAACAAATTTTTGTTTAAAATTTGGTAATTTTGCATTAATTTCACAATAAACTAAATTATGGTCAGAAATTATATCAGCGTTAATAGTACCACTAGATAATACGATGTCTTTGTTGGAACAAAATATAGGGTCCAATAAGGTGGCAGTATTTTCAGTGATCCAAGTAGCATTATTTATTAACTGATGAAAATTGTACGCCTCGAAGCACTGACTAAGTATATTTCCTATGTTCAAGACATTACCATTCAAATCACCTAAACAAAAAATTTCGTCTGTGGTTGGCATAATCAACGACAGTACAGTATCAATATAATCAACCTACTGATTCAGATTTGAATTTGGAGGTCTGTAGATTACTCCACATATGTAGGTTTTAGTACCAATTTTGAATTTTAACCACAAATCCTCTACATTTTTCAATATGGTGTCACCGAAAGTTAAGACCTCACATTGAATATTTACACGTGAATAGATACCAACACCTCCACCTCTAGTAGAACGATCGACTCTAAAAAATTTGTAACCCGGTATATGCACTGTCGAGGAATCAACATCAGCGCTCAGCCAAGTTTCAGTAATGGTAAAAATGTCAAAACCATATTCTGATATCATATAACTCAATTCGTTGAAATTACTAAGCATAGATCTAGCATTTAAATGAGCAATCAGCAATGTATTCATGTTATAAAAAAAGAAAAAAACTACAGCTGACAAGATATTAAAATATGGATATTATATCTCACAGTAAATTTCATATAATTAAAATAACGTCATCTACATGATAAAATAAGACATTATTAAAAAAGACATACTACACTAAACACATAAATAAACTTATAACAATTAAAATGAACGATGTTAAATTTCTAAAAAGAGAGAAATGTATAAAAAAAGAATAGAAATAAGTGAAATAAAATACACAAAAAGAATTAACATAAATGTTTCAGTGCACGAAATAGAATAAACTGTGTAAAAACGATGCACGCTACTATATGTACAAGTAAAACAATTTATGACGGGAAGAAGAAAAGTAATTAAATTAAAATCATAATTAAAACATAAATACGTAAGACACAAAAATGCAACAAAAGATAAACAAAATATAGTTTTACGAAGGTGGGAATAATATTAATTTTTTTTGTTTTTTGGACGACAGTGTGACGTATTCCTTTTCTTCCGCGTTATTAGCTCTCTTATTTCGCGAACCAGATGACTCGGATAATCCTGAAGTCGAAGTAGAGTTATTACTATTATCGGTAACTTCCTTTTCCGTTATCCTTTCTGTTTCTTCACTTTCGTTGCTAATTGTTTTTCGAAGTTGAGTATTGTAGGTGAAACCAGAACCAGTTATTGGAGTCGCAGGGGCACTGTGGTTTGCATTTTGTTTGTTGTAATCGTCATCGTGCTTGTTTTTATTTGTTAGTTCCTGGTAGGAATAGCTTTCACCATTAACTATTAATTTATTTTTTATAATTTTTGCGTTGTACTGTTTTTCTTTAGCTAATTTTAAGTGATGATGTAATACTTTGTTTTCTTCTTGTGGTAACAGGTCGTTAGAGAACAAAATACCTGTCCCTTTGAGTTTGTAGAGCTGTTTGACTATCTCTTGCTTTTTTAAATTGGACACAAGTTCTGGTAAAATTGGTCTAGATTTTTGTACTCCTTTCTGTCCTACCCTGTATATATTATTTATGATGTCCTGATTTACGATTGAGGTGTTTAGTTTTTCAGTTATTATATTTAATATGAAGGACAATATGTCGATCACATCTTCATCAACACCAAATATAATAAAATTATTTCTTTTTGATTTTCGTTCGATTGCAGAAAGATTCTTCAGCTCCGAGTTTTCTTGTTCTAGTGCTACAATTTTAATGTTGAGGTTGTCAATTTTCAGCGTCTAAACAGATAGATCCTTTTTTAATTGTTGCTATATCATTTTTTATTTCATCATTTTGGCACACAATTTAATAACTTTACAACATCAGAGTTCGTAAGGTTTTGCTCATCGCCCATGCTATCAATAGCCTTCGTATTACTTTTTCTAGGGTTTCTTAACGTTTCTAGAGTTGTTTTGTGCCACCAATTTTGATAAGTACCTGTATTAAGGAATGCCAAGGTGACTAGATTTATACTACTTGCTGATACATGTCTATAATAGTAGTGGATTAAATAGGGCAATGATATAGTTGCAATATTAGGTTATTGCTATTTTTATTTCAGTTCTTTATCATAACCAGTCTATTTTACTTATGCACATTTACACTTGCACTATGTCTCTTTTTGTGTAGTTTTATGTTAAAAACATTAACTTCTTCCCACTGATTTCTCAGTAAACACTGACCACACACAATGATTCACTGTATCAAATTCAACACATCGATTCAAGCTAGGTTTATTAACACAGCCAATTTTTGAGATTGTCTGGCTAAATGAGCATTATTTACAGCAAATTATATTACAAATATTAAGAGTTTTGTATGCAGGCTAATTTTAATCTCCTATATTGATTTGAATGAAAAAAATTATTTCACAATTTTCGAATTTATAAAAGATATATGCACGTCCATGGAATCATAAAGTTACACCGCTTTTTTTGTTCCCCAGGCGTATTTATCATTTTCAATTAAAATTAGAAGGACTATAGATAAAGATACTTAAGATCCATAATAAAAACGTATTTTATTAATCTATGCTTGAACACTATAAAATCCGTATATTTGTACTACTGAGGTCTTATTTTTCTGTGTCATTTGTAGTTCTCTCACTAAAAATGTATTTAATTTTCTGGGTAAGTAATCGACAGATATACAGTGTTTATCAACAAGTAAAGTAAAGTAAACCATGTGGGAAAAACTAATTGCAAATCAGTCTTATGAAATGACATTTTATTTATTTTTCAATTATAAACATTGTTTTTCAAAAATATTAATTTTTAGGCAAAACAAAAATTACAAATTTGGTGCATTTTACAATTTATTTAAATCCACCATATGAGAGTAAACTCGATCTCGAGTGATTTCAATATAACATATTTTTTCAATTCCTCTAATTTAATTTGAAATCTGAAGCATTTTTTGTAATCCGTTGTTTATTAGTATGTTTTGTTTTTACTTCAATGCATAATTCACTGATGTATTGAATACTATTTAAATAAAATGTAAATTGCACCAGACTTGTAATTTTTCTTTTACCCAAATAATAAAAAGGATTTATAAACGAAAACTACCTCAAAAACATTTTTGCAAATATCTCATAAATGGTTAAGGAAAAGTATTAAGGACAGGAGAATCCCAAAATAGAAAATATACAGTGTCCCGTTTCAAAAAATAAAGTTGGATAACCTGTGGTATTTTTGGACCACCCTATACATTTGATAACAAAATGGTAGTTTGGATTTTAGTAAATAAAAAAATTTCTATTTAACATTTCCTTCTATGCCAAACAATTTTCGAAATAATGCATGTCTGTGGGACGCCCAATACATGAATTAGGTGTTATTAAGTATGATCGTTGTTAACAGTCCTTGGAATGTTTTTGTAATTCCAGGCCCTCCTGATTTTTACCGCTGGATTACGCCAAGCAGATGGGTGTGGAACTAACAATGTATATTGCGTAACAGATACAACTTACAAGTTCTGTTTCGTCTCTGGATCGACCACCACCTACGTACCAACTTCCTCCACACTTAGTTGCTCTTCATCGCATGTCTGTAGCGAAACTGCATCGACTTCGTAAGGTTCCTTCGTATAAAATGTCTGTCATATTGCTTAACATACGATGTACGAGGGGATACCCAAAAAATAATCGGAATTATTTTTTAAAAGCTATATATTTTCAAATTTTTACAAAACAACCTGATCCCCTTCAAAATAGTCTCCATTACAACTATTACATTTGTCCCACCGGTGCTTCCACTGTTCGAAACATTTTTTGTAGTCATCTTTAGAAAGGGCTGACAGCTCCTCCATTGGCTTTGTTTCTGAGTCGTAACCATAACACCATGACTCATCACCAGTAATGATGACCTTTGACAGAAAATCTGGATCAGTTTCAAGCTGTTGTGTCAAAGCACAACATGTTTCAACTCGACATTATTTTTTATTGTCAGTCAGAGCCCGAGGAACAAACTTGGCGGCAACCCTTTTCATTCCCAAATCATCGGTTAAAATTCGCTGAACCGAGCTCCAAGATAACCCACTAATCTCTGACAATACACGAGCTACGCCCACGGCAATGCTGTTCCCCGTTATTTTTGGATACCCCCTCGTATATATATATGAGAAGTAACAAGTAAAAAAAAAACGGTTTTCTAAAAACAACCATAAATATGAAAACGTGACCTGTTGACCTGAACAAGGGTCAACATCCTTTAGTCGAATAAGTCAAGTCTATTTTGATCGCAAATGTTTTTGCAAAATAAATTCCACTCAATGGTCAAATACCATGCTTGAATAATAAAATAAAACTGTTTTTACACTAATTCTAATATAAAAAAAAAACGCAAATATTAATCATTCACAATTAAAAATTAGTTAAGTGGTTATGCTCAGGCGCAAAGAGAAAAAAATAAACCTGATTTGTTTTAAACAATAATTATTTCAACAATATTGTTGGCACAAATGTTACATTTGTAAATAAAAGTCGCAACCTAAAAATGGAAAAATATCAGTGTTTTATCTGAGCCAGACCTCTACACTTTTTTACGAACAGTTCGACAGTAAATCATTTTCGAATGTCTCCCAGTTGTGTAGCAGCCAGTTCTGAGAATACAACCTCAACCACAACCACGACTACTGAAGCCACAACCACAACAACTACTGCAGCCACAAACACAACCACTGCAGCCACGACAACAACCACAGCATCTACCACAACCGAGGCAGGTAAGTAAATATAAGGTTGTCACCGCTACTGACGTCGCCACCACAACGGTTGCCACCAACACGGAATCAGCAGGTTGTACTTTCTAGATCTAAGCCCAATCAATATTTTTTTTCGCCTGACCCTATTGTAAGGGATTCACTTCATGTTAGATGTTCTACCAGAAATGGAGTGGTGAATAAATAAAAAATAAAAAATGAAAATGACGAACAAAATTTTATGAATGATAGTGTATGTTAAGATGAAAAAACGCCTCAAAGTATGCCGTGGATTGGTTCAATGTTAATAATTGTTTAAACCGAATTGAGTGTTAAGCTCAAATCTAATGCTTCATTGTGGATGTTTATCATGTCATAAAATACGATAACTAACTATATAATTAATAGATTAAACAAACTAAAGGTTTAAATGAAAATGTGGATGTAGGATTACAAAGCAGTTAACTGCACATTAAGTAGTAAAACACGCATTACGATAATTCGTTGGGAATGACATTAAAAAAAAAAGGTAAACCAAAACAAAAATTCCATTTCACTTAATCATGTACTTATAAAGGTACAGGCGTCTACAAATTTTTTTTGGATCCAGACTTGGAAATTCTGCGTCTTTAAACGACAAAGCGTTTCTGTACATATGCTCCACCCCTAAATTCTTTTGTTTAGCCATCCGTATTGTATCATTCGTCATTTCAAACTATGCAACATTAGCTGCACCAGTCACAGCCCGCTCAAGGCGTGGCCTATCCCCTTCCACACCGAATCAATCAACTGTTAGTCTACTATTTCAAAGAGAACGTTTTCCGAACCCTACGTATTTAAATGTGATTTTTGATCATGAAAATTTTGAATTTCAGTTGCGAAAAAATCACCATTAGCATTTTGTTCCAGTTACGGCACCATCGTCGTGTACAAGTACAGGGAAGTACCCAGCTGCCAGCTGCAATCAGTACTACGAGTGCTCGGCGTTCCTGTGGTGGTACAACCTGGAGCTAAAGACTTGCGCCTCTGGAACAGCTTATGACTCGGCAACTGAAGAATGCGTCACCGACAGCAGCTGCTCTTAATACTCCTATAGTCTAACAAACAAATTGTAATATTATGGTCCAGAACTAGGTGATTTTACAATATATCAAGTTTAACGACATCGCTGCTTCCCTAGATTGATTTGTTATTAGGATATACATATACAAATGTACATAAAAATATATTCTCACAATTTACATGATTCAGTATAAATAAATATTTCACGAACAAATAAAAGTTTCATTAAATTCCTACAATATGGTATTAAATTCGCTATCAGTGAAGAGTTTCCAACTTCAGACGAACTGACAAACGGACAAACCAAATAATAAATCAATGTAGTCACCAATCAATTAAAAATATTTCCCTCTACTTATTATGAAGTTTTTCTTCTCCTATGATTTTTTCCTGTTCTTCGAAACAGATAATATTCCTTGTTTGTTAAATTATCCACATGTAGATAGAGATTACATACTTAAGATCCATAATAAAAACGTATATTGTTAATTTATGCTTGAACAGTATAAAATCCGTAACTTGTACTGTTGAGGTCTTATTTTTCTGTGTTAAATTGTAGTTGTAGTTCTAAGTTTCTCTAAACATGTATATAATTTTCTGGGTAAGTAATCGACAGATATACAGTGTTTATAAAAAAGTAAAGTAAAGTAAACCATATGGGGAAAATTAATTGCAAATCAATCTTATGAAATGTCAATTTTATTTTTTTTTTAATATTGATGTTTAGGCAAAACAAAAATTACAAATTTGATGCTTTTACAATTTATTTAAATCCACTTCATATGACAGTGAACTCGATCTCGAGTGATTTCAATATACATTGATATCATATTTTTTAAATACCTCTAGTTTGATTTTTTATTATAGAAATCAATAATTTTCAAGAATTTTCCGACACATTTTTTTGTAATTCGTAGTTTATTAGTTACTTCAATGCGTAATTCACTGATGTATTGAATACTATTTAAATTGCACCAGACTTGTAATTTTCTTTTACCCAAATAATAAAAGGATTTATAATCGAACTCGACCTTAAAACATTTTTGCAAATATCTCATAAATGGTTAATGACAAGTATTAAGGACAGGATAATCTGAAAATGGAAAAATATACAGTGTCCCGTTTGAAAAATCTAAGTTGGATAACCTGTGGCATTTTTGAACCACCCTATACATTTGATTATAAAATGATCGTTTGGATTTTGGAAAATAAAAAAACTTTTCAATTCAACATTTCCTTCTATGTCAACCAATTTGCGAGATAATGCCTGTCTGTGGGACGCCCAGTACATGAATTAGGTGTTATTAAGTATGGTCGTTGTTAACAGTCCTTGGAATGTTTTTGTAATTCCAGGCACTCTTGATTTTTACCGCTGGATTACGCCAAGCAGATGGGTGTGGAACTAACAATGTATATTGCGTAACAACCACAACTTACCAGTTTTGTTTCGTCTCTGGATCGACCACCACCTACGTACCAGCTTCCTCCACACTCAGTTGTTCCTCATCGCAAGTCTGTAGCGAAACTGCATCGACTTCGTAAGGTTCATTCGTATAAAATGTCTGTCATATTGCTTAACATACGATGTATGTATATGAGAAGTAACAAGTTCTAAAAACCACCCTAAATATGAGAACGTAACCTGTTAACCTGAACAAGGGTCAACATCTTTTAGTCGAATAAGTCTATTTTGTTCGCAAAAGTATTTGCAAAATAAATTCCACTCCATGGTTAAATACCATGCTTGAATATTAAAATAAAACTGTTTTTACACGCAAATATTAATAATTCACAATTAAGAATTAGTTAAGTGGTTATGCTCAGTCGCAAAGAAAAAAAAACCTGATTTTGCTTCTGTTTTAAACAATAATTGTTTCAATAATTTTATTGGCACAAATGTTACATTTGTAAATAAAAGTCGCAACCTAAAAATGGAAAAATCTCAGTGTTTTATCTGAGCTAGACCTCTATACTTTTTTACGAACAGTTCGACAGTAAAAACATATTCGAATGTCTCCCAGTTGTGTAGCAGCCAGTTCTGAGGATACAACCTCATCCACAACCACGACTACTGAAGCCACAACCACAACAACTACTGCACCCACAACCACAACCACTGCAGCCACGACAACAACCACTACTGCAGCCACAACCACAACCACTGCAGCCACGACAACAACCACAGCAGCTACCACAACCGAGGCAGGTAAGTAAATGGGGCATTTCACGCCAACTAAATGAGGTAAAAACAAATTTCTGTTTGAAACATATCAATCGATAGTGCTTGCTAAAAAACTAACTTCCTTAAAATTTTAGATTTTTTGAGCCACAAGGAGAATTATGGTGAGGGTGAGAAAATACAAATTTTCGTTTCGACTCTAAAATTTCAATCTTTCGCAATAAGAAAATGAAAAAAAATTAAAAAAGAAGGTTGCAATGGTTTTCGATTTTCAAAATTATTGGGGGTAGTTTTCACCCTTATTTTGAGGATTGAATGTTTTAAATCGAAATTTCGAAAAATATAACGATTTTTTTTTCAGTTTTTTTTAATTTCTTTCTTTTTTTGTACTTTCGATTAATTTTTGATTCATAATGGGCGTCGACTAGGAACTTGCCCAAAAAAACGGCCCAAATGTGAAAAAACGTGGTTTTAGCGTATTTTCTCATCCTGAGATAGTAAATGGCAAGTGAATAATATATTCCAAGGTTTTTGGGGTCGCTGATTACGATTCTAACGTAGAAAATTTCCCGTAGAATACGATGGTATTTTTCAAATTTCAAAATTTAGCCATTTTTTAAAAGTTGACTACCATATTGGATCGGCCATTTTGTTTTTTGAAAACCTGACGTTAGATTCGTAATCAGCGACCCCAAAAACCTTGGAATATATTATTCACTTGCCATTTACTATCTCAGAGGATGAAAAAATACGCTAAAACCACGTTTTTTCACGTTTGGGCCGTGTTTTGGGCCAGTTCCTCGTCGACGCCTATTATGAATTAAGAATTAATCGAAAGTACAAAAAAGAAAGAAATTAAAAAAAAATTGAAAAAAAAATCGTGTCGTACTTTTCGAAATTTCGATTTTAAACTTTCAACCCTCAAAATAAGGGTGAAAACTACCCCCAATAGTTTTGAAAATATTTTTATCGTATTCTACGCAAAAACACATCGAAAACTATTGCAACCTTCTTTTTATTTTTTTTCATTTTCTTACCGAGAAAGATTTAGTCGAAACGAAAATTTGTATTTTCTCACCCTTACCATCCCTCTCCTTGTGGCTCAAAAAAATCTAAAATTTTAGGGAAGTTAGTTTTTTAGCAAGTACTATCGATTGTGATATGTTTCAAACAGATTTTTTTTACCTCACTCTGTTGGCGTGAAATGCCCCAAATATAATAGAGTACCTTAGATACATAAAAATACACGGTAAGTATGAAAAATTAAAATGCTCATTGTGTAAATGCATCTTATGTTCAAAATATCGACTGGTTTATTGGCCTCGTGTTCCCCTACTACTGTTCCCCCAATAGCTCCTCTAAAAAGTTTATAATACTTATTTAATAGCGAATAAAAAATAAAAAGCCACAAATCTACATTATCCCTCTAGAAATGTTTACGATTGTGTTAGAGTGAAAGTACACGTAGAAAAACGTAGACATATAACCACTCATGCATGGAAGTATCCCTCGAAGTAGACGCCTACCCTCACTAAAGGCTTCACGAGCTTAATTAGCGTTATAACATAAAATATTTGACTAATCCGTACTGAATTTTCAAAACATGAAAATATGTTACTCTTTAACGTCTAATCACTATATTAACACATATCCACGTGATGTTCCCTCTTCATTTTATAATTATATATTTCCACTTTACCCCACCTTTCCCTACCATTTGTACATAACATACTCGTAACTAACCTTATCTACTAAAATGTCGAAACCCTTCTTTTTATTGCAGAAACTGAGGAATGCGGATCCAAAAGCATACGATGCATCACATCGACAACTTACCAGTACTGTTTCGACACTGGTTCCACTATCATTTACGTTGGTGATGTGCTGACTTGCGGCGATGGCAAAACTTGCGACGCAAACGAGGGCACATTTGCGTACGTTTTCGTAAGAAAACAGTAGTTTTAATACGTCTTATTTCCAAGCCTACTTATAACTTACATAGATCTATATTTCGATCCTTGTTAAAAATCTTTTCATCGTTTCGATTAGAAAACTTTTACGAAAATACTATATTGAGGCGCTCAAAAATTAAGTAACGTCTGCAATTCTTTCGCCTCTAATTACATATCCATTTAGCACTGAACTGAAGTTTTATAAATACGTTTTGGCACAATTTCTGATAAAATAACGACACTCTTAATCTCTTTTTAGTTGTGTAGCGGATTCATCAGAAGATACCACAGCTACTAGTAGTACCACTTCCACAACCACTACCACTCCTACTACCACTACAACTGCTACTACTACAACTGCTACTACTACTACAACTCCTACTACAACTACAACAACTCCTACTACTATTACAACTCCTACTCCTACTACTACTACAACTCCTATTACAACTACAACAACTCCTACTACTACTACAACTCCTACTACTACTACAACTCCTACTACTACTACAACTCCTACTACTACTACAACTCCTACTACAACTACATCTCTTACTACTACAACGACTGCCTCAACAACCACCACAACTACAGCTACTACCACATCAGGTATGGTACTCTTATTCAGGTAATGCCAACAGTCACATACTAGCTTATCTAAATCGTGAGGAAAAAAAACACATATACCTGTATGTAATTTTAAGACCACACTAGGTTTCCTGTTGATTTCTAAAGAACACGATGCATGAAGAAATAATACAAAAGCTGATTGCTTTTACATTTCTGCGTTTTTAACAACATAGGTAAGAGGTGATTTTAAGTTGATAAGTTTTACTTAATTTGTTTTAATTTTGCATTTGGGATGTATGTACTGGAACGATACGCTGTTTAATGAAAGGGGTAAAGGAAGATAAGCCAGTTAAAATTTTGAACATAAAATACAGTATGTTTAGGTACACAACGAGCAAAGTTTTAAATATTTTACTACGCACGTCTAATTTTAACTACGTGAAATGGTGACAGCTAGTAGATGGTGTCAGAGTAAAGCAAGCTGAACCATTCAGTGATTTGTGTTAGCTGGTTTGAGTCCCGACTATAATTATAAAAGCCTCGATTAAATAATTATTTGAGCCTCGATAATTATAAAAAAAGTCATCAAATCTGGCTATGAACGAGAGAGATGGAAATAGAGGTTATGTCGATGCTCGAAGTGAAACTTTGTTGTTATCAAACTTTTGACAAGTGGCTGTCACAATTGTAAAGACTGTCACATAATGTAACAGCCTAAACAATTAAGTAAGGTTATTTTAAGAGTAAGAATAGAAATACGTCTTTTTTTTTCTCGGCAACTTTGATGACTTTTTTTAATAGCTCGTTATTAGTACGAGACGAAGTAAGAAATTGAGCTCACTCTCGTCACCTCAATTATAGATTTTTGTTGTAACCACCCACGGTCAGATTAACAACAAATTCAACTGAACCGTCGAATAACAATAAACGAGAATCATTCTCATTCCAGTTTGTTGTGACCTTGTCAGACCTACAAGTCCTATTTAGGCGCACTAGATTACGCGATATATGTCACCGTTTTATATTTTTCTAGTTACTGCGCCTTCTTCATGTACCAGTGCCGGCGTCTACGAGGCCTCGAACTGTAACCAGTACTACGAATGCGTCTACGTGATGTGGTGGTACGAGTTGGTGCTCCAGACCTGCTCCAGCGGCGAAGCCTTCGACAGTTCAACTGGGACGTGCGTAACTGACAGCACCTGCAGTTCTTGAATGGAGAAATAATCGATTGTAATTTAATAGTATAACTACTATGTTATTAATCTGCTGTTTATGTAAACAATAAATAATATGGTAATAGTATGTATGGTTCTTTATTATTAATAAAATTAATTTAAATAGTTTAGGTAAAGTAGATCAAAAATCGGTTTAAATAGGATAGGCCCACAAAAAATGAATAGTCTGTGCTGGGATTGCGACCAACAGTAATCTGCCACCACGTGATAAACAACAACGGTACAACCAGAATATATTTGCCCGCGAATTACGCACAACGCACGTAGTTAAGACCACATCCCAGTGATATAAGAGATACCCATAAACAAACAATATCAGACTGTACTAGTTCGCAGCATTCACGGCTACAAAAAAAACTTCAATTCAGAAAAGCACAATTTCAGGTGTTGTCTGTTGCGGTCAATGACTGTTTGACCTATTTGGTAACGTGTATCTTAAACCAGATATTTTTTTAATCACCTTCTTTATATTTTTTTTAATTAAAATTCTGTTTTATATGTTTTGCTGCCTTTCTTCTATAGCTGGTACTTTCTTCTATATTCTACCATTCCTCCATAGTTTCCAATGTGAAATTCAGAGCAAATATTAATTTAAAATTAACTATGAATCTGTTACCAGGAAACGTTTAATAAAAACTCTATAAATTAACAAAACTTTTCCCAATTAACAATGACCTTTAAATATGAAATATGAAGATCTAAACCTTTCTTATCTTGAAAATAATGAAATTTTATCAAAATATTTTCCAGCAAAACTTTTATATAACAGATTGTACTGCCAAATCATTCCAAGAAGAAAAATCTCGTGTAATACTAAATACACATTTCCTTATCTAAATTTACGTGAAAGTTAATATCGTCAGTGTATGTAAATCTTTGTCAAAACATCGGTAAATCCAAATCAAATATTCATATCTCATATCAAAACAAAACCTGCAATGACTTTTATCGTTACCATTTAAATTCCTTTATATTTTTTTTTTGCAGATACTAAATAAAAATCTATTTACAATTTTCTCAGAATTCTGAAGCGGCAGATAGTTACAAAGCTACAATCATCTCCAATGTACATGTTATATACAGACCTACCCATAAAATATCAACACGAAATCATTTTAGAGTACGTAATAACAATCCCGTTTATTACTGTTTTTTAACTTGTCAGAAGTCTTAGTTATACTCTCGCCTATATAAAATATAATTTACACGTGGTTACTACCATTTTTATGAAGATCACATTGCGAGATACAATACATGGTCTGATATCTTGTTTCCTTTGTGTTCAAAATGAAATCATTCGTTGGGGTAAGATACAGATTCTAATTTATTGTTCAAAACGTTCTGCATTTATTGTCAGTGTAGTTTTACCTCTCACTTTGCAGACATAGTAACAAATATTATTTAGATCTAGTTTGCTACAAGGCGTTTGTCTTTTTGATGAGCTGAAAGTAATAAAAATCATGTGACAAAAAAGTACATTATACTGTATGTAAAACATAAACAACTATCGCCTTGAATCACTCCATATTGCAATGTAACTTATAACATGAATGTATCGTGTACACATCGATATATAATAAATTGAGATCATTTTAAGGTAGTGTTCCTCTTGGTTGCGAGTTTTTACTGCGTAGAAGGGTGTGGATCGAAAAACATAGAATGTATCACGGATTCGACGTTCAAATTTTGTTTCACCGTCGGTGATACCATCGTCTATGTGAACAGTATCGTGCTGTCTTGTTCAAACACCACAACGTGCGATGAAACCGAAGGACTATACGCGTAAGTTATATTTGATACTAAGACGCTTATTAAAAAAAATCACGCGGTGTCAAATCATGAGATCTAGGAGGAAATGTGATCTGCGTGGTCAGACTAATTAAATCTGACCTCCAAAGTGGCATTAGATATTATGAGAGGAGTCATAGCTCGAAAGTAGAAACCAAAACTTGCCGTTAAAAAAATTATTCGTTCTTACTGACCAGTTAAATTGATCAAACGAAACTGAACTATTAGACCAGGCGGTATCTGTTTAAACGAGGTAGTTTGGACTTTTTCTATATGCTCCCTAATTATAAGTTAAATGCCTCTGAAATATTTAAAAATAAAAAGTTTGTTGAAAATTTGTTGTTAAAGAAAATGTAAAAAAACTATACGACCTTCAAATCGCAGCTTAGGAACCCTTTTGAAATGATAAAACAACACATCAAATGACATCTAAATGCGTCTGATAGTTTTTGTACAATATTTGGTGTGTTGTTTTATCATATCAAAAATGTTTCGTCAATCTTTAAAATAACGACCTTTAGTTTCATCATGACTACTGCTGAAGCTTTTACGAAGTCCTCTATTTGAATTGTCATTTTTATTAAATGTTCATAATTGATCTCTAAGTTTATACCTGAACCTTATAATACTTCTAATGTATTTTTTTACAGTTGCATCAACTCCACAGCAACAACGGCAACGTCTACAACAACTGAATCTACAACCTCGTCTACAACAACTGAATCTACAACCTCGTCAACAACTGTTAGCACAACTACAGGTGTGTATGTGCAGAGTTTACCCTTCGTACTAGTTTATTGTCGTTTATGAGTTTGTTTACCGAAAAAAATATTATTTTAACAGTTGTCATATTGAAGAAAGTGTAAAACAGCCGAAACGTAGAGTAAATAATAATCACACTGTGAATGTCATATAAAATGATTTCTATAAAAATTTAGAAGCTAAAAACTGAGAGTTATAATTATTGAAATATATAACATAACATATAAATCCCACGATAAGAAGACTTGAAGCAACGTAACAGCAGACAGCAGTGGCGGCCGGTGGAATTTTACATGTTTGTATTTCAGTAAGGAGACATGGAACCCACACCATATTTTAGGGGTGGTTACTAGACCTAAGTAGAAGGCTATAATGGCAAAAAAATCTACAAGGAAAACTTGCGAATTTTTTTTTCCAAAAATGGCTGCTTCCTGGCAGATCTTGGAAACAGCTCGCAAAATATCTGCGAAATATTTTTTTTTCATAATCATTTTCATAATCAGTAAATACATTTTTTTTAATACTTGTGATTTTGGCAAAATTCTTATTTTGCTTAGATACAACTATTGGAAAATATCACAGAGGATGAAATAAAAATTCAAATTACGATAACTTTTACAGATCTCAAAATATCAAGAAAATCACAAGTATAAAAAAAAATGTATTTACTCGGTGATTATGAAAAAAAAATTTTGCAAGCCGTTTCCAAGATCTCTCCGGAGGCAGCCATTTTTGAAAAAGAGTTTTCCCACGTTTTCCCTGAAGATTTTTTTGCCTTCTACTTAGGTCTAGTAACCACCCCCTAAAATATGGTGTCTCCCTACGAAATACGAACATGTCAATTTCCACCGGCCGCCACTGGCAGACAGTCGTTATAACTTATGGTGGGTTCATGCAGAAATTTTTAGTAATAAGAATAGTAATAAGCATAAAAGTTAAACCTTCGTTTTATAATGACCCAGTTCATGCAGCAAATCCTTATTTTTAAAATTATTACTAAAAAATTATGTTTACTGCATGAACTGGGTCATTATAAAACGAAGGTTTAACTTTTATGCTTATTACTATTCTTATTCTTATTACTAAAAATTTCTGCATGAACCCACCATTACTTATTCGTTAAAAGACTGTAAGAATGAAATAAACGACGTCAAAGGTTAAAGTTCATGTCGCAACAACAATATGTTCTACGTTTTTTCTATAAAATACGTTTCGCGTTGACTTCTGTACAATGCCAATTTCCATTTTTTTAACAATTGGAATAATTACAATCACAAATGAAGGGTCATAGGAATTGAAATAACCTGTTTTAAAGGCCCAGTAGCTCGAAAGGCCTAATAATTCATTTATTTTAGTAGACTACAGAATATTGAACAACTTTCTTGGATTCCTTTTTTGCTAAAAAATATTTGTAAGGAAAAAATGCATAGCAATTTAATAAAAACAAAGTAAAGTATCTTACTTTTAACATAGCATATGTACTGAAAAAAAAAACAATTTCAAATATCACTTAAATTCTAGCTACTACACCCATTTGACAAAATTTACATGTTTTTGGTAAAAAAATTGCGAAAACATTTGGCTTTATTTAAAACTATAGGCCGCTCTATATTTCGCAATTTTTATTACACGCATGGGTATTTGTGTTTGTGCAATTTCTTGCAGATATAAATATCAAGTCCTGAGCTAGGTATGATTATTGCGGCTACACTCGATTCGTGCATCATCTTCTCGCTTAAGTCGCGAAATTTATTCTCTCTTAAGTCGCAATCATAACCTCAACTTTTTCGTGTTTGTAGTTGCAAAAAGAAATATTTAGAGATATACCACAGCACTTGTTATAATGAAAATGAGCCAGCTTAACGAAAAAATCAACGTAAGTATACCCAGTCGTGCGTGACAAAGTTCAATTTTCCACTTGAATTTTAAATGTTCAATGTTTTTAAAAAACACCTAACCTATTTTAAAGGTTAGGTGTCTATATTTAATGTATTAGACAATCATTTTTCTAAATAAAAATTGTACATATTCATGCGAGAATCCAATTTCCAAACGTAGTTCTAAAACTTTTACAGGCAGCGACTTAAGAGGGAACGTTTCGTGACATAATAGAGAAAAACGTGGTGAAATAAGAGGGAATGTGAATTAAGCGAAGGTGACTTAAGAGGGGTTCGGTGTACATAAATTGCCGCAAGAAAAATTGCGAACTGTAAAGCGGCCTTAAGCATATTGAAAATATTTAAGATGTCTTTTTTGGGGTGTTTGAAAAAACCCTATCTAGTATTTTATACTGGATTCTTTTTACATTTTTTACACAACGTTCCTAAAAATGCTATCGTATTTACCTCATACGTAATATTTTTCTAGAGGTAATTTCAAAAGGTATTACACGACAACATACACACACAACTTACTAAAACCTCTTAATGAGCCATAATTTATCGTTTACAACTAAATTATGTGCGTATATTGTGGTAATAACTTTTCTTCAGTCAACACACACACCTGGTGTAAGTAATAAATTCTCGAAATACGAGGCTGTTATTAAAAATCAAAATAAATCAAAATTCTTAAAAGGTAGACACCATACCTAAAACATGTAGTTTGTCGTTCAAAAATAAAAATAATAAAAAGATTTTTTCCCAAACCATTTCTACGATTTTTTTATCTAGTCTTCACCAACAACAGTATTTTTTTTAACAAGTAGGCCTATAATATACAAGGAAACGTTCAACTGAAAATCCTACAATTTTTATACGTCTAAATTTTTTTTGTTTCAGTATCTGCTCCCGACTGTTCGGTAACCGGAGTCGGTAACTATCCAGCCGCAGCTTGTAATCAGTATTACGAATGCACCTCCTTTTTGTGGTGGTACTACTTGAACCTAATGACCTGCTCCTCCGGAGAAGCTTGACTCCACGTCCCAGACTTGCGTCACTAGTACTACTTGTGATTCTTGAGAATAAATGAACTGAAAAAGATGTTTTACGAATTTGTATACATATACATATATATTTTTGTAACTTCCGCCAAGGATAATAAATATTTTGTAGATAGTGGAGCAAATGCTTCTGTAAAAGAATCCGAATGCCCCGTCAAACCTGCTGATTTAAAAATATAATATTAAATTTATTGGCTTGAAACAGACCGGCAAAACCTTGCTAAGAAAGTATCGTAACTTTTAATTAAAAATAACGATAGTTTAAAAATATAGACATCCAAGAAAAAACGTCATCAAAATTGGCCGAGAAAAAAATATTATTATTTCTAAATCGAATTTATAACCTTATTTACTTGTCAAGACTGTCACATCATATAACAGCCATTGTTTATTTTACAAATTGTGACAGTCACTTGTCAAAAGTTTGACATAACTGAAAAGCTTAGACATGACCGCTATTTCCATCTCTCTCGTTCATAGCCAGAGTTGATGACGTTTTTTTTTTTTTGGATGTCTCTATACATATTAACAAATTCAATTACATATGACGATTTGGGGTTTTTAACAAAGCTGAAGTTAGGCAGCCAGCTTTACAAATAGTTAATTTTGCCATCTAGTAGCGAGTCAACGAAGTATGAATCTATATGAACTGGGAATAAACAGAATGTACGATACATTGAGCTAATGGATGGATAGGCAGTAGAATAGTCCCCACTCCGCTTTTTTCGGCGAATTTTAACAGCAGCCATCTTGTAAGTTAGTTAGCACACGTCGTCCTTGTGTGTTGATAACAATGTGTTTTCTCTTCTTACTATGTTCAATGTACTTTATATTAAGTGAATTACTTTTCAAATAAAGATATTTTGTAAAAAACATTGTTTTGTCACACAAGACTCTCAACGTACCTATATATGGTTTTTATATAATGGTCTCTGAAGAATATATTCGTTATTGACCGTGAAATAATTGTAATATTACTAGTATACAGATTAGGATAGAGATTTAGAAAAGACTAAAGGGAATGCATATATTATCACAGTATCAGACCTAATGTTAAACGGCCATAATGGCGTAACCGCAGGGCCGGATGCAGGGGTGTCGGGGCCCGGGGCAATGAACAAAGTGGAGACCCCTGGAGGAAATAAAATAATTTTCGTTTGGACATTCTCGCATTTTACCGTATGAAATTAAATTATGCTTCCTAGGCCGTGCATCCGGCCCTGTACGGTAACCGTGAACAAAGCAGGGTTTTTTTTTAATTTCATTTGGTTTCGTATGTTAAAATTAGTGCTTGATTGTAATGGTTTTCAAAGGCTTAACACATTATATGAGACATCCAAAAAAAACGTCATCAACTCTGGCTATGAACGAGAGAGATGGAAATTGCGGTCATGTCTAAACTTTTCGGTCATGTCAAACTTTTGACAAGTGATTTTCACAATTTGTAAAATAAAAAATGGCTGTCATATAATGTGACAGTCTTGACAAGTAAATAAGGTTATAAATTCGATTAAGGATAGAAATACGTCTTTTTTTTTCGGCCAACTTTGATGACGTTTTTATTGGATGTCTATATAATAATACACTACAGGCAGTGACATATCACAGGCAATTTGACATTTGACAATTTTGGACTTTTATTTAATTCCAAATTATTATAAAACATTGTTTATTACTAGATATTAATTATTAAGCACAGAAGCACTCTTGAGACTATGGCCTGTGTAATGAATTGTTGCAGGACCAATTCCAAGTTTGTTTCTGGTGAAGCCACCATATTGGTATCACTTTGTTTATATGCCCTTTTCAGGACTTCCACGAGTTCTTCTCACTATTACCTAGATTTCATTAGCTTATGGTGGGTTCATGCTGAAATTTTTAGTAATAAGAATAAGAATAGTAATAAGCATAAAAGTTAAACCTTCGTTTTATAATGACCCAGTTCATGCAGCAAATCCTTATTTTTTAAAATTATTACTAAAAATTATGTTTACTGCATGAACTGGGTCATTATAAAACGAAGGTTTAACTTTATGCTTATTACTATTCTTATTCTTATTACTAAAAATTTCTGCATGAACCCACCATTAGTTATCAAATAAATTTTATTTATCATATTTAATAACAAGTAATTTAACAACTAATATGACAGTTTGAATAGGAACACTTACTTTTAATTTCATATACACCTATATCATTTATTTAAAACAATTTAATCCCTTTGGTAAAATAATGAATATCATCTACATACATGTATCGTGCAAATACAGAACGAACTTTGATTTAATACGATAACAGTAGGTTTATATAACATTAGGGTCTTGCATAAATGGATCTTGAACATAGAACAAACCAAAATTAAAATATAAAACAGTATTTTGAACTTTAGAAAATCAAATGCAGAAAAACAGACAGACGTATTTTACTTTTTTTTAATATTGAATGACATGTTTTACATAAACCTACCATAAATAAGTATATAAAAATACGTTGAACGTTATTTAATAGTTTTTTTTTAAAAGTATATTAAAAATGTATTTAAACATTGCAGGCATCTTTTGAATTAATGTATTCTCTGCATTACTTTATGGTACAAAAACCAGTATATGCTAAACATGAAACTCGGCGGGCTCTTCACATTATCCTGGGAGACATACTTTTTTACTTCGTCAACAGACATTTCTATGACATCAATAATCTCATCGCCGATGCCACCGCCTTCCGATACTTTCATGTCGTCCGTGACTTCACAATAAAAACGCAGTCTGCAGACTTCCGAGTGTACCAACTCCGGATCTGTAGGAACCGATTTTCTCGAGACTGGCCACAGGCACATTATAACCACATTCTTCTAAAACTTCCTCTTTCGCTATCACATCCAGCGGTAAATCTTTATCCACTATACCCGCACAGAGTTCTATGGTTATGCCCAGCTCTGGTGGGTACTTCTCCGTATCTATTTTATTGTCTACTTTCCTTTCTTCCTCTGGAATGGTGCCGAAATACACAGCAGGTCGGAATTGTTTTACGAATATGAGAACATCCCTAGTTATATTGTAAATGATGATGGCTACGCTGTCGTGAACACTGAGTAGGTCCCACGTCTTTTTCGTGCCGTTCTGGATGTAATGCATCGTAAAAGGCTTCATATAAATGGATTTGTCCAAAGGCTTCACAGTCACGTCAGATACTTTATCCATTTTCGACAAGTTTAAGGTTAAGTGGAGTTTTTATAAGACAATAGATAATTTTACGGATTCGCTCTTATAAATTTCCGATTTGGAATTATATTTGAGGCACACAGTCCTGTACAATTAAACAGTAGTCAATGACAAGCCCAAAAATCGATAAAAAAATGTAAGGTTCAAGTTCAAACCGTAAGTTGTCAAACCAAAGAGTACTTTCCCAACAGAACGATAATGCAGGATCAAGATCAGAAAGAATATGTAGAATAGCTGCTAGAGTTTTTGATTTTCCGTGAAGTATTTTCTCTGTGAACTTCTTTCATTCAAAGAACCATTGGGCGCGTTCAACTATGCAAGTGGTTAAATGCTTTCGCATTTGATATAATTTCAGTTCAAGTTTTAAAAATAATTAAGCTTATTGATGGCATTAAGTGTTTTCAAAAGTAATATTTTAAACCTGTCAAAAATTCAGCTCTCATCTAGCATAAAATTTTTTCTAGAAAAATGGTGATCGCTGGTCTAGCGGTCTGCAAAAATTTACAGCTCAGCTCAGCGCTAATCCAGCGCCTGCTTAGTTGAACGCGCTCATTAGAATATGAGGTTTTAAAATTCTTATAATTGGAATGGTTTATCAATTTATTCTACAACTTCCGTCTTATCTACTGATTTCTATCTCTTCTAGTCTGATATTTGTCTTCTCTCCTCCCAAAAATGATTATCAATAAACGTGTAAACAAGTCATATGTTAGTTCCAGGAAGATGATCTAAATTACGTATATTTACATGTTGGTAGTTGATGAAGTTATCTATCTTTGTAGATTCTATGTCTTTGATGTTTAGTCCGAGAATATTATTCTCGGGTTTAGTGTCGGCACCACTTGCTTGGTACATATTTGTTGTTTTCAGCACGGGGCTGAAGGTTGGATAGCAAATATCGCAACATCATGCCATCCCACCTTGTCATTTGATTTAGTAATGTTTGGTGCAGACAACTTTGGCCCTACTGCTAAAAAGAATAACCGTAAAGTAACATAGTGAAATACAATTCTGATATGTGCAAGAGAGATGACAATCGTGAACAATTTTAATGTTAGTTAATTTTGTGTTATATGGATGGCAGATTGGGTCTTTGTTTATTATTTTCATCATTTCTGTTTTGTGAAGGAGAATGGTGATATTCTTTAAATTCTGTAAATAAAGGTCCTATAGGATATTCCCATGCTAAATATCCTATGGGATAATCCAGTTTTTTACGAGTAATGTTTAAGGTTGTATTTATTGCATAAGTAATACTTTTTGTTCATCTAAAATCGTAATAATAGCCGGCCGGCATTACAAATTTCAACCATGTAGTATTTATTACTTTATTAGATAAATATTAACTAACAATAAATCTACTTTTGTAGTGACGACGCTTTTAACAGTTTTAACATCAAAACACTATCTACATGTAAACAGCAGGTAAGTTTTTTTGCAAGTAATTAAAAATATTTTACATTGTACTAAGCCTGCTTTTCTTTTAAATACTTGTATACCTGTTGTATTGCTGTAATAAAACCGATAAATAATATAAGCATACTTAGTCATCATGATTGTGTAAACGATATTATAGATAAATGTATTAGACTTACAACTTATAAATGGATCAAATAAAAAAAAGGCATTATACAATTCAGTAGTGGATATGCAAAAAAAATTAAAAAATTTGAAGCCAATTACAGTCTACTTATCTTACACCAACTAATTACATTTTAGTTGGACGTTTCATTTAGATCATTTAGAGTTCTAAATGAGTCCATTTAGAACTCGACTTTTTTAGTACAATGATGAACCAAAGAAGACAGTGACGAATACCAAATTTTTGAGCCGAGGGAGAATTTTATTTTTGTGTTATATTTATTAACATAATTATTATTTATCAGAATATTTAGTTATGTTGATAGAATTTTATTTTTTGTTTATTGTCATTGTTTTTTTTTTCATTTTATTTGCCTATGTTTGACGAAAGTTTCAGAATGTTATGTTATATATAATTTTTATTTCTTGGCAATACCAAGAGTTTGATGATTTTGTTTTAGAATAATTTTTCATTTTAGTTGTTTATACCTGGAATTACGTAATTTGTAGAACTTGTTTTTAAATCAGAATAATACTTGCAATTTATGTCTTTTACATCATTTTTTATTGTGAAATAGTTAATCATTTATAGTTTCGGTTAAAGTTTTATGCATTACGTGTTACCATAAGTATAACGCCCAATTTTTTCCACCTCAAGGTATCACCATCTTGACGAAACCTAAATTTTAGGTGGATGAGGTGGCTTGCATGTTCCAATGATCCTACGAGCTAAGCCAGCGGTAGCATGCGATGCTACTGGTAGGGTCACCCATGCTGAACAGGTCAAAGGGAAGGAACCTGACTAAGAGTGATACAAACTGCTTTATACTATAACATATAATGGTATTGTTATGTAAATAATGTTCTATTGTTATATCTTGTTAATAAATTTTCCTTATAATTTTTTTGTTTCTTTCTAATAGTGAAAATATAATTTTATAACTGAAAACATCAAATATCAGAGATAAAATTATTATTTTTACTTTTAAACCTTGAATGCTATGTGAAATTAAGGAAAGGTTCCTCCCTAATTTGAGGGAGGAGGTTTTTTCTTAATTTTACAAAGTATCGAGTTTTAAAAGTAAAAATATAAAGAAGTAAGTATTTTTAAAAAGCCCGCGCTGTGCCATATAGAACTGTCAGTGTGTTGCCATCAATTAAGCAGTAGGTAGCGCTTCTAATCCTATATGTTTTGTGGTTTTCAGCTTTTTGTGTAATGGCGTCTGATATACAAGAAAGCGATAATATTAAGTCACAAAATAAATATTCCATATTATTACCTACTTACAATGAAGTGGAAAACCTACCCATAATAATATGGTTAATTATTAAGTATATGAATGAAAGGTAATTTTCTAACCTTAATTCAAAACGTAGAATGCCACAAGTCCTAAGTATAAGTGTTTTTTTACATTTAAATAATTACAACACGTGACCTTTCTAGTGGTTACGATTATGAAATTATAATCATCGATGACGGTAGCCCTGATGGGACACTGGAAGCGGCCGGACAATTGCAGAACATTTACGGAAAAGATAAGATAGTGCTGAGGCCAAGGGAAAAAAAGCTGGGCTTGGGAACGGCGTATATACACGGAATTAAGCATGCCACAGGAAATTTCGTCGTTATTATGGACGCAGATTTAAGTCATCACGTGAGTTCTGATAAATATCGCTTTAATTCGTCGAGGATAGTCCGTAAAACTTTTATAGTCGCTTATTTTTACTTCAACTGCTTTGTATAACCCGCATATTTATAAAACAATCATATCGTGTTAGTTCAAAATCTAGCTTTGTTTGAAATTAGGCATAATAACCTTCATAATGTTTCCGTATTACTTTTTTTGCCACGTTTAGTGAGGAATATTTTTATTTTAGCCCAAATTCATTCCGCAATTCATCGAAAAGCAACAAAAGGGAGATTTCGACGTGGTTTCCGGCACGCGCTACGTCGGCTCGGGCGGCGTGTACGGCTGGGATTTCAAGAGGAAGCTGGTGTCTAGGGGTGCAAATTTCCTCACCCAACTCCTACTACGTCCCGGCGCTTCCGATCTGACCGGCTCTTTTAGGTTATACAAGAAGGACGTGCTGGAGAAACTTATCAAGAGCTGTGTCTCCAAGGGTTACGTGTTCCAAATGGAAATGATAATCAGGGCGAGGGAGTTTAACTATTCCATCGGGGAGGTGCCCATAACCTTCGTCGACAGGGTTTATGGGGAGTCGAAGCTTGGAGGTTCGGAAATCGTGCAATTTATTAAATCGTTGTTGTATCTTTTCGCTACAACTTGAATATTTAATCTTCAAATATTTTATATTTTTGAATATATATCTAATATATGTTTTCTTATGTTTTATTAAATCACATTAATTTTTAATTTGTTTGCATTAAGAAAAAGAATGTTTGGCATAATTTCTTCTCATACGAGTTAAAATTCAGTTGGTCGCATCAAAGGAAACACATCTTACTGGTGTTCTTATCAATATATTTATAGAATTATTTATAAAATGTACAATTTTTACAAAAACGAGAAACTGAAATGAAATCATAAGAAGTCCATGTCCAGGGCGTTGTATAGGGCTGCGATTTCGTTGTGACTGGTTATCCGCCAAAATGGGAAATTCAAGGACTTTGCCGCCGCCTCCTCGTCCTGTCCGTCGCCTATCACGACGTATGTGCACTTGCGCCCGAATCTAGTAACTATCCTCTCAAAACAGCTCTCTTTACCTAAAAAAAAAAAATAGGACACTTATTAATTCTTAATCCTAACATACATTCCTTTATCTTTACTAAAACTAGGATTCCGTTACACAATTTGTCCCATAATTAAGTGTTATATCTCGAAAGGATTTAACGAACATAAAAAGTAAGTATTTTTCTATAAATCCTTGTCCTAAATTGCTCTATAAGAGCCTATATAACTTGTAACATCAACAACAAATACATCTACAAATTGAGTCAAGTGCTTTAATAATGGATCGTTTACACATTTGTAATGTTTTTTTGGTAGAAAATTAGTTATTTTGATTATTTGTACTTCATAAAAAATTTATATTGCTCCGCTTTGCACCAGCACTTGAAGTCCACTGCCTTTAGAATTTTTTTATTTCTTATTTCAATGTAACGGACTATACTCAATGTTTTTATAAACAAGTTTAAAAGCAATTACTTAATACTGATTGTGAGATTATATGCTTACCAATTTTGGTTGCAGAGTAGATGTTGTCGATGGGAAACACACCTCCCAAACCGAACAATAATACTTTCGCCAAGGCCGGTATCAGCTGCGTGGTGGTCACTAAAACGTTAACGCAGTTGCTTCTGGAATTAATTAGGGTTAAAGCATTTGTTGGCCAGCGTAAGCCAATTGTCCGTCACGGTTTCTATTTCCGCCCTCAACTGGAGCCACTGCTCCCTCTTGCTTGATCCCAGGAGTCCGCCCACGCTAAAAATAGGGAAAAGATCGATATAACCGTTGAATAACGACAGTTATCGAGTAGTTACCTGTTTCTATAATTGTTGTACGTTTCCTTAATTTTTCGATATCTAAATGCCAATTTTCGCATCCAATCCACCCCCCTCTCACGCCCGTGGCTAGGCATAGGTTTCCGCTGCCGGCCGCCGAAGACTGGAAGCCGTCCGTGCTGAAATTGTAATTGGACAGATCCTGCCCGTTATCGTCCGAAGATACATCGTCGATATGTACCTGATCACATTCCTGCAAAACGGAACTTAATGATAAAAATATCATCACTTTTTGTCAAATACGAGATAATTTTGATGGTTCTAAATTTAAATTTGCTGCTGTTAATTAGTTTCACCAAGTATATAACGGAGGTTACCTCAATATCATTGAAAAAGAAGTGTGTGTCGGCTAAGTTGAAAACCATCTCTTCCATTTTGAACCCGAGCTGTACGACACTCTGTGGATCCTGCAATAAAATACATTTTTGCAAATAGTTTCACTTCAAACGGGTCAATTTTATGTTTCCCGAGAACACGCTGACGGTAAATCCATCAAGAGCTCATGAAGCGAGAACACCAACAAGTCTTTGACATGCTAAAATTTGCACAAAACCATTACGTACCTTCTGATACTTGGTTGCATAACTTCCGGTAAGCAAACTATGAAATATAATGATGGTTTCGTCTAGGTCCCAAATAAAGACTCTGTCGGTAGTCGACTCCGGTGTTGTCGGTGAGACTGTGTTCGTTCTCCTACCGCGTCCTCTTGTTCCCCTCGCTTCCGATCCTAAACTTCCTGCAGAATCCCTAGACCTACGTGCGCTGTCCGATTTGAGGGGCGATGTGGATCCATCTGCCAAGGCGATCCCGTTCGAAGAGTTTTCTAAAAAAAAATGAATTAATTTAATGCATTTTTTGCCCTCGATGCATTATACTACGAAAAACGATACAGTAAGCTTTTGCGTGCGATTTCAGTGCATATTTTTAAGTCCAAAATAACTTTATTTCAGTGTTAAATTGGTATTACGTTGATCTATTTGTAATTCTTACAAACTGGTGATATACACTACATAATTTTCTTAAAAATAATTGTTAATTAGGTAACAAATAACCCTACCATCACTTTCTGAATCGCTGGTATCACTATAAGGGCACAATATCATGTTGTCTTTAGAGATAATTAACTGCCCAATTCATTGCCATTTAACTTTATATTAATATCGTTTTTATAACATTATTGTAAAATATTTAAGCTAAGTAAGGTTATAACCTTTAAACATTTGTAAATAATTTTGACGTTTGTCAACACAACAGGTATGTAAAATTGCTTCTTCTTCTTCTTTTGATCCATAGTGACCACAGAAACTCAAGAAAGCCTAGATCACGCAATTTATTAACATCCGAAATTAGCGCCATCTTGGCTTGGAAATCACGGTATATCTGCTTAGGTCTGTCCGTAATTGAAATGTCGATATGGATGAAACAATTTGTCGTAACAGACGAAACTTACCCAGAATCGATGAGGTCGTCAGCTGATACGAACCAGTCCCTATGCTTCCATTAGAACTCGGGGAACTAACGTAAGGCGAGTAGTTTTGAGTGTAATAACTTGATGCGTATTGAGACGTCTGTGGATCCGAGAAAGATGGCCCATATGCGCCGTATTCTATAGCCTGGAAACATACCATCAGAGTATCACTTTTCCCGTAATTTTACTGTGGTCTTTTAATTTGTCAAATCTCATTAAGTTTTCAATGAGAAATGTTTTGTTTCTTAAGATTGAGTTGGCCAACATACCTTTTGTTATTGTTGAAATATAATTTGTTTTGGTCAAGTAGGGGGCGCTAGCTTTACCCCACTCGTTTAAAAACAACAGAAACGGAAATATAAGATAAGCTTTTGATGCTGACTGTATATAAAAGTGACTATCATCATTGACTATATAGATGGATTATCAAATGTATCCAAATAATGCGAAACACTAATTAAACCTTAATTGTATCTGGGTCCGGAAAGTGTGCTACAACGCAAGGTCGGCACTATACAACTCTATGATAATTAAAGTATAAACCGTATTTATTAAGCGCCTTGTATAATAAGTTATGTACGCGTGTATTTTTTGCTCATGCATACGTACGCCACTGACAGTTCCCAGTAACGCGCACTGGGATGTTCCAGTGCGGGTTTTTGAGAAGCCTGTATACCTATAATTTAGTCATTTAGCGTAGCGGGCGTTTCGTAGTTCGAATTAATTGGAAATAATTTTGCACTGGGTACGTATTTCTTTTAGGGTTCGTGTAGTGTATTTACATATGATCTGATTTTGTGTGGATTTTTGCAATAATAGCACAGTCGTTACCATTGTAAATAGACTGAAAAATATTGAAAATTAAGAGGATTTTACGATAGAAAGATCACATATTTTATGTATCCCTTGAAATCGTCGTGTATATTTCGTAGGTGCACACCGAGAGTGTGAAAGACATTTAGATTCAAATATCCATCAAAAAAATATTACTGGTAATGCTAGAAAAAAAGAATTTTGGTTTGAATTGTGCATAATGTTGTGCGGGTGTAGCCTTTCGTGGAACGTGGTCGAGAGTATTCACTTTAGACGTATTTTTTTTTTTGGCAAATACAGGTATGTATCCGACTTTCCATTGCCTAGTAGCCATACATTGCGTAAAACATATTTACAGAAGACATATCAATTCATCATAAGTCATAAGAGATATCAAAGAAGACATACGCAATAAATTTCTGTGGCTGACATAATGTGAAAGAAGTGGATGACACAACAGATTTTTGTGGCAATAAGGTCGTTAATGTTCTAATACGAATTTTAAGTGTTTCAGATATTTCGCTCTGGATATTGATAGCTAGTAAAGTAAGTAGAGTATTGCAAACAACGGCTAAAAGTATAGAAATAGTAGTGACAAGTGCATTGTCCTCTGTACATGTAAAAAATAATAATGTACTGATGTTAGTGACAACAAACAACTGTTAGTGATACAAACAACTGTGCGAAATTCGTGAAAATTTTGCGTGGTGAAAAAATTCGTCCTCTTCGTGTGAACTATTTTAATTTGCACCTTTAACTTCACAGGTGTGGGAACGATCATGTTCCTTCTACAATATATGTACAAGTAAATCGTTCACGTTTAACGAGAAGAAATGCAGAAAGACCACTGGTTGTGGCAACGTACGTCAAGCAATCGGTGTTTCTAAACGACATAATCGATAGATACATATGCAGATTATTAACACATTTTTACTCCTGGCTTTTTGGTCTCGCATACGTCCTTTCGTCGATGACATGACGGATTACGAGTCCGACCCTGCGTTGTAGCATACTTTCCGGACCCTAAAGCCGAATTCTCACCGGATCGGACCGACCACAATTGTCCAGATTTCGATCGCGCGACAAAGATCGTGCACATAGTCGCAAACAGGTATGTGTTCACTGACACGATTTGAGTCGTGACCGATTTCAGTCAGGTGACATTAGTCGTGCACGACGCAGCGTGCAACGTCTTTGTCGTCAGTCGGCTGTATAACCGGTGCTGTTTTGGTGTACACTCAACATCCACATATCCGAACTCCAAATTTCCGAACTCACGATATTTCCGAACTTTTTCTCACGATATTTCCGAACTTGTACTTCCACATAACCGAACTTGTCACTGATTGGTTGACGACAAAAACCGCGAAATTTGAAATGAGAAAAAAAATGGAAACAATAATGCGATTGTTATCAAACATTTCGATTGTCACAGAATTCAGCAAAGAGGAAATCGCCCTCCCTCAGCAGCACACCTGAGACAAGAGTTCTTCTTTGTACAAACCAGTGAAAAACACTTCTTTCAAATGGCGTATCATAAGTACCGGTGCACTTTATTGTGTCAATCCGTCCACTCAATTTTCATCTTTTTTTCAGATTTTTCAAAGTAAATTTCTTTTTTTCCAAGAATTTCTGTCACTGACGATTTACAAATATTGTACATCTTACATAGATCAACATTTTTAACATCATTTTTTGCGTGATTTATCAAATCCAGCTTTTGCTCCAAGGTTAGCCTCTTAGCAGGCTCTTTTCTCTGCAAATAAACAGTACAATAATGTTTGTTTTGTATCACGGTTTTCTTAAAAATACATATTTTCTCATAATTTTTCATTTCAGTTTGAAATTATTATAGGTTACGTCAACAAAATGTTCAATAAAACAAACCTTTACTTTGAATTACAAAATAATTACCTGCATCACTCTCTCCTTTGCACCTGACATTTTTTTGTTTAGAAAAACGTTCTTTTATTAACATGTACACATGTATGTATGTATTACATTTGCATAAAAACCTCGAAAAACAAAGAAAAGAACTAGAATAAGCCAGAAAAACCCTTTGCTCATGCGCCAGCAGTTCGGTAATCCCGAGGTGACGAGAGTTCGGAAATGTGGAAGTCTGCGGAACGTAAAAGTTCGGAAATGTGGATGTTGAGTGTACTATTTGTGAATTTGTGCGATTATCGTACCGATCCGATGGACATGAGATCCTGAGATCCCTCGATTTCGGTCGGACCGACCGCAATCCTGATCAGGACGATGTTGGTCGGTCCGATCCGGTGAGAATGCGGCCTAATAATCAAGAATCATGGGATCGATTTGTTTAATTTTCAACTGCTGATCAGTTTTTTTTATTGAAATACATATTTGCTTGGCATTTTTAAGCCTTATCGCGTGGCGTACGAACTAAATTAGCTAAATACCAACCTGTGCCGAGAATCCTTGTGCAAACGTTGAGGCTCCTGGAGCAGTGTAAGCGTATGACGCGTATTGATTGGATTGACCCGATGCATTGAAGGGGGAGGACGGGGAGGAGTACGACGACGCGATGTAACCCGCGCTGGCTTTGCAGGCGGGATTCAGCCCCCGCGATGAGTACGCGTAAGACGAGGCGTTGTAGAAGGGCGACGAAGTGTTTATGTACGAGGAGGCGGAGTTGGAAGATCCGTAAGCTTGTTGCATACTGGAAAAAAATATGTAATTAAAGGGTGAATGGCAAAATGACGCTGCGCCATTTAAAAACACGCGACATATTTCAGCCAGACGTCGCTCCTCCGCGGCGTAGAGAGTATCGCTTGTAAAACATGCCATCTTTGTTTCTCCTGCATATTATTTGGTGGTGAACAATTATGGACAAAGATGGGATTGACTGATTTAAATCATTTAGGAGTTCGAATTAAAAAGCATGTAGTGTCGGCACGACATATGAAAAATGTTTTGTAGTTCACTATTTTTGGAAAAGTAAACGTTGTAATAAATGTAAATTTTACACAATATAATTAATTATGTGCGTTTGACTTGGCATTGAGAGGACATAACATGAAGAGTTCACGTCCACAAGTCGGCTCCATATAATTTACAGTTCCTCCTAAAATGTTTTATATGTCACTCACCGTGAAACGCTCTGTATATCTACATTAATCTACATATATTTTGTACAAAATCAAAACCGATTACGCTATTAAATGAGTACAGTGATACCACCACTCAATAGGTAAAACAATATAAGCGTTACGCTCGCCTGGTGGTCGCTCAATAAACTAATTACTTGGCCATCGTTTATTCAAACGTCCATTTGAGTGCATTGTGTTTTGAAAATTTTCCGTTTATATTTGTGTTGTATTCATTAAAAATTATAGCAGCGTTATTTTTGTGAGTATTATAATTACAATGAATCACTATTGTTGTGTACCTCGCTGTTTGCCCTGGAATAAGAGGGATCCCCAATTGACTTCATGTATTTCCTGAACAAGGAAAGCATCAAGTTTCCCTCGTAAATAAATTTGGTCAAAAGGAACGTATGAACGTATAGACAGACGCAAGGCTTGGATATTTTACTATATACTATACAGTTGAAAGAAGCCCATCAATAAATTTATGAAAGTCTATTCTCTTCATTTTGCTGAGGAGGATTACTTTTATCGATGTAAGTTTTAGTATTTTTGAGGCTAATGTAAAGATATTTATAATTATTATTGTCTGTTTCAGCTAAGGAATAAAAAAAGCGGAAGATACTGAAAAAAACTGCAGTACCTTCAAATTCATGAATTCATGAATGACCTGCATTCAGAACATGTTCTCCCTCATATACACACTTTGAAATTACAGTGCCTTCTAAAAATTCCATATATTTCAATATATACAATCTGATGTCTGCCATTCTACTTAAAAATGTATTCAATAAAAATATTAAACAATTTTGTAAAAAATCACATGTATACCTTGAGGCGTTTATTCAAATTTTTTCAAAATAAGCCGATCCAACCTAAAAATGTATCTTCCATAGGTATCAATCTAAAAATCAAAAGAAAACCAACTTGTAAACAGTAAACCTTGATCACAAAAGGTGTTATTAGGCAGTAAATAATCAAATACTATACATAAACAAGCGACCCGCCCCGGCTTCGCACGGTTTACGACATCACATTAGAAACCTATAAAATTATCAGTGTTTCTCTACTATATTATGCATGTATTATACATATAAACCTTCCTCTTGAATCACTCTATCTATTAAAAAAAACCGCATCAAAATCCGTTGCGTAGTTTTAAAGATCTAAGCATACATAGGTAGGGACAGACAGCGGGAAGCGACTTTGTTTTATACTATGTTATGATAACAAATTAAAGCGGCAACTTGAATATATGTAAAACACATTAAAAGCAATGTAAAAACAAATGGCTAATGGTCCAATAATTAGGTCGCAATTTTTCCGCGCTGGCATCTTCAATTCTGACGCCTACAAGGGCGTAGCCAGGGGGGGGTTAGGTGCGATCACCCCTCCCCCCAAATGGTCAAGTAGACACCAAAATAGTGGGGGGTTTGCGCGTGCCGTTGCCTTCAATGACCTTTTTTTTTTTGCTTTTTTGTTTAATCTGCATTGGACGCCCCCCCCCCCCCCACAAAGAAAATACTGGCTACGCCCTTGGACGCCTATTGTATTGAAATAAAAACTATAATGCAGTGTTTTATTGGATTTTAAATTTCGCGCTTGATATTCGTTGTTAAGCGGTTGGCAGCAAATCCGAAAACACTACACTGCACAATTTATCACCGAATGATGTTTGTGAGAAAATCTTGTAGTCAAAATTATTTCTAAATACTGAATAATTTCATAACAGTCTCGCATCAGTGCGCCCTAAAACTTAAATACGTGCACCGGTTTTTATTGTATGTATTTGTACGAAGTACATTTCGCAAAGTTCGTTACACTAAATCAAAATACCAAACACCCCTTTTTGATCTCATAGAAATGACGCAGGAGAAAAGACGCATAAAATTAAGAATATTTTCAGAACCGAGAGAACCAAGAATAAATTCTCTTTCTAGCCGTTATACATGCCTGTAAAACAAATGGTCTTCTGTTATTATTCAGCGACAGGTTACACACCCTCGAGTGTTGGCCGCGTGAGTTATGTTCGTTAAACGGACGGGCCACGGCAACACAGAAGAGCGACTCATTATACAGGGTAAATCACTGAGAATCGGCAAGAAACGCTATCCCGTTGTTAGGGTTTAATCGCTTTTAAACTTCAGTGCATAAAAAAAAATTGCACGACCCACAACCTGCGTATTTTCATTTAGTGAAACCTTCAAGTCATTTATCATTAATTATTTCTAAATGGTTAATTTTTGTTTTCGGCCGTATTCTGTATGGACAATCCACCATTATCAATACACTTTGCAACACTTGAAAGAAAAGGCAGCATACTAACAGTGTATACTTCATTCAAAATAAAGTTTTAGAGCGCACTGATGCCAGATTGTTATAGAATTATTCAGTATTTAGAAATAATATTGACTAGCATATGAAAGTTTGGTTTTTAACGACAGAAAAATTAGTAGAAAAAGGCACGTGGAAGTTTCAAAATAAAAAATATAAATAAAAAAAAATAAATATTTTCACAAACACCTTTCGGGTACGAATACTGCAGTGAAGTTTTTTTGTACATACATATCAATTAGTATAAATTTTACGAATAGCATTTGTATTCAATGTTACAGTGTTTGTAACCCTCTTTGGAGGATTACGCTTTCTACGTGGAACACTACGCCTTTGCGATTGATGAGTTCTGGCCGCTTCTCCGCTAGAGATGTATTCAAATCATCCAGTTGGCGGCAGTACACATCGAAATCAATCGTCTGGTTCAGCGGTAGGAGCTCGAAAAACACCACGCCCTTATAATCCCACCATATTGAACGCATAACTCTTCTCTGGTGAAGATCAGCTTTAGATTCTTCGGTCAGTTCCACTGCACCACGATCCCTTATGTCGAATATTATTGTAAACGATCCATTTTTCATCGCCGGTTACCAGGCGCTTCAAAAACGGATCGATTTTGTTGCGTTTGAGGTGAATATCGACGATATTGATGCGATTGGTGAGATGCATTTCTTTGAGCTCATGAGGAACCCATATATCGAGCTTGCTGATGAATCCCAGTTTCCATAGATGATCGTGATCGGTGGAATGATGAAGGTTTAGTGTCTCCGCAATGTCACAAATGTGGTCAAATGTGGGACTGCTTCAATCAGTGCCTTTATTTGGTCGTTATCAGCCTCCATGGGCCTTCCGGAGCAAGGAGCATCGGTAGCATCAAATGCACCAGCACGGAATTTGGTGAACCATCTGTGGTACTGACGCTCTTGTAGGGTATTGTTACCGTAAATTTTTTCACAGGCCTGCCTTGCGTTCTTCCTTTTGCGGAAATAGAAAAGCAAAATATGTATGCCGAAAATGCACAATTTGATCTTCCATTTTCAACTTGATGTAAAAACTAAACGACGCGACGAAATTGAGTACTTTTTTTCTGAAATGAAGGTTGAACTGTCAGCCGTCAAATGGTATAGCACTCGAGCCTATCGTGATTTGGACATTTCTCTTGTAAAAATACATGTAATGCCATCTATTGCAAAAATACGTCATGACTTTTCAGATGTTAAGGGTGGTAATGGACCATTATTGTGTTGTTTGTTTTTTTTCAAAATAGCGTATCAAATATGCTACTCTTAGCAACAGCTGTTTGACTGTTTTGGCATTTCGCAAATGGTAGTATGACGTCTATAACACTTTGATAGTTCCGAAAATAAGTTCTTCAATGCAAGATAAAAGTTTGAAGCTCAAAAAAAGACACAGACCACTATTAAAGCCAATGTTCAGTTCATCTCGTCTCAAACTGTCGACAAATGTCATGTAATACAACACGGCAACGTCGGATCTGCTGCCAACTGCATAACAACGAATGTCGAGAGCGAAATACCATTTGGAGACGGCCATGGTCTATTGTAAAAAATGGGTAGGTAGTTGCTACAAGACCTAATACTTTTAACGAGTTATTTCAATCACCATGTAGTAGTAGTAGGTACCTTTTTCATTTCTGCATTAAAAAAACCCTCCGGCTCTGTAATGTCACAAGTGGTCGAATGTAACTGCTGCCAACTGCATAACAACGATTATCAAGCGCGAAATTTAAAATTCAATAAAAACATTTGGAGACGGTCATGGTCTATTGTAAAAAATGGGTAGTTGCTACAAGACCTAATACTTTTAACGAGTTATTTCAATCACCATGTAGTAGTAGTAGGTACCTTTTTCATTTCTACATACAAAAAAAAACAAAACACAATAAAAACAAATGATAAGTCCTGTACCTGTTATAATATGAATGCGCCGACGAGTACGATTGGGGGTAGTCCTTGTCGTACAAATTCCCTATGTCGATAGGCGTCCCGTAAAAGGACGAATTATCCTGGGTTGCCGCTGCGCAGTCCGAATCGGTGAGTCCTGGACTCCTCACCTCGCTCTTCACTCCTGAGACAGAACAAACGGATAACAGTTCAAGTCATTTTACGTTAAACTTTTTTTTTTGTTAATTTCATAATATAAATGTATCGTGAGATAACAAAAGTCTTCAAAAGTATGCCCCGGAATCTAACCCGCACATCTGGAATTATTATTCTTAGAACTGATAAGTTTTTATTATTAAGAAAATTACATTACTGTCATTGTTATTGCATTATAACGAGCTATTAAAAAAAGAACGTCATATAAGTTGGCCGAGCAAAAATAGACTTGTACTCATATTGTTAACCAAGAAGACTAGAACTAAGGAGACCGAACTCGTTCGGTGTCATGGGCTCATATCCGTCCGCCTCCAGAAGGCGCTGTAAGCAGTGGTGTACTCGACGTCACGTGATGAATATTTAATATGTCATTCCATACAATTCTTTACTAACAGCTAGTGTATAAACTAAATAAACTAAGGGCCGCTTTACAGTTCGCAATTTTTATTGCCGGCGAGAAAAATTGCAGCAATTTTTATTGCGCGCACGCGTATTTATGTCTGTTTGGACAATTTCTGAACAAATAAACATAAATAAGTGTGCGCGCAATAAAATTGCTGCAATTCTTTTGCCGGCAACAAAAATTGCGAACTGTAAAGCCTTTAAATATGTAAACTATAAAACTTAATAACTGTCAGCTATCACTAATGACTAAATCCGGCTAAACAGCGCGGCGGCCCACAAAGTTTTAACACATCTCAACCTTAAATAATAGGGTAAGTTTAACACACCTTTTTATAAATTGCAACAGTTTATTGTTTTCATGAATTTTGTTTTTGCACATACAAGTGGTAAGTAGTATGACGCGTCCGATTATGGTCCGCCACCCAGATCTGCCGACATATGTCACAGTATGCTTACATGCCGTTTGGCTTTAATAAAAATGCAATTCGAATGTTAAATAAATATGGTTCGAAAGTGCTGTGTTGCATTGTGGGATACAAGAAGAATTCCGAAGCGTCAGAATAACCTGACATTATTTCAAATAACTGATGTGTGTATGAATTGAAATATTTTCCTTTGTTGTATTGGTAACTCACTCACTTCACTTTTTAGGTGATGACTATACACCTCTTACAGAAAGGATTTATAGTGAAAAAACCGTCAGCAAAGTTTGCGAAAAAAATTTCAAAAAAACCTGCAGAACACCCCGGGATCTTAGTAACGCTTTGTGGAATATTTGCAGTATTTTTTTTTCATAATCTAGAAACAAATATGAGACGTTTTTCGATTTGTTACAAAATATTTTTTTTTCAAACAGTTATGGCCATTTTGATTTTAATTTTTTGAAACAAAATGTTCCGGAAAATTAAAATTAAAATGGCCATAACTTTTTGAAAAAAAATATTTTGTAACAAATCGAAATACCTCTCCTTATAATTGTTTCTAGATTTTGAAAAAAAATATATACTGCAAATATTCCACAGAGCGTTACTGAGAACCCAGGGAGTGCTCCAGTGTTTTTGAAAATTTTTTTCGCAAACTGCTGACGGTTTTTTCACTATAAATCCTTTCTGTAAGAGGTGTATTATAGTCATCACCTAAAAAGTGAAGTGGGTTCCATGCGTCGTTTTCAAGATACGGCTAACTGAAATATCACCAACCGCCACTGATTGCAAAGATAACAACAAATTAACGAAAAATATCGAGCGTCTGCCACATGTATTCGGTATTCGCATCACGGACATTCACACGGACTCTAACCTCTAACGCACACAGATTAGTACTGAACCACGGTATACCTATATCTATTTGTATACTGTGGTACACAACTGCTTACAGCGCCTCTGGAGGTGGACATATGTATTCGAGCCCGTCACGTTATACAGCGAAAAGCCGCAGCTCTGTCTCCTTAGTCCTAGTCTTCTTGTTGTTAACCCTGGAATGGAAGTCGCCTCTCAACCCCCCTTAATGGAAGTGTCATGAGTCAATTTGACTCATCACTGAAATAAGCATAAATAATCTGCATCATAATGTTATTTCTTAAATTTGAATAGTATAACAACTTGTACCTGTAAAAAACTCGGTTTTTCATTGATTTTTCCACAATACCACCTCAACCCACATGGCACAGCTTTCATTTTGCAAACGAGTCAGTATGAGTCACACTTCCATTCCAGGGTTAATCTTAAGTTTATAACCTCATCGAATTGTCAAGGCTGTCACATTATGTGATAAATAAAAAAAACTTTAACAAAAAGAAACTGTTTTCGAAAAAAAAGCCCCATTAAAGAAATTGACAATCGTCCATATTTTTTCCTCGATTTCATTGATATTGTGTTGCTGAAGGTCTTCTGAAGTTTGACAATGACAAAGTTTCGTGTCCAGCTGCGACATAATCGCTAGTTCCTTCTCTCCCGTTTGACAGATAAAAGGAATTGATGGCGTTTTTTTAATGGTCCGTTACATAATTAAAAAAAAAAACATATACACAAAGAACCTAAAAAATATACTCTATACATTATATAAAATATGATTTGTCGTTGTAATCAGAAGAACAAGCAAAAAAAACTAACATTGGGTGTTAAAAATGCAATTTCAGGTATACAGCTCATTTTTGCTTTATTGTGTTCAGGCAGCTCATTGTGAAATTTCAGAAAAAATAAATTGCTCCGTTAAAAAATTTGTTCGTAGCTCAACAAAAAAACGAAAAAAAAAAGCGGAATGGGAAATCTTACGGATCCACCCTGTACACTACACACATTCCATTTCGCATGAGGTGGACAAAAAATGGTGTTCGGCGAAGTTCGGCCAAGTGTTCACTCCGCATTTTATTTATAACAAATACGAAGTGTGTAAATTAAGTAATGAGACTGGCAACGTAGCGCCCGATCTAGCAACACTGCGGAGACGGGACTTGGAAGGGCGGTAGGTTAACATGTAATGCACCTTCAGTACAAGTTTGAACTTGTTAGAGCCATTTGCTTATTCTTTGTGACTGTTTTCGAAAACCGGTTTTTTTCTAGTGCGTTATAAAAATGAGTGACATTAATTTAATATCAGGTTTTGCTTCAGACTTGGACACAGCGCAACGGATACTTTTGCAAAACTTCAACACGCCTACGGAGACAGTGTTTTTTGCAAGAGCCCAGGCTTTTCGATGGTTTAAGACGTTCTCAGAAGTAAGAGAGTCGAATTGAAGAATAACCACGCAGCGGAAGGCCTTCATCTTCAAGAACCGATGAAAATGTCGATAGAATACGGGATTGCGTTCAGATCGTCGGTTGATGACAAGAATGATCGGGGAAGAGTTAAATTTGAATCCAAACATCAAGAATAACTGAATGTTGCATCACGACAATGCACCTTTTCACACAGCCATTTCAGTTAACGAGTTTTTAGCCAGTAAAAACATTCCTGTGGCTCCTCAGCCTCCTTATTCGCCTGACTTGAGTCCTTAAAAAAAAAAATAAAAAAACCAGTCTCATGGCTTAATTTACACACCTCGTATAATAAGATTAATAAATGTAACCCGTTTGTCGCCTACAGTTTTACATCAGTACTTAAAATGCCTAGTATGCAAACGTGCACATGCCCCTGTTCCTCGACGAGATAAGATATTATTTTGTCTACTATATGCTATATGGTTAATGCTAAATCAGTACTTTTTATTTATTATGTCACGGTCTTAGGAAAAAGCGAGGCGTACGCAGTAGGACGAATTCAAGAGCAAACTCAATTTTTATGGCATTCCTCGGCGAGCTGACTGTAGGAAAGTTGATTCTGAAAAATGTGCGGGAAAGATATGTATGAGGTGTGTAAATTAAGTAACGAGACTGATCTTTTTATTCGAATATAATTACAATGCAGTATTGTCTCCTACATACATAATAACTTCCTTGGGATGCCACCAGCAGTGCTGGAACTCATATACTGGAATAGCCTTCAGCTGGTCGCCTTACAGCCGTTTGAATGTTTTCTATGGTCCCAAAATGACGTCCCTTGAGGTGATATTTCAATCTCGAGACGAGGAAAAATTCACAAGGACTCAAGTTAGACGAATAAGGAGACTGAGGAGCCACAGTAATGTTTTTACTGGCTAAAAACTCGTTTACTGAAATGGCTGTGTGACAAGGCGCATTGTCGTGATGCAACATCCAGTTGTTCTTGATGTTTGGTCTCACACGCATGACCCTTTTTCGAAGTTATTTAAGAACCTCTCTGTTAAAGTGTTGATTTACTGTTTGGCCTGGAGGCACAAACTCATTGTGGACAATTGCCTGGCTATCAGAAAAGCAAATCAGCATGCATTTGATCTTCGACTTGCTCATTCTTGCTTTTTTGGGTGTTGGAGATCTTGAAGTGTGCCATTCCATGCTTTGGCGCTTGGTTTCCAGGTCGTACTCAAACACCCAAGTTTCAACACCGGTAATGACACGTTCCAAAAAATGGGGATCATTTTCAATCGATTCCAAAAAGTCAAGACACCTTTTTTCCTGATGTCCTTTTGTTCCTTCGAAAGGTTTTTTTTGGAACCATTTTTTGCGCAGATTTTTCTCATCCCCAATTCGTTAGTCATAATCTGATGAGTAGTGGTGTGATTCAAATCTATCTCTTCCACGATCATTCTTGTCGTCACCCGACGATCTGAACGCACAAGATCACGTATTCTATCGACATTTTCATCGGTTCTTGAAGATGAAGGTCTTCCGCTGCGTGGTTCATCTTCAATCGACTCTCTTACTTCTGAGAATGCCTTAAACCAGCGAAAAACCTGGGTCATGTCACTCATTCTTAAAAAGCACTAAAAAAAAAACGGTTTACAAAAACAGTCACAAATGACTCTAACAAGTTCAAACTTGTATTTAAGGTGCATTAATGTTAACCTACCGCCCTTCCAAGTCCCATTTCGGCAGTGTTGCTAGATCGGGCGCTACATTGCCAATCTCATTACTTAATTTACACACCTCGTAGATGTGACAAAAATCGTATTATTTCCACATGTGTATGTACGTACATACAGCGTGGTAGAAAAGTCGCGCACAATGCCTGTGACTTTTTAATAACCTTGTATATGAAAAAAATCCCCTTGACAAATCCCCTTTTTCATCAGTTTATGTGGTTTGTTTATGTCAACATGAAATAATTTTGTCTTTTCGCGTTGGTTGTTCCGGAGACCAACTTTATTTTTTTAAATGACAACCCGTAGGTTTTCTCTCATTATCTGAAAGAGCAGCCTTTTCTCTTTACTGAACACTATACATCTGGTACCTGTATGCTTACATAAAGGAGTTTTCGCAAAAAACACGTTTTTTTCATACACAAGATTGTTAAAAAATTACAAGCATTATAATGCTTGTGATTTTTTTAGAATTAATAAAAAGTCGCGCATAATTATGCGCGACTTTTTTCGCCACCCCGTATAAATCCTACTTAACTTTTCGAAATTCAAGACGCATTTTTCCCGATGACTGACACAAAACTCGGTACTGACAACCACCTTCAGACACTACACTTTACCTTTCTTACCCTGTGTCTCCAGCAGAGCCCATGACGATGTGAAATTCGTCGTCGACGGTATACAGGGCGACGCCGAGGTCGACATGGGGTCGGAGGTGTTGTGGATGCCCGAGGGGCGGTGACCGGCGGCGAATCGCAAGTAGAAGAGGAATGGCCGCTCTGGGGGCTGCAAGCGGATTCAGCTTCTAATCTGAAAGGAAGAAAGATTTTACGTAAGTAACTCCGAAAACTCGCAATGGGCATTTATTTAATCACGGTTGAAAACAATTTTCCATTTAACGGCGTTTCGCCAACCATCAGGAAGCGATTTAAACTGAAGTTTCACCAGTAGCAAAAAAATACATGAAACTGTTGTTTGATTATTGATCACACTAACTCAGTTTTGTTTATTTCCTGATGGTGCCAACACGATTGGTAAAACGCGCACGCTGAGTGCAAAAAAAACGTTCAAATGAGGATTTGTTTCTAAGACGTCAGTCTCACAGCAGGATGTTTTATTGTCTCATCAAATTTTCAAAACGGAAGTAAAGGTTTGTGATATAATATCACTCAATAAGTCCATAGGATGATTAATAAAATAATAAAACAAAAACTTTACGCAATATTCGACTTTATTCATCAACATAGTCTCCTTCAATTAATTCCAACGCTTCTCTAACATTTATATGCCTTTCTGATAGAACGTTTGTCCAACCCTTCAAAATAAGCTTCAGTTTCGGCGATCACCTCCTTATTGGAGCCACATCTCTTTCCAGCGAATATTTTTTTGGGTAAGACTTCGGTTTAGAAAGATGGATAAATTTAGGGGTCGTATATATATTTCGATAGAGGAGGGTCCCCTGAGTATAGAGGCACTTTTTTTTTAGGAAACGTCCCCTAAAAAAGTTATGCATTTTTTTATATCCCATGTTAAGTCTATGGAAACTTTTACTTAGCAATACATGTCATAGATGGCGCCAAGAAACTACAATATTGACCTAACCCAACCTAACCTAGCAAAATATATAGGAGATATGCATGACTTACAATAACATAATATAACCTAACCTAACATATCTTGTATAAACTTAATAAATGAGATACAACAGAAATATATCAAATATCATTATTTGGTCGAAGACAGACGCTATCTTTCACCTTCCTAATCTGTGCATGCGCAGGAATTTCTAGTATCGCCATATATGATTACTATTGCTAAATAAAAGTTCACATAGACTTAACATGGGATTTAAAAAAATCATCTTTTTTAGGGGTCGTTTCGTGACAAAAATATTCATGCCGCTATACTCAGGAGACCCTCCTCTATCGAAAAATATATACTACCCCTAATTTTATCCATCTTTCTAAACCGAAGTTGAGCCTTTTTTTTGAGATGTGCGAACAAGTAATAGGCGCTGCGGGCTAAATCTGGAGAGTACGGTGGATACGGAAACAATTCGATGTACAGTTCTTGTAATTTTCCCATTGTTGCGATCGGCTTGTGACACGGTGAATTGTCTTGGTGAATGAGCACTTTTTTCCTCTTCATTTGGTGCCGCTTTTTCGTGATTTCGTCCTTCAAACGCACTAATAATGCTATGTTATATTCACTATTGATCCTTTTTGCTTTTTCAAGAGAGTCGATGAATATTATACCATGCGCATCCCAAAATACGGACGCCATCACCTACCCAGCCGACTTTTGCCTTTTTGGTCGCCTTGGACAACTTTAGCCGGTTTCTGTCCACTCAGTTGACTACCCATCTGACTCTGGAGTGTAGTGATGGATCCATGTTTCATCCATTGTCACATATCACATAGAAAATCCTTTTTTATTTCACCTAAACAGCTCCAAACAGCACTCTGAATCACCAACACGTTGTTTTCTGTCAAGAGTAAGCAAACGCGGTACCCACTTTGAACAGAGCTTTCTCATGGCCAAATGTTCATGCAAAATAGTGAATACACTGCCTTTTGATATCTTTAAGGTGTCACCTATCTCACGCAACTTCTCTTTACGGTCTTCCAAAACAGTTTTGTGCACTTTTTTTATGTTTTCTGAACATCGGTGTTTGTATGGTCGCGTTTAAAATCAGCAAACCACTTCTCTACCATTTGTCTCAATAGAGCAGAGTCCGACGATAACACTTGTCAAGTCATTGCTTTTCTTGAACGGTATTTTTTCCAATAAAAAGCAATGCTTTATCAACACACGAAATTCAGATTTTTCCATTGTTTTGAAAATTACAAAAGTAGCGTCACTGAAACCACTGTAACTAGTAGCCGGGATGTCATGAAATTTTTACACATATATAAAAATAAAAATAGAATCAAAGAAGTAGAAATTAAAAAAAAAACAGCGACCAGCTCTTTCCCTTCTTTCGATATTTATTTTCTTTTCGCGCCACAATACTACGTTTAATATTCCTCCGGTTCCTATGGCGAACACATTTCGAAATACATTAAGCTGCCACCGATTTTAACGAGAAAGGAACAACAAGTGTCAACTCCGAGTTAATGGTATTGAATAGACGAATAGATAAAGAAACAAAAAGCATATCCAACCGACCGGCCCGGCTAAGAGAGCAACGCCATTTGGTCCGCACATGTTCCACAAAAGTTAATAATACCCTTTATACCTAATTTCTTCGGGTGGTTTTTGTGCGTAGAACAGAGACCGTACAAGCACGGATTATTGTTATTGCCGGTTGACAGATTCAGTAGCAGTTTACGATACATAGGTGTTAGATAAATACGAAGTACGAAATTAACAAGTTTATAATGTGTTTCTGACGTGTTATTCGCAAGGTGGTTGAACGTCGTTCACTTGAAAGTTTACTAGAAAGTGGGACAGATATTTTTAATTTTTCTTATACAGTCTGTCCCAAATTGGTTATGCATTGGTATCTCGACTATTGTTAGAGATGGAAAGATGGTTATGGGGGGAGTTTTAGATAATATTATTACCTCTTCAACATTTTTTTTTCAAATTCAATTTATCTATAATCATTTTCGAGATAATTTCGAAAAAAATGAGAAGGTGAGTTTTAGAGAAGTTACTGAACTGGAAGTGATATTTTAGTAAGTACATTGCTAGGATAGTTTTTTAAGATACTTTCGGTGACATTATAAAAATATGTTATTTGTTTTATGATGAAAGATAATGACATGAACTTTGATTTTTTTACATGCATCATATTGGATTTTTTTTTAGTTGTGCACAAAATTTGCTTTTCAAAGGTGTATCACAATGCTCGAAAAACGTGTTGCCTCTTGTGAAATTAGTACGCAAAAATTTTCAAATTACAAACCAAGAATAATCAACTACTGAAAATAATGTCTGCAAAATACTGTAATAAGACCTTGACTGCTTAGAATCATTTTTTTTTTCGACCTGGCCCAAACTGCCGGAAAATCACAAACCTTTGTCCTATAAGTTAATGCTCTACTAACGCCTGATGTGTAAAACGCAATCAGTATGTGTTTTCCTATATTTTTGGGGATGCTGAACATACCATGGTTTATTGGGTTCTACTTTCCACCCAAAACAGACTAGAGCTCTAAGGAAATGACCATTTTTTTCAGTTTTTTAAAAAAATCTTTGTCCACATACATTCAAGTTATGTTCTGCATTTAAGCAATATTATTTTGACAAGCTCTATCATTTCCAAGGTATTTTGACCCACTGAACATTATGGTGTTGTCAAAATTTGGACCAAGTGCTCCTAAAGGAGAAACATTGACGAGAAATTGCCCCAAAAATTTCACATTAGGAAAAATTATTTTGATTTCCGTTCGGACTCTCAAAGAACTATGCCAAGTTTCTTATGGAAAATGGGCCACGATAGAGACAGATCAAAACCTAGCAAGAATTGTAGGGCATTAAGAGAGGATTAAGAAACTTCAGGTTTCAATGTTCTAAGTAGGATCCCTTAGGTCTTTGAGAGGACCAACGAGCGGAGAATGTCATGACGGTCGTGTGTCGTGTGGTATCTGGGGTATGGGAAACAAATTCAAGAAGACATGCGAGTACCTGCATATTCTGCCGAAGACATATTGTTGGTATTAGAAGTTTTGATGAAGAACAAGAAGTTGAAGTATAATAATGTCCTTTTTTTTCCTATATATCCAATATCTCCCTAATCACTGACATATAAATCATTATCTCCTTTAACCCGTTTCGGCCCAGAATGCCACTCGAAGCATATCGCTCTTCGGTGCCTCAGAACTGTTCCTATTCGTGACAGAAAAATTTTTAGGGGACATTTTTTGAAAGATAAAGACTTGCCCTTTCCGATGGTGTCAATTAAATTTGTCTAAAAAATTGTTAAATAGGCAAAAAAACAGTATTTTTACAAAAAAACACGATTTTTTTCGACAATTTTTTTTTTAAATCAATTTTTCAAGGGATTTTGGGTCTGCCATGAACCAGTAACCTGTGGAATAAATGTCTAAACTTAAAGGATGCATTGTTTAAATATCGATTTTTCTCCCCTGTGCATCCAAAATGGCACCTCAACTGCAAATTTTTTTGCAAAAAACTTCAAAGCCTGTTCATACGAAAATGACGCACTTTTTTTAAAAAAATGCCAAGAATAAAAAAGTTCTTAAAATCACCTTAAAATCACTTAAAGAATACGCTGGAATTTTTTCAGAATTTTTTTGAGCGATTTTTTTAATTTTGCACGTCAATTTTTGCAAAATTCAAAAAAAAAAATCGTAATCAGTTTATTCTAGTCGTGCAAATATTTAAAAGTTACAACTACTAGTTTTTTAATACATGAAAATAGAACCAATACTTTACCTTCATTAGCGTGTTTTTCTTTCGTTTTATATCATTTGAAGATAAACAATAGATATACTGTGAAATGTATTGCCCCTCTCATAAAAACATGTGTGTATGAAAACGAAACTTAAACATCAATTTTCTTTAAAAACTACGGCCCAGTATTTCTAAGATTTTATTACAATAAATATAAAGTTCATGATTGGCAAATGATAGATGTGCGAATATATCGAACTTTTTCATAATACGATATTAATTTGATCTTTAACGCTATTTTTCTCGAAAACATTGCACTTTTACGAAAAATTATCAAGAATAAAAAGTTCTTAAAATCACTCAAAGAATATGCTGAATTTTTTTAGGAATTTTTTGAACGGTTTTTTTGAATTTTGAAAAAATTGACGTGCAAAATTTAAAAAATCGCTCAAAAACATTCCAGCGTATTCTTTGTGTGATTTTAAGAACTTTTTATTCTTGGCAATTTTTTAAAAAAAGTGCGTCATTTTCGTATAAACAGGCTTTGAAGTTTTTTGCAAAAAATTTGCAGTTGAGGTGCCATTTTGGATGCACAGAGGAGAAAAATCGTTATTTAAACAATGCATCCTTTAAGTTTAAACATTTATTCCACAGGTTACTGAGGTTCCAGGTCCATGGCAGACCCAAAATCCCTTGAAAAATTGATTTAAAAAAAAATTTTGTCGAAAAAATCGTGTTTTTTTGTAAAAATACTGTTTTTTTGCCTATTTAACAATTTTTTAGACAAATTTAATTGACACCATCGGAAAGGTCAAGTCTTTATCTTTCAAAATATGTCCCCTAAAAATTTTTCTGTCGCGAATAGGAAAAGTTCTGAGGCACCGAAAAGCGATATGCTTCGAGTGGCATTCTGGGCCGAAACGGGTTAAGGCCCAAACTGGGCATAGTTCTTTGATCTCTAAGTTTACCATTACTTGGGCAACATAATTAATTCTGCGTTGTTGATGTTGATCTGACAAGTGTTCTAAGTTGTGAAGTTTATAATCGTGATAACCATTTTCTTTCAAATTTTTTCGTACCAAACTATATTTTAAATTCAACTCACGACAGACTTGCCGAATCGAGTTGGATGGTCTTCAAAATACTGCAAAACAGTGGCAACAGTATTGTCAGAATTGACCCTTTTAACAATTTTCCTTCCCTTTCGAGAAGAAAATGCCTCGTTATTTGCACGTAAATTGCGTTCCAATCTTACAAATATTTTTAAGCTTGGAATAACACGTTCGGGGTATCTCTGGGCCCATAACTGAACTGCTCTTCTAGGGTTCTTTTAAGATTCCCCATAAACTAATAACATGTCGACTTTTTCATTGTGCGTGAACATTTTTCAAAGTCAAATGACAACAAAACAATATTTGTCAACCATTAGCTTAATTATTGACAGATGCGACTTTGCTATTGTCTTACAAAAGGCTACTTGTTTAAATCGTGACGATCGCGAATTTTTTGATAATACTTTTTTTTTACAAATTTGCTTATAATTTTTTAACGGAAAAAGATAGCAAATTTTTTTCTTTGTTTGTTCAGAAAAATTAGCTCTTTTTAAATATGCTAAAATATAGGTATGTTTCTGGGAAAAAAATCGATGACGTCATTACTTCAGTTTCCAAATATGGAAAAATGTGCAAATTTGGTTTAAAATGGACCTTACTCAATCCCATTTAGGAACCTCTTTTCAGATTTTTTCTATCGTTTTTCCTTTTCTCATAATAGAGCTGAGACATCGAGTTTCGCTCACCCTGTATATTATTCAGAAATTCAAGGATTGACGCGAAGATTGGACAAGACTTTCTCACTCAATGCGTCCAAACACGTTGAAAATAATCTCTGAATAAAATTGGAAAACTGTAGATTGAAGATTTATGAGGTGATTCAACACCAAAATTTAGATTTTATGATAATTTGGCGCGTGTAAGACAAATTCAAATAACACCATGATGACCAGTGGGTCAAAATACGTTGAAAATGATATGTCTGGTGAAAGTAGCAAAATGTCATAAATTGAGCCATTTTTGGGGCAATCTCCTCATAAAATTGGCATTTCGGAGGATCTTAGAAACAATCCTGACAACGCCATGATGTTCAGCAGGTGAAAATACGTCGGAAATGATATGTCTAGTTAAAGTTGTCAAAGTCTAAGGGCACATTTCAAGAAATTACCGTGGCAATCAAAGGTTTAACTACATAAATTATTCTGTAAGAATATACATTCTTACACCTGACTTGATGTCTTCCAAAGCCTATAATTCCCATGTACATGTAGTATCACGAACCAAAATTTTGCATCTATTGTAGATTCAACACTTTATACGCTTTATCTATTGGCGATCTGAGACGTTTAATATTTGCAGCTGTTGTTAAAATGCCCCCAAAGTCCGATAAATTGTAACTAGACGCGACATACTCTTATATGACATTCGTTTATTTTTTTGCTTGACAAAAAAAAAACCTTATTAATTATGAAACCCGTTTCTCTGAGAAACCCGAAAAAAAATCCGACGATTTTTATTAAGTAATTTATTAATTAATTAACAGAGTTATTAATGTCTGTATACTGTCACTTTTATGTGGTTATACTTTTCTAATTAATTTGTACTTCTCAACATATGTATGTTTTTTTATCCCAGGCCCATCTTAACTGGCTCTTTTATTATTATTTGACTTCACGCTTTAATGTGTACATAATGTACAGTGTGTTCATTTTCATCAAATACAATGAACACACTGTACATATGTATCTGTTGGGAAAAAATAAAACATTACCGTTTGCTAGTAATGCCTTTTGTGTCATGGGATTTTATTGGTACTGTATTGTAGAGTTTTAAAATAAAATACAAGAGCAAGTCAAATATAAACCGGAATTATCCAAAATAATTTTTTATTAAGAGATAAAATTTAAACATTTTATTTTTCTCTACAGGGAGTCCCCAAAAAAAATGGATAATCCTTGGGGTGTTATAGGAAATTTAACGTTGAACAAAAAAGTTCTTATAAGCATGGGTCCGCAAATGAAGTCTTACTAATTCTTACTAATGAAAACCTCAAAAAAACACAAAAAACGTGTTTTTTATTCTTTCATTCTCCAGTTCTTTCATTCAAAAATTACTACGAAATGGCTCTGTATCAAAAAATGTCTGGAATCCAACCTTTTTAGTATATCAAATTTGGAGTAGAATGCCGCCAACCGCTAGTTTCCTTAATTCATTGCCGAGATATGATTTTTTGAAAAAAAAATAATTTTTGTAATATCCATGTTTTCTCACTCAAAACCTGGTTTTTGCCATAAATACCTAAGTTTATTCTTTTCAACTCGAACTTTTTTAACCGTTTGGCCTCATTTTCAAAATCAGCGGTAAATGTCTTCTAAGACTGTGAAAATCAACTCATCCAAGTGGTCACAATGGTTTCCACTATCTTCTAAAGTTCAGAAACAACATGAGGTAGTAAAATAAAAAAACAAGTTTCTGGTGATACAAAAACATTTTATCAAATGAATGAATTTTTTTTCATTTTTATTACAGCCAACAAGAACTTACATGATACTGCCATGTAACCCACTTTTTGGATGATTAATGTTTTATTTTAAATCATCAGGAGAGAGGTAGAGGGCGAGAGAGAGGGAGGGAGAAAGAGAGATGGTTAAAAAAAATTCAGTTCATGGCAAAATCAAGGTTTTGGGTGAGAAAACACGTATATTACAAAAATTTAAATTTTTGTTAAAAAAAATAAAATATCGGCAATGAATTAAGGAAACAAGCGTTTGGTGGCATTCTACTCCAAATTTGATGTACTAAAAGGTTGACTTCGAGACATTTTTTTGAATCAATGAACCATTTCATAGCATTTCTTGAATGAAAGTAAAAAACACGTTTTTTGTGTTTTTTTTAAGGTTTTCATTAGTAAGACTTCATTTGCGGACCCATGTTTATAGGAACTTTTTTTGTTCAACGTTAAATTTCCTATAAAACCCCCAAGGATTATCCTTTTTTTTGGGGGGGGGACACCCATAGTCTGCTTCAACGGAAACACATTTTTCCCACCCAATCGGCAACTTTTTGATTCAGTCCTCATAAAAAGTGACAGGTTGTGCCATCAGCCAGTTATGCGCGAACTGTTCATCTTTTTCATCATTTTCAAATATCTTGCCTCCCAGAGTTTTTTATAGCGGACCAAACAAATGTAGTAGTCGTACGGTAGTCGCACGGCGATAAGTCTGGACTATAAAGAGGATGTCCAAGCTGCCCCCAGTACATTTCCTCCAGCTTGGCCCGAGTTCTGGCTGCAATGTGTGGCCTGGCGTTGTCATGGAGAAGAACGTCCTCATGAGAGAACGACGCCTTTTGGTGCGATAGGCAGCTTTTGTCCTATCCAAAAGTTGACAATAATATTCTGCATTGATTGTTCAGCGTTCATGGAGAAAGTCAACGAAAAGAATACCTTTCCAATCCCAAAAAGACAGTCGAAAGCACTTTTCGTGCAGACAACCTTGTTTTCGCCTTCACTGCTGCTCTTTCTCCTTTTTGCCGCCACTCATTACTCGCTTGTTTGGATTCTGGTGTATAGTGGTGAACCCATGTTTCATTACAAGTGACTATGTGATTAAGTAACCCTTCTCCTTCATCTTCGTAACGAGCCAAAAGCCTCTGACAAATCTCAAAACGCACACTTTTTTGATTGGGGGTGAGAAATTGAGGAACCCATCGAGCTGAGACCTTCCTGAAATCAAGTTTGTCGTGGATTATTGAATGAACACTCCCATGACCGATTCCCACTGATCCAGCAATGTCTTCAAATGTAAGGCGTCGGTCACCCTCCAAAAGCTCACGTACTGCACAGATGTTCTCTTCCGTGATGGAGGTTCGAAGACGACGATCATGTGGTTTATTTTCCACCCTTTCTCCTCCCGCTGAAAAACGTTTATGCCACTCACACACTTGCGTCTTAGAAAGGGTTTCGTCCCCGAATTGGGCCTGAAGATGCGTCAAAATTTCAGAAGGTCGCACACCTTCAATAGACAGAAATTTTATAATGATGTGTTGCGCAACAGAAGAAGGAACTACTTGCTCACTCATTGTTTTACGATCAAAAAGAAGAGGTGTCGTAAGTCAGGAGGTGTCTAGCTATCCAGATAGAATTCGCGAAAAAGGGCCGGCCGATCTGGCCTTGAAAGGAAAATTCTGGTTTATATTTGACTTGCCCTCGTAGTTACAATTTTAGGTACAAGTTTTACAATGCAATTAAAAAAATCTAGATAACAGTGCCTAGAACTGGAACTGTAAAACTGAAAACTGCCTTAGAATGCCGAAAAACGTATGCTAAGAATAATGACATCGACGTTAGACGACAATAACACTGCAAAGTGCAATCAATACCAGATGATGCAATTGGAATTTTTTGAAATACATAAAAGATCCCTGTAATTATTGCCAAATCGTAAAAGTGGCAGTAACAAAGTCATTAAAACATAGAGGATAATTGTTCAAAGACAATATGCATTTATTTCTGTGAAACTATTTTTATAACGATTTTATTATATACCCATAAAATATTTTTTTCTCAGTGTAGTCACTATAGGTAATTGTTTCTTACTCTGTTTCAGGCAGTGATTTTCTACCAGTGCTCATTGACACTGAAGAAACACTCAATATATTTAATATAGTAGATTGAAAATTGCATTAAACAACACATTAACTGCAATTGAGGATATAAGAATATGAGATGAGTTTCCATTGTCAGTATGTATGTAGCTATAGTCCTGTGTTCTGACCAGGAACTGTGCTTACAGTATCTTTTTTTTTTTTTTTTTTTTTTCGTCTGGCATGTCCTGTCAGACGAATTTTACGACGGTGCTCGCGTATACTTTCCTCTTAATTTGATGTTATGTCTTATTAATTACAACTCACCGAACTTTATTTCGGAGGAAATCCGATAGTTATGGTTTTACGGTTCTCGCTTCGATTTCCAAATAAAACTTGGTATAAATCGTTCTTGGTATAACTGTACATCCAGTAATAGCTCTTACCCAGGAGCTCAATGTACATAATAAGTTTACAAACACTGTAGTCTTACACTTCTGTATTTTTTTATCATCTAATTTCAGCGACATTAACGTCAAAACGTACGCCACAAAAAACTGTAATATTGAACGGGCCATCGCATTTAAGAAAAAGTACTTAAAAAGTAACGAGCTATTAAAAAAAAAGTCATCAAATTTGTCTATAAACTTGTTAGCTCAGATGTTCCTGGATTGTCCATTATCACTTACCTAACCATTTCAAAGTTTTCTTCTATCCTTAATCTGGGTCTGCCACTTCCTTGTTTCCGATTGACGCTTGCAGTTTGCCGGTACAAATTTAGGAAACGTTTTACTGACCGGCTAAAATGATCGAAATGAATAACTGCGTCTGGAAAAATTTCCGTGAAGCATTAAAATTTTAAATTGAAAGAATCTTTCAAATGAGGTAAATATAAGTTCGTAAGGGTGATATATAGATGGCGCCAGTATTGACAAATTCTACTTTTGTAATTTTTCAAAACAATGGAAAAATCTTAATTACGTGTGTTGATAGAGCATTGCTTTTTTAGTGTGAGAAAATATCGTTCGAATTGAGAAAAGAACGTTCTGGTCGCCCAAATTCTTCTGTTGTTCCAGAAAACATATTAAAAAAGTGCACAAAATCGTTTTGGAATACCGTAAAGTGAAGTCGCGTAAGATAGCTGACACCTTAGAGATATCAGATAGCAGTGTATTCACTAATTTCCATGAACATTTGTTCATGTGAAAACTGTGTTCGAAGTAGGTATCGCGTTTACTGACTGTTGACCAAAAATAATCAGAGCGCCGATTGGAGCTGTTTAGGCGAAATAAAAAGGATTTTTTCATGCGATGGATGAAACATGGATCCATCACTGCACTCCAGAGTCAAATCGACAGTCAGCTGTGTGAACAGCAACCGACGAAAGCCATCCAAAGTGACCAAAAAACACAAAAGTCGGTTGCGAAGGTTATGACGTCCGTATTTTGGGATGCGCATATAATAATTTGAAAACGGAAAAAGGATAAATAGTGAATATTGCATAGCATTATTAGTGCGTTTGAAGGGCGAAATCGCGAAAAAACGGCCCCAAATGAAGAAGAAAAAGTATTCTTTCACCAAGACAATGCACTTTGTCACAAGCCGATCGCAACAATGGCAAAATTACACGAATTGCACTTCGAATTGCCTCCGCAACCACCGTATTCTCCAGATTTAGCCCCCAGTGACCATTACTGGTTCGCAAGTCTCAAAAAAATGCTCGCCGGAAAGAGATACGCCTCCAATGAGGAGGTGATCGCTGGAACTGAAGTTTATTTTGAAGGGTTAGACAAATCGTTCTATAAGAAAGGCACAGAAATGCTAGAGAAGCATTGGAATGAATGTATCACTCTTTAAGGAGACTATGTTGATGAATAAAATCGAATTTTGCTTTGAAAAGATGATGTGAAATACGGACAAAATCATCATCACTGGCCATCAAAACTGGAAATAAACCACGCCTTATTAAAAAAAGAAAACGACGACCAATAAATACATCAAGAGCAATATCGGATTTCTAGAGGCCCACCATTAAAAACACACACAGAGGGAAGTAGTAATCTCTTCCTCGCCCGGTTTAAACGGCAATAACTCGTTAATAGAGCGAGATTTACAGAGCGACAATTAAATATATATTTCACACGAGCACGCATAAACATGAAAGTGTAGAATTATAATCACGGAAATAAATAAAACAAAGAGCGGGTCGAGTGCTGAGTAACATGTGTGTATCTTTTGACGAGGAGGAAGGGTTGAAGATTTAGAGATTCGTTCAAGCTGCTCGCAAGCCGGTTATAAAACAGAAGTAAACCGCTCAAAGTACACAGAGATATAAATATAGCTTTTACTTTTAGGTCCGCGTGTCTAAGACAAACAGGAACAGGAATGGTTTCCAGCGTTTTTGTGGAAAAACCGCGATGGGCTTTTTTAAATCGTGGTTCGTGAAAAAAATCGAGTTCGATCCTTTCAATTCGAACAGGTGGCCATATGGGGTGCCTCAAGGAGCGGTGTTGGGACCATTTCGTTCACTTTAATAGACTTCATGGAAATAAAACAACAGCTTGTTACATTTTGATAAGATGTAACTATTTACTGACGAAGAAATTGAAATATAAGATTATCATAAAGTCAGGGACACACTTTAAGTTACACAGTTTTTTGGAAATTGAAATAATTGCAGAAAGGGATTGGAATGTAGTTGCCAAAGTTGTCAAAGTACACAGAGATATAAATATAGTTTTTACTTTTAGGTCCGCATGTCTAACAAAAGACAAACAGGAAGAGGAATTCTAGCGTTTTTTGTGGAAAAAAACACGATGGGCTTTTTAAAATCGTGGTTTGTGAAAAAATCGAATTCGATCCTATTAGTTTGAACGGGTGACAATATGACAATAATACTGATCTTAACGTACATTCAAACGATTTCAACTTATTACTGTCTGGGCGAGGGGGGTCAACAAGTAACGGAATGATGTCTCGGTTTTTCCGTGACATAGAAACCGAAGAATGACGAACATAATTTGTTATTATATTAATTATTATTTATAAACATAAATGTTTTTAATGTAAAGTAATTAACTTTTTCAAAACGTACGAGTATTTAATTAGTCCATCTGGAGAAACAGAGAACACAATCATTTCAAGGTTGCACAAACTACCTTTTTGTTAGCAGTCTGGTGCTTATAAAATCAACGTTTAACGCATTCTGCTATACACTATACTCTATCATTGATTGTGTCTGGTGAATTCCGCGTTACTGTACACATACTAACCTCTCCGATTTTGCGTTCTACTCCTACGTAATATTTTTAAAGTCCGTATAACCCTGTAGACAGGAAGTTTCAGTTTTTTTTGTAGCAGGACTTTAACACGCGATAGAACTTTTAAAATTAATAAAAAAATGTTATGTAAACATAGGTCGTCAAAGGCTTAGTTTTCAAGACATAGAGTACTGAAATTAAAATTTAAGAACAGATTTTTTTTAAATATCGTAAATATTTCTTAATATATTACATTAAAAGTTGGTACACGGGGGTTTTCTGGTTTGAGAAAACCTACAATGAAAATCGTTTTACTGTAGCCGCTAGAGGGTGCTCTGTATTCGACTCTTTAGGAATTAAAATGATCATAACTTTTTTTCTTAATGTACTTTATGACTTTTTTAATAAAAAAATCTTGTTTCCTGTGCTTTTCCAAATAAAAGAAGTATACTTGTCCGCTAAAGTTTGTCGTTTGTCGATATTTCGAATTTTATCGTTCCATGCAACTTTGTTTATCTTTGTTTGTTGTTTTTAGAACAATCACAATATGTGTGATATGGCCACGGAAAAAAATAAATGTAACATTCGTTTTATCGTGTCAAATCCCAATTGCGTTTGCAGAAAGTGTAATTTATTTATCTTACTTCATTTTCTTTTTCGTTGCCATCTTTGTTTTATCAAAATGCCATTCATGTTTTCTGACCGAGAGCTGGTGGATATTAATTTGGTTTATTGGTTTGTAAATGGAAACTCAGCGGCAACAGCCCGGGAATATATAGACGAAGCGTTCCAAATTGAAGGCATCCGCATTCAACTCTAAGAAAAATGTTTCTAACTTCTGATTAAAATATGTACCATCAGAATAAACCATAGTTTAATTTCTACCGGCATCAGATGCACTTTATAGATGCACACTAATTGTTGTAGGATGTTTTCAAGGCGTTTAGATCCCTTTTTTATTCTGTTTAATTTTTTTTTATGTGGAGCTTATCTAACTGGGAACTGGGGACCTGCGCCACTCACTCGCTCGCTCGAGGGGTAGACATCTGGCACGATTAATTAAAATTTGTTTAGAGTCGACAACGTCAATTCGAACTAGACGCGAGAGAGGTCAGATTTCAATTAAGGAAGAGTATTTTTGAGGGTCGTTCGAATTGGACAGGGCACAGAGGTACTTCCTATTAATTTTCGGAGACACGTCATTTATAATTCGCGACTACTTACGTTCAGAGGGCGCCCCATCGGGTGTTATTTTATCGCGTTGTATTTCAGTTATTCATTTACTTCTGAAAAAGAGGAAGAAGAAAAAGAATATAGAGAGGGAGATGAAGAGCAAGAGGAAAAGGAAGAACAAGATGAAGAGGAAGAAGACGAAGAAGGCGAAGAAGAAGGTGAGAAGGAGGAAGAAGGAGGAAGACGACGAAGATATTTTGAATAAAGCTTGTGTAAGTGGTAGTGTGAGTGCGTGAGACAGACAGATACAATTTAGCTGGGATTTAGTCAAAGTACAACGGTAGCGTGTAATATTCCATTCGTAAAATTAAATCATCCCGAGTTCAGACAATTTGTCCAAAACGCTGCGAGTGGAAAGTACGGCTAAATTAGTCTGCCTGCAGAAACAACTCAGACGATTATACATAGCACCACTGTGTGGGGACATAAAAAAAATCCGAACTGCACGATAAACCTATATGGCTTAGTATTGATGAAACAACGGATGTTACTAACCTTGACTTTCCCATGTTGTGTCATATTCTGGATTTATTTACAGGCAAAGAAGTGGATATCTCTGAACAAGATATAAATGTGCCCTTATAAAATTTTGATTATTTTAAATATGCCCCAGTTACGACAGGCGCCAGAACTTAACTCCTGAACATATTGAATAGTTATTAATATTTAGTTTATAGAAACTTGAGTGGCAGTACGGACACGTCTGTGTCATAGCGTCGTTTACCATGAATATGCCGGTTCAATGTCTTATGACTATGGTTCCTTTGCCGATTAGTTGGGATCAGTGTTGGGCAGTAGCTAACTACATGAGTAGCTAACTACAATGACAGCTACTCAATGACAACTACATCTTGAGTAGTTGCAAACAACAACTACAACTACTAGCTGTAGCTGCTTGCTGCAACTACTTTAATGGAAGCTACAGTAGCTGTAGTTTGAAATAACAGCTACAGCTAGTAGTTGTGAGAAATGTAGTTGCGGCGAACAGCTACAGCTAGTAGCTACAGCTACAGCTAGTAGCTGTAGCTGTAGCTATAAGCAAACAGCTACAGCTACTCATGATTTACTTACTCGAATCACCGAAAAATGGGGAAACCATATGTATTAACAAACAAACTAAATACATAGTTCTGTTAAGAGAGTTATCGAACTAGTTATGAGCATTTCGAGAGTTATCGAATTAGTGATTATTAGTGAATTACTTATGTAGTTTCAAATGTTTTGCAACATTTGAAAATATTATTTTGAGCCTTCAAAAATTTGTTCGCGCAGATATCTCGATATATTACGTTTTGCGGAAGTTATACGCGCTCGCGTTTTCAACTTCATAATTTTGCAATAGGCCGCCATTTTGAAACTGGGCGTCTGGATTGCGAGCATTTGTCGAGCACCCCAACAGCTATCTTTTCCTGTAGTCTCATCCGTTTGAAGTGAAATCTGTTTGTTTTATTTAATATTGGAGATTTTGCACTTTCTTTTTTCAACGCTAATTTTGCAATAAAAAAAAAATACATACCAGCGAAAAGCCTATCCCGATGGCAAATTTCCTCAGGAACAAAATCGACAAGTATACCTCAAGTCGATTAGACGCATTTTTCGGAGATACAAGCAAAAAACGAAAAAAAGAGCGTTTTTTTTCTTAAATTGTTAATAACAAAACACGTTCGACCTCTGCGAATACACAAATTTAGGGTTTTGTTCTACGTATTTTTTTACTTAATTTTAAGCCAATAATATTCGACACATGCCCGATTCTGGAAACGGGCATGCTTTTAAGCTAATTCTCCCGGAGTATATTCACACTGAAATTGCTTTGTGAAATTGATGCTGTAACTACCGATCAACCGACAACTACAGCTACTTTTGTCCCTTATTGACATTTTTCCAGTACGAAAGAAAAGTAGCTGTAGTTCTCTGCTTATAGCTACAGCTACAGCTACTAGCTGTAGCTGTTCGCCGCAACTACATTTTTCACAACTACTAGCTGTAGCTGTTATTACAAGCTACCGCTACTGTAGCTTCCACAGAAGTAGCTGCGGCGAACAACTTCAAGCTACTTAGTGTAGCTGTAGTTGCAACTACATCCCAACTACAGTAGCTGTAGTTTTGTAGCTGTAGTTGAAGCTACATTTTGCCCAACACTGGTTGGGATACAATAATCACACCACATGTATAAGGTATAACCTGTTTAATATTTCATACCTTACTGATAGATATCCTGGAGCCGCCCCTGATAAAGTAGGCATCTATTACACAGCACCACAAAAAAAAAGTTAAATGTACCTCTGACCAAACTCGGTGGATTATACGTTTTTGGTGTCGCTGAATCCGAATCCGAAACGCCCATCACGTCACATTTTTTTATCCTCGATAAGCTGCGGAAAAATGGCAAAAAACGACAAAAAATACTCTAGAACCCAATTAAACCTCATAACCCAATATTTCAATAACTTCAATCTCCTACTTACAACATGAACGATATTCAAGCAAATTTTCATCATAATCAGATCATTACAATCAGAGCTAGATGACTGAATACAACAAACGTCATCGCGGAGCTCCGAGATACATTTTTAACCATAACTTCCACGCTATTAGTCCGATCGCGACCAAATTGAATAGCACTTGAAACCACATTAATTGTAATGTTCACGTCATTTTTTATCGAAATCCGATGAATAAAAATGCAGTTATGGTGGGCCAAACGAAACTTAAGTTTTAAATCCTACTACCTCACAATACATCGGGTCAGTCCTAAAATTTAACGGTAAGAAATACTTACGAGCACCAATATTTATGCAAGTGCGTAGCCAGGAGGGGCGATGGGGGTGATCCCCCCTCCCCAAAGGGTCAAGTAAAAATCAAAATACTCGGGGGCTTTCGGTTGCCGTTGCCATTGCCTCCACTGACCTTTTTTTTTTGGCTTTTTTGTTTAATCTGCATTGGGCGCCCCCCCCCCAAAGATAAATACTAGCTACGCCCTTGTATTTATGCAAAATCTCAATCCGGTCATTACAACGCGAGTTATAATGCGTTAAATTCTGCGTAGACACGAACGTACATACTTACATATGTACGTGCATACGTACATACATACGTAAGTATACAATTTCCATTCTAGATTGAAAATAGGTAGAAAAAAGCAAGGTTGTCAGCTATATTTTCTCAAATTGCTAAGCTCACTATACAAGTATACTTCATACTTCAGTAAACTGTTAGTTCGTGACGTTCTTAGAAAGCTAGTTTGGAAATATTTAAAAAAAATACATAGATATAAATTTATTAGTTAGCATTAAAATAAAGCGTTTAAAATTGCTGGAAAAAATAATTATAAACTATTATTATAAACAACTTTATGTATATTACTGTACTTAAGAAAATTTTGAAGAGCCGGCAACGTGTTACCACCGGCCAGCAGCGAATGCCGATCCGTTATACTATTCTGCTTGGTTGCTAATACATTCCTTAAATACTTATTCGGTCCACTGTGCCATAAATTTTTTTACGACGTCGTTAAAATGATTTACGACATTAAGAATTCTACTTGTTTAAGACGCCAGTGACGTGTATTTCAGCTAGGTTTATTAACACAGACAATTTTTTGAGATTGTCTGGCTAAATGAGCATTATTTACAGCAAATTATATTACAAATATTAAGAGTTTTCTATGCAGGCTAATTTTAATCTCCTATATTGATTTGAATGAAAAAAATTATTTCACATTTTTCGAATTTATAAAAAGATATATGCACGCCCATAAAATTATAAAGTTGCACCGCTTTCTTTGTTCCCCAGGCGTATTTATCATTTTCAATTAAAAATAGAAGGAATAGACATACATATGTACATAGTGCTTGTAATATGGCTGGTATTTACTAAATCTTCTAGCTAATTCAGAAATCGTAAGAGGCTAAAGTTCGAACGTAGTACTTCTAGCCGTGAGAGAATAAAGAACTCACGTTAATCGAGAACTCCGAAACTTAGAGCCAAAGGGATTCACAAAAAATCAAGCACTATAATGTCGTAGTGTTATTGTGGGTTAATGGGGTTCTGGCCTATGCTTTGGCTCAGCTACCTAATTCCAGACATGGTTGAGTCTGATTCGGGGTGTCAGTCTCCTGTACGGCATTTCGAAGTTATTAACTTATAAAATGGGGCCATGGGTTATTGGGTTATTAGGGGTCTGGCCTGCAGTTTGCTCTGGTAGAAATCCTCCATTTTTGGACCATTTATGAAGCGATTTTTCGACCATTTTCTGGCCATTTATGGCTAAAATACTCTTTTTTGGATGACTGCACAACTTTGGTTTGAGGTTATATTATTAATTGGGGTCTTTGGGGCTTATCGATTGTGAGGGGTATGGGATTAGGGGGTATGAAGTTATTGAAGTATTGGGTTTTGAGGTTTAATTGGGTTCTAGAATATTTTTTGTCGTTTTTTGCCATTTTCTCCGCAGCTTATTGAAGATAAAAAAAATTGGGACGTGATGGGGCAAAACGGGTTTCGGATTCGGATTCAGCGACCCCAAAAACATATAAGATAATCCGCCAAGTTTGGTCAGAGGTACAATTCACTTTTTTTTGTGGTGCTGTGTTATTAACCTCCGAGCTCTAGTGTTAACTTATGGAAGCGGGTATTTTTTTCGAAATATAAATATAATATTTAATATTTTATTATTTCCACATTGGATATTTCTCTATAAATCGTTAAACTACTCGTACCAAGATGTGTGTATAAAATTACCGATTTTACTGTTATTTCTTTATTTCTGGAAGCGTGAGCGGGCCGGGCAGAGAGAGGCAGGCAAGAAAATTTGTCTTCTGTCGAACGGGGCACATGAGTCTCCAACCTTTTCGGATTCTGAGAATTGTCGACATAAAATATCCAAATTACCGTAGACAGAACGTTTTCGGTGCCAGTTTTTTCCATCGCGCGCTTGTAACTGAATACTATTTCGATAACCCACTGTAAATCCAATGACTATAATTACATTTTTTTGTCGTATTTATAATTTAAATTATCCCCAAGCGAGACGGTCCTTACCCATTTCTCTTAATTAAAGAAATAGTCGTCAGTGTAATTTATCAAAAAAGTTACCTACACAGGGTGTTCCACCTAAGACGATTTGTTCCATAACTCAAATCACCGGAACAATCCATATTTTTTTGCTCAAAAACATTACTTGTTTTTGATTACTTGTTTTTGAGTTATTTTTTTTTAACTAAAAAAAATTAAAGATTTTTAAAAAAATTTAATGGATTGTCGCCAAAAAAAACATATTGAAGTTGAAAAAATGCATAAAAATCGAAAAATTGCTTGTTACGGTATTGATTTTTGGCCGAAACGATAAATTTAAACCTTCGGGGCACTAAGAAAAAAAAATCGCAGCGCTTTGCAACTTTGAGTGTTTTTTGGGCACTTTGAGGTTAAAAAATTCAAATATCGATTTTCAACCGCCTTCTACAAATGATGCATTTTCAGATTCAAACGATTCAACATTTTTTTCACATTTATTTAATTAAAATCTAAAAGAGTCTCAAACAGATTTTGCTTTGCTACATTTGGAAAAGGTTATCGAAATAATATTTTTAGAAAATAACGAATTACAAAAAAAACAACAGATTTTTTGGTTAAAATTTAATTAAAATCAGCTCAGTGTTAAGTTGTTTGTAGAATTAATTTGTAAGTATAGTCCTTCTAATTTTAATTGAAAATGATAAATACGCCTGGGGAACAAAAAAAGCGGTGCAACTTTATGATTCCATTGGCGTGCATATATCTTTTATTAAATTCGAAAATTGTGAAATGATTTTTTTCATTCAAATCAATATAGGAGATTAAAATTAGCCTGCATACAAAACTCTTAATATATGTAATATAATTTGCTGTAAATAATGCTCATTTAGCCAGACAATCTCAAAAAATTGTCTGTGTTAATAAACCTAGCTGAAATACACGTCACTGGCGTCTTAAACAAGTTGAGTGCCTAAAGTCGTAAATCATTTTAACAACGTCGTAAAAATTTTATGGCACAGTGGACCGAAGAAGTATTAGCAATGTATTAAATGCAAAGTAGTCTAATAATCTCGTTGACCGGTGTTATCGCCAGCGGTTTTACTCTGTGCGGCCAGCCGCCTGAGCCGCCGTTGCCGGCTCTTCAAAATTTTCTTAAGTATAGTAATATACATAAAGTTGTTTGAATTTATAATTATTTTCTCCAGCAATTTATTTTTCTCCAGCAAACGCTTTATTTTAATGCTAACTAATAAATTTATATCTATGTATTTTTTTTTTAATATTTCCAAACTAGCTTTCTAAGAACGTCACGAACTAACAGTTTACTGAAGTATGAAGTATACTTGTGTAGTGAGCTTAGCAATTTTAGAAAATATATCTGACAACCTTGCTTTTTTCTACCTATTTTCAATTTATAATGGAAATAGAGTACCTACCTAATAAATCCTATCCTATCATTGTTGTTTCAGCTTTTTGTACCCATGTATGTTTAAGTGTACTCTTTTCTATTATGAATAAAAACCATTTTTGAGTAAGTACATGAAGCGAGTAGGCTTTGTAAATATTTACCAAGAATGAAACACATTTTGTACATTAATCAAAACAGAAGAAATTTCGAGCTCTGAATGTCAAATGGTTTATGTGTATGCGTAATGCTTTTTTATTGTATATATTTATTGTTATTTATTATTTATTTTTATTATCGCATTATTTTCGTTTGTGTTTCATTTTTACTACCTACGTTTTGTGTTCATTGTTGTCAGTAAATGATGTAATTAATATCATGTCAAAGCCTAGTTGCTTCTATGTTTATCGTATCCTGTTGTTTGGAAAATTTCTCTTTTATAAAGCGAAAAGTTATGGGTAAATGTATAGTGGTAAAACAAAATTGATTGTACATGACCTAAAGCATTTTTTTCTTAAAGTAAAAATGCAATTTTATAAATGCTGTATGGGTTTGGGGTGTGGGGTATGGGGTATTAGTCCTATATGAATACCGTTGAGTTGTGATCCACAAAATTCCAGTGATGGCTTGTATCGCGTTGCTACCGAGCAGCGGCAAAATTGTGAATTCTTTAGCGTTTTTTTATTCTCCTGGATACGACTCTGTAGTAGTCAGTTCAGGTATTTCTATTTCTAATCTTAAATGTATAACCTTATTTAATTGTCAAGGCTGACAACCAATATTTATTTTACAATTATTATGACAGCCACTTGTCAAAAAACTTTTTCTTATTACCGCAAAAATCTTGTTTCTTCCACTGTCAGCCACAGAAATTTATTGCGTATGTCTTCTTTGATATTTTCCACGACACGTTGATATGTTTTTTGTAAATATGTTTTACGCAATGTATGAATAGATAATATGTAATACACTACACGAACTCTAAAAGAAATACGTACAAGGCGCAAAATACGTATGTACACACGTTTATTAGTCAATCACTCACGACTCAAAATTATTCAATCAACGTTCTACCGTTCAGTCGCGCGTTGGGCTACTACTAGTTCGAACAACGGAACGTTCGCTACGCTATTTGGATAGATCGTATTAGGTTTCCCTAGCTCCCGCACCAGGAAAATCCGAGTGCGTGTTACCAGGCGTACGTATGCACGGGCAATAAATACACGCGTACATAATTTACAAGGCGCTTAAAAATACGGTTTATACTTTAATTACACAGGCCGACAAGATTTTAACCCAGGAAACCAGAATATATTTTTCCCAAGGTTTTTGATGCGCTGAATCCGAATCCAAGGTCCAAATCTCTCAATTGGCTCTGGTTTTCAGGTATCCTAACCTAAAAGTGCAAAAAAAGCGATTTTGGCCTATATTTGAGGTTATGTAGGCATTGCAATTTTTTTCTCAAAAACTATGAACAACATCTTAAAGTACATACCTTGCCCTTTTAAATGACGTTAATTCACACTTAAAAATGTCAAAATGCGATATCGCAGCGAAAAAAAAAGATATTTGAGTAAACTCGACGTCATTCAAAAGGGCAAGGCATGCACTTTAAGATGTTGTTCATAGTTTTTTGAGAGAAAAAAATTGCGATACTACTTAACCTCAAATATAGGCCAAAATCGCTTTTTTTGCACTTTTAGGTTAGGATATCTCGAAAACCAGAGCCAATTGAGAGATTCGGATTCAGCGCATCAAAAAATTCGGAAAAATATATTTTGGTTTCTGGGTTAGAGGGTCGGCCTAATTTTTGTCGGCCTGTGTTATCATAAAAGTTGCATAATGCCGACCCTGCGTTCCGGACCCTAGTTGGGACCATGTACGAGTAGCTTCCTATGGTTGTTAGTTTTATTTATGCCGTGTTTACTACTACTACTATAACGGGTCTCCCGGGGGCACCATCCAGGCCCCCGAGGGTCCATTGTTCGTCCATCGGCATTAGCATTCAATGTATCCGTGCAGTAGCCCCGGGAAGAATAGAACTCTCGCCCCCCGACGGTCGTGGTTTCTGGTCCTCTGTCCTCGGAAGCTATTGACCCGGTCAATAGACTCGAGGGGTGCCTATTTTGTAACTAAATGATTACCGCATTATCTTCTGTCCGTTTGGCGACGAGAGGAAATGGCAGTCGGTGAAAAACTGAATGGATAATGACTGTATCGTTTCTTAAATTGTTTTAATGAAATGCGTTCTTAATATTATTTGAAAAGCGCACAGAACATAGCGTGCTCCAATGGCAAACATTGCGATACGCAGAAGAAAATGGAAAATTTGAATTATCAAGTAATAATAGGTAGGCTATGATTGCGGCTTTTTCGCGAGGTAACAGGGCAGTTGACTTCAGTCGTTTCACCCAACCGTCTGGTAGAATCTAGCATTACTATTGGTACGTTCGAGGTATTCATATCGTCGGCTTCAGTATTAATTTACATGACATACACCTAAAAAACTATACACTCACTCAATAAAATTCGTAGGATGATATATAGATGGCGCCACTATTGACAAACCCATATGATTTTTAGATAGTATTCTTCAAACTTCCACCGATAAGTGTCAAAAGTTCATGACATTCGACCATTAGTTTACAAGTTACAATGGTGTTAATGACGCTACTTTTGTAACTTTCAAGACAATGGAAAAATCTGAATTTCGAGTGTTGATAAAACATTGCTTTTTAATCGGAAAATTACCGTTTAAGCAAAGCAAGGGCTTGACAAGTATTCTGCGGACTCTGTTCTATCGAGACAAATGGAAGAGAAGTGGTTTGCTGATTTTAAACGCGGTCGTATAAACACCGATGATGCTGAACGCTCTAGTCGCCCAAATTCGGCAGTTGTTCCAGAAAAAATAAAAAATGCACAAAATTGTTTTGAAAGCCGTAAAATGAGGTTGCGTAAGATAGCTGACATCTTAAAGATATCAGAAAGCATTGTATTCACTATTTTGCATGAACATTTGTCCATGAGAAAGCTCTATTCGAACTGCGTTTGCACACTATTGGCCAAAAACAACGTTTTAATGACCACAGTGCCGCTTGGAGTTGTTTAGACGAAATAAAAAGGATTTTTTCATGAAATATGTGACAATGGATGAATCATGGATCCATCACTACACTCCAGAATCAAATTGGTAGTCAGCTGAGTGGACAGCAACCGGCGAAAGTCGTCCAAAGCGACGAAAAACACAAAAGATCGTTGGGAAGGTTAAGGGTGTCCGTATTTTGGGATGTGCATGGTATAACATTCATCGATTGTCTTGAAAAGGGAAAAAGAATTAATAGTGAATATCACATAGCATTATTATTAATAGATGTAAGGACAAAATCGCGAAAAAAACGGCCCCGAATGTAGAAGAAAAAAGTGATCTTTCACCAAGACAGCACCAAGATGTCATAAGTTGATTGCAACAATTACAAAATCACACGAATTGCACCTCGAATTGCTTCCACATCCATCGTATTCTCTAGATTTAGCCCTCAGCGACTGTTACTTGTTCGCAAATCCCAAAAAAATGCTCGCCGGAAAGAGATATGACTCAAATGAAGAAATCGCCTAATCTGAAGCGTATTTTGAAGGGTTGGACAAATCGTTCTATAAGAAAGGCATAGAAATGTTAGAAAAGAGCGTTGGAATGAATGTATCACTCTTGAAGGATACGATGTTGATGAATAAAGTCGAATATTGCCTAAAAGTTGTGGTTTTATTACTAATAAAACATTATTACTTATAACTATTAGTTACATATAACAACATTTTTGCTAATAAGTTTAGAGCCCAGAGCAATGGTCGGCAACGAGCCACCGTTCTTTTAAAAGTTGTTTGAAAAATATCTTCATCTTTAAGTATTTTCATTGAAAAAGAATGTCCTTATTTCTGATTGGATTCGTTTCTGTGATTAATCCTGGAGTGGGTACTGGAACCTTCGGGAAAAAAAAAAAAAAAAGTTTTAAACACCGAACTATTATACTTTTCTCGACGCGCGTTTCGCTAAGTTCGCATCTTCAAGAGAATATTAAAACTTGTATCCTACACACTTGCACTATTTATACTTAATTTGTCGCCAGGGTTCACTGAACCATAACATCTGTTCATCAGGGTAAACAGTGGACTGTTGGGTATTGGACCATTGTCCTTATTCATACTACTGTTATATTTAATGATTTCTAGACTTTCAAAAGCATCCAACTGTCTACTGTTTGTTACATTTCTAATTAATTTTAAATTATTTATGTCTGTCCTATGGTTGTTGTCAAAAGCTTGTTGCGCAACACAAGATTTTTCCGTTCTGCCATATTTTATATTAGCCATGTGTTCCTAAAATCTAGTCAGAGTATATATTTTTTGTTTGCCTAATATACTGATCGAATTGTCAGAATTTCTACGAAAAGTCGTAGAATTGTACAGGGCTCTCAAATTAATAAGGAATTATACATTTAAGAGAGCCCTGTACAATTCCACGACTTTCGTAGAGATACTGACAATTCGAAATTTGTTTCGTTACCATATGAACCTAAATTCACACGCGGACACAGATAGGTACAGTGTTTAAAAATATTAATATCAATTTGTGTGATTCATGTTTCAAATAATTCTAGAATAACTCGAGAACGGTGGCACTAATAAGTTACACAGCCACACAAAAAAAATCGACTTTTGGGCCCAGAGGTCAGACCATGAGTACTATATATACGTTTTTTGGGTCGCTGAATTCAAGTCCGTGGTGGCTTTCATGCCGTCATGGCAGGGGTCATGTGGTTATGAGGTTTTACGAATATAGGGTTATGGGGTTATGGGATTGTAAGGTTATGGGAGTTTTCGGGTTTAAGTTCTTGGGTTTTCAAGGAGTCCTCAGCTAGGTGATGTTTTGCAGTGATACATATTGCTTACGATTTCTTCCCTTGGTTAAGGGGTTATGGGGTTATAGGGTTATATCATATCATCTAGTTTAATGTTTATGGGATTTTGTTAATTGGATTTAGCGTTGGAAGCTTGAGTCATAAGGTTATATGGTTTAATCATTCAGAATATCGATTCTTTTGAGGTTATGAAAAATCCTGAGCTGCTGGGGTTAAAAGGACCACGGATTTGGATTCAGCGACCCAAAAAACGTGTAGTACTCATGGTCTGACCTGTGGGCCCGAAAGTCGATTTTTTTTGTGTGGCTCTGTTATTAGCAGGCTTCAGATTCAGTGGTTTTAACCTCGAACGGCTGTCAAGTAAATATGAATACCTGTTCATCGGATGTAAACCTTATTTCTTATTAGTGACAATTTTTTAGTATATTTGGATACACGTGGTTAGAATAACTCGTTTATGTTCAAAAACCTTAATATATTTGAATATAGTGCAATTTTCGTTTAAATAATAATTATCTGACAAAAAAAGGCACACTGCACTTCGCCGATAATGTTTGGTCTTTCTATCATAACAGTGCAAATATCCCATGAACAGAAACTATTCAGTCCCAGGGCCAACTGCGCACGCGAATCTTGGAAATTATGAATGATGCACTCCATTCATAAAAATTCGTTCAAGGTTAAAACCACTAAAGTCCGAAGCCTGGTTATTAGTCATCTTACGAAATCATTGAGTGAAGTATTAAATTGTGAATTTATCGCTTTTGTTACTATATTTAATATTATTTACTTCATTACATGTATTATATAGAGACGTTAAAAAAAACGTCCTCAAAGTTGGCCGAGAAAAAAAGACGTATTCCTATACTTAATCGAATTTATAACCTTATTTACTTGTCAAGACTGTCACATCATATGACAGCCATTGTTTATTTTACAAATTGTGACAGTCACTTGTCAAAAATTTGACATAACCGAAAAACTTAGACATGACCGCTATTTCCATCTCTCTCGTTCATAGCCAGAGTTGATGACGTTTTTTTTTGGATGTCTCTATATTATGAAGCGTACGCCTATGTCCCGCGGCACACTTCGGCCAACTCTCCTAATAAAAATTTCTTCCACAACTGTTTACCTGTACCAACCGCAGAGGCCTGCGGTCGAACGAAAAAACGACCCCGAAATCATCCGCGTCTCTACTCGTTAAATCACAGGGGATGCGCGCAGCGCATGCCGTCGATTTACGAAAAAAAAAAAGGGCGGACAAATTAAAAAAACGCTCCGGTGAACAATTAAAAACACGGAACCCAATCTTGATCAATTCGTTATGGTCGTTTTGTCACGTGACGCGACGGACCTCCTGGTCGTCGGATGCCCTGACAGCCCACCTACCATCGCATGTTTTATTACCGTCACTTGTTCGTTTTATTTCACGCAATCTCGGCAGGCCGGGGATTAATAACGTTACAACTATATAAAACCGCTTATCAGTTAAACAACTGGTTGCATTCCGTTTGTTTTAACGTCACCCGCGCGTCCCAGCGCGCAAGAGAAAATTATGCCCTTTTGCGGGCGATACTTTCTGGAGAATTAAAAATAAATCATAAACACACAGAGTAGTCATCATCACCGTGGAAGTCTATAACTATAAAGAGGTCATATTACTGTCATTGTCATTGCATAAAACATAATTTAAAAAAAATAATAATCTATGTTAAAAAAGTATCACGAATTTTGAATTTACGCGGGCTACGTATATTCGATTTTCGATTTTTCTGTGGCGTTATGTTGGTACTCATGTCCCTCACTAATGCTGACAAGGTCGGCCATTTTGAATGTTCAGTTAATTTTTAACAGCTATTTTGCTTGGACATGTTTTGGCTTCTCTTCGATTTTTGCCTATTCCAAAAAATTGAATCGACGAATCTGTATCAAATTTTGCGTGAAAAACAAAATTAAGTGCGCGGGCGCATTCCGAATGTTGACTTTGGCATATGGTGAAGCTACCTTGGACCAAAGCAACGTTTATCGGTAGTACAACATGTTCTTAGAGGGCCGAGAAGATGTGAACGACGAAGAGCGTGCCGGACGCCCGAGCACCTCAACAACAGATGAAAACATTGATAAAGTGAAGAAAATAGTATTAGCCAATCGTCGAATCACCGTTAGAGAAATTGCTGAGGACCTAAACATATCGATTTGCTCGTGCCATTCGATTTTAACAATTGATTTGGGCATGAGAAGGGTCGCCGCGAAATTCGTGCCAAAATTGCTCAATTTCGACCAAAAACAGCATCGCATTAACTCCAGAATTTGCTCCAGAGGGTCATAACTGGTGACGAATCATGGATTTATGGTTATGACATGGAAACAAAAGCTCAATCATCCCAATGGAAGCTGCCGGTGAGCCAAGATTGAAAAAAGCGCGCCAAGTTAAGTCGAAGGTGAAGGTTTTGATCACAGTTTTCTTTTATTGCAGGGGCGTGGTGCATCATGAGTTCTTGCCACAGGGTAGTATGGTCAATAAGGAATATTACCTGCAAGTTATGCGCAATTTGCGCGAAGCAATCCGCCAGAAACGCCCGGATTTGCGGAAGAAAAAAAATTGGCTTTTGCATCATGATAACGCCCCTGCTCATACATCGTTGTTTGTGCACGAATTTTTGGCCAAAAGCAACACACTAATGATGCTGCAGCCACCGTATTCCCCCGACCTGGCCCCCTGCGACTTTTTCCTGTTCCCAAAACTAAAGAGGCCCATGAAAGGACGACGCTTCACCACGTTTGAGGCGATAAAGACGGCATCGAAGGAGGAGCTGAACAAGAACATACAAAAAATGATTTTTTTAAGTGCTTCGAGGATTGGAGAAAACGTTGGCATAAATGTATTATATCCGAGGGGAATTACGTTGAAGGGGACAAAATAGATATTGATGAATAAATAAATACGTTTTGAAAAAACACAAAATTCGCGATACTTTTTGAAATATAACAACATACGAGGTGTGGCATTAAATAACCGAACTGCTGTCATAACACTTTATTCGTTACCAATTATTACAGTAGCAACTTTTTCGCCTTCAATTTCCCCCCTCTTGGCGATCTCTACACCGCTCCATACGACATTTCCATTGTTGAAAGCAGTGCTGGAAGTCCGCTTCTGTAAGCTGGTTCAGAACCTCCGTCGCTTTTGCTTTAACCGCTTCAACACTTTCGAATCTTGTCATCACAAGTAATCACCGTGTCTAACAAGCCTGGATCAGTGTCAATGTGGTTTAGAATGTCAGCGCAAATGTTCATGCTTGCTTCCTTTTGCTCGGGAGTTAGGAGTTTTGACACCATTTTTGCGCAAACTTTGCTCATGTTAAACGATTCATGCAAAATCTGGCGAACACATTCTTTGTCGATTCCTGTTATTTCAACAAGCCCTCGGATGCTTAGACGACGACCTTCGCGGAATGATTTACCAATTTTTTCAATGTTTTTTCGACGTTGAGGGCCGTCCGGGGCGCAGATCGTCTTCGGTCGTTTCACGTGTCTCTTTAAACGGTTTAAATCATTCAAAACTTGTGTGCGGGATAAACATTCATTTCCATACACTTCTTTTAACATTGCATAAGCTTCTGCAAAAGTTTTCCCCAGTTTAACAAGACACTTGAGATTAACCCGTTGCTCCATCTGACACTTAACATTTTTTCGACGCGTCAATGGTGCGTAGACTAATTCAAACGACTGCTACAGTCAAACTGAGGAAAGTACTATCAGACACGCCTTGGACGTCAGGTTTAGGTACCGATTATGCTGGAGCATCTGCGTCTAGCCACTGGCGCTTACGGCTGTGATTTACATAAAGCACCCACTTTTCATCCCCACTAACAAGTTGCTCAACCAGAAAAAACGATGACTGTGGGAGAAAAGTTGTGTGCAAATGTTACTCCGATGGTGGCGATCGGCTTCTCTTCAACATCCTGGTATCCACTTGCCCAATTTTGGTCTTTCGAGTCTGTATGGAAGCGCTCGATATCTAATTGAGGTGTCCTACCAGATCGTGGTTTATCGGCGATGTTGCAGTCGCCAGATCGGAAGCGCGCGAACCATCTTTTGCATGTTGTTAAACTAGGGGCATTGTCGCCGTACGCGGCCACTAGATTTCGGTGTTCTTCGGTTGTATTATGGCCTAAACGAAGCATATCGAATCTTATTTGAAGTTTCGCTCATTTTCACATTTCGCGCTTCATCGTCTATTGCGACTTCCTTAAAAAAAATCGGGTTCAATTAACCTTATTTTCGTTATGGCCGCCCACAGTCCAACTTTCTGAGAATGCAGAGACTTCTCTATAAAGAAATGTGGATTTTCAGAGCTCCACATTTGCATTTCTTGAGAAATAACATAACCAGAGTGGTAAATCGATCCTCGTCGGTAAAAAAGGGTTTTCCGAAGACGGTTTCATTATCTTGCAAATACGCATAAACCACTCTGAAAATTGCATTCGCTGGGGCTGGGCGTTTGGTGACAATTCATAGACTGAGCTTAGACGATCCTTTTCATTCCATTCACACTTCCTGTTTCTCTAAACAAAGCCACAAATCTAGTCAAAACTTAGCGAAACTGGTCGAAATCCATGACGGCTTATTTTCGTTCATTTGTTGATAACTATCACCAGATGACCATAGTGAACAAAAAATTACTCTTAATAAAAAATAACTGGAACACAGATAACCACATTATCTCAATCCACTTGCATCCAATAAACTGACAAGAGAGGATCATGCTTTTCGTGAAAATCCTATCTCATTGTCAGAACAGACCGAGTTATGTAGAAAGATAACATTTATTAGTTGGGCGATCCAATCTGACCAGATGGAGATAAATAATGTGTTGAATACGACATTATACGTTATCAGACACATATTGTGGCCTGTCTGTTAGCACAATACTAAGTACTTAGTACTCATTAACACTTGTTTATTATTGAGAGGCAAAAAATGTATCATATAAATTACGTACTTAATTTTTTACCAACTTCCCGTTCTTTCTATAGTACAGGGTGTCCAATTAAATGTCTCAGGATAATTATATACTCTTTACTACTTTCTCACACTAATATCCGACTTCAATTCGTTTAAAAAAGATTTTTTGTCTCCAAAGCTAGTTTTTGGGAATATCTTTTTAACAACACCCTGTATAACAATAGGGTCAAATTCAATTTCCTTGGAAAATTCTGCGTGCGAATTTTAGGCAATGAGGCAATATACGAGGTGTGTAACTTAAGTAATGAGACTGGCAACGTAGCGCCCCGTCTAGCAACTCTGCGGAGACGGGACTTGGAAAGGGCGGTAGGTTAACATGTAATGCACCTTCAGTACAAGTTTGAACCTGTTAGAGTCATTTGTTTGCTATTTGTGACTGTTTTCGTAAACCGGTTTTTTCTAGAGTGTTTTAAAAATGATTGACATCAATTTTCATGTGTCCTAGTGTGCTATCAGGTTTTGCTTCAGGCTTGGACAGAGCGCAACGGATACTTTTTACAAAACTTCAACACGCCTACGGGGACAGTGTCTTTCAAGAGCCCAGGTTTTTTGGTTGTTTAAGGCATTCTCAGAAGGAAGAGAGTCGATTGCAGATGAACCACGCAGCGGAAGGCCTCCATTTACAAGAACCGATGAAAATGTCGATGGAATACGGGATCTTGTGTGTTCAGATCGTCGGTTGGCGACAAGAATGGTCGAGGAAGAGTTACATTTGAATCACACCACTGTTCATCGGATTTTGCCTAACGAATTGGGGATGAGAAAAATCTGCGCAAAATGGTTCCAAAAAACCTTTCGCAGGAACAAAAGGACATCAGGTGAGAAAGGTGTCTCGAGTTTTTGGAATCGATTGAAAATGATCCCCATTTTATGGAACATGTCATTACTGGTGATGAGACTTGGGTGTTTGAATACGACCCGAAAACCAAGCGCCAAAGCCTGGAAAGGCACACTTCAAGCTCTCCAAGACCCAAAAAAGCAAGAATGAGCAAGTCGAAGATGAAATACATGTTAATTTGCTTTTTTTGATAGCCAGGGAATTGTCCATAAAGAGTTTGTGCCTCCAGGCCAAACAGTAAATCAACATTTTTACAGAGAGGTTCTTGAAAAACTTCGAAAAAGGGTCATCAGGGCGTGTGAGACCAAACATCAAGAACAACTGGATGTTGCATCACGACAATGCGCCTTGTCACACAGCCATTTTAGTAAACGAGTTTTTAGCCAGTAAAAACATTCCTGTGGCTCCTCAGCCTCCTTATTCCCCTGATTTGAGTCTTTGTTACTTTTTCTCTTCCCGATGTTGAAAAAATCACCTCAAGGGACGTCATTTTCGGACCATAGAAAACATTCAAACGGCTGTAACCGACCAACTGAAGGCTATTCCAGTATAAGAGTTCCAGCACTGCTATGATGAATGGAAGAACCGTGTGGCGTCCTAAGGAAGTTATTTTGAAGGAGACAATACTGAATTGTAATTTTATTCGAATTAAAAAATTTAAAAAAATCAGTCTCATTAATTAATTTCCACATATAATAATAATTATTATAATATAATAGTTAAATTGGAACACCCCTGTACATTGCCAACATGTGTAAAAGTTGATGAATTTAACAAAATTTGCCTTATAGATCCTTATAAAACTAGAGACCAAGATAAAAAATGAGGCAAACAAATTATTGCATGTTATCGAACATCATAGATGCAGATAAACTAATGAATAAATAAAAAAAGTAAGAGTAAATACATATATCTTCGATTGCCAGCAATGATCACTGTAATCCACAACGAAGGACCATATGGTGGACCAACTAATTGCCTTAATCACATCATTTACATAAACCTTATAACCTCTATTGACATTTAGTTAAAAAAAAAAGGACCCAAGTTAAATTAATAGGCAAGTCCATTGGCATGGATAAATTGAAATTAAGTATTGACATTTAAGATATATAAATGCATAATCTTCTTTGAACAATAGTTGTCGGTGACTACGAAGAAATATGCTATTAAGCAAATGGAATATGTTTCATTCTACGAGGTGTGTCAATCAATGTCAGTCTCATTACGACTGATTGTTTTAAATTTTTTTATTCGAATAGAATTACAATTCACTATTGTCTCCTTCAAAATAACTTCCTTGGGAAGCCACACAGACACTGGCGACGGTTCTTCTATTCATCATAGCAGTGCTGAAACTCATATACTGGAATAGCCTTCAGCTAGTCGGTTACAGCCGTTTGGGTATTTTCTATGGTCTCAAAATGACGTCCCTTGAGGTGATTTTTCAATCTCGGGAAGAGAAAAAATCACAAGGACTTAAGTCAGGCGAATTAGGAGGCTGAGGAGCCACAGGAATATTTTTACTAGCTCGTTTACTGAAATGTCTGTGTGACAAGGCGCATTGTCGTGATGCAACATCCAGTTATTTTCGATTGGTCTCACACGCATGACCCTTTGTCAAAGTTTTTCAAGAATCTCTCTGTAAAAGTGTTGATTTACTGTTTGGCCTCGAAGCACAAACTCTTTGTGGGCAATTCCCTGGCTATCAAAAAGGCAAATCAACATATATTTGATATTCGACTTGCTCATTCTTGCTTTTTTGGGTCTTGGATAGTGTACCATTTCATATAGATATATGTACCATTTCATGCTTTGGCGATTGGTTTCCAGGTCGTACTCAACACCCAAGTCTCATCACCAGTAATGACATGTTCCATAAAATGGAGATCATTTTCAATCGATTCCAAAAAGTCAAGACACCTTTCTCTCCTGATGTCCTTTTGTTCCTGCGAAAGGTTTTTTGGAACCATTTTTGCGCATATTTTTCTCATCCCCAATTCGTTAGTCAAAATCTGATGACCAGTGGTGTGAGTCAAATTTAACTCTTCCCCGATCATTCTTGTCGTCAACCGACTATCTGAACGCACAAGATCCCGTATTCTATAGACATTTTCATCAGTTCTTGAAGATGAAGGCATTCTGCTGCGTGGTTCATCTTCAATCGACTCTATTCTTTCTGAGAATGCTTTAAACCACCGAAAAACCCGGGCTCTTGAAAAAACACTGTCTCCATAGGCGTGTTGAAGTTTTACAACAGTATTCGTTGCGCTGTGTCCAAGTCTGAAGAAGAACCTGATAGCACACCGTTGCTCAAAATTAATGTCACTTATTTTTAAAACGCACTAGAAGAAACCGGTTTACGAAAACAGTCACAAAGACCAAACAAATGACTCTAACAAGTTCAAACTTGTACTGAAGGTGCATTACATGTTAATCTACCGCCCTTCCAAGTCCCGTCTCCGCAGTGTTGCTATATCGGGTGGTACGTTGCCAGTCTCATTACTTAATTTATACACCTCGTAAAATTAACCGTAGAAACATTCGATTTTTATTTTACATTGGACTAGTTTTAATTAATATTTCAATTTTATATTTAAATTACCTTTCTAACAACTGTTAAAGGTAGCAAAAGGCCATTATTGTTGCGTTCTTTTCAAAATAGAATATCAAAGATGCCTACTAACTCTTTAACAGCAGCCGTTTAACTGTTTTGGAATTTCGCAAACGGAAGCCTGACAACTATGACACTTTGATTGTTTTGAAAATAATAGTTTTTTCAATGTAAGATGAACATTTGAAGCTAAAAAAATTCACAAACCTCTGTTATAACAAATGTAAGGTTCAGATAATTTCAAACTGCCAACAAATGCCAAGTAATACAACACGGCAACTTCAGATCTGCTGCCAACTGCATAACAACGAATATCAAGCGCGAAATTTAAAATTCAATAGAACGTTGCATTATAGTTTTTATTTCAATATAACTGAGTGGTGGTATCACTGCACAAATTAATCGGCATCGGTTTTTATTTTGTACAAAGTATATACATATTTCGAAATGTATGAGGAAGCTGAAAACATGTTATTATAATACACTTAAATCTGGACGCGACACATAATCTATAATAATATTAAATAATAACATAAATAATTGACATATACGTAGGTGTTATACGATACCATCTGACTAGCTTACTAATATTATTACACAAATTTACATCCAAATTCGTGTCGCCAGACTAACGATCTATAATTATTGCATCCATTGTAGTTCCCCTACTTTAAAAAATTAATACGTGACACAAAGGTCATTAAACGAAAATATACGACAGTTGGATATAAACATAACAAAATTAACATACACTCAGTATAACGACGTTATAGATTTCATATTGTGTCACCTAATTCCCCTGTAGCAGTGGCGGATCATCGACACGCTGGTAACACACCGCTTCGCATAAAATGTCCACTTGGTGCCATTTAAAAATGTTCTTAACCCTTAGTAGTCACACTTTCCCAGAAAGGCGTAATAGTCAGACTGGGTCCATCGGACCCAGACGTCCTTAAATTGTTATGAATAATTGAATTATGCATTTTAAATAATTTAAAAAATTCCGGGATATAATCTGAACCTATTTTAATGGAAGAAAGTCGGTTTGAAATGAAAAATAAATTTTTAACAATGCAAAAAAAAAATTATACCAAAAAAAACTTTCGAAAAATGATTTATTTCACAAAAATTGCAATAACTTTGTAATTTGTAACTGTAATTTTTAACTTAAAAAAAAGTCGTTTTAGAATCTTGAAACTATATACTTTTAAGGAAATTCAATGGTTTTTGTGGCCGTTTCAAAGAGTATGTATGTATATTTATTTAGTAGGATGAAGGAGCGATTTTGAAGGAAAAAATGAGACGCTAACGCATAACGCATAAAACCCATTTTTTCTATTTTACTGGGCAGTATTCGAGGTCAAAAAAGGGCTTAGGTCCCCTGGACCCACAGTGACTACTAAGGGTTAATATCGAATAGGTATCTTTCGATTTTAAAAATGATGTATTTTGTTTGTTTTGCCGGTCAGTTAAAGACTTGTTAACTGCTGTTTCTCAAGGTCCTGTCATAAGCAGACATTTTGAAAATTCATGTCTGCCAAGATCGCCTGATCTGAACCCAACGGATTTTTGCTTTGGGGTTATTTGAAAAATTTATTTTTTTAAAATACGACTAACAACGCTGGTAGAATTAAAAGATGGTATTACGGCCAGAACCATTATTAACCCGAAATTTTGTATAATGCTGTGTGACGCCCATTTTTTAAAATACGCGTCTTGAAGCGTACTTTCAAGATGTTATAGTCACAATTCCGAGAATTTCGAAGCGGCAACGCTAAAACAATATATACGTCGCGTCAAAAAAAGGTAGTCGTATAGAAAACATTACAAAACTGGCCCAAATTAATATTTTTAAAATTTCAAAAAGTCTCGCAAACTTGAAGAGATTTATGATTTTTCTAGCCCAACCCGGTCAATATCGTACAATAAACAAAGAAATGGCGTCATTGTTAATTAAGGCTTGCAAAAAAACAATCATTAATTACTCAAAAAGTTATCGGTTTTTTTTCTTCTGAAGCACCGCCCCCCCACCAATTGCTTGCCCCCCCCGAGAAAGCAAAAGCACGTTTTTCAACTTCAGCAGTTATTTGCAAGTTAACAATAGCACTTGGAGACTTCGGGTTGGGCTTAAAATTTTGGAAATTCAATAGGCTACAACTTCTTAAATGCATATGATATATAAAATATGCCAAGGAACGGAGATATAAGCGGAAATGTGAAAAAAAACTTTTTTTACCGTCAAAACTAGCCCTATATGTTTAAAGAACACATATGTAAAAGTCTCTGCCGACTGGACTGTAGGTAAGAAGTTAGAAAGCAGTAGGTAAGACGTTACGTATCCACGAGCCGGCACTGCCCTGTAGGATAACGCACGCAATAAGTTATATTATTTGTGTGCATGGTTAGGAATACATAATCTTTTTCCGTGTAGAGAGAGCCACTATATATATCTTGTATCTAAAGTTTTTCGTAATTTTATCAATTCTAATCTAACAGGACGGCTATTTATAACTCGTTCCAGCCGTACGTTCGGCTAACTAATGGCGGTGTCAAAATTCGAGAAGCGTTCAATGCTGAATATACGGGGAGGTCCGAAATATTTATTTGGACCGTCCATTGAGGAGAGTTAATAGTTTCAGTGATGGATTTTCTGTTTGCTTATATCATGAAGATGATAAATGACCGTGTGTTGAGTCCTCTTCTTGAATGAAAATGAAATCGACAACGCCATTTCTTTGAAGTACGTAATAGAAGCATTAGTAAAAATGTATACAGAGTGACTGATCGAGAATTATCCCATTAATATTTACCATAAATAATTGTGAAAAAGATATTACGATAAGTATTGTATATTTACATAACAAGCCACGTCATCAAAGTTGGCTAAGCACAAAAATATGTTTTTCTATTCATAATCTTTTTTTTATTTAATTTATACATGCTTGAGCTCTTATTTTAACTGATACAATAAAGGGCTACAGTATCCACGGTTATATGAGAGTTTATTTTTTTTTTTTTCAGATAAAACCGGATAAAAAAATCACAATCAAAATCTTTAACCATGTTACGTATCATTTCAGCGAGTATGAAGTAGGAAATTTTTGAATTTCGTATCTTATTATACAGTGTGAAACAGCCAAATGGAATAAATTCAGTAGCTCCCTTATTATGCATTTTTTTAGAAAATTCTGAGACACGTCAATTTCTAATTCTCAAATGACATCCTGCGACGTGAAAATGTCATCCCTAAATTCAACCCCCTTCAGGTGACAGCTACAACCCCTAAATTTTCAAATTGGCAGTAGGGGCTTGTGATACTTCATTTGAAAGGTCTTTTCATTCTCTATTCAAAACTGCTATGGTTTTAAATTTTATTGCAGAAATTAACAAGAAAAAAAAAGTTTTTGCGGCGTAGGATATTCGTTACATAAAATGTTACAATAGAATAAAAAACAAATTCTTATTAATGCAGCAGATGTTTAAAATGCATGCCTCCAACATCTTGGCAGCATCTTAGACGTAAATAGAAATGTCTTCTAACGTTAGTTAACCTCTGCGGGGTAATCGACCTAATTGCGAGTTGTTATATATAATTAGTTGTTATCTTCTTCTTAAGTCAGCTAAATCGCCAGGTTTGGTTTTGTAGACTTTACTTTTTACATATCCCCATAGGAAGAAGCCTAACGGCGTGAGATCCGGTGATCGTGCAGACCATTCTACAGAACCACGTCTCCCTATCCAGCGATTTGGAAAGATTGTGTGGAGATATTGCCGGACATTGACTTCGTAATGTGCTGGTGCACCATCCTGCTGGAACCATATTGCATTACCTGGAAGTTGTGGGTTTCCTTCAGTTGGATACAAGTTTGTCATCGTCGTTACAACATTATTTTGGAGCAGCGCTAAATAAGTTTCTCCACTCAAATTGCCGTCAATGAAGAAGGGACCAATTATATTTTTTCCAATTATTCCTGCCCAAACATTAACTTTCTCAGGGTTTTGCGTGTGTAGTTCCCCCACCCAATGAAGATTTTCTCTCAACCAGTAACGACAATTGTGGCGATTAACATGGTCGTGAAGTGTAAATGTAGATTCATTTGCATCATTTGTTCACAAAAGAGAATTCGCCTATCAAAATCGTCTTCCGCAAGCTCATTAGTTGGTACTAGTTGGTATCATATGGGTGCATCTGATTTTCTGTATTTATTAATTGTACATGTTTATTAGTAAGTTTTTATCTGCAGGGAATGTCGGCAACTACAGATATTTATTTTTTATTAACATTTCAGAAACTAAAATTTAAAAATAGTGTTACTTATAAAAGTTTTATTTTAATGTAACGAATTTCCTACGCTGGAAATTTTTTTTTGTTAATTTCTGCAATACAATTTAAAACTATAGCAGTTTTGAATAGAAAATGAAAAGACCTTTCAAATGAAGTATCACAAGCCCCTACTTCCAATTTGTAAATTTAGGGGTTGTAGTTGTCACCTGAAGGGGGTTGAATTTAGGGATGACATTTTTTACGTCGCAAGATCGTTTCAGAATTAGAAATTGACGTGTCTCAGGATTTTCTAAAAAAATGCATAACAAGGGAGCCACTTAATTTATTACATTTGGCTGTTCCACGCTGTATAATAAGACTCGAAATTCAACAAATACTCGCTGAAATGATACGTAACATGGTTAAAGATTATTAATCGCGACTTGGTTACTGCCATGAAGTCAACAGGGCACAGTTTGAACATTATTAAAGACCAGATTAAAATAGGTAGTTTTATTTTTTTTTTATGTTTATTTTTTTAATAAACAGGTTAAATCAAAATTAAATTAAAACATTTAAGAATGTGCTTCATATTATTTATTTTCAATTTCTGGAATTCTGAATAACCGTTGAGAGTGTGTTATGTCAAGCCGAGCAAATAGCTGTAGAACCTCTCGTGTTCGAGTGATTTTTTAAATAAACTTTCCTTAGGTTTTTTCGGTTTGTCTTTTAACTTTTGAACGGTCGCCATATATAGCTTGATAGAATTGCGCCAAATTTAGGAGCATACTGCGTGAAATAAGAGCTTTCAAATGATGTATCACAAGCTATATGTTGTCATTAAAAAAAAAATATCGATTACTTCATATCTCTGACAGCTGTCAATAAAAAATAAAACAATAAAACAAATGAAGTACTTCAAAATATCAGCAAATGAAAAATGTAATTGACGTGTCCGAGCGTTTTTCTCAAAAAAAAAATATCGTTTAATTTTTATCGAATTTATGCCCGACTTTACGCCCACATTTTAATTAATTGTTTCCCTACTACTATGCGCACGAGCTTTTTGTGGGTGTAGTGGTTTCAATATAAAAAAAATGTTTAAAAAACCACTGGTAGAACTGTAGTTGTCGGCTCAGGTGGCTCAACACTTGTTGGCTCAGGTGGCTAATTGATGTTCTTGAATTGTCCATTATCACTTGCCTATAACCATTTCAACGTTTTCTTCTGTCTTTATTCTGGGTCTGCCACTTCGTTGTTTCCGACTTACGTTTCCAGTTTCCGGTAGAAATTTAGGAAATTTTATACAGCTTAAATGGTCGAAATGAATTTCCTGAACTTTTCCGAAACTTCCCTGAAGTCGTCATATGCAGCTCTCATTGAATATATCCACTGATCTTGAACCAGGAAACTGTTCTTGAAGCTCCAAATAACAATCTCCCAGAGAATACGTCCGTTTTCAAGCCAGCTTCTACCATAAACGTTTTGTGCTGTTGTCTAAGCACCATTTTTAATTGCAAATTGCATTTTTAATTGCAAAACAAATTGTTTTAGTTTAGAACTTTAACCTTGATAGTTCGAAAACTGTCAAACGCCAGGTTACAAGACAACAATTTTAGGCCTGGTCCTGTCAAATACATTACGTTTGTTTGGATTGGCAAAGCCAACTTCAAGGTCAAATTTTGTCGAACGCTCGTTATTATGTTATTAATGACAGACAGGTCAATTACACTACCCTACAATATTTTGAAAATTTCGTGCCCCTGGACAATGAATACTTGTTTCCGAAGTATTTTTTCCCGCTGACCACAAATTTTAACCGATCTATCGTCCATTATCTATTTAAAACATTGTGTAAACAAACGTATAACTTAATATGAAGATATCCATTAAAATACTATTTTATATTCACAATTTCCATTCACGCTGTGTCCTGGCGTATTTCCCGCTAGTCTATTAATTTATCTGCATATTAGCTCTGCCCATCTTTTGTGATCATCAGAGATAAAGGAGTCAAGCACCGGTTTTATAATGGATAAGGACATATATAACTACCCCCCAGCATCGTCACAGCTGAGACAGGAATATTTTTTATGTACAATATGTAAGTCGGTTGCATAATGAACCTGCATCTTCATCTTCCACATTTTCTGCACCTTACCTCATTGTCTCAGTATTTAATGTGGGTGCATTGTGCAGTGCATTTGGTAAAGCCCATGCCGATACCACACATCTAGTAGGACGGATATGGACATAAAAGCTCAATAAAAAAAATAATAAAAGTAGAACAGGATTCACAAAGACGTTTACAAGAAAATGAATTTTCTTTAAATTCTGTTCTTTCTTCGGTATTTTTTAATATTAATGGGACATTATTTTTAAACAAAAAAAGGACATACAGGCAGCAACAAAAGTCTTCATAGCATACACCCACTTTTTAAAGATTGCTTAAATTCTAAAACACTGTTCTGTGTGAAAAGCCAAACTAATATGCTCTTTCGATCATTTCTACCTATGAAACCCTTACACTGACCTGAACATTTTCGTATCACGTAGCAAAATCTAGAGAACATCAACATGTTTTGATTGATTGCAAAGCAGATATAAGGATGTACCTTATTTACCTCCTCCGCACATAAAAATAGGGCTTAAAAAATGTTGTCGAAGCCTTAAACACAGAAGGAAATGCTTTTCTTTATTTAACACGGAAATTCGCGCGTATAAGTGAGACAAAGCTTAAAGAAGGAAGGTTCGTTGGGCCGCAAATACGAGAACTTTTTAAAGACGAAAATTTTGAAACTACACTTTCGAGAAACGAAAATAGGGCGTGGACTGCCTTCAAAAATGTATGTAGCAACTTCCTAACAAGAAATCGGAGAACACGTCTTACAATAAAAGAACTACAAAAACACAAAAAACAACAAACAAATATCGGGGAGCGAACAAAAAATTTCAAAATGCAGAACAGTGTAATTTAATATTTTCGGAGTTATTCTCGATTTTTTTTAAATATCACAATTTTTCCTTTCACACAATCGACATAATATAGGTATCACCTTCAACTTGAACTTATTAGACGCAGAATTTCAAAAGCTGTAATCCTATCAGAAGCAAAAAAAAATCAATTTTCAGAATTTACGCAACCTGCAAAAAGTTGGTGTATGATGTGATGACTTCCGTTGCTCACTGTAGTTCTGAGACCCCTTCTTATACAGAGTGCGCCAAAAAGCTGGAATAGTGCCTGTAACTTTTTTAATCACCAAGACCTAGGCACTATTCCTGATTCTTGCCGGACCCTGTATACTTCAATATTTAATATGTGTAGAAAAATATTAAAATGATTGTGGTGAATGTTTTCGCGAAACAACCACACTTTAAAGAAATTATAAAAAATATTGCTGTTATAAAAAAGCTTGCTGGTATATACATAAAAATGTAGATATATTAATAAACATCCTAGACATAAAAAAATCGCAGTCTGTGATATACGTATACGTATATTTAAAAAATATCAATTTATGTATTTTTTATTCGTCTTAAACTTTGCATAACCCATAAATACAATTATAGTAAGTCAGCTTGGCCGCTGTTCCACCCACTTGTTTTCTAATTTCCACCCTTATCGGGGAGTGGCAGTGTGTTTATTAACTTGTCCGAGAACTACCTCCACCGTTACATTTTTCGTCTTCGCAAACAGAATTATTTAAATTGCTCAATCAATTTCTAAAAGGTTAACGTCCACAGTCAACAAGTTTATTTTTCAAGTCGCGATTCAGAAACGATAAATTACGTTGTTAAAAATGTTGTCGTCTAAAGAACGACGTTTGTTACTATGACAACTGCATTTAGGTTACCTATACATTGACTATAAAATCGCATAACAGTAAACTAAATCAAGCAACCAATAATTGTACTCCCAAGCGCTCAATGTGTAAATAAACATCAAACGCATTTCAAAAAGTTCAATATTACCACAGCGTACAAACTTTTATAAAAATAGCCGGTTGATTCCAAAGTATTGAGCCTTGCTGATATGGTGACGACAGTCAAATGATTTATTTATCAAATGTTTGCTGAGGGCGTAGAATACATGATAGTCAATGGGGGAAAGGTTTGGTGAATACGGTGGATGGGGAAGATCTTCAAAAACGAAATAAAAGAGTTCTGGGCGGCCAAATTGCGGAGTTGATCACAATAGACAGCGGCAGTGACGGTGGTATTGTCCTCCAAGAGATCCCAGTGATACACGCCGCGAAGCCCCCACCAAACTGACAACATCACCTTTCTCGGGTGGATGTCAGGTTTAGGTACCGATATTGCTGAAGCATCTGCGTCCATCCACTGGTGCTTACGAACCCCCGAAAGAAACACCCCAGAGGTGAAAATCGAGTATAACAAAGGTTGAATGGGGTGCAAAAATGTTTAGAGCAAGCTCACAGCAGCCAAATGGTTGATTGGTGATAAGAAAACCAATAAGTACAATCTTTTGACTTGTATCCCTATTACAGGTCCGATCATAACGCAGAAAATGAAAAAATAAGCAACAACCAAATCATAACAACAACAATAACAAGGACAACAATAACAAGAACATCAACAATAGCAAGAACAACAACTACAATATGAACAACATAAAAAAACAACAATAAAGAAACAAAAATTAACAATGTAACCATTATATTTAAAAAAGAAAACTGGCCTCAGCGAAAGCAATTCGCAATCGGGCAAAATAGAAACTACTAGAAACTCGGTTAGTTGATCACAGTAAAATACCTACTGCTTCCACCACTTCATATCAAACTTGGCGTAAATAATTATTTTGTCACATAAACATTTTCGCACCTCCTTCAACCCCTGTCATACTCGATTTTCACCTCTGGGGTACATTTCCTGCTTTTAGCATCCTAGAGTGGGTACTGGAACCTTCGGCGTAGAAACAAAAAATTGGACGTTTTCCACGAAAGTGGAAAACGTTTTTCAGTTTTAATCTTCTCCTGAAGATGCCAACTTGGTTGGCGAAACGCGCGTCGAGAAAAGTGTAGTAGTTCGGTGTTTCGTGGAAAACGTCTAATTTTTTGCTTTTAGCATGTTGAAATTGAAACCCCCCGAAATATATTCTTGGAATAAAAATTGCGTGTTTTGTCAAATTTTCACTTCTTACCCTATCTCAAAATTTTGAGGGTGTATTGACTTTTTTTGAGGTTGGATTCGAATTCAGCGTCGAAAAATACATGGGGGTACTAAGATCAATATCCAGGATCATGAGATTTTTTTTGTGTAGCTGTGTAATTCAGAACTTCAAATGCAACTTCAAGCTACTGCATATGTAGCGTGTTTGACCCTGATTTTAGTAGGTAGAAAACTGTTGGGACTTTAACGTAGTGGAGGCGCTCCCAAAGCTCAATGCCCAGACCCAGACACATGGTCTTCTGAGGCACGGTGTCTCCAGAATTCACGGCCTATTAACGTTTCCAAACACGATGTACGGTATGGTCGTACCACTAAACATGTAAGTTGATGATTCGGCCGATAAAAATGTGTCGTCGACACTAAACGTCAAGAGGGTCCTCTCCTACCTGCTGCTCTTTTTCAGAAATTTCGTGCCTCGTTCGGGCATGGCATTTATTAAATGCGACAGCGGGTACTATACGTACTTTCCTCGGCCCTTGTCGCCCTTAATGCCATTATTAATAATTCACTTGTTTCTAGGCACTCACTATTATTTTGGACGGGGTTATTGATTATACAGTGCGCGGCAAAATTATAACGATTGCATTTTTTTTTTGCCATAATGCCGTAACACTTTGAATTGTCGTTTTGACATTGCTTGGTCCATAAATGATGCTCCAATATGCGAGTAAGTTGGCAAATATGTTTTTAATTGTAGGAATAGGTGTTGTGAAATTTTTAAAAAATACGTAAAAGTATTTAAGATTTTTTTCATAAACACCATTCGGTTACAAATAGTGCAGTGTGTCTGTGTATGTTTAAATATTGACTATTATAAATCAACTAACTTTGTAATACAATGATACTTGGTTAATGTCAATATCAAAGTATGTCTGGATTAATCAGTTTCTGAATCATAAGTTCTGGAGTCACTGCTATCATCCCCAGTAGTTATAACCACAGAGAGAACTTCTTGTCGATCAATTTAGCTCTCCTTTACATACACCATGTTATTTTATTATTTAATTTTCTCTATACTGAATACTTCCATATCTTAGGGGTAACAGTTGAAGTTCTGTATTACCATTTCTACCCATGTGTTTATTATAGTACGTCTTTGCAGTTCTCCAAGTCCGTTGAATTAAAAATGCAGTGGTGGTAGATGGTATGGTGGAAGATGTAAAATTTGGTGTCCATACTGGTTTATCTCTAAAAAAATATACGAAGTGTGTAAAATAAGTAATGAGACTGGCAAAGTAGCGCCAGATATAGCAACACTGCGGAGACGGGACTTGGAAGGGCGGTATTTGAACTTGTTAGTCATTTGTTTGTTCTTTGTGACTGTTTTCGTAAACCGGTTTTTTCTAGTGCGTTTTAAAAATGAGTGACATTAACTTTGAGCAACGGTGTACTATCAGGTTTTGCTTCAGTTTTCGACACAGCGCAACGGATACTTTTGCAACGCTTCAACACGCCTACGGAGACAGTGTTTTTTGAAGAGCCCTGGTTTTTCGGTGGTTTAAGGCATTTTCAGAAGAGAGTCGATTGAAGATGAACCACGCAGCGGAAGGCCTTCATCTTCAAGAACCGATGAAAATGTCGATAGAATACGGGATCTTGCGCATTCAGATCATCGGTTGACGAGAAGAATGATCGGGGAAATTTAAATCCATACATCACGAACAAGTGGATGTTTATTAGCCTAACTTGAGTCCTTGTGACTTTTTTCTCTTCCCGCGATTGAAAATCACCTCAAGAGAGGTCATTTTGGGACAATAGAAAACATTCAAACGGCTGTAATCGACCAGCTGAAATATATTCCAGCACTGCTATGAGGAATGGAAGAACCGTCTCCAGCGCTGTATGGCTTCCCAAGGAAGTTATTTTGAAGAAGACAATACTAAATTGTAATTCTATTCGAATAAATATAAATAAAAAAGTCAGTCTCTTTACTTAATTTACACACCTCGTATCTAACAAATTGTATGAGGTATTTATTGAGCTACAGTTCTAAAAAGTTCACTTCAAGCATTAAAACAGAAAATTATAGGTTTTGATTAGTTACCCAGTCTTGAATTTCGGCTTTGGTCCATGATTCGTTTGGTATTTTGTTTAATAACATGCTATGATAAGGCATTGTCGATCATTATTAAATATGGTTAAGTCAAGTTCCTTTATAACTGATTTTCGAAACATTTCAGAAAATTTTCTTAATTCATTTCACCATATGCTGGGTTTTTGAAGAAAATATAACCTCTGCACCCTCAATAAAACCATTTTCATTGCCAGATAGACAGTTGGACTGTAGTTTTAACTAAATATTTCAATTTTATATTTAAATTACCTCCCTAATACCTTTTAAGGGTAGCAATGGACCATTATTATCTCATTCTTGTTCAAAATAGTGTATCAAAGATGCTACTAACTCTTAACTCAACTGTTTTGGCACTTCGCAAACGAAAGTTTGACAACTATAACACTTTAATTGTTCTGAACATAACAGTTTTTCAACGCACAAGAACAGTTTAAAGCTCAAAAGAGACACGAACAATTAAAACCAATGTAAAGTTCAGATAATTTCAAACTGTCGGCAAATGTCACGAATTATACCGCGGCAACCTCGCATCTGACTGCATAACAACGAATAACAAGCGCGAAATTTAAAATTCATTAAAATATTCCACTGTGCGATGGCATCAGTGCAAATATTTAATAGCGTCATCGATGACGTGCATCGGTTTTTATTTTGTACAAAGTATACACCTCCGTATTATTGGCATGAAGTGTTGAGACACCCTGTATATAAAAAAAACGCGTACTATTAACTCATTTACATAATAGATATAACCAAATGATATTGATTATGTTAATTTATGGTTATTAATATTAGTTTCTGCGCTTCAAGACGATTGAAATTTTTATCTTAAATAGTGACTTCTTGTCGGTCTCTGGCCGTTTTGTTCCGTCGCGTTTGCCTCTTTTTTCGCTTTCTGCGTGTCAGTCAATGGGCCGAAATTCGAAAAAGACGACGTAGAACACCAAATGTGTTTCATATTTCCTGTAAACATCATCACTTGGGGCATCAGGTCCCTCTCATCGACAACGGCTATATTTATGGCCTTATAATTTGAAACATTTGTCCGGAGAAGCAGACTTATAGAGCTCTCTTCTATAGTTAAGTTACGGCATACTTTTAAAGAAATTAATAAATTAAATTTCAGAGTCCAATACAGAGTGTTTAGGGACTTCTAAAGTCTGTTAATTTATGTACTACAGTATTGATTTCCTTGATTCTGATTATAGCTTTCATTGCAATTTTACTTTTTTAGTGATATCTTTTCACACAATCGACATAACACCTTCAACACGGGTTTATTAGACTCAAAATTTCACAAGCTATAATCCCATCAGAGACGAAAAAAATAATATTGTAGTAGAAAAATTATAAGAATTCAAATAACCTCCAAAAAGTGGATGTATGCATACTTTCGCTGCTGACTGTCAGTATACAACTTTACATACATATACAATGTGGAACAGCCAACTGGAATAAGCTTCAGTAGCTCCATTATTATGCATTTTTTTAGACAATCCTGAGACACGTCAATTTCTAATTCTAAAATGACATCTTACGACGTAAAAATGTCATCCCTAAATTCAGCCCCCTTCAGGTGACAGCTACAACACCTAAATTTTCAAATTGGAAGTAGGGGCTTGTGTACTTCATTTGAAAGGTATTTTCATTCTCTATTCAAAACTGCTATGGTTTTAAATTTTATTACATAAATTAACAAGAAAAAATGAAGTTTCTCCAGCGTAGGAAATTCGTTACATTAAAATAAAACTTTTATAAGTAACACTATTTGTCAATTTTAGGTTCTGAAATGTTAATTATAACAAAAAATAAATGTCTGTAATTGCCGACATTCCCTACAATAAGATAAAAACTTATTAATAAATACGTACAATTTTTTGCTTGACAATCGAACGACAAAAACGAGCAAGCAGCAAGAAAACAAACCTGAAATTTGAGAAGTTGGCCATTATCAGCGTTTGTGAAATTACCTAGAAACACGCTTGTCATTGTAACAGTAGTTAACAGTTATCAGTGTTAAACTTTTTGCTTTAGTTTTCGTGTGGCAATTCAGAGAGATGGTTTACCTAACAGAAATGCATAAGATAACGATTCTGCAGATGATTGATTACGGAGACAGAACACGAACGGAGGCCGAAGTTGTTCGCCTATTTCAAGACAAGTATCCGGAGTTGCCGCCGATATCTCAAAGTACCGTAAGTAAAATAGAGAATCAGTTTAGGGAACGTGGACATGTACGGCAGCTAATGAAAAATCCTCCCAATAGACTCAGTGATGATCAGAAATTGGATGTAATGCTTATGCTTGAAGAAAATCCACATACGTCGAGTCGTCAAACAGGTTCAGCATTAAATATTAGCCATCCCTCGATTTTCTGCGTATTGCAGATGCACCCATATAAACTGGTACCAACTAATGAGCTCGCGGAAGACGATTTTGATAGACAAATTCTCTTTTGTGAACAAATGATGCTAATGATAGATGACAATACTTTACAAATAGAAAATGTTTATTTTCGGATGAATCTACATTTACACTTCACGGCAATGTTAATCGCCAAAACTGTCATTACTGGTCGAGAGAAAATCCTCACTGGATGAGGGAACTACACACGCAAAACCCTGAGAAAGTTAATGTTTGGGCAGGAATAATTGGAGAAAATATCATTGGTCCCTTCTTCATTGACGGCAATTTGAATGGAGAAACTTATTTAGCGCTGCTCCAAAATAATGTTGTATCGACGATGGCAAACTTGTATCCAGCTAAAGGAAACCCACAACTTCCAGGTAATGCAATATGGTTCCAGCAGGATGGTGCTCCAGCACATTACGAAGTCAATGTTCGGCAATATTTCCACACAATCTTTCCAAATCGCTGGATAGGAGACGTGGTTCTGTAGAATGGCCTGCACGATCACCTGATCTCACGCCGTTAGACTTCTTCCTATGGGGATATGTAAAAAGTATGGTCTACAACACCAAATACGACGATTTAGCTGACTTAAGAAGAAGAATAATACTTGCAATTAGGTCGATTACCCCGCAGATGTTAACTAATGTTAGAAGACATTTCTATTTACGTCTAGGATGCTGCCAAGATGCTGGAGATACATTTTCAACATCTGCTGCATTAATAATGATTTGTTTTTTATTTTAATGTAACGAATTTCCTACGCCGGAAAAACTTTTTTTTCTTGTTAATTTCTGTAATAAAATTTAAAACCATAGCAGTTTTGAATAGAGAATGAAAAGACCTTTCAAATGAAGTATCACAAGTCCCTACTTCCAATTTGAAAATTTAGGGGTTGTAGCTGTCACCTGAAGGGGGATGAATGTAGGGATGACATTTTTACGTCGCAAGATGTCATTTGAGAATTAGAAATTGACGTGTCTCAGAATTTTCAAAAAAAAATGCATAATAATGAAGCTATTGAATTTATTCCATTTCGCTGTTCCACACTGTATACTGGACTGTGGTTTTAATTAATATTTCAGTTTTATATTTAAATCACCTTTCTGACAGCTGTTAAAGGTAACAACGAACTATTATTGTCTCGCTCTTTTTTATGAAGATGTTATTAACTATTGGCAGCAACCGTTTAACTGTTTTGGAATTTCGCAAACGGAAGTCTGACAACTAATAACACTGATTGTTCTGAAAAAAGCCACAAACTACTATTAAAGCCGATGTAAGGTTCAGATAATTTCAATCTGTCACCAAATGTCAAGTAATACAAACACGATAACTTCGGATCTGCTGCCAACTGCATAACAACGAATGCCAAACGCGATATTTAAAATTCCATAAAACATTCCATTATAGTTTTTATTTTAATATAATTCAATGGTGGTCATCGGTTTTTATTTTGTACAAAGTATACCTATTTTAATCTGAACTTTTTCACAAAATCAAATCAAGTTTACCCAGTTCGCCTTGTTCCCTCGTCCTCGTAAAGCTTTTGTACCCTTTTCAGCGTCTTTCGAATTTACTCGTTGAAATTTTCAATACAGTTGAAATACCAGTCTAAAAAAAAGCTTCACCGGTCGGACTGAATGTCAAATCTGTGTCAAACATATCGAGTGATTGCTAACAAACGGCAATAATAGAAAGCGACTTCTTTGAAACTAAAAAAAAAGCGAGGCTATTTGTGGTAGAAACTAATACTCGTGGGTCTGCTGTAACGAATAACTAGTTTGTGAAACACTTGGTGGTTACTCAATAACGTGGTTGGTTACCGACGGGTGACTAGACCAGACTTTTACCATCGGAAAACTAGGCAACGCCTTCTAAGATGATTGACACCTAACTTACACTGACAAAGGAAAGAATGTTTCGCCTTATTATTTAAAATAACGCAAGACCAGTTGCACAGATCATCCAAATTGTAGGTTTCGTCGGAAAATATACAGGGTGTCAAGGAAGAAAAAAAACATTGTGTCCCATTTGCAAATCCATGGGTCCTAGTTATTTTTGAGATCCAGTTGGCATGTACAGAAAAGTGACAATGTCAAAGAAACTTTTGTTCTTACACTGTTCTTAAATATCAATTGTAGAAACATAAATCAAACACCCTATATATGACCACATTAAACTTGCGTTACCGTTTTTGTGGTACATAACGTCATCGACATATTTTTTTAATAGAACACCCTACATATTTTTTTCCACTTTTAGTTTCTTCAGGAACTAAACTATTGAGTGACTATTAAATAACCGAACTGCTGTCATAACATTTTTTATTCGTTACCAATTACAGAAGCAACTTTTTAGCCTTCAATGTACTCTCCTTGGCGATCTCTACACCGCTCCATATGACTTTTCCATTGTTGAAAGCGGTGATGGACGTCCGCTTCTGTCAGTTGGTTCAGAACCTCCGTCGCTTTTGCTTTAACCGCTTCCACTCTTCCGAATCTTGTCCCCTTCAGTGTCACCGTGTCTAACAAGCCTGGATCAGTGTCAATGTTGTTTAGAATGTCAGCGCAAATGTTCGTTCTTGATTCCTTTTGCTCGGGAGTGAGGAGTTTTGGCACCATTTTTGAGCAAACTTTGCGCATGTTGAATGATTCATGCAAAATCTGGCGAACACATTCTTTGTCGATTCCTGTTATTTCAGCAAGCCCTCGGATGCTTAGACAACGATCTTCGCGGATTAATTTACCAATTCTGTCAATGTTTCATGTCCCTCTTCAAACCGATTAAATCATTCCCGTACACTTCTTTTAACATTGCATAAACTTCTGTAAAAGTTTTCCCCAGTTTAATAAGACACTTGAGATTAACCCGTTGCTCCATCGGAACACTTTTTTCGACGCGTCACTGCTGCGTAGACTAATTCAAACGACTGCTACAGTCAAACTGAGCGACCAACTGGCTTGTCCAGCGAGCTCAGGGTGGGGAAAGTATCACCAGCACAGTTCTGTTCAAACGCTCGCAGCGCTCTGGTTGCACCATCAGTTCGGTTATTTAATAGCCACACCTCGTATAACGCTTGTGGTGTAAAATTATTGTTTGTGAGTTTATCTTCAATTGTATCTAGCTCACAAACAAATCACTTTTTTAGACCATAAGGGTCATACGTTTTTAAAATTAACTGTCACCTGTCACTGGTGAATCTTAAAGTAGAAAAAAATAGGATGGTCTTTAAAAAAAACATCGATGATGTCATGTACAAAAAAAAATTGTGGCGTCACTGATGTGTGTATATGAAAATGTTCCGAGTACATTTTTTTCATCAGTATATTTGCTATGTTTATGTCCACATGAAATAATTTTGTCTTTTCACGTTTAGTTGTTATTAAAAAAAAAATTGGTCTCCATAACAACTAAAGGCAAAAAGACAAAATTATTTCGTGTTGACATAAACCTGGCAAATAAACTGATGAAAAACTTGTATTCATGACATTTTTTGCCACGCTGTAGATATTTTGAACATACACATATTTATATGAACATAAGCATGCTTGTTTATTGAACTTTAACAGAAATTCGGGGCCCTGGTACTTGCCAGGTAGAAAAGAAACTTTTGTTTCCCTATCTCAAAGGTACATCTGATCAGATTATGTACCTAAACATTGGGAAAATAATATTAGGATTATGTCAAGTAATCTCTCAAGCAAAAAAGTATTTTTTAAGGCTCTTCTATTTGAAACATTCTTTGTGTAAAGTATAATTATTAGGTAGGCATGGGTACGTGTTTTCTGCGTAGGCAGTTGGTCTTGTTGCTCTTTTACTTCTTTGTGTGTAATGCATTTGTTACCGCCTTAACAGTGATGTGGATTGATGCATCAACGTCTCATGTCATTAGAGTGGGCAGAAAACGAACATCGTAAATGAAAAAAACTTGTTAAATCTTCGTTGAATATTGCTGATATTTTACGAAAAAAAAAATGTTGCACCTCTATTTTACGAAAGTATTTAAACAACGAGGAAGGCTAAAAAAATGTCATATGTTAATTTGGACAATATAAAGTCAAACGTTTTGATTTATCTTCACGTCAACATTGTCATGTTAAACATTGTCCTATCTGACTATCATTAAACGTACATATACATATATTTAATTAATCTAGCTGACTTTTGACAATATCTGGTGTTTTGTAATTGTACACAGTGTGCATGAAATAACAGTCAACGTCTCCGAAAATAAATCTAAATAATATGCCAAAAGAATCTAGAAAACAGTAACTTTGTCGTTTGAAGAAGGTGTTGTTCCCGACCGTCTATCATTATTATTATTAGTGTATTCGAGGTGGCTATGTAGTCGGCGTATGTTATTTTACAATTCAATCCTGCCGCAGCTGCAGCTGGCCAAATTTCAAGATGTGTCCGTTGAAACAGCTTTAAAAATTATTCATAGGAACCAAGAAGATTAGAACTAAGGAGACCGAACTCGTTCGGTATCTAAGGATCAAATCTGTCCGCCTCCAGGAGGCGCTGTAAACAGTAATGTACTCAAGTCACGTGATGAGCAGCGGTCAGCGGTCCACATGTGAATGTTTATCATAGAAAACCATGCTATGGTTTTATATGACGTTTATCATTAAGCTGTCAAGGCGGGTGCTTACATGCCGTTTGGCTTTAACAAAAATATATACAAAAATAAATATGGTTCAAAAGTGCTGCGTTGCATTGTATGATTTAAGAAGCGGTCCGAATAACTGGACATTATTTCAAATTACTGATGTATGTATGAAACGAAATATTTTCCTTTGTTGTATTATTAACGTTGAAGCACGTAACATGAAATATTTTGAGTACATTTTCATATTGATCATTGCGAAAATTTGTAATTGCAGACATTTCTTGTGTAGATTCAATATAATATTCAACAACAACAAATTAACGAAAAATATCGAGCGTCTGTCAAATGTATTCGCACCACGGACACTCACACGGACTCTAACCTCTAATGCACACAGATTAGTACAGAACCACTGTATACGTATAGATATCTGTTAATATACCGTAGCAACCAGAGTACAGAACTGTTTACAGCGCCTCTGGAGGCGGACATATTCGAGCCCGTCGCGTTATACAGCGAAAAGCCGCAGTTCGGTCTCCTTAGTTCTAGACTTCTTGATAGGCACTATACAGGTTTTTACAGTTACAACTCTCAATTTCATGCTTTGGCGCTTGGTTTCCGGGTCGTACTCAAACACCCAAGTCTCATCACCAACAATGACACGTTCCATAAAATGGGGATCATTTTCAATCGTTTCCAAAACGTCAAGACACATTTCTCTCCTGATGTCCTTTTGTTTCTGCGAAAGGTTTTTTGGAGCCACTTTTGGGCAGATTTTTCTCATCCCCAATTCGTTAGTTAAATTAGTTAAAAAAAGTTAGAAATTTAACTCTTCCCTGATCATTATTGTCGTCAACCGACGATCGGAACGCACAAGATCCCGTATTCTATTGACATTTTCATCGGTTCTTGAAGATGAAGGCCTTCCGCTGCGTGGTTCATCTTCAATCGACTCTCTTCCTTCTGAGAATGCCTTAAACCACCGAAAAACGCTGTCTCCGTAGGCGTATTGGTTTTGCAAAAGTATCCGTTGCGCTGTGTCCAAGTCTGAAGCAAAACCTGATAGCACACCGCTGCTCAAAATTAATGTCAATCATTTTTAAAACGCACTAGAAAAAAAAGGGTTTACGAAAACACAAAGAACAAACAAATGACTCTAACAAGTTCAAACTTGTACTGAAGGTGCATTACACGTTAACATACCGCCCTTCCAAGTCCCATATCCGCAGTGTTGCTAGATCTGGCGGTACGTTGCCAGTCTCATTACTCAATTTACACACCTGGTATTTTCACCAAAACGAACAAGACTCTCGGAGACAACTATAGAACCTTATCTGATACTACAAAGTTTTTACGAATCTTCTCCAGTTCCTGATAGTACTGTTAACCAAGCAACGTTTTCCATATATACTTACATATATAAAGTGTATGAGTTTTTTACTTTTGTTACTATATTTAATACTAGCGATCCGCCCCGGCTTCGCACGGTTTACGACATCATCTTAGAAACCCCTAAAATTATCAGTGTTTCTCTACCATATTATGCATGTATTATACATATAAACCTTCCTCTTGAATCACTCTATCTATTAAAAAAAACCGCATCAAAATCCGTTGCGTAGTCACTTTCTAGTACTACATGTACCTATTATATTATGATGCGTACGTCCATATCCCACGGCACATCTCGGCCAACTCTAATCATCAGCAATCCGATCTTAAAAAGTCTGGTAAATAATTATGTACATATTAAGACTAACAGTGGGCCAATCACAGAGCCTTGTGGAACACCCCATTCCGTCCCTAGCCAAACACAGACGGACTCCTTAGACATGAAGCAAGTTAATTTTTGCAAATAAACATGGCGACAACTAAACTTCGAACACCAGAGGTCCGCCAAACATGCAGGCTACTTGATTCGAGAAATAACAACGGCAAAATCGAGGTAGGTATGAGGTAACGCGATACGCTAGACTTAAATGCGATTCTTAATGCGATTCGACGTATTCTCGTCTGCGTCAGTTTGCTGTTATACCGATAATTAATACCATAGTAACCGACATACTTTGTTTCATTGGACGCGTTGTTATACATATGTGAGTAGTGGAAACTGCGTATTATGTGTATACAGTGCGTTCGTGTGGCCTTTAAATAACAATATCGCTGAATGGTCAGTTAACGTCGGCAGCTGGATGTGTTTACTAAGTAAGTTTGTTGAGTCTAACTCGGGCAATCGAGTCGGCGGATGTGTCGGAGCAGGAACGATTTGATTACAGGACCTGCCATAGAAAATTAAAAACCGACAGCCATGATTAAATTAGTAAGACTAGACGAAAAACGATGTTTTATTAATTTTACATACGAGGGTGGTTTGATAAGTCCGCGAATTTTGAAGGAAAACATTTTTTTTCGGCAACAAATCATTTTATTTTTCTACATAATCTCCCTCTAGCTCGATACATTTAGTCCAACGTGTTTCTAATTTTTTTATTCCTTCTAAATAATATGATTCCTCAAGGGCCTCAAAATAAGCGTTTGTTTCTGCGATGATTGTTTCTTCATTCGACCCGAATCTCCTACCACCCAGCCATTTCTTAAGGTTTGGAAACAGGAAATAGTCGGAGGGGGCTAAATCTGGAGAATATGGTGGATGAGGTAGCAGTTCGTAGCCCAATTGAAGATTGTATGCCATGGTGACTACACTTTCTTCTTCGCTAAATGCGGTCGTTTCTGTTTCAAAACAGTGTCAAATCTGCCCAACAGCTGTGAATAATATTCGTCGGTGATCGTTTTACCCTTTTCAAGGTAATCGATATGAATGACACCGCGCGAATCCCAGAAAACTGTGGCCATGACTTTGTTGGCCGACAGACCCATCTTAGCCTTCTTTGCCTTACTGCGCGGCAAATTCAAAAAGTCTCGGACTTATCAAACCACCCTCGTATTTACAGCTCATATTTTTCTATTATTTCAGCTCTAATTTGTAGGCCGTCTCTAAGGATAGAAAAGAAATTTAAGGAAAAATAGGAAGGACAAGAAATCTAAAGAAACCATATTCATAACTTCTTGATTCTCTACACAGCACAGGATGAGGACAAATAGCAGCGAAACCGCCAACTCTCGATTATTCTTCAAAAATCTTCCCTCGTTCGTATTAAAATAAAAGGTGTTTACAGACTTCATGAAAAAAAAAACTTAAAGCATGTTATGTATATTTTGGTAAGATGTAACTATTTGTTGACAAAAAAATATATACATACATGCAAGGTAAAACTATATCTTGAACTAACTGCCCTAGAAAACGTTTGGAGAACCACTGTCCGGAGGTCACTGCAGTAGCGTCAAAAAGAACAGACTGTTTGGATAGTAAGAAGGAAATTTATGGATGTGTGATTTTTAGACGATTAACAAACATAGTATTGCATTTATAAGACATATAGTCAGCAGCAAAAGTATTCAAACACACAGTTTTTGAAGGTTGCTTTAATTCTATTTTTTGTACTACAGTATGGCTTTTTTTGCTTCTGATAGGATTATAGCTTGTGAAAAACTGCATAGCGGAGGCAAACACGCCCACCTCCCACATCTCACACGTGACAGCGCAGAAAGCGAGTTATTTGATTTCATAAACCTAACGACCTAACCTACAAAAATCTTTTATTGTTGTGTGTTTTGAAAATTTTTGTTGGAAAGTGCCGTTATTCTTGCCGGGTTTTTTTGAGTGTTTTAAGTGGTATAGGAGGGTAATAATTATTAAGTGTTCCATATTACTTACGTAAGTCATTATTTGAACATTTTATTTAATTAACTATACAAAATTATAATGGAGATAACTGGCGAGTGTAGCAGTTTGTGTCATAAAAATACTGTTGAGTATCATATAAAGTACAAATTAGTCGCCTGTCTTATTAGATGAGGATAAATTATTTGTTAAAGATTTAAGAGTACCACTGCCAGATCTAAGTAAAACTTTAATTAATCAGGGTAAGCCGGCCCGTAGTTTTGTTAATACGTGCTATGATAGATGCAAATGGCTAAGTGGTTCTTTAACTTTAAATAAATTATTGTGTTGGCGTGTGTATTATTTTTATTATCGTGGAGAATATGCTTGGACAAAGTCTGGATTTGATAAAATCTTAACACTTTATCTCGCTCAGTTGACACATTCAAAAAGTCAGGAACATATTTGTTGTGGTTGTAAATTACATCGTTTAGGCAAACAAAATATTATGAATGTGAATATATATAAAGATATAAAAGCAAATTCACAGCATCTTTTAATTGTAAAATAATAATTTGATGGAAACTCTACACTTTCCCGATAGTTTTGCTGAACCAATAAATTATATTAGGCACATTATGTTAGATAAATGTACTTAGTATTAATAACTTAGTAAGATTTTATTGACCAAGTAGAGGTCGTTCTCCTAACTACGCGGCATATTACTAACAATGTTTACCATCACAAAAATTTAGGAAATTTATTTTTACAGAATATGTTTGCCTCCCCAAAAAAAAGTCACGAGCCGCTACTGGCTATGAACGAGAGAGACAGAAATAGTCAAACTTTTAAAGTGGCTGTCACAACTGTAAAATAAATAATGAAATTCATTTTTAATGAAAAACAGAGGCGTGTTTCACTTGAAATTTATTTTAGAAATGGCAGTAGAATCAATGGAAACTGGATATATTCGATGAGAGCTGCATATGAGGACTTCTGGGAAGTTTTTCCAGACGCAGTTATTTATTTTGATCATTTTAGCCGGTCAGTAAAATGTTTACTAAATCTGTACCGGAAAACTGGAAGCGCCATCGTCAATCGGAAACAAGGAAGTGGCAGACCCACAGTAAGGTTCAAAAAATAAAATCTAAACCAAAAACATCATGAAAATTCAAAACTCTATTAGCCTTACCATAGTTTTCGTAAAATCCACTGTTTATGAAATTTTAATAAAACATAGTTCTAGAAGGATATTAACCCTATTGATTAACGTTATTTTTTGTCCGTGAACACCCTGTATAATGAATTAGATATTATTGGACACTCTCATCACATGAGGACTGTTAGATCAGATTTGTTTAGGAAAAATCGGCCGAGACCTCAATTGTCTGAGACTTCAAGTGTCAGTTTTAATGTTTGGTGATCCTCGTGTAAATTCTCATCAGCCAAATCAATAAAAGTCGGTCAAAATAAATAGGCAATTACTGTGAGACAACAAAAAAACGAGATGTTATTATTCCTGCGGTTTATTGCCACTGTTTAAACTAATCAAACAGATGTTCCTAAGCCTAGTTTATTCTGAAAAAACAAAAGACGTGATATTAAAAAACAGTCGTCGTCTTTGATGTTTGTTTTTCTCCATTTCGAAACGTGGCAATAAAAATTTGAACTGTCGCCTGCTGCATGTTGTTATACATGGTATAACATGTTTACTTTTCAGCATATTTGAATCTGGTATTATTTTTTCTAATACTATACACTAGGTACCTATACTCCATACAAAATAAAAACCGATGCACGTCATCAAACACGTGTTTAAGGGGTTAACACTACCTTGTGGGGTCAAAATCAAGGCTCATTTTCTCTAATTTATTGTAGAAAGGCAAAACAATGTATTGAAATTCGGTTGTTTAGACATCATTATACATCTCTTAAAGTACACAAAAATATTTTTTTTTAAGTCATTTCAAAACAAAATGGCGGCACAACAGCTCTCGGAATGAAACACCTTTTTTTTGACCTCCCTGGCCATAAAACTACAGGCCGCAATTGTGCATCTAGAACAAAAAACCAAAAACATTTTGAAATTACATCGAAAAATCTAGTGAACGACCGTGGAACTTTTCGAAATATTGATTAAAAAAAATAGCATGTTTAAAGAACGAAAAAATAGCACGTTTTTTTCGGAAAAAAGCCCGAAAGTCGGCTATAAAATCGGAAAATTTTCATTAATCAAAAAGTTCTACGGGCGTTTACTAGAAAATTTAGCTATAGTTAAAAGGACAATGTTAAAAATCGATCAATTTCTGCCCAACTCTGGAACTTTCTGTAGCTGTTTTAAGTAATTCCAATAGACTTGTAATTTGAAAATTTTCCAATTATAAATACATACATGCGTAATATCGTATCTATGTAACTTGTTTACTCCGTAAAATAGACTTCGTCATTGATTGCTTTGGGTTCCCTGTTATCCAGCTATGGTAACTGGTTCCATTATATTTGAATTACTGAAAAAAAAAACATTGAAATCCGGCATTTGCTTTCAATCTAATGGCCTTTTCATGTGGATTCAACATTGTGTATTTTCAACATACACCACAAGTTGACAATTGTTATCGCTGTGGATAATACAAGGGAATGAAAATAGTATAAAAAGAATTAAAAAGATAAAAAAACAAAACAAAAAAAAAACGAAACAAACAGAAAATATATTTAAAAAACGCACAAAAAATATCCACAGCGATAACGATTGTCAACTTGTGGTGTATGTTGAAAATACACAATGTTGAATCCACATGAAAAGGCACATTAGATTGAAAGCAAATGTCGGATTTCAATGTTTTTTTTTTTTTTTTCAGAAGACTCACCGAGGTCTGACAACTCTAACACTTTGATTGTTCTGAAAACGAGTTTTTCAATGCAAGATAGAAGTTTGAAGCTCGAAAAAGACACAAACCACTATTAAATCCAAGGTAAGGTTCAGATAATCTCAAACCGTCAACAAAAATGTTATGTAGTTATGTACAATACGGCAATTTCGGATCTGCGGCCAACTGCATAACAGCGAATATCAAGCGCGAAATTTAAAATGCAACAAAACATTCCACTATAGTTTTTATTTTAACATAATTGAGTGGTGGTATCACTGCACACATTTGATAGCGTCATCGTTGATGTGCATCGGTTTTTATTTTGTACAAAGTATAATTATTTTCCATTAGCATGTTCCTCTAAAGAATCTCTTAGAACGCCCAGATACTGTTCTACATTTTGTAATTCAATGAGTGTGTAAGTTGTATTTTGTATTACACTTCCATTGGACCCCATAAAGACCATATTAATAAACATGACTATCATTTTAAATGTTACCTTCAATACTAATATACAAGTGTACTCTCAATAAACGGGCACGGGTAGCCGAGTGGGTTAAAGCGCCGTCTTTCCAATCGCGATACCTCTGTGCGCGTTGTTCAAGTCCCGGCCGGGGTAGCGATTTTTAATTGTCTCGCTTTCTCCGTCAGGGCTTGATATGCAACCACTAATACACTAGTGTATAGGTGTGGATGCATAGATGCCAATCCAACCGCACATGCCCTAGATTTGGTAATGTTCTGAGTTTTCTGGGTTTCCTCAGAACTGTAAAGCAAATGCGTTACCGAAATAATCTTAAGTCGCTCCCAGTGCGCCATGGCAAATAATAATAATAATAGCCACTCCTTCCCGCACAGGTCCCTGAGAGGACCTAAGGGGTTACTCTTCGGAGTAATTATAGGGTGAATATTATTATTATTATTATTATTATTATTATATAATAAATTGGTCTAAGAAAAATCGCTTTCACGCACAATGTTGTCTCAGGCTCGACTACGTAGGTAGATACATGCTTGTAGTATGGAAGATTGAAACCCTTTGGAACTATTTTTGTCCCACAGGTTTGTATCGCGTCTATTTTTAGTTAATATGATTTATAACTTGTGAATTCCGTTGACACGACAAACGTTATATAGTGGGAAGCATCAATCTGCAACTTGTAATGAGATGATATTTTTTATATCTGGCTGGCAGTGTTCTTATCACTTTGCCACGACGCGACGGTTTAAGACAGGTCCAAAATTTAAGCATGACAGATTTTTAAAAAATGACTGTTTTGGAAAACGAAAGGCACATGAATTTCGAGCTCTTGAATGCGATGTTCGAGCTGTCTGTAGCATGCACCGTTTTTCATAAAATTGGAAAATTATTTTTTGTCATGCTAACATTACATTTGACGTTGTGAAATTGATTATCCAGAAAGAAACGGAAGGCATAGGAATTTCGAGCTATTTTCGAGCTCTTGAATGCGATTTTCGAGCTTTCTCTAGCACTAACCATTTTCCAGAAAATCCAGGAAAACTGATTTTTCGAGCTAGAATTACACCTCATTTTGAAAACTATGCCCTGCAGAAGAATATAAAAGGTACACGAATTTCGAGCTATTGTCGAGCTCTTCAATGCAATTTTCAATCTCGCTCTAGCTCTTATCGTTTCTCGGAAAATTCGGAAAAACGGATTTTTAGTATAACGATGTGTTTGCATTTTTTAAAATATGAAAACAAATATTACAGGAATTTCGAGCTATTTTAGAGCTGTGCAATGCAATTTTCAGACTCCCTGTAGCTCACGCCTTTTCCCGGAAAATCAGGGAAAACTGATTTTTTCTCGCTACGATTAGACCTCAATTTGAAAACTATGCCTTGCAAAAAAAAAGGTACGCGAATTTCGAGCTATTTTATTATACAGTAAGCGGCAGCCTAATGCGTACATAGCCGAATGAAAGGCAATTGATAATTTAACTTCTTTGTAAGTAGAGTAAACATGAGGTGAGAACCAATCGCGATCCAATCGCTAGCGCAGGCGTATGAAAGGCATCCGGTTTGTCGGTAGGACTGTTTGAGTTACAATTTGAAATACCATTTTATATTTTATACTGGTCTAGTGCCTGATTAGAAAAGTGCGTTATTACGAGCGTATTGTAGAAGCACTATATACATTCATAAAAATAAAAATGGATATTTATCACATTGACGAAAAAGTTCAAACAACTAAATGACAGACGGTATGAGCGCGGCCGCCGACAACCGCGGAGATCCGTGACGGGGCAAGGAGAGTGCATTAGTGGGTGGAGCTTAGAGTGAACCATCGGATCGTTCGTTCTGCCTTCGTTCGCTGCGTGCGTTCGCTGTTGTCATATCAACATAATATTCCTATTAGATATTTTAAATTTGTTTCACAGCTGTTTAAAGTAATATTAACTGTTTAAAATTATTTCACAGTAGTTGGGTTGAAAAAAGATAACAGTAAACTTATTTATACGATATGCAACGCAGTCTGAAAATTAAATTGGCTTATATTAATTGATCGTACATCAATGCATTTTGTAAGAATAGGGCTTTTATAAAAACTTATTATGCAGAATTAAGAGTTACAGTTAGTTCTGGCAACGTTGCTCTTTAGATTAAGGTAAGACCCCCTCTTGGCTTTATCAAAGTTTACAGTTATTTATTCTGTAAGTTTTGGCTTTATGTACAACCCCCCCCCCCCCGGCCCAAGTAAATTCGTCTAACTATGACATACAAATGTATCATTTAATATGTATTTAATATCCACCTATGTACGCATTAGGGAGCCGCTTACTGTATAATTTGGAACTATTCAAAGCTGTATTCCTGGTATCTATACATTTTCTCATTATTCGGGAAATCATGGAAAATTGGTGTTGTCGACTATTCAGTCTTCCACTTCTACTACTAAGTAGCTAAAATGGTTTTAATGATTTAACAGGGTAGAGTGATTCAAGGTAGTCCTCAGTTAATTTATACATACCTATATACCAAAGATTTAGAAGTCCAATGTAACTTATCAAAATACATCTTTTTTGAAAAAAAAATTCAAAAAATTGATTGTTTAAACAATGCGATCAATTGAAAACACCTACGATTTTGCTAACAAAACTTCTTTATTTTTATCCTGTTCCTTTTGTTTCTTTCAAGAGTCCATAGTTTTCAAATTGAGGTCTAATCCTAGCACGAAAAATCAGATTTTCCTGATTTTCCGGGAAACGACGTGAGCTAGAGGGGATCTCTAAATCGCACTTCACAGCTCTAAAATAGCTCGAAATTCCTGTAATATTTGTTTTCTTCTTGAGGTCATATTTTCAAAAATCCAAACACATCATTATACAAAAAAATCAGTTTTTCCGAATTTTCCGAGACATTTCTCGGAATAAGAGCTAGATAGAGTTTGAAAATTGCATTGAGGAGCTCGAAAATAGCTCGAAATTCATGTATCTTTTATTTTCTTCTGCAGGGCATAGTTTTCAAATTGAGGTGTAATTCTAGCACGAAAAATTAGTTTTCCTGGATTTTCTGGAAAATGGTAAAAACTAGAGAAAGATCTAAAATCGCATTCAAGAGCTCGAAAATAGCTCGAAATTCCTGTGATTTCCGTTTTTTTTTTCTAGAGAATCAATTTCACAACGTCAGATGTAATGTTAGCATGACAAAAAATTATTTTCCAATTTTCTGAAAACCGGTGCATGCTACAGACAGTTCGAAAATCGCATTGAAGAGCTTGGAAATAGCTCGAAATTCCTGTGTCTTTCGTTTCCCAAAACAGTCATTTTTAAAATCTGTCATGCTTAAATTTTGCACCTGTTTGCACCAAGACTCTTTTGTAGATAATTCCGGGTAGGTATCAAGTTCACGACTAAGTTTCACAAAATCATATACTTACTATATCAAAAACAAGCAGATACTTTTATGCTTCCAACTGTCAGCTAGAAAATGTCGTGGGACTTGAAATTTAACTCCAAGAAGAAGAAGGAATGTGATCAACATAATGAAGAGGATTTACGTAAATAGTGTCCAAGAAATAGTACAACAACATCTATCTTAAAGAATCGTTAAATTCTCACATATTCGTAATAGATTATTTAAACTCAAAACGACAGAACGACCGCTGGAAATTTAACGACATATTTGGAGCTAACCTCTTAACGGTCGACGTCACGTGAGCGATATAAATTATTTGACGGCGTTCCTAGTAAAACCCATAAATGTTCTGTTTGTGACCACCAGAGGATAAATCTGCACTGCGACGTTATGGTTTCCATAATCTATGGTGAGTCAGCGTTACGATGCCGAGTGACGACTAAAATTCGTGTTATTGACGCGATAAGTTCTGTTTGTTACTGCGTCCAAAGAGTTAGCTTGGAAAGCAAAATTATAATAAGGATTAGTGGTGGTTTCCCTAATATTTAAGGCGCAATTCAGAAAGATACAGGGCAAATTATTTGCCCTGCATCCAAACATTTCATTCCAGGCTTCATCTGGAGTAAAGTGACCAGACGTACGTCATTATGACGGACAGTCCGTCATTCAGAAAGCTTTTCCGTCTTCAAGAGCAGTCCGTCAAACTGTCCGCCATTGAAATTGTTTTATTAAAATGTCCGTAATTACGTCTTCTAGGTTAATCTGAAGACGTATCGTATCGATCGTGATTAAATATTAGTATTTCAAAAAGGCATCGAATTCCAAAAAGTATCTTTGTGAAAGTTTATATTTTTATGTAAATGTCTTTTGTGCCAGGAAAACGCGTGACCTAGAAAGTTTTAAAAACTTTCGCCTGCGGCGCTATTTGGCTCGCGCCTTACGGAGCGAAGAATTAAGGAAGGAAAAAGAAGAATCTAGTCTACAAATTTGAAAAAACTCGAAATTTTTTTTGTTTCATATTTCCAAAGTTTAGACATTCAAGAATATGCCCTTAAAAGGATTTTTTCAAAATTTCAATTATTTTATGAGTTACAGCCATTTTTGATACGCGGCATCGGCTCCGGTCCGACCGGAACAAATGAACAATAGACGGTAGACGCTGCCCGAGTACTTACGAAACACGAAACGTATTTAGTCGGAATCTTTTCGTCTTAGTATTCATTTCAAATTAGTTTTGAGCCAGCCTTCAAGCAACGTGGGCGTGGGAACTGAGTAAAATTGCCGGAAACTTGTCTCAAAACTTTAAACGCGTTTTTCTCAAAACTCCTTTTTTCGAGTTGGCGTGCACGATATCTCAAGTTCTAATGAACCGATTTATTTTAAATTTGGTGTGAATGTTCTTTATACATTCCTCTATCACCTCAAGCACGCTCAAATCAAAATTTTCAATTTTACTATTTTAAAAAAAATCGGAATTGTTAAAAAAACATGCAAAACAATTTTTTTTTCAAATGGCCGCCATTTTACGAAAAAAAATTTTTGACTTTGCCAAGGTTCAGGCTATAGGGGCATCTATACTAATTAAGAATCCGTTCGGCTTTTTTGTTTCAGATGACCAGAAGGGATGAAATCATGCACGCCAGGGCACCCTTTTTTTGGACCCCCCACTTTGCCAGCTCATAACTTTGTCAATTTTGAGTCTTTTTTTTCAGTTAATTTTTTGTTATTTTAAAATATCAATAAACTGATAAAAATGATAAAAAAATGGATAATAAAAATATTTTTTGTTTCGTTTGTACAGAGCTTCAAAAACCGCCCGAAATTCATGCCTCTATACTAGAATACCCCCTTAACTCTAGCTTCGTCAATGTGAACCAGCTGAACATGTCCGTCTTTGGCAAGATCAAAATCTGGTCACTTTAATCTGGAGTCTCTTTAAAATGGGATAAAAAATAAAAAAGATATAGAGGTGTTAAGGCTATGCTAAGAAGACTCTTAAATTATAATTTTATTCCTGAATTTATTTTTGAAAAAAATAATGATTTCCTGTTTTTTTTTACAAATCGTTGGATATAGGGTTTTTTGATAAAATATTGTAGCGTTTTATTTATTTCGGGTTCGTGATGTGTGAAAAATTAAACTCGTACATTTAAACTAACACTATTTATTTACACTGATTTATTTCTATACAATTTATTTCCAGCGTTGTAAGCCGCGCCGATATTTAAATAGAACTGTTCGTCCCGCGTCGAAACCCCGCGTTATATCCACCTATAGAAGTATCGCGTCTCGGCGAGAAGCTTCCGCGCTGTTTCCCGAACCATCGGGCAAAAGCCGCGATCGTTCGACGCGGGCGCTGCCCGCGTACGTCATCGACGTTCAGTCGGCTGGCTCATCGAAGCAGGCAGGGGCGGACTGGCCCAGCGTTCGTAACACTGCCCCCTCCTTAAAGACATTTCGTCTCGAATTGTATCGTCCCCTGGTCCGTGTCGATACCTGCAGAATGACCCATTCTTGCATCGGGAGGTCTGGTAGAAGAAGCAGTCCACAGTCTTCTCGTTGAGCGATCTCCTGGGGTTGTAACAGCATACCAGAATATCAATTCCAGTAAACCGGAAGAGGACTTCTAGCATACTCCTGATCACCCTCCAATCCAGGCCATCTAGTCCGCTGGCTATCTTCGGTATCGCCAAACTGCTTATGCTCTGGGACAAGAGCACATCCCTCAGCTCGACTAGTGTGTCCCAGACAGTTTGATAAGTTGGTTTGTGGTGCGATAGCTGCTTGGTCACCAAATAAAAGACGGACCTCTCTTTCTCCTGCTCGGCCGCCGTGATTTGAAGGACTCGCCCAACCTCTGGTCTTTGTCTGCGTAACTCCTCCAACTGTCCAAACGCCTTCTTGAAGGTAAGTGCAATCCCTCGGGACATTCGGAGATCCGCTGCCACACAGTGAGCAAGACAGAAGTCAGCAGGAGCCTGGAACAGGTCACGTGGTTCTTCTCGCGTTACACCGTATCGAGCTTTCTGGCCGTTGGAATGAAGCGACCTGAATTCCTCGAAGGAGAGCTCGCCGTCTGGTGGACTGACGTGTCGAACTCTGGCTTCAGCTTGTTCGTCATTGTTTCCAGCGAAAGGGGCTAAACGGTTGAAGTGGACCACCCTGGGTTTTCCTCTTGGCAACTTCTGGATTCGGTAGACTACATCGTTAATCCGGGTGACGACCTCATACGGACCTTCCCAGGAGCTTTGAAGTTTTGGAGACAACCCACGACGACGTTGTGGGTTATATAACCAGACTTGGTTGCCGGGCTGGTACCTGCCATCGTTGGCGTTGATGTCGTAGGTCTCCTTCATGCGGTCGCTGGCGCCCTGGATATTTGAACGGACTCGTTCGTGGATGTCGTCCATTCTCTGGCGTAGAGTACTGACGTAGTCCTCTCCAGCCACGTCGTCCCCTGGTGTACAGCCGAACTTCAGGTCACAGGGTAGACGCAGTTCACGGCCCATGACGATGCTTGCAGGTGTTTTCCCAGTTGTTTCGTGGACTGACGACCGGTAGGCTAGTAGGAACAGGTGGAGAAACTGGTCCCAGTCCCTCTGGTGGTCAGAGACTACTTTGGATAAGTACCGGTTGATGGTCCTATTCATTCGCTCCACCATTCCATCTGACTGCGGATGCAGTGCAGTTGTCCTCGTCTTACGGATGTCGAGTGTACGGCACACATTCTGAAACAGAATCGACTCGAAATTTCTCCCCTGGTCCGAATGTAATTCCAGAGGTACACCAAATCGACAAATCCAGTCCTTGATGAGAGCGTCCGCCACAGTAGAAGCCTCTTGGTTTGGAAGGGCATACGCTTCTACCCATTTGCTGAAATAATCCATCACGACGACGATGTATTTATTTCCATTATCTGTTTCCGGAAACGGACCTGCTACATCGATGGCAATTCTTTCAAACGGACTACCCACGTTGTATTGTCGCATTGGAGCCTTCGGGTGCCGTTGCGGACCATTACTTGCAGCGCACACCACGCATTTCTTGCACCACTCCTTCACGTCAGTAGTGCAGTTCACCCAGTAGAAACGCTCCCTAACTTTTCCCAGCGTCTTTGTTACTCCTAGGTGTCCGCCAGTGCTTCCATTGTGGATCTCCTCCAATACCTCTGGCACTCTGTTTCTGGGGACTATCAGTTGTTTTCGCTCTTCGGTACCATCTGATTTCTCCAGAACGCGTTTTAAGAGTCCGTCGCTTAAGACGAGGGAATTCCACTGAGCCCAGTATGACTTTACGGTGGGTGAATACCGTGATACCTCCTCCCAAGTGGGTTTCCGATCTTCTTTCTTCCAATTCACAATTGGTTTCAGATTCGGGTCATTCTCTTGGTCTTTGAAAACCTTTTCCGACAGCCAATCATCGTTCACCGCCGTCGTTCTGTATACTAAGATGTCCTTTTCTTCTGCCCGCTGACAATGTTTGCAATCCTCAAAGCAGGGTCTTCTGGATAGCGCATCAGCGTTGCGGTGAACTTTGCCTGCACGATGTTCGGTGTCGAAATCAAATTCTTGGAGTCGCTCTATCCACCTGGCTACCTGTCCTTCAGGATTCTTGAACTGTAGAAGCCATTTTAGCGCCGCATGGTCCGTTCTCAGCAAGAATTTCCTCCCATACAGGTATTTATAGAAGTGTTCGACAGATTTCACTACCGCCAGTAGCTCCCGCCTGGTAACACAGTAGTTTCGCTCAGGTTTCGACAGGGTTTTACTGAAGTATCCAATAACCTTCTCTTGGCCGTCCTGAATCTGAGACAAAACTGCTCCCAAACCTACATTACTGGCATCGGTATCCAAAATGAATTTTCCATCTGGGAGAGGATAGCTCAGGATAGGTGCACTCGTCAACGCTTCCTTTAAATGTCGAAACGCTTCACTGCATTCATCGTCCCATTGGAACCGTCTTTCTCCTTCCGTGAGTCGAGTCAGTGGCTTGGCAATATTGGCAAATCCGGGCACATATCGACGATAGTAAGTGCATAACCCGAGGAAACTTCGTAGATCATGCTTATTGCCGGGTACTGGCCACTCTCGCACTGTTTTGATCTTCTGGTCATCCACTGCCACTCCTTGACTGGAAACAACATGGCCCAGATACCTCACTTCCTTCTGGAATAGATGACACTTTTTTCGGGCTAAGCTTTAGGCCAGAGGTTCGCAAACGTTGAAAGACCTCCTCCAGATTTTTCATGTGATCCTCAAAAGATTTTCCTACCACGATGATGTCGTCAAGATACACAAGACATGTCTTCCAAGAGAGTCCTTTTAACACGGTTTCCATCAGCCTCTCGAAGGTTGCCGGAGCGTTACATAATCCAAACGGCATTACGGTAAACTGCCATAGTCCTGTACCCAGAGTAAACGCAGTTTTCTCTCGATCTCGTTGTGCCAACTCTACTTGCCAATATCCACTCTTCAAATCTAGGGTTGAGAAAATCTTTGATCCTGATAGAGTATCCAAGGTGTCATCGATTCTAGGCAATGGATAGCTGTCTTTCTTTGTCACGTTGTTTAATTGACGGTAATCCACACAAAATCTGGTAGAGCCATCTTTCTTCTTTACCAATACAATTGGTGAAGCCCACGGACTATTAGATGGTTCAATGACTCCATCTTTTTCCATGTCCTGCACGATTTTATCGGCTTCCTCGCGTTTGGCTAATGGCAATCTTCTTGCTGTTTGTCGGATGGGCCGAGCGTCGCCCGTGTCAATTTTGTGTCGGATTACATTTGTCCTGCCCTTTCCACCTTGCCCATCATCGAAAATATCTGCGTACTTAGTAATCAGACTCCTTAGCTTCGTCGTTTGATCACTTCTCAAGGATCTTGAGGAAGATGATAGGAGGTTTGCTAACTCGCCTGTAATCTTCTTAACTGAATTTTCTTGAGCATCTAATTTTCGAATGACGGAGGAAACCGAGGAACAGTACCCTAAGACGATTCCTTTTCTTAGATTTACTGGGTGATGATTCAGGTTCATTATTCTCACCGGTACTGTTTTCTCGGTCCGCAACAGAGCTTTTTCCCACAGCTATTCCTCTCGCTACCTCGCCGTCGTGAGATCTTGGCTCAAACATCATTATATTTCCAACACACGGGTTACCGTCCAAATGAGCGTCCAAGATCATTTCACTTCGTTCTGGCACTGCCGTATCCTCTGCCAGTACAACTCGGATTGTTTCCTCCGTCTTTCGATGTAGTACGATTTCCTCGCCATTTATTTTCAGAACATTATTCTTGAAGTCCAGTTCAAATCCCTTGGTGTTCATAATGTCCATTCCAAGAATAAGTTCATCCTCAATTTCAGCTACCAGTGCTCGATGTTCAAACGACACGTTTCCAATGACAATTGTGATGTTGGTCTCACCGCGAATGGTAGCGGGATCTCCAGTTGCAGTACGTAGTCGCCAGCTGGTCGGAGTAATTCTTGCTGCGGTTCCAACAATATCTGGTCTAATGATAGTTCTCGTTGCACCCGTATCTAATAGCAACAGTCTCTCTTTTCCATCGACTAGTCCATCGACAAAAACACTATTAGACGGGTGTTGAAGAGATGCGACTCGTGCAATTTTCTTTGGGGCTTGCTTCTTAGAGGTTGACGATTGCCCCTTACGGTCAACCTCATTTAGTTTTCCGACGAGGGTGACGTTTCCTTATTTCTAGGGCAGCGACTACGGACATGTCCAACCTTACCGCAATTCCAGCACCGAATTTGCCTCTTTTTCCAACATGCCCTCGACGACTCGCCTAATTTCTGCTTCATTGCAGGTTCCTTCTTCAACACCGTCCTCCATCCTACGGACCTTAGCTTGACCTCTGCAACTCTGTTTAGCAGCTTCGAATTCCAAAGCTCGCGCCAAAGCATCCACCAACTTGCTGGGACGAGCGAGAGTCAGAGCTTGACGGGTCTCAGTATCACGCAGACCATCTAAAAATGCCTGCACGGCTAGTCGTTCCATGACGTTCTCCGGCGTAGATGAGTATGCCAAACGAACTAACCGCGCTATGTCCGCTTCGAATTCCTGCAGCGATTCGTTACTTTTCTGATAGCGGTTCTTCAACTGCGAGTGGTAGACATGCTCAAGATGGGACTGACCATATCGCATTTCCAGGTGTCGGACAAGTTGGTGGTAATCCTCTTGTTCTTCAAGAGAAAGCGTCTGCAATATATCCGTTGCATCGCCGCGTAGCGCTAACGTCAGCGCTGTAGCCTTCTCCGCCAATGACCAACCATTTGCCTTCGCTGCAGCCTCAAATTGTCGTAGATAATTGACCCAGGAGCTCTTACCATCAAACTGTGGTGGTTTCATGCGAATTTTCGAAATTTCCACAGGACTGCTCAATTCGGGTTTACTCAACCTGTCGCTGTCGCTACCAGGTGACTTCAGAGTGGTATTGATCATGCGTTGTTGTTCCCCACCTTCTAAAACCAACGTTGCAAATTTCCTTTCCATTTCTAGAAACTTATTCTGGAATTCTTCTTCTACGGTAACTAACTTATTTTCCATTTCCCCAAATTTTCCGTCCACATATTCGCCTATTTGTTTCTGGAGGCAACTAGAATTTTCTTGTAGTTTTTGATCCATGTTTTCTATTAGTTTCTGTTCCATCCCTCTTAAGTTTTGCTCCATCCCTCTTAAGTTTCCAGACGTTTCCTCAAATTTCTCTTGCATTTGAGTGGCATTTTCGACCAACCTTTGCTCCATCCCTCTTAAGTTTCCAGACGTTTCCTGGAGTTCCTGTTGCAAACTTTCTTTTAAACTTTGCAACGCCGAATTTATATCGCCGGCAATCTCGAATAAAAATATGTCGGGGTTTTCACCTTCATTTTCCAGAGCTTCTTTAAGTCTATTTTGCAGATCGGCCTTTTTCCCTGTCGTCTCGCACTCCCGTTCTTCAAGTTCCCTTTTTAAATCCGCCACTTTAAGGTCCTTTAAAAACACTTGTCTTAAAGCCATTTCACTTAATTTATTTATCGCGAATTTATTTATTTAAATGTTTTTATTATTGTTTTGTTTCACACGCAACACCTGACACCAATGTAGCGTTTTATTTATTTCGGGTTCGTGATGTGTGAAAAATTAAACTCGTACATTTAAACTAACACTATTTATTTACACTGATTTATTTCTATACAATTTATTTCCAGCGTTGTAAGCCGCGCCGATATTTAAATAGAACTGTTCGTCCCGCGTCGAAACCCCGCGTTATATCCACCTATAGAAGTATCGCGTCTCGGCGAGAAGCTTCCGCGCTGTTTCCCGAACCATCGGGCAAAAGCCGCGATCGTTCGACGCGGGCGCTGCCCGCGTACGTCATCGACGTTCAGTCGGCTGGCTCATCGAAGCAGGCAGGGGCGGACTGGCCCAGCGTTCGTAACAATATGAACATTTTTTTAGAAAAATTAATATAGTTCCTTGATTTTCAGCACATTTTTGTCATACGAGGTGTGTAAATTAAGTAATGATACACTGCGGAAACGGGACTTGGAAGAACAGTAGGTTAACAGGTGATGCACCTTCCGTACAAGTTTGAACTTGTTAGAGTCATTTGTTTGTTCTTTGTGACTGTTTTCGTAAACCGGTTTTTTTTTAGTGCGTTTTAAAAACGAGTGACATTAATTTTGAGCAACGGTGTGCTATCAGGTTTTGCTTCAGACTTGGACACAGGGCAACGGATACTTTTGCAAAACTTCAACACGCCTACGGAGATAGTGTTTTTTCAAGAGCCCAGGTTTTTCGGTGGTTTAAGGCATTCTCAGAAGGAAGAGAGTTAGTCGATTTAAGATGAACCACGCAGCGGAAGGCCTTCATCTTCAAGAAACGATGAAAATGTCTATAGAATACGGGATCTTGTGCATTCAGATCATCGGTTGACGATCGGAAAAGAGTTAAATTTGAATCACACCACTGTTCATCAGATTTTAACTAACGAATTGGGGATGAGAAAAATCTGCCCAAAAGTGGTTCCAAAAAACCTTTCGCAGGAACAAAAGGACATCAGGAGAGAAAGTGTCATGACTTTTTGGAATCGATTGAAAACGATCCCCATTTTATGGAACGTGTCATTACTGGTGATGAGACTTGGATGTTTGAGTACGACCCGGAAATCAAGCGCCAAAGCATGGAATGGCACACTTCAAATTCTCCAAGACCCAAAAAACAAGAATGAGCAAGTCAAAGATCAAATGCATGCTGATTTGCTTTTTTTATAGCCAGGCTTTTTTTATATCCACAAAGAGTTTGTACTTCCAGGCCAAACAGTAAATCCACTCTTTTACAGAGAGGCTTGAAAAACTTCGAAAAAGGGTTATAAGCGTGACATCAAACATCAAGAACAACTGGATGTTGCATCACGACAATGCGCCTTGTCACACAGCCATTTCAGTAAACGAGTTTAGTTAGTAAAAACACTCATGTGGTTCCTCAGCCTCCTTATTCGCCTGACTTGAGTCCTTGTGACTTTTTTCTTTTCCCGAGACTGAAAAATCACCTCGAGGGACGTCATTTTGGAACCATAGAAAACATTCAAAATGCTGTAACCGACCAACTGAAGACTATTCCAGTATATGAGTTCCAGCACTGCTATGAGGAATGGAAGAACCGTCTCCAGCGCTGTGTGGCTTCCCAAGGAAGTTATTTTGAACGAAACCATACTGAATTGTAATTCTATTCGAATAAAAAAAATTAAAAATCAGTCTCATTACTTAATTTACACATTTAGTAGTTGGCCTTGCTACGGAGGGCTGGTAATTTCTTATATATAGTTAAACCGTAGGCCTTCTAATCTAATCTTTTTTGCACAAAAATCAGATGAAATATAAAAAAAGATCTTATAAAAAATATGTTATAGTCTTCAGTCAGACACTGTATAACAGTCCTCTATCAGTTTAACACCTGTTTACATAAGATTTTCCGCTGTTATATCTAAAATAATGTTTACGGACTTATAGACAAACTTACCTTTCTTTTTCAGGCGTTTCCAGTTTCTGCTCGTGACCTTTTGACCTGAAAATCCAAAAATGGAATCACTTACATGTACCAACTATAGAAAAGGACCCCGCACGTTTTATATGGAAATCGGTCTTCCGGTGAAATTGAAATGGGGTGAACTGAAGTGAATTGAATTGAAGTGAACTGAAAATTTGGGAAATGGTTCATTTTGTATCCCTGATCAAAAGTCTCAATGGTGTCAAAGCTCGAAATGCCCATCTTTAGGCAGTACGGCCCTTTTTAAGGGGCAAGAACGGCAAAAATTCAATTTTTTTATGTACTCTGTTTAATTCTTGAATAGTTTCCCGAGTTGCTATATTATTGAGATACTTTGCATGTGTATGTCTTTTTTGAGTCTATGTGTGAGTTTGTTATTTGCCGGTATTTTTCAAAAATAACTTTTCCTGTAAATGTTAAAACATTAATAATTTTTTTAAGTTCTACACAAAGTTCACAATATGTTCTTTTACATATACAATACTTGCAAAATAAATTGCATATTTTTTATAAAAAAAAAATAATAATAAATCAGTGCTTTAGGTGTACAAACTTCGAAATAAGTTACGATTCTTGATACTATTTTAGGTAATGTACAAAAATGAAACAGGTATACTGACTTTTGATCAGGTATACAAAATGAACCATTTCCCAAATTTTCAGTCAATTTCACCAGAAGACCGATTTCCATATAAAACGTGCGGGGTCCTTTACTATTCATTTATTTAAAATTAGTATCTCAAATCTAACGTTTCATCTGGTTGATTCATTGGTATTGAGCCATTCCCTCGAAGTGCTTGGAATTTTCGAGACAAGTCTGGAGAGTGGTGGAGTACAAATGATATAAAATGAACATGAAAATGAGCGAAACCTCGAGTGTGAGATTCGATATGATTGATTATATGAATTTCTTTAGGCCATAATATAACCAAAGTACACCGAAATCTAGTAGCCGCGTACGGCGACAACGCCCCTAGTTTAGCAACATGCAAAAGATGGTTCGGCGCTTCCGATCTGGCATCGACGATAAACCACGATATGGTAGGCCACCTCAACTGGATATCGAGCGATTGTGTACGATTGTCGAAGCAAGCCTTTATGTTGTATTATATGCTGTATATTATGCTATAGCCAGGCCACGGTACTACATAGACTCGAAACGCTAGGCCAAGTCCAAAAGTTGGGCAATTAGATACCACGTTTATTTAGCGAAGCCGATCGCCAGCATCGGAGTAACTTTGCACACAACTTCTCTCCTACAGTCGTCGTTTTGACTGGTTGAAGAATCTTGTTACCGGGGATGAAAAGTGGGTGCTTTATGTAAATCACAGCCGTAAGCACTAGTGAGTGGACGCAGATGCTCCAGCACAATCGGTACCTAAACCTGACCTCCACCCGAGAAAGGTGATATCAGTTTGGTAGGGCCTTCGCGGCGTGTATCGCTGGGAACTCTTGGAGGACAATACCAGCGTCACCTTGACCTTTCGCCCACTGACTATCGCTTGTTCTGTGCCCTCAGCAAACGTCTAATAAATAAATCATTTGACAATCATCATCATCTACAAATAGTAATACACAACTTTTTCGCTTCACAACCGCGTGCGTTTTAGGAATGTGGCAATAACTTTGAATCAACCGGAGGAAAATGTACTTCTACATTTTATAAAGCAAACGTTCTTTAAGATTTTTATACGAGGGTGGTTTGATAAGTCCGTGACATTTAAAGGAAAACATTTTTTTCGGCAAAAAATCATTTTATTTTTCTACATAATCTCCTTTTAGCTCGATACATTTAGTCCAACGTGTTTCTAATTTTTTTATTGCTTCTAAATAATATGATTTCTCAAGGCTCTCAAAATTAGCGTTTGTGTCAGCGATGACCTCTTCATTCGACCCGAATCTCCTACCACCAAGACATTTCGTCAGGTTTGGAAACAGGAAATAGTCGGAGGGGGCTAAATCTGGAGAATATGGTGGTTCGTAGCCCATTTGATGAATTTTTGCCATGGTGATTACACACGTATGCACCCGTGCATTGTCCTGATGAAACAACACTTTCTTCTTCGCTAAATGCGGTCGTTTCTGCGTCAAAACAGTGTCGGGCAAGCTGTGAATAATATTCGCCGGTGATCGTTTTACCCTTTTCAAGGTAATCGATATGAATGATACTGCGCGAATCCCAGAAAACTGTGGCCATGATTTTGTTGGCCGACAGACTCATCTTTGCCTTCTTCGATGCACGTTCACCTGTAGAAACCCACTGTTTCGATTGTTGCTTGGTCTCTGGTGTGGTGTGATGGATCCATGTCTCGTCTACGGTAACGAAACGGCGCAAAAACTCGGTTTTGAATGCGGCTGAACATCCCCAAACACTCCTTTGAAGTGGTCACACGGTTGTGTTTATGGTCGATAGAGGGAAATCGCGGCACCCATCGCGCGGACAGCTTTTTCATATCCAAATATTCATGCAAAATGTGATGCACCCGCTCAGTTGAGATGCCTACAGCCTCAGCCAACTCACGCACTTTCAATCTTCGATCGTCCAATATCATTCCATGGATTTTATCGACGATTTCTGGCGTAACGACTCCGTAAACCACTTTTTAATCGTTGAAATTGACGGTGCAGAATCCCCATAGTATTTATCAAGCCTCTCCTTGGTTTCGGTAATGTTTTTTTTTTGCGCCAAAAGTAATGCTTAATCAGCACACGAAATTCGCTTTTTTCCATTTTTGTGGAAATTAACGAGGTTAGCTGCTTTCAATGGCTGTCAAACATAAACTAAATGACGTAGCTTGCTCAAAATTTTACATTAATCTACCGATAGATGGCAGTTGACGGGAGCAATGTTGCCATTACAGTTACTGCGCGGGAAATTCAAAAAGTCTCGGACTTCTCAACCAAACCACCCTCATATCACCGTGTAAAATAATTTGACTATTTCTTTTTCAGTTCAAAATTTGACCTCAAAGCCTTGTCAGTTATTTAAACGTATTTTTTTTGGTAGGTTCAGGCCCTAAAATTGCTGTTTTCCGATAGCTTTCAAAATGTCAAGGTTGGTGTTCTAAACCAAAACAGTTTAAGCAGATATGAAAACGAAAGTAATGACTGAATTGCTATAGTGTACCTCCAGCAAGATGGTGCTAGACAGCTAGCACACACTGCGCCTAAAACAATGTTACAGAATATTTTTCACTGTCGCTTGGTGAGCATGAATTCTGGATAGATTTTCGATATACCAGTTCTAGTTTTACAGCTACATTTTTTACGATACGACCATTGGAAAAACATCGAAAACGAGACACCCCTGTACAAATCAAACGTAAACATTCGTCACTAGCTCCCGTATAAAAATAATACCACCCACCGTGTAAACTGTTTCGACATTTCGCACCGTCATTGTTAGGTAGCCGTGTAATAATGACAGGACGTCCACTTATTGTGAAAAATTATGTTAATAGGGGGGTTCTTACGGGGCTAGGCTATTGTTGTAAAGTTGGAAGTTCCCTCTTTGCTTCAGTGGGCACGGAAGATTTATGGTGTTTTAAGCGTTATTAAGGGTGCCATCCCTTACATTCACACTTTACAGACAGGCCGTCGAGGATCTGTTAATAGATATATTAGAGTGGAAATAAATAAAAAAAACACTGTAGGTACCATAGAAAACGAGGAAGAGCTCAATCGCTTACAAACGTTTTCAGTTATCATGTCAAATAATAAATTAGGTATTAGCAAAATTGCTAAATTATTTAAACAAATAATGTCTATTAGACAATGTGCAGCAGTCAAATCGAATAAATTCGGCATCTCAATTATTGTGCATATTTATGAAAACATTCCGAGATACGTCAATATTAGATCCATCCAGCAGCATGGAAATGTCAACCCTAAATGCAATCCCCTTCGAATGACAGTTGCACCCCCAAATTTTTAAATTGGAAATAGCGTTGTGATACCTCATTTGAAAGGTCTACCCATTCTCTATTCAAGAACGCTGTAGTTTTAAACTTAACGGTAAAAAAAATAAATTAATCTGATTTGCTACAAAAATCTCTGTTGGAAATTTCCAAATTCACGCCACGAACGTCTTGGCAGCATCCTAATCGTAAAGAGAAATGTCTCTCCTAAAGCTAATCAATGTAAATAAAGCCTTTCACACGTTTGTCATGTTTTATTATGAAATTATATCGCACTATTGAAAGTACGACGTACAGCGGAGGTTGTACAACAGCACCAACTGACACGGGACTACTGGAACCAAATCAAATTGAGGCGACCAACATCACATGCTACACGAGTCGCCTATAAATGTGTCGCGTCGGCATAAGATTTATACAGTGTAAATGTTTATTTATAAGTGTAAAGTCGCGCATAAATTGGATAAAAATTAAGGATATTTTTTTTTTAGAAAAATGCTCGGACACGTCATAAAAATTTTTCACTTGCCGATATTTTGACGTACATACTTCATTTGTTTTCTTATTGGCAGTTGTCAAAGATATGACGTCATCGATATTTTTAAATTTTGGCGCGATTCTATCAGGTCATTTTAAATTGGCCACCGTTCAAAACTGAAAATTCGACAAAAAACGAAGAAAAGTTTATTTCAAAAATCACTCGAACACTACAGGTTCTACAGCTATTTGCTCGGCTATTTGACATAACACACTCTCAATAGTTATCCAGAATTCCTAAAATTGAAAATAAATAATATAAAGCGTATTCATTTAAAATGGCTTGATAGAATTGGGAGAGATATTTAGGAAGATACTGTGTGAAATAAGAGTTTTCAAATGATGTATCACAAGCGGTATGTTGTCATTTAAAAAAAATATGACGATGACCTTTGACAGCTGTCAATAAAAAGAAACAAATTAAGTGCGTCAAAATATCAACAAATGAAAAATTTATTTGACGTGTCCGTGTTTTTCTAAAAAAAAAATTAAGTTAATTTTTATCGAATTTATGCGCGACTCACTGTATATGAATTATCAGCACCATAATTTTGAAATATTTTTTTTCCGTAAATTTGATTCTGCAATAATTCACGTCACGTCAAGTGTTCTGAAGGCACAACCCTCTTAGAAACGCAAATTATAAGTCTAAATAAATGACAAAGAATCTTATGCCGGAAGAAGTGACATTTTTAAAAAAATGATGGTGTTCCGTTTTAAAAAAGGGTAACATTCCAATTTATCACGTACCCGATTCCTTGTAAGGGTGTACGAGGAAGGGTTAGCCCCTGCTTTGGTAGTGGCACCGCTTGGAAACAGTAAAGGGAAATAAAAACGATTTATTACAACAACTGGTAAAACAACATTAAACTCAAAATAAAATTAAACAAAAATATGAAACGGTTAAAAAAACTGCGACGGGATCATATTGATATATTGAAAGACAGTTTAAAGAAATATCACTGTGAAAACTAACGATATACGTAGATACACTTTTTGCATCGCTGTATTTACAAAACTGTTTTTTTTTTTAAAAAAAAAAACAAATTGTCAGGATTTTTTTGTTTGACTTTTTTGCTTTTACTTTTTTGCCAGGAAAATAAAACACATTGTACATGTGACGGCTATAAACACAATTCATTTCTTCTCTGACAGCTCAGTTGAGAAAAAAAAAGAAGGTAAACAGAAATAGTAAACGTGAAATTTATAAATATACCAAGATGACAAAATTTTCATTAATTCAATCATTTTAGGTAATTTCAACACAGAACAAAATCTTTAGTCAACAATTATTTACTTATATAATCAATAGTCACAAATTATTTGTTAAATCAACGAATTTAATTTAATTAAACATTTTTTTCTCACAGTTTCCCCTTCGCTCAGATTTGGTCATAAACGAGAGTTTTTAAACGTTTTGTGAATTTTATGAGGCAGGTAAATCGAATAATATGAACAATTGACCGGTATTTCATATAACAATTCACACGTGAAGGGTTAAATTTTAACCCTCCTAATTTTAACCATTTTCGGGGATATGGTAAACTAGAATAGTTTCAATTACTCTTTACAATAACGTGGGATTTTTTTTTACTTTTCCTGTATTTTACAAGTTCAGCCGAAGAAATATTCCATAAAACTATTTTCTCACGGCAATTCCAGAATCTATTTAATGGAAAACATGAAACCTAACTGAATCTCTTAGGGTATAAGAATGTACAGAGTGTTCGTTTAAGTTTCGACGCCTACATACGAGGTGTGTAAATTAAGTCATGAGATTGTGTTAAACTCCTTCAAAATTACTTTCTTGGGAAGCCACACAGCGCTGGAGACGGTTCTTCCATTCCTCATAACAGTGCTAGAATTCATATACTGGAATAGCCTTCAGCTAGTCGATTACAGCCGTTTAAATGTTTTTTGTAGTCCCAAAATGACATCTCTTGAGGTGATTTTTCAATCTCGGGAAGAGAAAAAAGTCACAAGGACTTCAAGTCAGTCAAATATAGGCGGCTGAGGAGCCACGGGAATGTTTTTACTGGTTAAAAACTCGTTTACTGAAATGGCTGTGTGACAAGGCGCATTGTCGTGATGCAACATCCATTTATTCTTGATGTTTGGTCTCACACGCATGCCCCATTTTCGAAGTTTTTCAAGAACCTCTCTGTAAAAGTGTTAATTTACTGTTTGGCCTGGATGCACAAACTTTTTGTGGACAATTCCCTGGCTATCAAAAAGGCAAATCAGCATGTATTTGATCTTCGACTTGCTCATTCTTGCTTTTTGGGTCTTGGAGAGCTTGAAGTGTGCCATTCCATGCTTTGGTGCTTGGTTTCCGGGTCGTATTCAAACACCCAAGTCTCATCACCATAAAAGGGGGATCATTTTCAATCGATTCCAAAAAAGACACCTTTTTCTCATGATCTCCTTTTGTTCCTGCGTAAGGTTTTTTGGAACCATTTTTGCGCAGATTTTTCTCATCCCCAATTCGTTAGTCAAAATCTGATGAACAGTGGTGTGATTCAAATTTAACTCTTCCCCCATCATTCTTGTCGTCAACCGACGATCTGAACGCACAAGATCCCGTATTCTATCGACATTCTCATCGGTTCTTGAAGATGAAGGCCTTCCGCCACATGGTTCATTTTCAATTGACTATCTTCCTTCTGAAAATGCCTTAAACCACCGAAAAACCTGAGCTCAAAAAACACTGTCTCAGTAGACGTGTTGAAGTTTTGCAAAAGTATCTGTGCCCAAGTCTAAAGCAAAACCTGATAACACATCGTTGCTCAAAATTAATGTCACTCATTTTTAAAACGCACTAGAAAAAAACGGTTTACGAAAACAGTCACAAAGAACAAACAAATGACTCTAACAAGTTCAAACTTGTACTGAACGTGCATTACATGTTAACCTACCGCCCTTCCAAGTCCCGTCTCCGCAGTATTGCTAGATCGGGCGCTACGTTGCCAATCTCATTACTTAATTTACACACCTCGTACATAGAAGATTTCTCATGCGAGATAAAAAAGAACGTTGTGTTTAACAGTTATCTGTTTCATCTTTTAAGCTCATCAAAATTAACAATTAACGTATATCATTTTTTTTAATAGATCACCCTGTATATTTTTTTCTCATCTGCAAAAATTCCTCCCCATGATTTCAAATATGTATACTGACTATACTATAAACAGTTAACGAATTATTTATAAAGTTTATTAACCCCTTGACTGCCGAGAACAAAGATCTTTGTTTTTTTTTTCGACTTATAATATTGGGGAGAAATTGCCCCAAAAATGACTCAATTTATGACATTAGGAAAAAGTGTTTTTATTTCTGTTCGGACTCGCAAAGTTTGTATATTATTCAGAAATAATTCGAGGATTGAGGCGAAGAATGAACAAGACTTTCTCACTCAGTGCGTCCAAATACGTCGGATTAATGTCTACATAAAACATTGGAAAACTGTAGATGAAGGATTTATGAGGTGATTCAACGACAAAATTTAGACTTTATGGTAATTTGGCGTGTGTAAGACAAATTAAAATAACACCATGATAATCAGTGGGTCAAAATACGTTGGAAATTATACAGTGAGGTCTGAGGTCCATAAGTAAAGGATAAATTCATTATCTACGTAATTTACAATTTATGAGTAAAATCCTGAAACACGTCAATTTTTAATTCTACAATGACATTTTTTGAGCATAATTTTATACCTCCCTCTCCAACCCCCTTGGAGTGACATCTACCCCTTTAAAATTTTTAAATGGAACGAGAGTGCGTGTGATAGCTCATTTGAAAGAGTTCTTAATTATCTATTCAACAATATAAGGTTTTTTTTTTAAGTGCCTATGTACCAAATATCTGTCAAATCTGACGGTTTTGGTTAATTTTGTGTCAACATTCAACTTAAATGTATCGGTTTCCCTGATACGCTGCGCAAAATACCCAACAAAAAGAAAGAAGTAAAAAAGGGTTACTTTTTACATATCAGAAAAAATTATGCATTTAAATTTCTTTATTTGCTACATCTGTGAAAACTTATTATTCTATTATGTTATTTATCGCTGATCGTCAAGTTGATCATTATTTTAACAATGAGTCTTTCGGATGCCCAAAGAATTGAAATTTTGATATTATTAGGATGTGGTGATAAAACAAGAACACAGAAGCAGGTATGCGAAATATTCAATACTAAGTATCCTGATTGCCGAATTTCCCAGTCTACGGTTAGTAGAATAGAAAACAAATTTCGTGAATATGGAAATGTCACAGATATTCCTAAATCTGGTAGGAAACGCATTTTAGACGATGAACAGAAATTGGATATATTGTTAGATATTCAAGATAATCCACATAAACCTACAAGACAAGTTGCCGCCGATAATAATGTTAGTAAAACGTCCATATTGCGTCTTCTAAAAAACGAAAAATACCGCCCATATAAAATTCATTTGGTTCAAGAACTTAACGACGATGATCCTGATCGCCGATTGGAATTTTGCGAAATCATGGCAAAATTCCATACTATGATGCCAAGATAATCCTTTATTTATAAAAAACATTATTTTTTCTGATGAAGCAACATTCGTTTTAAATGGAACAGTCAACAAACAGAACTGTAGATACTGGAGTACAGAAAATCCACATTGGATGATGGAGGCCAATACTCAATATCCTGAAAAGGTGAACGTTTGGGCTGGAATTATAAATTCTCAAATTATCGGACCATATTTCTTTGATGGCACATTAACTGGCGCGCGTTACTTGGATTTCTTGCAAAATTTCTTAGTTCCAGAGTTTAGAATGCCTTTCCCGGATGATGACAACCCCAATGAAATTGATAAAAATATTTGGTTTCAGCAGGACGGAGCTACACCACATTTCATTGGAAGTAAGAGCCTATCTGAATCAAGTTTTTCCCAATAGATGGATCGGTAGACGCGGTGAAATTGAGTGGCCTGCTCGTTCTCCCGATGTGACCCCACTTGACTATTTTTTTATGGCCTTAAAATCGAAAGTCTACTTCAACACACCAAATAACGTAGAAGATTTAAAAGACAGAATATGGCAAGAAATTACTCAAATCACCCCGGAAACAATACAAAATGTTTTAGAAGAATTTCAGTAACGCCTCCATTATTGTCAAGAAGCAACGGGCGCCCAGTTTGAACATTTGATTTAAACTGTTCATCTGTTCTGTTTCATGTTCTTTTCTTTACTTAGTAACATTAAAAATGTAATATTTTTCAATAAAAAAATTATAGAGATTAAAAAAATCTTATGTTGCTGGATGGAAAATTAAAAACCCTTTCAAATGAGCTCACACGCACCCTCGTTCCATTTAAAAATTTTAAAGGGGTAGTTGTCACTCCAAGGGGATTGGAGGGGGAGGTATAAAATTATGCTCAAAAAAATGTCATTCTAGAATTAAAAATTTGTTTCAGTTACCCATAAATTGTAAATTACGTAGATAATGAATTTATCCGTTACTTATGGACCTCACTGTATCTATGTCTGGTAAAAGTAGCAAAATGTCATAAATTGAGCCATATTTGGGGTAATTTCCTCCCAAAATTGGCATTTCGGAGGATCGAGGCCAAATTTCAACAATTCCATGATGTTCATCGGGTCAAAACACGTCGGAAATGATATGCCTAGTTAGATTTGTTAAAGTTTCTAACTTCGGCAGTCACCGTTCAACAAATTACCGTGGGCTAATAATAATAAATAGTTTTTATTTAATAATAATGCAAATTTTACATACATTATCTTTATAATACAATCAGTTATAGTAAATTAGAAAAACATTGAATTGACAAATCAATATATTACATATGACAGTTACATTATTAATTATTAAAAATGAGGAGTTCAAGTACTCAAGAATGAGATTGCTGTTCTTCCACTCAATTCAAAATTACACATGGACATAGCACTCTAGACCCCTATAAATAGTAGGCAATTTGATTATTAAACTTAAAATTTAAATAATATCAAACTGTCGATATAAAGCCAATAAAGCACATATTTTTTTTTAGTCAGGGGGAAGTGTTCTTGCAGAAAGAGAAAAGTGATAAATATACAGGGTGTTCTATTTAAAAAAAAATAATTTTGTTGTATGACTTTTCGATGTTCAATTGACAAACAAAATAGGTATGATACAAAGAATTGGCTAAAACTCTCGAAATTTTTTATATAAAAAAATCATATGTGAATACATATTTTATTAGTTATTATTTGCACTAGGATTTCTAATAACTAATACATCATCTAAATGTGGTAGTTATTCGTTGTTCTCAACTTAATTTGTAAAATTTATGGGTAGTTGGAAAAAGCCAATTTAATTTTGAACCTAAATTTTCTAAATTAGCTGTTTGCATAAAAAAAAAATGCATATATACATATCATCAACATACTCTGGGGAAATACTCGAATTTTTCTTTGGTTTTGGATTCAAATTTGCCCACAAAAAGATTAGCAATGAATAGTGATCAGAATTTTGGCCCGTTTTGATGCAATGTTGATGGCTTATGACTGCGTTAAATTACTTTTTTGCCTTAAATACACAATTTCGGAGTCAGAAGGTAGTTGTGGCGTAAGAACAATATCAAATTGGAATTGCTCGAGTCAAAAAAACATTGTATTTTTTTTGGGTCAGATAACACACAAGAAATTGTTTCCGAGAATATTGAATCCGAGGTCAAATCATTTTATTACAAAAACAATACAAAATTAGCTTCGCAGGTTTTTCAACCTCAACGTTCGATTGTTTTTCTATTGTTCATATACTTTTTTTCAATGTCCCGTGTTGAGAAATATTAGCTGTAGAATAATAAATCAACCACCCTATATATAACCACATTAAACCTTACATCACTTACATCACTCAATCCCTCTTGAACAACCAAATAGTAATAAACAATAAACGATGTCTCCGTTAAAAAAAAGCAAGACGGCCATGTATAAAAACAAGTAAATCGATTTGTCAACCAATTACAATCAAATACACTCGAACCCTTTTTAAGTCACCAAATCCGTGCATCATCGTCCCGCTTAAGTCGCGAAATTTAGTCCCTCTTAAATCGCGATCATAACCTCAACTTTTTCGTGTTTTAGCTGCAAAAAGAAATATTTAGAGATATACCACAGCACTTGTTATAACGAAAAATGAGCCAACTGAACGAAAAAATCAACGTAAGTATACACAGTCGTGCGTGACAAAGTTCAATTTTCCACTTGAATGAATATTTTAAAGGTTAAATATTTTTAAAAGACACCTAACCTATTTTAAAGGTTAGGTGTCCATATTTAATGTATTACATAATCATTTTTTTTCAATAAAAATTGTATTCATGCGAGAATCCAATTTCCAAACGTAGTTCTAAAACTTTTACAGGCGGCGACTTAATAATAATAATAATACTCACCCTATAATTACTCGTTTCGCAGAGTAACCCCAGAGGTCCTCTCAGGGATCTGTGCGGGCAAGGGGTGGCTATTATTATTATTTGCCATGGCGCACTGGGAGCGACTTAAGATTATTTCGGTAACGCATTTGCTTTACAGTTCTGAGGAAACCCAGAAAACTCAGAACATTACCAAATCTAGGGCATGTGCGGTTGGATTGGCATCTATGCATCCACACCTATACACTAGTGTATTAGTGGTTGCATATCAAACCCTGACGGAGAAAACGAGACAATTAAAAATCCTCTACCTCGGCCAAGACTCGAACAACGCGCACAGAGGTATCGCGACTGGAAAGACGGCGCTTTAACCCACTCGGCTACCCGTGCCCACTTAAGAGGGACGGTTTCGTGACATAATAGGGGAAAACGTGGTGAAATAAGAGGGGATGTGAATTAAGCGAAGGTGACTTAAGAGGGGTTCGAGTGTATACAAAAAGACGTTTAATTATAACATATCAAAATTTGATGACCTAGCTTCAGTCGTTTCTATGTGGCAACATCGTTTCTAGCCATTTTAACAACCCCTTGATAACAGTTTTTATAATAATATACTGCATGTACGCGCCCCGTAAGTGTATATTTCGAATCGCCACCCCAGCCGGGACCCTTACAGTAATTGTAAGGCCTCCGCTTCAACCCCCCACATTTTTCGGTAGCGATAATGAGGATCACAATGCATCGCAGTTGGTGCCCGAATGTTCATTTGTTATTAAAACCATTACCCCCCGCTGTACACAAATCGATACGTAAGAAGAGACCGCAATTCACAGTCGGCAATTGAAGTCATCGTTCGTCATACGCCCACTTTTTGAAGGTTGCTTAAATTCAGATAATTCTTGTACTTTTTATTATGGCTTTTTGTTTTGCTTCTAATGAGATTACTGCTTGTGAAATTCTGCGTCTAATAAGCCCAAGTTGAAGGTGATATGTCGATTGTGTGAAAATATATACACAAAGGCTGTTTTACACATACCAATTTATTGCACAATAAATTGTACAAGCTGACCAATTTATTTGAATACGTGTAAAATATAAATTGTACCCAATTTATTGCCCACAATAAATTGTAAAATTAGAACTTGCTCTAACTTCTTGGCCAATTTACTAACATTACATTTATTTCATTGTACCAACCTCGTAATTTTCGGTTACATATTTTCATATTGGCTTTTGATAACTTTTTTGCCCACAAAGTTCTTATGCCCTCAAGCGTGGCTTAAATTAATAACTAGAGCCCGTAGGTTAATAATATATTCCAGCACCGGTCTTAACGCATCTGGAATATTATTATAAGCGCCACATTAATAAAGTACATCGCCAACTCATCACTCAAAGTTCGTAGGATGACTAATAAAACAATTTTGAGGCAAGATTCGGCTTTATTCATCAACTTGTGTCCTTCTAGAGTGATACATTCAACCTAACGCTTCTCTAACATTTTTATGCCTTTCTTATGGAACGATTTGTCCGACCTTTCAAAATACGCTTCAGTTGCGGCGATCACCTCCTCATTAGAGCCATATCCCTTTCCAGTGAGCTTTTTTTGGATTTGCGAACAAGTAGTAGTCGCTGGGGGTTAAGTCTGGAGAATACGGTGGATGCGTAAGCAATTCGAAGTATAATTCGTGTAATTTTGCTATTGTTGCGATCGCCTTGTGACACGGTGCAGTGTCTTGGTGAAAGGGCACTTTTTTCTTCTTCGTTTGGGACCGTTTTTCGCGATTTCGTCCTTCAAACCCACTAAGAATGCCATGTAATTTTCACTATCGATTCTTAGTCGATGAATATTATACCATGCGCATCCCAAAATACGGACGCCATAACCTTCCCAGTCGACTTTTGTGTTTTTGGTCGTTTTGGACGGCTTTCACCGCTTGCTGTCCACTCAGCCCACAGCCGCCGTTTGACTCTGGAGTGTAGTGATGGATCCATGTTTCATCCATTGTCACATATCGCATGAAAAAAATCCTGTTTATTTCACATTAACAGCTCCAAACAGCGCTCTGAATCATCAACACTTTTTCAAAGACTTTTTAGAATACTCTTAAATTTATACTATTTTCCACATTTTAATTTTTTTGAAAATTAAGAAGCATTATCAGTGTTTGTACGGCCAGGTTTAAAATCAGCAAGCCACTTCTCTACCATTTGCCTCAACGAATGAATAACACTTGTCAAGCCATTGCTTTGCTTGAACGGTATTTTTCCCCATTAAAAAGCAATGCTTTATCAACACACGACATTCAGATTTCCATTGTTTTGAAAATTACCGCGGTAGCGTCACTAAAACCACTGGAACTTGTAAACTAATGATTAGTTCTGTATCTATGGTTCCTTTACCGATTCGTTGGGCTACAACAATCACCATTACATTTATAAGGTAAGATATGTTTAACATTTCGTAACGTTCCTGATAGTGATATCCTGGAGCCGCCCCTGGTATTAACCTCCGACCTCTATTAATAACAATAACCCTTTATATTCTGTGCCTATATTATATTGTCAAAATGATAAAACATGGGAAGTTCTCTTCATAATCAAAAGAAGATTTGCGTGTTCAAAGCCGCGGTGTTTTCGTTAATGTTAATTACCTCAGTTGAGTTACCATCAAAGTTTAAGATCTAGAAGATGGTGGGTTCAACCAGGCCTTCAAGAAAGAAGCTAAACGAGAAATTTGCGTCTAGTATACCAAGAATCCCCTGACGAATACCCTGAGCAATGTAAGATATTTTCAAGAATGGATCTGCTGCAAAGATATCTACTAGTACTAGTCTATGATCAGTTGTCGTTTAATAAACTTTTAAATTTGGTAGGCTCACTGATTTAGAAACAAGATATACATAAATGACAAGCGATTTCTCTTAGGGACAAACTTATTGGCCAATAAATTGTTAGAAATATAGTGCAAAGTGTAGCTAAACAATTTTAAAAACTACCTAAAACTTAACAATCTACTAAAAAATAATTATCGCACAATTTATTATGCAATTAATTGGTAGGTATGTGTAAAACAGCCTTAAAGTTGAACAGTTGAACAACAACTTCCCTTTATTGATTCCCTTTTTTATTAATATCCCTCTATAACGCGCCGTGTTTTATTAAAATTTCATGAACAGTGATTTTTCTGGAGGTCGTCGGAACGCAAAATTTTAAAACTCACAATACAAACACAAAGCCCAGAAACTAACACTCCTACAAAATTTCAACCCCCATCCCCTCGTGTATCAGTGCACCTTGGGGGTTGGAGGTTGAATTTTGCGAGACAAATTTTTGTTATGGTACAATCGAATTCTGTATCATCATCAATTAATCCCTCACGCACAATTTCAACCCCCACAACCATTTGGAGGGGGGCGTTCAGGGGGTGAGGGGTTGAATTTTTGGAGATGCATTTTTCACGGTTTTTTGAAAACATTGCAGTTTTATTTTTTTAGCCATCTTTTCACACAATCGACGGATCACCCCCAACTTGGGCTTACTAGACGTGGAATTTCACAAGCTGTAATCCTATTAGAATCAATACTGTGGCCCAAGAATTATCAGAATTTAAACAAGCCTCAAAAAAGCGGGTGCATGACGACTCACTATCGTTGCTGACTGCATGTCGACACACAAAAACTGAATCACTTTAATCGCGAAAGAAAAAATACGGGCATGTTTGCTTTATGTGTAACTCGAATCGTACGTACCTTCGGTTCACACATTTTATCAATCATTGTGCACCTGGCGGTTTGAGCGTTTAAGTAGTTGCAAGGCATTAAAGTCACCATGTTTGAGTACCCGACGGTACCCAAACTCAATCACTCAGCGATCACTATGTTTTTTCCCTACTTTCCGGCCGGTATCTCTTCCATGGCGGCGTCGCGTCCGGTCCCGTTGTCACACCGACGCGCACAAGGAAACCATCGTCGATTTCGGATGCAGTCAACGCAAAGTGTTCTCTCAGTTAACGTTCACAAGGCGTTTGCCGCGTATCACTTACGCAAAACGACGGGTGGAGAGCGACTGGCCGACCAGCCGAAGATGGGGAGAGGGGCGTGCGCATCTCCTCTCGCGGTGGGAGTGCAAACTAAGGGATCCCCGTCGGAGCCAATGGCGTCGCGAAGAGGCGATAGAGACCCAGAGCGACGGCCAATGGCACGGAAGTGGCGGCCCAGCTTTTATTTCATCGTGAGTAATTTATCGGGGCGCCGTCTTCCGTGGGAGAGACGGAGACGACGAGAGGCCCTTCTCCCACTCTCTTTCGAGGCGGTTATGCCTATTTTACGTCGATAAGTGCGCGGTGTGTCGTGTAGCGACAAGCGACAGTACGTTCCGTTTTGTATGCAGGAATTCTTGGCCTTTGTTGAATAAAGAGAAGATACGATGAAAAAATGCAACTTTTAGGCAAAATTCGACATTATTCATCAACACAGTCTCCTTCGAGAGTGACACATTCATTACAACGCTTCTCTAACATTGTTGTGCCTTTCTTATGGAACGATTTGTCCAACCCTTCAAGATACGCTTCAGTTTCGGCGATCACCTCCTCATCGGAGCCATATTTCTTTCCGGCGAGGGTTCTTTTGAGATTTGCGAACAAGTAATAGTCGCTAGGGGCTAAATCTGGAGAATAAGGTGGACGCGGAACAATTCGAAGTGCAATTCGTATAATGTTGCCATCTTTGCGATCGTTTTGCGTTGTTTTGGTGAAAGATCACTTTTTCCTTCACCATTTGGGCCCGTTTTTCGCGATTTCGTCCTTCAAACGTACTAATAATGCTGTGTAATTATCACTATTGATCCTTTTTCCCTTTTCAAGATAGTCGATGAATATTTTACCATGCGCATCGCAAAATACATACGCCCAGCCGACTTTTGTGTCTTTGGTCGCTTTGGACGGCTTTCACCGGTTGCTGTCCACTCAACTGACTGCCGATTTGACTCTGAAGTGTAGCGATGGTCCGTGCTTCATCCATTGCCACATATCGCATGAAAAAAATCATTTTTATTTCGCCTGAACAGCTCCAAACAGTACTCTGAATCATACGCCGTACCCACTTCGAACGGAGGTTTCTCATGGACCTTCTGATAGCTTGAAGGTATGGCGAGGGTGGTGTGGTAATTAAAACACTTTAATCGGCTATATATACCGTCATTTATTTACATATTTACAAGATGGAAATGAGAGACCTGCGAAGATCGGTCTGGAACAGGTGAATCGCAAAGACTGACTGTCGAAACGGAACGTGAGTTCCAAAACAGATCCTTGTGACAAAGGCAGGTAGGTATACGTGCTAAAGCTCAAGTAAACCGTTGTAAAACTGATTTAGGGGAAAACCCAACCGCAGGTTAGTTTGGGAAACCCGAACCGTTATGCCGGTGTTATTACCACGAATGAGAGAGGCTGTACCAGAGGTTTGTCACGTATTTACACAAATGCACAAGTGGTACGCGTCGAAACGTGAAAATGAGGTTTTTACAGAAATATACACAAATAGGTACTTAGGTACCTACCTACACACGTACATAATTCAATTAAAATTAACATCAATAGACCCTACAAAGGTGTCAGCTATCATCTCACGCAACTTCTCTTTACGGTCCTCCAAAACGATTTTGTGCACTTTTTTATAATTTCTAGAACAACAAACGAATTTGGGCGACCAGAGCGTTTAGCATCATCGGTGTTTGTACGGCCACATTTAAAATCAGCAAACCACTTCTCTACCAATTGTCTCGATGAAGCAAAGTCCGAATAACACTCGTCAAGCCATTGATCTGCTTGAACGGTATTTTTTCCCATTAAAAAGAAATTATAAAATTAGCGTCACTGAAACCACGGTAACTTGTAAACTAACGGTCGGAATGTTATACATGTCGGAATGAACACATATCGGTGGAAGGTTGGTACTATCTAAAATCATAGGGATTTGTCAATTGTGGCGACATCTATATATCGTACTACGAACTTATTGAGTGATGTAGTACTTCCTCCCCTTGACGATAATGGTGTTCTGGGAGCGTTGCAGGGAGGCCTTCAAAAAGCACCAGCTCCATTGGGCTCCTTGTGCTTCCTGCCTTGGAAGTTCGGCCCATCTAAACCGACAACCATCCTAATGCTTTAAATGTGGGGGATCTCTCTTATGTTGGCCGAGTTGACCAAGTATGTACCTACTCTCTTTTGATGAGACAGCAGAGGGGTCGCACAATCTCCTCTTCTCGCTGACAGCTTTACAAATGAGTCTCGTTTGGTTCAAAATTGTGGAGGTGTTTTCTTAGCACTCGCCTCACCCAGTGAGGTGAGTCACTAACTCGCTTTAGCAACTCCACCCACTCATTTTAGTCCTCACCCAGTGAGAATTACTGTTGCAGAACGAAGAGTCTCCCTGGTCGTCGCTAGATATACCATTGACGCTTCATTGCTGGGGTATGCCTTAAAAGCTCCTGGGGGAGTTGTCAGCTTCTTGTTTCGTCCCTTACTTCATCCCGTCCCAAAAGTGCTTCAGCTGGATGCCTTTCTCGCCAGCCTATCAGCTTCTTTGTTGGCTCTGCATTGCGTGTGGTTCCTCTCCCAACAAGCAGAAGTGTTGTTTGTGAGAGCTGCATCCCAAATGATTGCATTCCTTTACTGTACGTATTTACAGATAATAGGTATATATTTTCCATTAATAATTTGTTCGTGCTATAAAGGAGCTATACCTACCTAGCAACAGTAAATTTTCCAAGCAAATGCTCCAACTTTACTGACTTCAAGTTTGAAGAGTTTAAACGTTCATATGTACGTATTTAAAAGATGAATGACTGTGGTAAAAACAAACATCATCTATTAGTAACGAGCCATTCAAAAACAAATGTCTATGAACAAGAGAGATGGAAATAGCGGTTATGTCGAGGCTCGAATCGAAATTTTGTTCTGAAACTTTTGAAGTGACTCGCAATTTTAAAATAAATAATGGAGTTCATTTTTAATGAAGAACAGTGGCGTGTTCCACTTGAAATTTATTTTAGAAATGGCAGTAGAATCAATGGGAACTGGATATATTCGATGACAGCTGAATATGAGGGGAAAGGAAGGAGGGAAATCTGGAAAACTTCAAGGAAGTTTTTCCAGATGTAGTTATTCGTTTTGGCCATTTTAGCCGGTCAGTAAAACGTTTCCTAAATTAGTACCGGCGAACTGGAAGCGTCAATCAGAGACAAGGGAGTGGCAAACCCAGAGTAAGGACAGAAGACAACGTTGACATGGTTAGGCAAATTATACGTACAATCCAAGAACATCAATTAGCCATCTGAGTCAACAATTTGAATAATAACGATGTCTGCGAAAAAGTTTTTTTTACTGATGAGGCTTGGTTCCATCTTTCCGGGCTATGTTAACTCTATGTTATAAATTGGCATGAAGCTCGTACGCCTAGGTACAACTAGGGAGACAGTTAAGGGGGTACACCACCCTAGAGGCCGAAAATCAAGCAAATTTTGGGATTTTTTCCAAAGAAACTAGGCAAGATATCGAAATTCGGTTAAAATACATTTATTGTAGGTACAAGTATTGAAGTGTGTTTGTAATTTTTTTTAGAGCTGTCAGAAACAAAATGGCGACATCTCAGTAGTTTTCCCAAGGCATCTTTTTTTTTATGGCTCCATGGTCGAACCGATAACTCCTGCAAAAAAGAGAGAGCGATGAGCCAGGAAAATTTCGATTTAGTATGATATCAGGCTCAACAGTACGTATAGGATTTGTTTTAAATTGATTTTTGCAGATATGGCGTGTTTTTTGAAAAAAAAAAAAGTTGGAAAAAACGAGAATTGTTAATAACAATTGACCTATGCAATATAACAAACAAATCCTACGTATTGTTGTGGAGAAACTAGTTTTGAACATTCAGTTAAAATTTCAAGCCAATCGGATAAAAATTGTTCGAGATATTGGTTCGGCCGACTGGAAATTTCACGTTTAGAGAAAAACGCGTTTAAAGTTTTAATCTGCAATGCCTGCACCATACAGTTGACCTTCGAGATTGACCTTCTTCTCCTGCTTTTCTTTTCTTAGTGATTTTGAATCGATCCTGTCCTTTTTGCTTCATCAGACAAGGACACATGCTCCAATTCTCGATACCAACTACCTAGATTGCGCTCGCATAGAGCAGCGAAAGGGATCGCGCTATAAAAAAACAGCATATAGTTAAGAGGGGTACCCCTTAACTATATAAATGAATTTTTCGAAGATCGTATAAGTAGTTTGAACACGAAGAAAATATTTCCTCCTAGTTCTTCGGATTTGACCCCCTGTGATTTTTTTCTCTGGCTTTATCTAAAAAATTCAATTCACCTTCAGCAACGCATTGTTAATAAGATTTAAGAAATAAATGAATAACACCCTTTACTGTAAAAGTACCTACAATACTGGTACTGTAAAAGTACCTATCACATAATGTGACAACCTCGACAATTTAATAAGATTATAAACTTAAGATAATGACCTCCAATAAATACATTTTTCTTAGTCTTTTTTACTCGGCCAACTTTGATGATATTATTATTTTTTGAATGGTTCGTTATTCGCCCATCATTGGATCTAATAAAATTTCAATAAACAGTAACTCAATTGCGATGTTCTGTATGGAAAGGATAATAACTGTGACGGTATCTGCATGTATATGAAGACTCGTCTTACGCCAGCAAATGTAAATATAGCGACTAGCGCTTCTGATTGAGGGATTTACGATGATCTGAAAATCCCGTCCGTCATATGCCACGTCAATTTGAAGCAGTGCACATGTTAAGTACGCCAGACTCTGACTGTGTAAACAGGGTACATGGGTTTCTAAGAAGCTTCAAGGAAAGCCGACATCGTTATTGCTGAAATCTACATCTAGTGCATCAGTTGGAGTACATATTTCTCACTTTTGAGAAACAGAATACGTAGAGGGTTATGAAACTGTGACGATTCTGTCCCAAGTTTTGACTTTGTTCACAAAGACCGAAGAATTTATAGAACGGCTGCTAAAAAATGAGATAGTATTAGCTTAAAAATGTAATTTTAAGTGTATGTTTGTACAAAATACGATAATGTGGCGTTCCCAAAAACCAGACTTTTTTTTGTTCTTCATACTTTGAAAGTAAGTGTCTGGGTTACTAAAGGGTGTCCCATAATTCACGAAAGATTTGAATTTGGCGCTATTTGTGCGGTACCTACTGTTGGCAATCAAAAAACGAAAACAGTTTGACTGCTGACAGTTTAGGGTTAGTAAAAATGGAGAACTACACGAACGAACAACGCGTTTTCATTGTTGAACAATATTTCAAAAATAATGAAAGTTTGGCTGCTAGTTTCGTACAAAATTTGGTCGGAATACTGATTTAACTTCGTCAACTGTGAAGAGAGTAATTGAAAAATTCAAGGAGACTGGACGAATTGGGGACGCTGAACACACTGGCCGTCCAATAACACGCCGTTCAAATGATAATATCGAAGCAGTGCGTGAGAGTGTCGATGAAAGTCCAGGAACATCGATTCGGCGTCGTGGAAAAGAATTACAAATTTCTAGAAGCTCTCTACAGCGAATACTCACTAAAGATCTGCGTCTCCATGCTTACAAAGTTCAATTGACACAATAACTGCAGCCTAATAACTAATGACCATGCACCGCGAAGAGAGGAGTTCGTTGAACGGATTATTGAACACCAAGTGAATGCTGATTTTTCGAGCAAAATCATCCTAAGCGATGAAGCTAATTTTCACCTTGATGGCTTCGTTAATCATCAAAATTGCTGCATTTAGGGTTGTCGAAACCCATATGTGATTGCCAAAAACAAATGCCTCCACAGTGTGTCTCAGTTTGGTGCGGATTTTGGTCTGGAGGCGTCACTTGACCATACTTCTTCGAAAATTAGGCTAATCAAGCAGTTACTGTTACTGGTGCTCGATATCGCGACATGATAACCGAGTTCTTTCTGCCTAAATTGGATGATATTGATGTGGACATGTGGTTTCAACAAGACGGTGCGACGTGCCATACAGCCCGTGAAACAATCCAATTACTGCATGAAACATACTCTGGCCGTGTACTCTCTCTTTTCGGCGATCAGAATTGGCCCCCTGGATCATGTGATAACACCATTGGGATGTCTTTCTATGAGGTTATTTGAAGTCAATGGTCTATGTCAACAAGCCCACATGCACCCGTGCATTGAAGGAGGAGATTCAACGCTGCATCAATGAAATTCAGCCACATTTATGCAAAATGGTCATGGAAAATTTCGACAAAAGAGTGCGTATGTACCAGCAAAGCCGTAGAGGTCATTGTCTCATATGTATTGTTCCAATGGCATATCTCCGTTAGTTAATAGGATATACATTTGAAATTTGGGGCATCTAATTTACACCTAAAGTTCTTTACATAGAGCCTAATATTAATATTCTGCCACTTCCGGTTTAACCGGAAACGACCCTAACTTTCTTATTTCAAACGACACCCTGTATATTTTTCTCAAAATTTGAATTCTACGCAAAATTCCCTTTCCAACTAAGCATCACACTTTGTATTTTGGATTTAAGAAAGGAAGCAAAATCGAATTTTAAAGATTTTAAAATCGATTTTGTAAAAATTTATGAAAATAATGTGCTTGCTTTGGATACACTTGCTAAGATACACTTTTCAAGACATGCATATTTAATATCTCTGTCAAAAAGAATAGTTACTTGGATAAGGGTGATTTACAAATATTTTGTTGAGTCAAATAATAGAAAAATAGGTATGTTAAATAAATTAGAAGGAAATATTACGACACAAATTTTATTTTTACGAGAACGTGACTTACGAATATCTAATTGACACAATAACCACGAGCACCAGAATTATGCTAAAGAAAATGTTCAAAGTTTTATCCATTTGATTCAACGCAACATTCGGCTCGATGCAAAAGTTCACGAGTGGTAACACTTCTTAATAACTGGACATTAAGAGCTTCACATTCCTTTTTAATTCTATTTTTTAAGTCTTCTAAATCTGTAAGAGGCGTCTGGTATACCTTATCTTTTAAATACCCCCAGAGAAAATATCCATCGGCGTTAAGTCGGGTGATCTTGGAGGCCATCTTATTAGTCCATGGGTTCCGATCCACTTATTTGGAAAAATAATCCATCTTGTTGTAAACGCATGTTGATACGTATCTCCAGTGGAAGATTTTCAAGAAAATCTAAAAATTCGCCCTGAAGGAATTCTAATAACTCACATAATTTCCTCCATAACTTTGGTCCAATATTACCCAATATACACACCACACATCCCATCTTGAAAATCCTCTCATCTGAGGATTATCCAACCATAATACAATCTTATTCCATGCTTTCTCTATTTCCATCTTCTCGGAAACCCATTTTCCCCTCATAATCTTCTAGTTTTAATCCTTGATTCAGATGGGTTTTGAAAGTCGTATTCTGGGTTTAAATTTATAAACAACATTTATTCAATTAAAAAAATTATACACACTTCACAACACTATCTCTTCTCATATCTTTTTAAATTTTTTTTCTAATAAATTGTTTTAGGACCTTTTTTTTCAAATTAGGATCATATCTAACTTTTCTACATTTGAAAAATTGTCGTTATTCATTATTAATACCACTTTTGTTCGACGCAATTTTAAGTTTTAATATAAATTAATAACTTTACAAACTGTCAAAGTCAAACTGTTAACAATTATTCAAATATTTTCAAAGCCTGGAAAACTCAAGCTTTCCTGGGCTGATCGATTTAGTTTCGATCATTTTTTAAAATCTTTAAAATTCGATTTTGCTTCCTTTCTTAAATCCATAATACAATGTATGATCCATCACTGGAAAGGTAATTTTGCGTAGAATTCAAATTTTGAGAAAAATATACAGGGTGTCATTTGAAATAAGAAAGTTAGGGTCGTTTCCGGTTAAACCGGAAGTGGCAGAATATTAATATTAGAGTCTATGTAAAGAACTTTAGAGGTAAATTAGATGCCCCCAATTTAAAATTTTTTAAGATATGCCATTGGAACAATACAACTGAGACACCCAGTATAACCCTATCCTTTGTACTTTATGTTTCAATTATAAAAAAATACAATTGAAAAAAAAACTGTGTTTTCTATTTAATTCAAATCTTGCCGTAAATTTTGGGACACCCTTCAATAATCGAATGTGAATATTTAACCCAATTTTCTTTAATGGAACTCTGACTACTGAACGATATAGGAAGTATATTATTAAACCTTTCTTAAATCGGCTGAATAATGACGAAATTGTCTCAATTTATACTTCCAGCAAGACTGTACTAAAACACATACTGCGAGTGAAACAAAACAGAACCGTTATTTAAAGCACCCTGTGTCCATTTTAACTTTTCTACACTACAATATAAAAAAAATGTACAAACCCACCCAATATTGTTTATCCCCCTCCCTGACAATCGGGGCTGGCTACGGACCCTGTCACTAAACATAACCTACAAGTCGTATGCTAATTATGCTATAAGTATTTGATGCACCCGACTTAACCTACGTAGGTATATCCTACGCAACTAAAATACCTATAATTACCTTAATTTTGTTATGGGACATAAATTTTCTCACTTTCCATAACAATTCGGCTAAAAATTAAAACAGGAAATCTACGGCTAAAACAGGAAACCTAAACAACGCAGAAAAAGGGCAACCAGCTGTCCCGGGCACCAACCGAACTAGTAGCTCCTACTTTTTATGTCCCGAAAATCCTAAATAACTCCTCGTTTAATATGACTAGTGCAGCCCCTTCCCATACGTTCCCCATGGCGGTGAATCAAGATTTACCGGAAATATAAGACGGTATATATAGCATATTATTATGCATGAAACGTCTTGGTATTGAGAGGGTTAGTATGAATTAAGAACTTATTAATGGTTTGTAATATTTAAAGTGTTCTTCACACAGAACATGTAAAAAGGTACCTTCTAACTATTTGTTGCAACACAGGACCGGTAGTTAGGTCCGGTTTGGTCATTGTTCCACGAAAAATAACAATTAAAAGAACATATCCAGAAAAACTCATTATTACAAGATCATTCATAATAAGTTTAACATTTCATAATAGTAACATCAAAAAAAACGTCATCAAATCTGGCAATGAACGAGAGAGATAGAAATAGCGGTCATGTCGAAGCTCTTCGGTTATGTCAAACTTTTGACAAGTGACTGTCACAATTGTAAAATAAATAATGGCTCTCATATAAGGTGACAGCTTTGACAATTAAATAAGGTTACAAATTTAAGATAGAATAGAAATACGTCTTTTTTTACTCGGCCAACTTTGATGACTTTTTTTTTTGGATAGCTCGATATAAATGGTTAAGAAAATATATACAGTGTGGAAGAGCCAAATGGAATAAATTCAGTAGCTCCATTATTATGCATTTTTCTAGAAAATCCTGAGACACGTCAATTTCTAATTCTAAAATGGCATCTTGCGACGTTAAAAATGTCATCCCTAAATTCAACCCTCTTCAGGTGACAGCTACAACCCCTAAATTTTCAAAATGGAAGGTCATTTGAAAGGTATTTTCATTCCCTATTCAAATTTGCTATGGTTTTAAATTTTATTGCAGAAATTAACAAGAAAGAAAGACAAGTTTCTCCAGCGTAGGAAATTCGTTACATTAAAATAAAACTTTTATAAGTAACACTATTTGTCAATGTTGGGTTCTGAAATGTTAATAATAACGAAAAATAAATTGTCTGTAATTGCCAACATCCCCTATTATAAGATAAAAACTTTACTAATACTTACGTACAATTTTTTGCTTGACAATCGAACGACAAAAACGAGCAAGCAGCAAAAAAAACAAACCTAAAATTTAAGTTAGCCATTATCAGCTTTAGTGAAATTACCTAGAAACGTGCTTGTCATTGTAACAGTAGTTAATCAGTGTTAAACTTTTTGCTCTAGTTTTCGTGTTACAATTCAGAGATATGGTTTACCTAACAGAAATGCATAAGATAACGATTCTGAAGATGATTGGTTACGGAGACAGAAGACGAACGCAGGCCGAAGTTGTTCGCGTATTTCAAGAAAAATATCTGGAGTTGCCGTCGATATCTCAAGGTACCGTAAGTAAAATAGAGAAGCAGTTTCGAAAACGTGGACATGTATGGCAGCTAAAGAAAAGTCCTCCCAATAAACTCAATGATGATCAGAAATTGGATGTAATGCTTATGCTTGAAGAAAATCCACATACGTCAAGTCGTCAAATAGCTTCAGCATTAAATATTAGCCATTCCTCGATTCTCCGCGTATTGACAGAAAATCAGATGCACCCATATAAACTGGTACCAACGAATAAGCTCGCGGAAGACGATTTTGATAGACGAATTATTTAGCTGGTAATATTTACTATACCTAAATCAACATGTGCCCACCCTGTATAAACCAAGACGTTTCGTCTTCATCGATTTCAATATCAGAATGAAATTTAAAAAAAAGACGTCGGTGACGCCTATTGAATAGGTACAAAAAATGGTGGTCTGCGGCATTAGAAAAAGGGAATGTAACACAAAACAACTGTTTTAAGCATGGGTTTAAAGTAAATACATCACTCCAGTTTCCCACTTTGTGCATGAATGACTTGGCCGTATTTATTTTGCAAAATAAATACGCGTCTCCCGCCGTTGCAGATGCTCGTGATGTCAACCCCATGTCACATCTTCGTGGGTGTTTTATAAATATTTTCTCTTGTTTAACCAGACAGTTTTGATAATGGAGGCTAAACTCTCATCATATTAAGGCTTTCAGAATGGTAAGAGTAGAAATTTGTACAAACTATGAAACTACAAAAAAATGTATTTTATTTTGCTGAAGAAGTAAAACGTATTTTAATTGAAATTTATTTTGGAAATAGTATAAGCACTCACTTAACGAATCTGTAGAATATGTCTTGATTTGGTAAAACCCGTGTCTTTCTTTACTTCATTTCTTCGAACTTCTTTTCAACTAGCTCATTTATTCCGTGACCCATAGCTTGTAGTAACGAATTTACTTCGTCCACTGTTTGTAATGACTAGAGTTCGTGCGAGCGCGGAGTGTAACAGGACCGTAGTCAGTTAACGAATGAAAACATTAATATGTTTACATAAATAATGTAGGAACATAGTACTATGTTTATCAGATAGTACGGTTAAGTCAAGGATAAAATACCTATATAAATTAAGATAACACGTAACAATGGCAACACTTACCCGACAAACGTCAGTGTTGAGACAAGGTTCCCATGGCAGGTTGGGGTGGCTGTCACTAGCAGTGTTACTTTTTAACGCACCAATTAAAAAATTAGCTACCGAACGCCCGTAAGCATCGGTAGCTTCGTCTATAATAAAATACACGAAATTGTCCGCAATGTCTTCGCGTATTGATGTCACTACATTGTTGTAAACCCGATCGACATATGCAAGTCTTAACGTAATTTCATGAGGAATTTTTCGGTCCATATATTTTTCTAAAAACTTACGTAACTTGGGGTTCTCTAGTTTGTTTAATGCTCTGACACATTCTCTGGGGTTCTCTGTTTGTTTGGTTTTTTTTTCTGCTTTGACAAATTCGATGATTGTTCTCAAATGGCTCTAGGTATACAGTACGCGTCACCCTAATGCGTACATAGCAGAATGAAGGGGAATTGATAAGTTAACTTTTTTTTTGAGTGGACGTCACCATCGCCTAAACATGAGGTGGGAACCAATCACGATCCAATCGCTAGCGCAGGCGCACAGTGGGACAAAACTGTAGTGTTTCACCCAAATCACAGATCGTAGAAATAACGATTCTAAGATGATTTTTGTTTCATCCCAATATTTTTTATTTTAATCTAAAAATGTACTTTTATTGGAAAATATGGGTTTTTCCAATGAAAATCAGTGTCAAGGTCTCAAATGTATAAATATTTTTGACTTTTTAATTTTAAAAGTTCATTTTACAAATAGTCAAATGATTTGTCAAAAGATATTGTCTGATTTCTTTTTTTATTTTGACAGCTGCCAAATTAATTGTGAAAATATAGGGTGGGCCATTTTAATCTCACCACCGGAATTTCTCAGAACCTAAATTAGATACGAAAAAAACGTTTAGACCAAAGTTGGAGGGGGCAGAGGGCGCCACGCAGTGGTGCCAATGAGTGTGACCTTGACCCTGATTTTCAAGGTTATTTCAAGGTCAAAGTGGTTTTTTAAAAGGAAACACCTTCTTGTTGTTCCCGGATTTGAAAAGAGCGGGAAATTTTACGTCCAAATTGGCACTTGTCATGGCAAGGTCGAATGAAGGTCAAATTTTCCAAAATTTTTAAATAACGATGGCTAGCTCTGGATAGAGATTGGAAACAGTAAACTATTTCTGATTAAAGTCGTCGGGGTATCACTTCCTGATACCAATGACCTTGACGTTAAACCCGGTTTTTAAGGTTATTTCAAGGTCAAAGTGATTTACCAATCATTTTTATTCGACCCTTTTGGCGCGTGTCTTGTATAATATACATTTTTTTGCTGAGAATTGTTCAGTAATTTGTTTTCTCGAAAGTGAAATGTATTTTTTAGGCTATATATGTATAGTCTGCAATATCCTAATACACAACTGTACTTTTTTAGTATTTAATGATTCGAATTTTCTTGAGGTATACTCACAACATACCCAGTTGTCTTTAAGCTAATTACAAAACTGTTTTTATCAGTATACTTTAATATTTATATTCATAGCTAAAAACTTGCAATCTGCTCTTCTAAAAGCTACTTTAACAACCAGTTCTTTTCAGAACTAAATATCTGTAAATACAAATGTAAATTATTCTTAATTAAATAATTTTTTGCCCAGTGTTCCTTAAATCCTTAGAAATGAACTATTAAGCACTTTAAGTATTGAAAATAATAAATAAATGGCATCTTAAGTAATTTGACAGTTGTTTTGACAGCTGTCATATTTAAATTTTAGTATAAATTACTTAAATAGAAAGTTTTAAATTTATAATGTATTTTGTTTAAAATTATTCATTTTTTTCTGTATAAATTAAGAAATACGTTTATTTTATATTTGACAGTTAATTTGGCAGCTGTCAACAATAAAAAAAGAAATCGGATAAGATCATTTCACAAATCATTTGGCTATTTGTAAAATAAAAACCTTTAAAATTAAAAAGTCAAAAATATTTATACATTTGAGACCTTGACACCGATTTTTATTGGAAAAACCCATATTTTCCAATAAAAGTACATTTTTAGATTAAAATAATAAAATATTGGGAATGAAAATAAAAAAATCCGGCTAGAGGAATTTAGAGAGAAATTCATGATGAACATTTAAAAAAAATCATCTTAAAATCTTTATTTTTACGATCTCTAGAGTGATTTGGGTGAAACACTACAGTTTTGTCCCACTGTGAGGCGTGTGGTAGGCATCCGGTTTGTCGATGGAGATGCATTGGTTGAAATTTGAAATAGCATTTTATTATTTTATTCACTTGGCGGATTTCTTGCTTTCGAGTTCGCTTCGGCCGAACCATTTGGGTACATGGCTTCGGGCTGACATGAATAATACCGACAACATGTTTGACCATTGACCAGTTTGATCTTACTTGCCAAATTTTTATACCTGCCAAACAGGTACTTGGAACAGGTCTGTCCTTGGAATATGAACACATTATACCTGTTTATCATACAATTCTGGATGCCTCGACGTAGTGTCGGTATTTAGAATTTTACGATAAGGTATGATGTCTTCCTGTTTTATACCAGGAAGACTCGTTTTTCCACAGTATACCTGTTCCAAATACATGTCCCCATAATACCTGTTTTGAGACAAGTAAGACTCTAATACATATTTCGTCAGATTAAAGGTAAAATTCATTCAGTAACACAAAATCAGCTGTACCTAACGAAACTGCAACTGTTTAACAAGAGACGAAAAAAGTTAGAAAAGAGATCATACGCTAGTTGAAAAGTAATATTACTTTGCAATAATAGTCCGACTGTCCGAGTTGAATACTTAATAGTCCTGAATCCGACTCTGTTTCGACACGCCGGAAGTTTGACTGTGAATAGTTTCTGTCTTGTTTCCCTGTTGTCACATCAACATATAAATATTCCTATTAGACATTTTAAAATTGTTTCACAGCTAAGCTGTTTAAAGTAATATTAGCTTTTTAAAATTGTTTCATAGTAGTTAAGTCGAAAAAAAGAAAGCAGTAAACACATTCAATTCATTTTTATAAACATAGAGTTTTTATAAAGGCCTATTCCGTCTGTTTTCTAATCTCGCTAATTTTCGAAACTAAGATAAATGCCTATTATGAGAGTTACAGTTAGATCTGGCAACGTCTAAGTTTCCTAAGAAGGGGGATTGTTGTACGTTGTACGTAAGTAAATTCGCCTAACTTTGACATAAAAATGTACCATTCAATATGTATTTAATATCCACCTATGTACGCAGTATGGTAACTCTTACTGTATATTTAGTAGATCCATTACCGATACGCGTCCCTCGAAAAATATGTCCCGGAATGATCCGGTATCCGATGGCAATGGAACGCCCCTGAAGGAAGCCTTTTCCTCGTGAAGTGTGACTTCATGATGCGAGAGTGACACGCCAGTAACATGGCTGAACTGCGGTAATGCAATGTCACTGAATGAGCTAGTGTGTGTAGTGGTTGAGGTGTTCAGTTTCAGCAGTTTCAGATAACACGCTATATCATGTCCGCAGATTCTCATGCGGCTTTTTTTCTTCTAAACATAGATGCGCGTGTAGATACGCGGACATTCGTTCGAAATTATATTAATGTTTGTTATATGCTATTGTAAATTATTATATGGGGTGATTGATCGAAACTATTCATTAAGAGTATTGGGGCTTGTCGAAATGACTGATTGAATTTTTGAAAATTTAAACTTAAGCTAATATAGTCCAGGCGAAGTAGCAAAAAAACAAGTGATTTTGTAAAATAATTAGTTGCGGCACGTTCTCAACGTGATAATTAGGAGGAAAATCGTACGAATCGAATGAAAATGTTTTGGACAAAATCCGATTGTAGGATCATTGCGAAAAAATTGCAAAAAGGTGCGAAAAAAAAAGGTTTTTTAGACTTTTTTTGAAAAGACGAATAAAATGGTTTTTGGATCTTTAAAATCGGATGATAACTTTTTTGCACAAAAAAATAAAAACCGCGAGAATTAGCAATTTTTCGATGCTCAATTACTCGGTCTGTAATTGAGGACCCTGCTGCAAGAACAAGGCAGCTCCATTTTCAACGCGTGATGAGGTTAGCTGCCTATAATTTCGATAAAAATATTAGGCGTTATGTAACGCAAATTCCACTCATCTCAGTGCATGGAGTATACATACTAACATATGCTAAGCTGCGCCGAATTTGCGTTAAATAACGTCTAATATTTTTATCGAAATTATAAGCAGCTAACCTTGTCACGCGTTGAAAATGGAGCTGCATCGTTCTTGCAGCAAGCTCCTCAATTATCCTAGAAATGTCTTGTTGGGTATGTCAAATTGTACAGTTAAATTTTTGTCAAAAAATATTCATAAGTTTTCGCGCAAATTGCAAAAAAAGTAAAAACAGGTACTTTAGTAAAACGGCCCCTATTTCCACAATAATTGTCGTAGAGCAATTTTGCAACTTATGAATATTTTTTTACAAAATTTAACTGTAGATAGGTGTTGGAAAACCCTACAATTTGAGCCCCGGAAGAAATTTTTAGGATAATTACAGACCGAATTTTCAGATTAATTTTCGCGGTTTTTATTTTTTTGTGCAAAAAGTTATCAACCGATTTTAATGATCCAAAAAACCATTTTATTCGTCTTTTCAAGCGCTATAACGTGATCTTTTTTGTTTTTTTACTCAACATTTATTTTTGTGCCTAAAAATAGAAAAAAAACTCTTTCGCTATGTTCCTACAATATTTCGCTGGCCAAAACTTGTGCATTCGATTCAGAGGATGTTTTTCCTTATACAACCGTTGAGAAAGTGCCGCAACTCGTTATTTTAAAAGATAATCTACGCCGCCTGGACTAATAGGTCTATGGGAGACTTGATGAAAATATTTTCAAGATGGCTGCACTTCCGTTTATACCGGAAGTCGGCATCAACTTCCTTATTTTAAATGGAATGGTCCATTTTTTATTCCAGATTTCGATTCTATACGTTATTTTAGGTACGTTTCCATAAGATTTCCCTATACCTATCTCTTACCGATTTTTAGTTATTTCCGGTTTTTTTGTGTTCATTAGCACCATAACCTTTGAAACTATCTGTAATGGTCATTTTAGAAAATCAAATATCGGTATTAGCATTGTACTCAGTATAGTCCAGTAGGCAGAGAGCTAAAATCATCAAAAACCGTTCTTGAAACATATAGGGCTAGTTTTGACGGTTTCCTATGTATTTTTTTGCGTAGAACACAATGCGCGGGATCCGTAGAGCTGAAACCGTCCGCTAATTTTTTAAATTAACAATTTGTGAAAAAAAAAACGTCTTTTTTTTCACATTTCCGCTTATGTCTCCGTTCCTTGGCATATTTTATATAGCATATGCATATAAGAAGTTGTAGCCTATTGAATAACTAAATAAAAAAAATTGCTTATAATTTTTACGAATAGTTTGATTTTTCACTAGCGTGTCATGGAAATGATACTATTAATGATGTTAGTGTTACTATTAATGCTGGTAATTATTATGTTTTTAATTTGTTTTCTTTATTTTCAATCGTTATTATTAAAAAATACCGATAGCTTCATTTTGTCTTAACAAATGCAAAAACATTTAGTAGTTGAGTATTTCAAAACAACGAATATTTGACAGTTGTAAAATTGCGATAGTAACCTACAATTTTCAAGATTTTTCACAGCCGCTATCAAAATTAAAATCAAATATGGAATCCGTTGTATTTCCTTTAAATAACATACATCCACAAACGAACAAAGATACTGGAGTAACTTAAAAAAATAAAATGTTGAAAACACTCTTCTTGTTGAGGTCTATTGTATTAAGATTACCTCACAGCATTAACCTGCAGGGTGTTTCAAAGGTTGAAAAAAAAAATGTATTTTCTTCCCTCTGGTACGAAACTGAAACGAGATTGCGTTTATAACAGTTATCGCACATTTAAATTACAAAACTAGTTTGAATGAAATCAGACTTCAAGTCAGTAGATAAGTATCGAAAATCGTCTTAGAAAAAAATATTGTTATCTAATATCTTGCACTTGTACACCGTCGTCTGCCAGATCCTCACGGTCTGAAAAAAATGCCAGTTCCGTTGTAACGTTCTACAGTTCTTTGGAGGCTAGATCATGTAATAGACCAGACGATTTGTTTTCAAATTAGGTAGCTTTTACTTTTTCCATATGATCCCCAATTTTTATTGAAATGCATCTGGAATATCACATGAAATGATAATTTCGATATACGCCAGTTGAAAAAGTAAAAAATAGAGGTTAAAAAATCTCTAAAATATCATTGTTTTTTTCTCATTCTCTTAGATAAAAAAAATAGTTCGCTTATCGAAATGATCATATACGAGGTGTGGCTATTAAATAGAGATACAAAAATAGTTCGCTTATCGAAGTTATCATGTACGAGGTGAGGCTATTAAATAAGCGAACTAATGCTTGCAACAGCGTCGCGACAAGCGACAAGTTTGAACAGAACTGTGTCTGGTCATATTTTCTCCACCCTGAGCTCGCTGGACAAGCCAGTGCGTCGCTCAGTTTAACTGTAGCAGTCGTTTGAATTAGTGTACGGGAATGAATGTTTATCCCGCACACAAGTTGTTGAATGGTTTAAACGGTTTAAAGCGGGACGTGAAACGACCGAAGATGATCCGCGCCTCGAACGGCCCTCAACGTCAAAAACGGACGAAAACATTGAAAACATTGGTAAATTAATCCGCGAAGATCGTCGTCTAAGCATCCGAGGGCTTGCTGAAATAACAGGAATCGAAAAAGAATATGTTCGCCAGATTTTGCATGAATTGTTCAACATGCGCAAAGTTTGCGCAAAAATGGTGCCAAAACTCCTAACTCCCGAGCAAAAGGAATCAAGCATGAACATTTGCGCTGACATTCTAAACAACATCGACACTGATCCAGGCTTGTTAGACACGGTAATTACTTGTGATGAAAGTATTGAAGCGGTTAAAGCAAAAGCGACGGAGGTTATGAACCAGCTGTTCGGTTATTTAATAGCCACACCTCGTATTATGATACCGGAGACATTACATTAAAAATTAGGTATCGTATGGAAAATGTTCAACCCAAAACAGATACCCTGGTCTATAACACCTAATTGACTGCGTTTATAACAGTTATTGCACATTCAAAATAAGAAATTATTGCAATGAGACGTCGCAGGGTGACTCAGCGACATCTCACCTTGTTGGGAAAGCCTCTCGAGTTCTTTCTAGCCATCCAGATAATGCCCGAATAGACGCGTACCGGCAAGGGATATAAAGGCGTACCGATGCGGCGTTGGGCAGTTCAGTTTTTGAAATAAATTTACGCCGTCGCGAGCTTCGAAAAACATTCGAATATAAATTGTACATAAATAAATTAGTTTTAATTTGGTGTTTAATTCGTATGTGTATTTCTATAAATAAATTGTGTTAGTTAAAAGTGCGTGTCTGATTTTCTATACCTAACGAACCCTAAGTGGACAAAACGTTTCACTATTTTGAATGAAATCAGACTTCAAGTAGGTAAGTAAGTGTCGGAAATCGTCTTTACTTAAACAATACCTACAAATAAGTACCTGCGAAGTTTGGTTTGACCAGTTTTCGTTCCTTCCGTATCAGTTGATTCTAGGTAAGTAATTTAGCAGAGACCCGTTGGTGGAATTTTGTACCTAATTTCATTTCTTTATACCTACCGTAAATCTTTTATTTGTACGTTGAATAGAACTAGGTAAGATATACACTCGTTATAGCTGACAGTATTGAATTTCATTATATATAAAAAAAAAACCTTGTTTGCACATTAAATGTAGGCATGTATTAAGTTTCTGTAAGACAATACTCTCAAGTAGGTAGATAAACAATCTAGTTTTATCCTACTTTTATCTACGAAATTATGCTAGTTTTAGTATAAATTGAAACATTTCTATATCACCTTAAAATAGATAAATTCAAGGTAACTATACCAGGTGTCTCATTTTAAAACGTCCACATGAATAACTCTGTAGAAAAGTCGCCGATCCAAAAATTACTTTAACAAAAGTTGTTTGGTTTGGAGAGGGCCATCTGACCATGTGATCCAGCTCCTTCATACGAGCTCCTTACGAATGCCCATGCTTTTTTTCAAATATTTTTTCAAATATTTGTGGCTCCCATAACCTCGAACTCACGAGATATTCGAGAAAAGACATTTTTAAGGGCCCTGATGAGGCCCAGATATCAGGAAAATAAACCTATTAACCTATGTGGATGTTTTAAAATGGAACACCTGGTATAAATGCATTCATTCATTTCATTCGTGTTTTCTTATTATTATTCTTATTATTTCGCAGACTTTATGGTCACACTTCTCAACGTACACGCTGGGAAACAGTCACCCATTCCTGCTGCAGACAGTGACGTCTTGATATGGCATCCCCGCCTGCAGCAGAAATTGGGCTCAGGCGAGGGGAGGAAATTCATCCTGTCCCAAAACCTTTCTTACAAAATGTGGCAAGTTTGTAACAATATTGCCTTCTGGCCATTTCTAATAATATTATAACACAGTCCCAAAACCGCGAGTGGGGGGGGGGGGGGGGCCGAACCACCCCCCCCGCCGGGTTGACGGGGGGGGGCGTCTTCCCCCCCTTCTACAGTTTCCATAGGCGCTTCAGCTCGATTGACAGACTCAAAGGCGTGTATTAATATAAATTTACTACCACATCCTAGGCTCAAAGGCGTGTATCCAGCGTCCTCTCTTGCTACTGCTATTATTAGCGGGTCCCTGTTGTTTAGTATTTTTCTTCTTAAGGAAGCTTCTTGGGTAAGGTACTGATTCTGATGTTCAATAGACCTCTCCCACCTCGTCTTCGAGGCAGGTAGAGTCGGATTACTGAAGAGTTCGTATGCAAGTGTCTGAATTGAGTTAGAAGCCGCCTGGTAAGTCGGTCGAACTCATCGAGATCAGTAACGGACCACTTAACGATTCCAAAAGAATATGTCAGCACTGGGACAGCCCACGTGTTGATGACTTTGATAAGATTGCCTCCAGATAAAAGCGTATTCAGCAACTTTGTCACGCGGCTCTTGTATTTCCCTTGGAATTATTTCTTCAGTTGTGTGTGGTTGATCCTGCCATCTTGACACACTTCCAGGTAACGGTATTGCTCTTCCGGTGGAAGTTGATGAATGTCGGCATACACCTCTGGATTGTTATGAGGTGCTCCCTTCACAATACTCAGTGCAGCGCACTTATCCAGGACAAAGGACATTTGGATGTCGTCGCTGAAGGTCCTAATAGTTCCAATGAGGACCTGGAGATTTGCCTTGGACCCACTGAATAGTTTTAGATCGTCCATGTAGACCCAGCTGCTGTCTTATTCAGTAGGGTAGATAATGGGTTGAGTGCTAAACAGAACCAAATCGGCCAGGGGTGAATCACCTTGGAAGATTCCCTTCTTGATGACAATTTGACCTGTGTTCCTTCCAGAGACCCAAATCCTTGACTGCATAAGATGTTGGAGAAGAGCTCTTATCCGAGGGCAGACTTTGTAAATCTCCAGGACTCTAAGTAGCCAGTCGTGTGGTACCGATTCGAACGCTTTGCTGTAGTCAATGTAACACATATACATTATCCTTATTTATTGTTATTATTATTATTGTATAAATAAAATAGAGTATAAAAACTATTTGAGTGAGAAGCAAAAAATTGAAATTTTAAATAGTGAGGGGGTATGGAGACATGCAGAGATCCCATGATCAGGTTTGGGTACCCTTTAATAAATTGGATCCCAACAGATCTTTAATAAACTAGTCAACAGTAAGCCTGCTAAAGTAACAGTAAGACTGCTAAAGAAATTTCAAGAAACTGACAGCGTTAAGAATTCCGCTAAATCAGGCAGACCTAGAACTGCAACCGGAGGAGATACCTAAAGCGTTGGATATCTTGCTCTCAGCGCGCGAAAATCCAATCCATTTTCCAGGGTCTTAGCAACTACGTTTGATGTTTCTCACCAGTCAGTTAAAATTTTACTAAAGCGAGAAAAGTTACATCCATACAAACTACAACTCGTTTCCGAGGTTAAACGAGGATAGTTCGATAGAAGGGTTGAATTTCGTGAAGGCATGATGGAAAGATGCAATAACAATAAGCAAGAAATAGTCTTTTTTTCAAATGAAGCTACATTCAATTTATATGAGGAGTCATATAGGAGTCTCAGATAGAACACCCTATATACTTATGTAGGAATATAGCAAAGAAAATAGAATTTTTTACCAGGACGCCCGGGTGTTAGTCAACTTTGGGTGGAAACCATAATTTCGTATTAAAATGCCCACTGAAGCGTATGCTCGCGAAACCTTTCAGCTGAATCCTGAACCGGATGTGGTCGACGCACAAAATAGGAAGCCGTACTCCCCATTCAAATTTAAAGCACTTATCTGGTAGAAACCTGTAAAGGACTTGTATTACTAGTTAATTTAAAAGAATAAGGAAAAAGAGAAGGTCGTATACGTCAGTCGGGATTATCTCGCATGAATGGCAACGTCGCATCGCTCGAATGACCCGAAAGAACAAAAATCGTTGACTGAAAACAACGGTGATCAATTTCATCGAAAAATTTAGATTTCGTACCGTAAATAATTTTCAAAATTTAGTTTCACCGTAAATAATGTTCGTTTTAGGGTGCTAACTGTTTATTGCATGACAGGTCTGTACTTAGGTTCGGTTGTGTCACTGTCAAAAGAAAGATAATCAAAAGAATTTTCATAGAAAAAAAAAATCGAATTACGAGGTCTGGCTATTAAATAACGAGACTGCGCGCGCAGAAGGCGTCCTAGAGAGGTAGGGGGGAAACGAATGCAGCGTTGGATAGCTGGAAGTGTCTACTATTCCAGTACGAAAACACGCTTTTGTCGCTGTAATAGTATTTTTTCTATAGAGGTTAGAAACGAACGTGTTTTCTTCTCGTGACGATAACAATGTGTGATGAAAAAGACGGGCAAAAAATTAATTAACAAATTAAAAAAAAAAAAAACTCCGACTGAGTGCCATGAGTTGTTAAAAGGGCCACTATGACCAACATCCAGGTCGACCTGTCTCTGTTCAATTCCGCAAACAGTAACCAAAATCAATTGAAATTGTTTCGCGGAGATCGTCGTATGACCATTCGGATGATTGTTGAGACTGTAAACGCCGATAAAGAAACTGTCAGAAAAATTTTACATGACGAATTGAACATGAAGAAAGTCTGTGCGAAGTTGGTCCCAAAAATTTGACCCCTGACCAAAAACTCGTCCGTCAACAGATCTGCTCAGATTTTCTTGAGAGGTTAAATGAAAAGTCTGGTTGAATTGATGGAAAACATCATCACTTGCGATGCAACCTCGATATTCCAATACGATGTTGAAACTAAGCGGCAATCCATGCACTGGAAAACTCCTGCATCGCCAAGAATGAAAAAAGCAAAGATGTCGAAATCAAATTTTAAAGCTATGCTAATCGTTTTTCAATGGCATCGTGATGACTGAATGGGTTCCAGAGGGTCAAACTGTAAACCAAACTTACTATTTGAAAGTTTTGGCAACTGCGAGAGCGAGTTCGTAAGAAACGGCCGGAGTTGTGGAAAAACAAGTCGTGGATCTTGCACCAGGACAACGTACCTGCCCATAACACGCTGTCTGTGAAGCGTTATTTAGCCGCTAGAGGCATTCCAGTGCTCGAATATGCGCCGTACTCGCCTGATTTAGCGCCCTGTGAGTTTTTCCTCTTTCCGAAGATCAAGTCTACCTTAAAAGTAACTCCGTTCGAGTCAATGGAAGAGGTGAAGTGAAAATCGGCGGAGCTCCTAAATTATCTTACAAAAGAAGGCTTCCAGCATGGCTTTGACCAATGGAAAAAACGAATGGAACGGTGTGTAGGGAGGGGAGGGGAGTACATTGAAGGGGAGCATTCGATTGTAGAATAATTTTTAAAATAAAACTTTTTCATAAGCAGTCTCGTTATTTAATTATCGCCAGACCTCGTATTAACAAATTATACATATTAGTAACGGTTGGTGCTAAGTTAAACAGCTTTATCTCCAAAAAATCATCAAAAAAACCTAAAAATTAAAACATCAATATTCTAAGACGCAAAATACGTTATATTATTTTTTATATATTCTGCAGAGAACGCCGTCTACAATTTACATTAATGTTAAACAAATTAAAATTCCTTCCCTCAAAATATCACCAAATTGTGTAAAATAAATTTGTTTTTTTTAATTAGTTATTTACAGATATCGAAAATAAAATTATAACTTGTACGTATCTTGATCCAATCAATTGTACGTATATCAATAACTTTTGGACCAAGAATAGTTTAGTCAACCCCTTCACTGCCGAGGATAAAGATCTTTCTTTTTTTTTTCGACTTTTCTCGACGGCCCAAACTGCCGGAAAATCACAAATCTTTGTCCTACAAGTAAATGATCTACTAACGCCTGATAATGTGTAGGTAAAATGTAATCAACATTGTGTTTTCCTATATTTTTGGATATGTTTATTGAGTTCTATTTTGCACCCAAAACAGGACATCTAAGGACATCTAACATCTAAAGACAGGAGATCTAAGGAAATGATCATTTTTTTTAGTTTTTTTTAAAAATCTTTGTCCTGTCAATCACACTCAAGTTATGTGTTGCTTTTCACCATGGGTATTTTAACAAGCTGAATCATTTTCGAGGTATTTTGATCTGCCGAACATTATCGTGTTGTCAAAATTTCGGCAAAGTGCTTCTAAGTGCCAATATTGGGAGGAAATAACCTTAATTAACCATGACTCAATTTATTACATTAGGAAAAACTGTTTTGATTTCTGTTCCTACTCTCAAAGTTTGTATATTATGTAGAAATTCAAGGATTGAGGTCAACCGACTCAGTGCGGCCAAATACGCAGGAAATCATATCTGATTAAACATTGGACAACTGTAGAGTGAGGATTTATGAGGTGATTCGACGAAAAAAATTGAGACTTTATGATAATTTGGCGTGTGAACGGTGTGGAAGACAAATTCTGATAACACCATGATGATCCATAAGTCAAAATACATTGGAAATGATATGTCCGGTAAAAGTAGCAAAATACAATAAATTGTGCCATTTTTTGGGGTAATTTCCTCCCAAAATTAGCATTTTGCAGGATCGAGGCCAAATTTCAACAATCCCATGATGTTCAGCGGGTCAAAACACGTCGGCTATGATGTCTAGTTAAAGTTGTCAAAGTTCCTAAGTTCGCACTCAAGGCACGCTTCAAAAAATAACAGTGGCAGTCAAGGGGTTAAATTGTAATAAGTAAAATTCGTATTCGTATTAATAAAAATTAGATATATCTATTTAAATTCCAACACCCTGTATTTCGGAAACGAAGCGTTTCCGGAAACTTGTAAATATATTTTTCTTTCTTATTTCAATGCAAGGAATCTCGTCCTGATTTTTTTTGCTAATATTAACACCTTATATACAAAGAAAAACTGCTAACTATGTTATGTGCGTATGTCAGCCCCACTCTACCCCAACACTCTTCCTCCCGCTCCTCCATTAAAGGCGAAAAGCAATATTTTTAGCGGAGGCGGCCCAATCAATACTACCCGGTATGACAAAAGGATTCTTATTTTCCATTACGACGGAAAAAAACGGCCGTCCCAAGAAAACGGCGCGGAGGCAGCGAGCGCCGGGCGTCGGGAAATTCTCCGGTTACGTCGTCACGGCAACGCGAGACGATCCAATCGCCCTAAGAAAATAGAGCAATTTCATTTCATCCCCACCGTCGCGGCCTCATCGGAAGGGCGTTACGCCGGCGGAATGAAGGAGATCGACAGGCTGTCAGCCGAAGAACGCGTTTTTATCCTAATTTTATTATAGGTGGCGATGCGGCGTCTTTTTCTGGCGCACCGCGTCGGCGAAGATGCCCTCGGGTCGCACTCTGACGCAGTGACGGTCCCTTTTATAGTGAAAAAATCGTCAACAAAGTTTGCGAAAAATTTTCAAAAACACTGGAGGCACTCCCTGGGTTCTCAGTAACGCTCTGTGGGATGTTTGCAGTATATTTTTTTCATAATCTAGAAACAAATATAAGGAGACGTTTTTCGATTTGTTGCAAAATATTTTTTTTTCAAAAAAGTTATGGTCATTTTAAAGTTAATTTTATAGGAACATTTTGTTTCCCAAAATTAAAATGGCCATAACTTTTTGAAACAAAAATATTTTGTAACAAATCGAAAAACGTCTCCTTATATTTGTTTCTAGATTATGAAAAAAATATACTGCAAATATCCCACAGAGCGTTACTGAGAACCCAGGGAGTGCTCCAGTGTTTTTGAAAATTTTTTTGCAAACTTTGCTGACGGTTTTTTCACTATAAATCCTTTCTGTAAGAGGTGTATAGTCATCACCTAAAAAGTGAAGTGGGTCCCATGCGTCGTTTTCAAGATATGGCTAACTGAAATATCACGCACCGCCACTGCTATCTACAATAGAACTGTCTATTTATTTTACTTTAATATACCACTCACACTGTTCTGCACAAAAATCCTCCCAGCCAAACTAATGTGTTATTTCGATAATTTCTACCTATGTACGAGGTGTGTAAATTAAGTAATGATACTGATTTTTTTTTAATGTTTTTATTCGAATAGAATTACAATTCAGTATTATCTCCTTCAAAATAACTTCCTTGGGAAGCTACACAGCGCTGGAGACGGTTCTTCCATCCCTTATAGCAGTTGTGGACTCATATACTGGAATAGCCTTCAGCTGTTCGGTTACAACCGTTTCAATGTTTTCTATGGTCCCAAAATGACGTCCCTTGAGGTGACTTTTCTCACACATGACCCTTATTCGAAGTTTTTAAGAACCTCTATGTAAAATTGTTGCTTTACTGTTTGGACTGGAGGCATAAACCTCTTTTTGGACAGATGCTGTCTTTCCATGGCTATCAAGAAGCAACATCAGCTGCATTTGATCTTTGTCACATGCTCATTCTTGCTTTTTTTGTGTCTTGGAAGAACTTGAAGTGTCCCATTCCATCTTTGGCCTTGATGTCACGGTCGTACTTGGATGACCCAAGTCTCATCACCAGTAATAATGACACGTTCCATTAAATCGGGATTCATTTTCAATCGATTCCAAAAAAGTCAAGACACCTTTCTCTCCTGATATCCTTTTGCGAAAGGTTTTTTGGAACCATTTTTGCGCAGATTTTTCACATCCCCAATTCGTTTTCAACATCTGATGAACAGTGGTGTGATTCAAATTTAACTCTTCCCCGATCATTCTTGTCGTCAACCGACGATCTGAACGTACAAGATCCCGTATTCTATCGACATGTTCATCGGTTCTTGAAGATGAAGGCCTTCCGCTACGTGGTTCATCTTCAATCGACTCTCTTCCTTCTGAGAATGCCTTAAACCACCGAAAAACTTGAGCTCTTGAAAAAGCACTGCCTCCGTAGGTGTGTTAAAGTTCTGCAAAAATATCCGTTGCGCTGTATCCAAGTCAGAAGCAAAACCTGATAGCACACCGTTGCTGAAAATTAATGTCACTCATTTTTAAAACGTACTAGAAAAGAGCGGGTTACGAAAACAGTCACAAAGATCAAACAAATGACTCTAACAAGTTCAAACTTGTACTGAAGGTGCATTACATGTTAACCTACCGCCCTTCCAAGTCCCGTCTCCGCAATATTACTAGATGGGGCGCTTCGGGCGCTACGTTGCCAGTCTCATTACTTAATTTACACACCTCGTATGTAAACCTTGCACTGACCTGTAAATTGTCGTGTCATGAGCAGAACATCAACAACGTCTAAAAAAACGTCCTTAATGAACCCTTAGTAGAGCAGCAGAAAACTGATTTACCTCCTCAGCACATAAAACTAGGACTTCAAAAAAATTGTTGAAGCCTTAAATAGAGAAGGAAATTTTCTTTTATATCTTTATACTCTTTTAAGTGGACTGTCTTCAAAAATGTATGTAGCAACTTCCTAGATAACAAGAAGTCGGAGAACAACAAAGATCTAGTTGCAGAACTTATCCAATCTTACAAGACGTTAAGTTGCAACATGTCATTTAAGCTGCATTTTCTTCACTCCCATTTGCAATTCTTCCCTGACAATTTAGGTACAATTTCAGACGAACACGGCAAAAGATTTCACCAGGAAATTGCTCGAATGGAGAAACGGTATAGTGGAAAATGGACACCAAATGGAGTATATTTTTGTATCAAAGTGATTTTTTTTTGGAAGTCTTCGGAAATTCACTAGATTACTTATGGTTTGGGTTTATCATATTTTATATTCTTCTTCCCTTCTCTAAAAACGTATGGGTGATAGGTAAATACTGAGCTCATATTTGAATTCAGCACATTACAGTAGAAACAAAAAAACCAAAAAAATATCAGGAAGCGACAAAAAGCTTCAAAATGCAGAACAGTGCAATTGACCTCTGTCAAGGTTAAAGTTCTAAACTGACACAGTTTGTGTAGATTCCTGAAAATGGTGTTACACAACACAACACAAAACGTATATTTTTTGTGCTTGAACAGCAAATTGGTCGCCCGATTCGAAATTATACGATGCGCCACTGGCCTTCCGTATGAATAAAACGCTTTTATTGTTCATCCCTCGACAAATATTGGCTTTGTTTGCCGTCGCTCGAAAGACGATGTAGTTTTTAATAAATCGATAGAGACTCCAAGGCGATGAGATCCAATTCTTTTTCTTTTTTGTCTCTGTTTCGGGAATGTTTTAACTTAACATCCCTTAGACGTATTCCTTCGACATTTGAAGAAACTATGCCACCATTTTCGCCTCGTGGCAAATGAATTGGTAAGCATTGTCATAAAATTGCAGGAGTAATTTATAATACACTAATTAGAGCTCGTAGGTTAATAGTACATTCCAGAACCGGGCTTCAAACGACTGGAATATTGTCATATTTGCGATATTTGCCACATTAATAAAGTGCATTGTTAACTCCTATAGTGTGGAACAGCCAAATGGAATAAATCCAGTAGCTCCACTATTATACATTTTTTTAGAAAATTCTGAGACACGTCAATTTCTAATTCTAAAATGACATCTTGCGACATAAAAATGGCATCCCTAAGTTCAACCCTCTTCGAGGTGACAGCTACAACCCCTAAATTTTCAAATTGGAAGTAAGGGCTTGTGCTACTTCATTTGAAAGGTATTTTCATTTTCTATTCAAAACTGCTACGGTTTTAAATTTTATTGCAGAAATTAACAAGAAAAAAAGTTTCTCCAGCGTAGGAAATTCGTTACATTAAAATAAAAAACAAATCATTATTAATGCAGCAGATGTTGAAAATGCATGCCTCCAGCATCTTGGCAGCATCCTAGACGTAAATAGAAATGTCTTCTAACGTTAGTTAACATCTGCGGGGTAATCGACCTAAGTGCAAGGTGTTATTCTTCTTCTCAAGTCAGCTAAATCGTCTGGTTTGGTTTTGTAGACCATACTTTTTACGTATCCCCATAGGAAGAATATAGTCTAACGGCGTGAGATCAGGTGATCGTGCAGGCCATTCTACAGAACCACGTCTCCCTATCTAGCCATTTGGAAAGATTGTGTGGAGATATTGCCGGACATTGACTTCGTAGTGCACCATCCTGCTGGATCCATATTGCATTACATGGAAGTTGTGGGTTTCCTTCAGCTGGATACAAGTTTGCCATCGTCGGTACAACATTATTTTGGAGCAGCGCTAAATAAGTTTCTCCATTCAAATTGCCGTCAATGAAGAAGGGACTAATGATATTTTCTCCATTTATTCCTGCCCAAGCGTTAACTTTCTCAGGGTTTTGCGTGTGTAGTCCCCTCATCCAGTGAGAATTCTCTCGACCAGTAACGACAGTTTTGGCGATTAACATGGCCGTGAAGTGTAAATGTAGATTCATTCGAAAATAAAACATTTTCTATTTGTAAAGTATTGTCATCTACCATTTGCATCATTTGTTCACAAAAGAGAATTCGTATATCAAAATCGTCTTCCGCGAGCTCATTAGTTGGTACTAGTTTATATGGGTGCATCTGATTTTCTGTCAATGCACGGAGAATCGAGGAATGGCTAATATTTTCTTTAATCATAAGCATTACATCCAATTTCTGATCATCACTGAGTTTATTGGGAGGATTTGTCTTTAGCTGCCGTACATGTCCACGTTCCCGGAATTGCTTCTCTATTTTACTTACGGTACCGGCGGCAACTCCAAATATTTTTCTTGAAATAGGCGAACAACTTCAGCCTGCGTTCGTGTTCTGTCCCCGTAACCAATCATCTGCAGAATCGTTATATTCTGCATTTCTGTTAGGTAAACCATCTCTCTGAATTGCAACACGAAAACTAAAGCGAACATTTTAACACTAATAACTGTTAACTACTGTTACAATGACAAGCGCGTTTCTAGATAATTTCACTAAAGCTGATAATGGCCAACTTCTTAAATTTCAGGTTTTATTTGCTGTTTGCTCGTGTTTGTCGTTCGATTGTCAAGCAAAAAATTGTACGTACCTATTTATTAGTAAGTTTTTATCTTATAGTAGGGAATGTCGGCAATTACCACATTTCACAACATTTCAGAACCTAAAATTGACAAATAGTGTTACTTATAAACGTTTTATTTTAATGTAACGAATTTCCCACGCTGGAGAAACTTATCTTTTTTCTTGTTAATTTCTGCAATAAAATTTAAAACCATAGCAGTTTTGAATAGAGAATGAAAACACCTTTCAAGTGAAGTATCACAAGTCCCTACTTCCAATTTGAAAATTCAGGGGTTGTAGCTGTCACCTGAAGAGGGTTGAACTTAGGGATGACATTTTTATGTCGCAAGATGTCATTTTAGAATTAGAAATTGACATGTCTCAGGATATTCTCAAAAAATGCATAATACTGGAGCTACTGAATTTATTCCATTTGGCTGTTCCACACTTATTGATAAAGCCGGCAGATCCGGGCGGCGGGCATAAAGTTTTTACACATCTCAACGTAAATAACAGGGTAAGTTTAACACATCTCTTTATAAATTGCAACGGTTTATTGTTTTCATGAATTTTGCTTTTGCACATACAAGTAGTAAGTACGAATATGGCCCGCCGCCCGGACCTGCCGGCTTTACTTATAGAGCACAAAGCCAAAGTTTACAGAATTCTGTAAACTTTGACAAAGCTAGGTAAAGTATTTCATTACGAGCCTCTTATCAATAAGAATTTGAGGTTGTGGATAGCATTTTACGATTGTTTGCTACCCCCATGTAGATGCTATGCTATGGTAGATAAAACAACCCCCATGTACATACTTTTGCTTTGTGTCAATGAGGTGTTTTCATTTTTCTCATTTTTTCTCAAACGCGTAGGCACCGAAAGTCTCCCTTCCCAGGAGCCCCCGCAGTCGCCCGACTGTAACGTAATAAAATAAATAGACAGCGTCCACAAAAACTGGTTTTTGTTCGGGAGATGCGAGCGGGTGAAGTTGAATCAGACGTACGGAACGGAGGCAGGTAAGGGTGGCCCAGAGAGGCGAAATAATGGTGTAATTCGATATCGGCACGGCGGCTCCCTATTTATACACACAACATCCGACATAGAGAGATCAACGTAGGCATTGGCGACGATCGAATCCGCGCGCTGCCGCCAGCGGGAGGCCCCCGTGCTTCGCGTCCGTCCTCTTCCTCGCCGGCCGGGTCGATACTCACCGACCCAACCAGGGTTGCCACCCGTCCCGATTTGGTCTGGACAGTTCCGATTTTGACCCAAATGTCCCGCGTCCCCAAACCAAAGCCCTAATGTCCCGATTGTTTGGCCACGTAATTTTTTATTAAGCCATAAAATTATAAAAATCATCATAAAAAAACACATAAACTAGTAACAAAAATTAAAGTATATTTAAAAAAAATCCAAATTTTTGGATGATTTTCAACAAGGGATAACTCGGAAAAAAATAGTCGTACAGAAAATAAAAAAAGAAAAGGAAATTTTAGCCTAAAGTGTCTAGTTTTCAGATCTCGACTTTAATTTTTTTTTAGCAGGAGTGATTCTGAACCAGAGTGAAACCAACAAAAAAATGTTTTCCAAATTTTTGCTCGTCTTTAAAATGGTCTGTGGCCTTCAAAAAATGTTTTTTCATCATGCGACCATAAAGCTCTTTTAGACAATTTAATCAGCTTTAATTTGACCTCTTAACGAGCTCCGTCCGATGATTTGCCGCGGAGTTATCGTCGATCAAAGCAAAAAAGTCCTTTTCAATTTTGACAATCATACTAGGGAACTAATGATTGTACAGAAAAAGGAGGTAGGGTTTTGGAAACTGCAAAACATTCTCTATAAGACACAATCGGGGGCAGTTGATAAAAAAAAATTTTGAAGCGATAATGTTGGCCGAAAAAAAGTTAAAAATTTGCGAATTTAAGGATATTTGGAAAATTTGGTATAACTGGATATAGTGGATGAAAGATGGTAATTTATTAATCTCAAAGTGTCTCCAAAAAACCCTCAAAGTTGCAGAGCGCTGCGATTTTTTTTTAGTGCCCCGAAGGGTTAAATTTATCGTTTCGGCCAAAAATCACCGTAACAAGCAATTTTTCGATTTCTATGCATATTTTCAAATTCAATATGATTTTTTTTGGCGACAATCCATATTTTTTTGCTCAAAAACATTACTTGTTGGAAAAAAATCGAAAAAAAAAGTTTTTTAAATTTTTATCAATCGCCCCCAATTGTGTCTTATAGAGAATGTTTTGCAGTTTCCAAAACCCTACTCCATTTTCTGTACGATCATTAGTTCCCGACTAATTGATTGTCAAAGTTGAAAAGGACTTTTTGCTTTGATCGACGATAACTCCGCGGCAAATCATCGTACGGAGCTCGTTAAGAGGTCAAATTAAAGCTGATTAAATTGTCTAAAAGAGCTTTTATGGTCGCATGATGAAAAAAACATTTTTTGAAATCCACAGACCATTTTAAAGACGAGCAAAAATTTGGAAAAAAAATTTTTTTTGTTGGTTTTCGGATAATTACGTGAGAACCGCTCCCGCTAAAAAAAATTGTAAAAAAGTTGAGATCTGAAGACTAAACACTTGAGGCTATAATTTCCTTTTTTTTTATTTTCTGTACGCCATTTTTCTCCGAGTTATCCCTTGTTGAAAATCACCCAAAAATTTGGAATTTTTTTTAATATCCTTTAATTTTTGTTACTAGTGTATTTATATCTCCACAAAACATTTTAAAAACAAAAATGTTGCCAAATTTAGAGTTGACACTAAAATGTAATTTAAACCGCCAGCGCCACCGCGCGAACAGGAATACATAATGTATTTTCGGTTGGCAGCAATGGCTTATGTGTCGGGGACTCCCCGATTAAGAAAAATACGAGGTCATCAGTGCCGCAGTTCTTGTAGTTTACATATCTGGCTAGATTACGTCAAGTGCGTAGTAAAAATAATTAAACAGTTAAGTATTGCCCTGTTAGCCTTGGAGGAGATAGGTTAGAGGGTAAGTTATAATATTTTTTGTTTTATCTTTTTTTCAAGTAAAAATTGTAATCTGATGCTTTTTTCGAATAGTATTTTTTTTTAATTCAAGACAAAAAAGCATAGAATACGTTTCAAAATCCGATGGGCACATAAAATTTTACAGTTAAGAAAAAAATGAGGATGCGCCAGGGGCATGGATGTCCCGATTTTTTTAAACACAAAAGGTGGCAACCCTGGACCCAACGCACGGCGGTTCCAACCCTCCGACGATCGATTTCCTTGGCCGAAACTCAAAAAAAAAATAAGTCTTAAATGGCAACATCGATGTTATACTTTGAATTCTGAATGTCCAGGGCATTTATAGTCCAGTAGGCAGGGAGCTAAAATCATCAAAAAGTGTTCTTGAAACATATAGGGTTAGTTGTCGATCGAATTTTTTCGAGAAGCCTAAATTAACAATACTGTCATTTCTTTATTTACAGTACGAATTTGATCGGCTTAGGCTAGAAAGGTCAGAAATCTCTTCTAGTTTTTGAGACTTTTTGAGATTTTAGAAATATTGAAATGGGCCAGTTTTATAGCGTTTTATACGGACCACCTTTTTTGACGCGAAGTCATTAATCATTTAGAGAGGCATCAAAAAAGGTGGTCGCGTATAAAACGCTATAAAACTGGTCAATTTCAATATTTTTAAAAAAATCTCAAAAAGTCTCAAAAACTAGAAGAGATTTGTGACCTTTCTAGCCTAAACCGATCAAAATCGTACTGTAAATAAAGAAATGGCAGTATTGTTAATTAAGGCGTCTCGAAAATTCGATCGTTAATTACTTATAAAATTGTTAACCGATCGAGCTGAAATTTTCAGGGTAACTTCTAGTTACAAATAGATACTCTTTCAAGAAACTCTTTCAGCCTGATAATTGCTTAACTTTTCGAATAAATAAATAATTAAAAATAAACACTTTTTCAGCTTTATGAGCCAATTGTTAGTTAACAATTTCACTTAGAGACTTCCGCTTGGGCTTAAAATTTTCTAAATTTAATGAGGAAAACCATTATTAATGGTACCTTATATACCGAAAATGCACAGGAACGGAGTTATATGCAAAAATATGAAAATTTTCGCATAAATTGTTTATTTAAAGAATGGTCCACACGGATGCTGCTCTACGGACCCCGCTCATTGTATTCTACGGGAAAAAATACATGGGGGTCGTAAAAACCTGCCCTGCATGTCGCAAGAATACATAAAACTCCCTGCCTACTGGACTATATGTATTTTTTTGCGTAGAACACAATGCGCGGGATGCGTAGAACTGAAACCGTCCGCTAATTCCTTAATTAACAATTTATGAAAAAAAAACGTATTTTTTTTCATATTTTCGCTTATATCTCCGTTCCTTGGCATACTTTATATAGCATATGCATTTAAGAAGTTGTAGCCTATTGAATTTTCAAAATTTTAAAAATTGTTTTAGCGTTGCCGTTTCGAAATTCTCGGAATTGTGACTACAATAACTTGACGCCCATTTTTTTTTAATACGCGTCTTGAAGCGTACTCTCAAGATATTAGTTTTGTTTGTGCAGCACTTTCTGATAGTTTGCAAACCAAAGGGGGGGTGGTCCGGGTGGGGAACAAAAGGGCGGGTGGGGTTTAGGGGGTAAATTTTTTTTGGGCGGCCACCCTGGAGGGTTGCAACATCAGAAAGTGCTGCAAAAACAAATCTATTATAGTCACAATTCCGAGAATTTTGAAGCAGCAACGCTAAAACAATACATGCGTCGCGTCAAAAAAAGGTAGTCGCGTAGAAAACGTTATAAAACTGGCCCAAATTAATATTTTTCAATCTAATCTCAAAAAGTTTCGCAAACTTGAAGAGATTTATGATTTTTCTAGCCCAACCCGGTCACTAGCGTACAATAAACAAAGAAATGGCGTCACTGTTAATTAAGGCTTGCAAAAATATTCGATCGTTAATTGCTCGAAACGTTATTAACCACTAAAATTTTTTGTAACTTCATACTAAAATACATACCTAAAAATTTATAATTTATTTTCTAAACTTTATAGGCTAACTCTCATATTCTATATAAAATATGCCAAGGAACAGAAATATAAGAGAAAATGTGGAAAAATGACTTTTTTTCACAAATTGTTAATTTAAAAAATTACCGGACGGTTTTGTGTTCTACGCAAAAAAAATACATAGCCATAACCGTCAAAACTAGCCCTATATATTTCAAGAACACATAAAAGTCTCTGCCTACTGGACTGTTAGTCTATATCAGGGCCTTTACACGCTTTTATACCGTCGAAATTAATGACGAAAACGTATTTTTTTTAACGAAAGGGTTAAATAACTATTATTTATATTATTCAATATTTGAGGACGTGTTATATACCCTGTTAACCAACGCATATTTGTGTCTTCAGAAACACTTTAGTCCTCATAAACAGTCTAAGCCATTGGTTCCGAACCTGGGGGTAATTACCCCAAAGGGGTAAAATTAACTTTTGCTGGGAAGGCATGATAATTACGCTGAGGCAGTGGCGGTGCGTGATCCTAAGATTGGGGGTGCACCATACATAAAAATAACGATAATCTAGTCTAGTTCACTTTTTAAACACTCCGCCAATGACTCTGCATCATGTCCTACTGGTTTTAAAAAACTCCAGAATCTTTCTACAGGCTTTCCACCCATCATGTAACGATATATTAAAGCCAACTGAAAAATTGTAGAAACGTCTGTAGTTTCGTCTGCTATTATAGCAACAAAAGTGGATTTTTTTAATTTCAACGGTTATTTCATCGTGACAAACTTCAAGCATGCACTGAAGTAGCTCGTTTTGTATAGTATTAGAAGTTCCTTTAAAAGCCGCCGCGTTTTGTAAATGATACTTCATAGCCTCGTCTAATTCGGCACTGAAATCAATCAACCCACGAAAAATGCCTGTATTGGATGATGTTTCCGATTCATCGTGTCCTCTTAGGGCCAGTTCAAATTTTCCACAAAAACGAATACAGTTAATAATAATGTTTAAAACATACCTGTTTTTTGAAACCGCTTCATTGTGTGCTGCCACTGCTCGTCGATGAGCAGAATCGAGCATCGTCGCAATATTTGCAGTGCCTTCAAAACATTATTCATGTGTCCAGCAGAATTTGCATGTTTTTTTATTTTCTCGTTGATGTGATTTAAATCCGTTACTCCAGTTTTGGTCCAAGGTGTTTCTCCGCCAAACAAAACACACGGAACACAAAACACTGCGTTCAATACATCGCATCTACTTAACCACAAATGTTTTTTAAATAAGTCATTATTAAATGTTCTTACAAATTGTTTATTTTTTCCTTTCACGGCTAATTTTAAATTAATTTGTGGAGTGGGCCTACCTAGAGTTTTAATTTGCACTTTTTCCTCCAAACTCAAGCTAGAGAATGGAGTTTTTAATAAGTTTTGAATAGAATTCATTATTTCAAACTACATTCTAACCTAAAACCCGAGTTTATATTTATAAAACGTGAGCGATAAAACAGCTGTGTACGAAAACAATTCACAAACTAATCGATAACTCTCGTGTGCTCTTAAACTCCGCACATCATATCTATAGGATTCGCCCACTACTTTTGCTAATTGTGGAGGGGCAAGCAGTAACAATACGCGTTCGCTTTTTCGTATTGCACCGAAGCACGATCCACGATCGTATTGTCGATTCCCGTGCCGCGATCGGAAACCAGTGGCGTTGGAAATAGAGACCTAGCGTCTAGTGGATTGGTAACGCTGCGGCCAAATAATATTGAGATGGTATTAACGCTAGGAATGCGGAAAGGCGATAAATTAAGAATGCATCCATTAATTACTAAATAAAATTATTAATGCTAAATTGTCGGTAGTGCGCGCGACCAGCACCTTATAGCCCACCGCCACTGCGCTGAGGTTTTTTCGTATAACCTATCGGCGGCTAATACTAATAAGAGGGGGTAGCACCACTGGTTGTCTAGTTAGTTATTTGTTTTTGAAAGGGTAACAATGCAAATCTAGAAAGGCCAAGTGGGTAACGAGATAATAAAGGTTAGGAACCACTGGTTTAAGCAATGCGTTTGAAATAACACACGACGGATACGAGGTGTGTGAATTAAGTAATGATACTGATTTTTTTTTTTAATTTTATTCGAATAGAATTACAGTTCAGTATTATCTCCTTCAAAATAACTTCATTGGGAAGCCACACAGCGCTGGAGACTACTTCCATTCCTCATAGCAGTGCTGGAACTCTTATACTGGAATAGCATTCAGCTGGTCGGTTACAGCCGTTTGAATGTTTTCTATGGTCCCAAAATACGTCCCTTGAGGTGATTTTTCAATCTCGGGAAGAAAAAAGTCACAAAGACTCAAGTCCGGAGGATAAGGAGGCTGAGGAGCCACAGGAATGTTTTTACTGATTAAAATTAAAAAAAAAAAGTCACGAGCCGCCACTGTCATTATGAGCCCGGTCCTGTGTTGCCGACCATTACGCCGGGCCCTTATTATGATAATAAGATATTTTAGAGGCATTTCAATCGGAATTTAGGATCAAATGAATAAAGTCCAACCCAAAACCCACCAACTAATGTGCCAACTAGCTAAAATGTTCTTTTTATTTCTTATTTCGATGTAACGGACTATACATTCGTCACCAATTAAATTCCATTATGCATCGTGGAGATACCCGATCTCGACGAAAAAACGGAGCCACAACGGAAACGAATTCTATTATTTTACAGACGCATTCGGGTAATCTTAATAATGCTGCTCATAAACCTTAATTACGCTGATTTCCCCGGGGAAGGGGTGGCTGTTGAATCGTTCACAGTAAATTACCATTCATCACGTCACAGCGCGCGTTGCTCACTTCAGACCGACTTAATATTATCCATTACCGGGATGATAATGTAATCTTTAATGAGGTGGTGAAACATGATCCCCCCCTCGGGGCATTGTCCTCCCGTTTTACTTTTCAGATATTCACAAAGTTGAAACCGACAGGGTAGTTTCGTACCTGTACCAGTTTTCAGTTGATTATCAGTTTATTGTACCGTCCAAACTTGAATTATACAATGCCCAAACGCCTAAAATACAGTAAGCAACGAAAGTTATCATACACCCACTTTTTTGAAGTTTGCTTAAATTCTGATAATTTTTTGTATTACAGCATTGATTTTTTTTGCTTCCGATAGGATTATAGCTTGTGATATTCTGCGTCTAATAAGCCGAAGTTGAAGGTGGTATGTCGATTGTGTGAAAAGATATCGCTAAAAAAGTAAAATTTCAATGTTTTCAAAGAAACGTAAATAACTTCGAAAATAGTAAATCCCTTTCGAAGTTGTTGGACTCGTATTAAAGGGAAATCTTCAGTGTATCTATTTGACTAACTGAGTCATTTTGAAAAAATGTTTCCTAGACATGAATAAAATCTAAAGTTGAACCAAAAATATCACGAAAATTCAAAAAAGCCCTGTACGCCACACATTACTCCAACAAAAATTTAGGATTAATATCCCTCTAGATCTTTCCGTGTTTTATTAAAATTTCAGGAACAGTGATTTTTACGAAAACGATACTAAGGATGGTAGAATTTTGAATTTTCATATCGGAGTCATCGGAAGGATGTACCTAAAGTTTTAAAGATATCGCGTAATTACATTACTTTTTTGGGATAAAAATGATCGAAAGAATAGTCGAAATATTGAACATTTAATTAAGGGGTAACACCACTCTAGGATTTTATAAAAATCAATTTTGTTTTTTTTTTTTGGCTTAAATTGTACTTTAGGGTCATAAAAATGGTATACAATTTGTCCCAGTGAAAAAAAAAATTAACAGGTTTTATTTTCAATTTTGCCACACTCACTCTGAGCGCATCATTTTCGAAATTTCACGCTCTCGGATTTTTTTCTGAGCGCTCTCTTACTGATGCAGAAAAAAAGGCCCGATTGTCTTTAAAATTATCCAGAAAGGAAGAGGAGGAGGCGAACATCAATATAGATGGTCGAATGTATGGAGCAGGCATCGCAGATTAAAGGTAAAAAGAGATTTTTGAGAATTTAAGTGCTCATAAAACTTTAAACGCGTTTTTCTCGAAACCACTTTTTTCGAACTGGCCGGAAAGATTATTCGGAGACCGTTCAATGGATCGATCTGAAATATTAACTGTAGCTTCCCAATTACATTTTCCGTAGAAGTACGCAGCCGTTTTTTGATTCGATGATTTTTTTTATAAACAATTTACTGCCGATTTTTTGGCCGAAAATCGAGTTTTTTTTTCATAAGTGCGCCATTTCAACAAAAATCGATTTAAAAACAAACCCCTACGTACTTCTCTAGCCAATAGTATGTAGATTAAGAAAATGTTTCGTTTTTTGTAAGTACTAGATCTTCAGTTTTCTGAGAAATTTGTCCGGCCGTGAAGGACCTTAAAAAAAAAAGGCGCTGTCGAAGATTGGCTATATCTCCGCCATTTTGTATTAAAATAACAATAAACATTTTTTTGTACTTCAATACATGTTTAATAAGCCCTCTAAAAAGAAATACTCTTCCTTTTCCCATTATCCCAAAATAAATTCTTAAAGTTAGGCCTTTTTTTTGGTCGCTGGAGTGGTGTTACCCCTTAAACAGACGACTTAATTTCCGGTTTTATACTTTTTTATAATTCTATAGGTTTATCCTTTCCCTGCACATTTCAATAACTGAAAAAAAATAATTGTTTTTTGGTTTCCGATCAATAGAAAAATTATGACAAATGCAGCACTTTTCGAAGTCACGCCAAAGACGCCTGAAGGAATACCCTGTAAAGCCGCCATTTTTGTTTAAAAAAAAAAAATGAGAAAAAAATGTTTTTCTACTTCAAAAGTTGTAATAAAATGATGTTAAAACTTTAAAATGGTGTGATTATTTTATCACCTTTAAAATAATTCATAAAAAAAAGACTCATTTTCGGGCGTCCAAAGGGTCCCCCCCCTCCTTAATAGTAACTGTATTCAATACCACAGTATTTGTAACCCTCTTGGTAGGATTATGATTTCTAGGCGATTTTAAAAGTTCATTGTTTTTGCTTTTTGTGAGTGTGTGAATTAACCGCAGAAATATTCAAGTTTAAACAATATATCGGACTGTAGTTTTAACCAAATATTTTAATTTTATAGTTAAATTACCTCTCCAACAGCTGTTAAGGATAGCAATGGACCATTATGGTCTCGTCCCTTTTTCAAAATAGCGTATCAAAGATGCTACTAACTCTTGGCAGCAGCTGTTTAACTGTTTTGGCATTTCGCAAACGGAAGTCTGACAACTATAACACTTTGCTATGAAAATAACAGTTTTTCAATGCGAAATGAAAGTTTGAAGCTCAAAGAGACACAAACCACCATTAAAACCAATGTAAGGTTCAGATAATTCTAAATTCAAATAAGGCTCAGATAATAAACTGTCAACAAATGTCAAGTAATACAACCTGACACCTTCGGATCTGCTGTCAACTGCAAAACAACGAATATCGAGCGCGAAATTTGAAATTCAATAAAACGTGATCTAAAAGTTCCAGGAGTGATTTTTTATAAACTTATTAAACAAACTTACAAGTTATTGGACGTTGTCAATTCAAAGTACCTTGGGAAGCTACAGATTTTTCCCACCTTCGTTTTCACTACTGGAAAGACCTTGACAACTCATTTTCTGGAACGCTGTTCAGCTCATCCAGCGATTTTTCTTTAATTTCGTCAAATGAGTCAGGCCTCTGCCATTTCAATGGTCCAATCATCACAATGGAGGAAAATATCCTCTTCACCACCCAAACAAAGCTCATCAAGTCAGATTTAGGTCATGCTCACGGTTTTCAGTGACTGGAAAAGTGTTCTCTATCACGAATTTCTCCCAAATTGGTGAGGAAATTAATCGCTTACGTTACCTGGAGGCTGAGATATTTGCGTGAGCCTGTGAGAAGGAAGAGACCGGAGCTGAGGCGAAATGGGAGTGGGTGCTGCACCACGACAACGCGTCGGTTCATTCAGCGTTGCTCACTTGCAATTATTGCACAAAAAATTACTATCCTCCCTCAGCCCCCGTACTCGCCGGATCTGGCTCCTGCTGACTTTTTCCTATTTCCAAAACTCAAGATACCCTTGAAGGAAAGAGATTTGTCTCATTTGACGAAATTAAAGAAAAATCTCTGGATGAGCTTAGGCCTTTTTTCGGTCGCTAGAGTGGTGTTACCCCTTAAACAGACGACTTAATTTCTGGTTTTATACTATTTTATAATTCTATAGGTTTATCCTTTCCCTGCACATTTCAATAACTGAAAAAAAAATGTTTTTTGGTTTCCAATCAATAGAAAAATTATGACAAATGCAGCACTTTTTCGAAGTCACGCCTAAAGACGCCTGAAGGAATACCCTGTAAAGCCGCCATTTTGTTTAAAAAAAAAAAAAAGGGAAAAAATGTTTTTCTACTCTTCAAAGTTGTAATAAAATGATGTTAAAACTTTAAAATGGTGTGATTATTGTATCACCTTTAAAATAATTCCTAAAAAAATATCCTCTTCACCACCCAAACAAAGCTCGTCAAGTCAGATCTAGGTCATGCTTACGGTTTTAATTGACCGGAAGGGTGTTCTCTATAACGAATTTCTCCCAAATTGGTGAGGAAATTAATCGTTTACGTTACCTGGAGGCTGAGATATTTGCACGAGCCTGTGAGAAGGAAGAGACCGGAGCTGAGGCGAAATGGGGAGTGGGTGCTGCACCACGACAACGCGTCTGGTTCATTCAGCGTTGCTCACTTGCAATTATTGCACAAAAAATTTATTATCCTCCCTCAGCCCCCGTACTCGCCGGATCTGGCTCCTGCTGACTTTTTTCCTATTTCCAAAACTCAAGATACCCTTGAAGGAAAGAGATTTGTCTCATTTGACGAAATTAAAACAAAACCTCTGGATGAGCTGAACAACATTCCAGATGATGAGTTCTCAAGGTCTTTCCAGAAGCGGAAACGGAGATGGGAAAAACAATGTCCAGAAACTTGTAAGTTTGTTTGACAAATTAAAAAAAATCAGTCCTAGAACTTTTTGATCATCCCTCGTACCTTACCTTCCAATACGAAAGCTTTGAAGCAATTTTTATTTTTCCTGTCGCTCACAACACATCAAACCTTTCCAATTCCATTTTACATTAGTGCCAACTTACCAAAATTTCCTGTTCAAACAAAAATAGGCCAAAACCCAATCCGAGAAGAAAAAACATACAATGTAACAAATAAGCCTTTTAATTTACTAATATTAGATGTATATAACAAACTGAGTAACTCAACTCGAAAAACCGGACACTTATCAAACCTCAATCCTAGCAGATTTCGTATTAAAAAATAATCGTGTCACGTGGGGAATTCAAAACATTACCGAAACATTCTAAAAAAAAAAAAGAAGTCACTCATGCATACGTGGCATCCTAAAACCATCCCGGTTACTGTTGAGCTTCGGCCGGCTGCTGGAATCTCTGCAACCTGCGTCTCCTGACTTCCTCTTCGGGCGTCATCGGCGACTCCCTCGCCTCCGTCTCCAACTCTTTGGATGTGCTTGGTTTGGTAAACTCTGTGGAAGTCCCACCGTCAGTCGAGGAGCTCGCTCGAGTGCTAGTAGATGGCGCTGTCGCCGCAGTTTGTGCTGGATCGTGCTGGTCCGGAGTGACCGTGGCGGTGGCGTTGTGATTGGAGGGGTTGAGTAACGTGCTGGGCTGCGGTATGTTTATGGGGGCCACGTTGGGCTGAGAACTAGAGTGGGGCGACTGCGTGGAGGCTGTCACAGTGGCGTTGTACTGCTGCATCATGACGACCGCTGCGTCCAGCAAGACCTGCAGGCCAAAACGGTTACACACCTCACCAAGTTTGTAATTTTGTAAGCGAACATTGCTGTTTGTAATTTTGTAATCACATTTTTTGTAATTCTGTTACAAAAAAGGGTTGTGTGTAAAATTGTAGCCAGCTGTACGTTAAGTTGAAATAGTTCTGATCTTCGACATGTTATAACATTTTTCGTGTCCAAGAACAACTTTACAAGTTGAAACGAGTTTTAGAGATACTTAAGTATATCAATTCAAAACAATAATAAATACTGTAAGGTTTGTAATTTTGTAATCAAGTTTTATGTAATTCGGTTACAAACAAAGGTTGTGGACAAGTTGGAATACACACAGTTTGACATGTCAGGTCAAAACAATCACAAACCTTGTTAAATTTGTAATTTTGCTTTCAATCGTAATCAAGCGTAATCAAGCTTTTTTGTTGTTGAAGACTTTAACACAAGAAAGAGTTGTGTGAAAATTTGTAACCAAACTTGCATGTGAAGTTGAAATATTTCTGATCTTCCTTCGACATTTACGAGTTAAAGGCTACAAGTTGGAAAACACACAGTTTCGAGGATCATGTCGAAACAATTGCGCAACTTTTTTAAGGCTTGTGATTTTGCAATTAAGTTTGTTGTAATTCGATAATTACAAAAACGTGGTAGCGAAAATTTGTAACCAAAGATGCCTGAACAAGTGTTTTCAGTCTTCAATATGTCACAGTATTTTTGGGGTTCGGAAAACAACTTCGAGATTAACACACTTTTGAGGTTAGGTAAATTGGGTTAAGGTGAAACAACTTTGGGGTTAGAACACACTTTTTGAGGTCATATAATAATGTCACACAGGATAAAACGATCGGCAGCGGACTGCGTGACCCATTCCACACCGCATTCCTTTCCACATAGAATGTTTTTTAGCTGGTAATATTTGTAATACCTAAGTTAATATAGTCCAACCCTGTATATGTAAGTTGTATCCACACATAAGTATATTAAATAGAGTAAAAAACGTGAGCCGCTTATTAAATTAAATGTGATCAAAATGGAGAAAATGGTACGTAAAAAAGTGTATCCAATTGTATTATGATTTTGTGTATGTATTTTCTGTAAAATATCATTTTGTAATAACTTTGACTGAGTCCGGTTCTGTTGCGACTCGCCGGAATCCTGGCTCTAGCGATAACACACAACCCACGTTTTATTTTATTTTTTCAACTTGTCGGGATTTGCACCTATACGGCCCATTTAACATTTCACGCCCCAAAAATCGCACCGATCACTCACATACTCAAAAATTACCTGGATATTCCTCAAGCACTGGATCCTCGCCTCGACGTTCTCCCGCTCGTTACCCTCCATGCGCTGCAGCTCCTCCGGAGACAACGTGGCCAGATTCTGCGGGGGGCAGCGGCGGCGGAGCCATGAACGGTATGAACGGGAAATGCAGGATGGGAAACGGGGCACGGCGGCCTGGGGTTGAGCTGCCGCAGCGCCTGGCGCGGCCCCGCTCGCTGCCGGCTGCTGCTGGTTGGGCTGGTCGGGCTGGGCCGGCTGCGGTGGCTGCTGCTGCTGCGGCCCCATGTTCCCCAAGTTCTGCCGGTTGAAGAACTGGATCGGATTCGGCCCGATCAGGAACTGGTTCATGAAGACGTTCTGGGGCGGCAGCCTGGGCCCCTGCTGAGCGGGTCGCGCGTTGTTGTTGTTCGCGGGAGTCCTGAGGATGTTGAGGCGGCACGTGGGGCACGTCTGCTGCCTCTGGAACCACGAGCGCAGGCACGACGTGTGGAAAATGTGGTTGCAGGGCAGTTTCTTGAGGCGGTGGTCATTTCTTCGCGACAAATGATGCAAACGTTATCGGCGGCGATCAGTTCTTCCGGCGTGGCGTCCGGATAGAGCGTGTTCATGTTATGGATCGCCCTCCTGGACAGTATGACGTCGCTGAGCGCCTTCTTGAAGTTCCTTATCGTGTAGTACATGGGCCGGAACGCGAACAGCGGCAGCGTGTAGATCCTGACCATGATGGCGACGAAGGCGACGTAGAAGATGACCTTGATCAGGCCCATTATGAGCTCGGTGTAGAGCAGGAACACCGCCTTGTTGTCCCACGGCATCTCGCTGTTCAGGTCCACCGAGTGCAGGGCGTACTTGATGGCAATGTTGATGACGACGGTGAGGAGGATGGCGTGCTCAGGCTAACACCAGCTGACGGAGGCGCCCTTAGAGATGGTCGACTGGTACGCTGCTGGATGAAGTGCAGGTCAAAGCGAGCCGAGCAGGAGGGAGCAGGCTCAGGACGCGCACGTGGAATAGCCAGCTGATGACGGGGCTCCTTTCCATCTAGAGGGGGGCGTTAGGAGTTAATTCAGGTAATCGTAAAGTGTCATATAAATTGGTATGGAAATTGATATGGAATTTCAAAACAACGTTGGTTATATCGAGCGTTCAAATAAATTTGACCTCAAGTTGGTTATAACCAGGGTCCGGAAAGTGTGTTTCAACGCAGGGTAGGTACTATACAACTCTATGATAATTAAAGTATAAGCCGTATATTTTAAGCGCCTTGTAAATTACGTTCGCGTGTATTTATTGCCCGTGGATACGTACGCCACTGACCGTGCCTGGTACCACGCGCTTGGAATCTCCCGTGGCAGGTTCCAGGGAAAAAGTATATGAAATTTATTCATATAGCGTAGCAAGCGTTCCGTTGTTCCATTAGTATTAGCCCGACACGCGACGGACGAACGGTAGAACGCCGATTTTAAAATAATTTTATGTGTCGTGAGTGACTAACTAATAAACCTGTGTACATACGTAGTTTGCTCCGTGTACGTATTTCTTTTAGAGTTAGTGTAGTGTAACCAATCTATAACAAATTTTCCACAACTTTTTTACCTCGCGATATCGAAGTCACCATTTCTTATGATATTCCAGAGGCATTTCGATGAAATTTAGGAGATGATATAGCAAAAGTGCAACCAAAAACAGATTCCACCTGGTCTAAAATGTGTTAGCTCTTAGTAAATGTTTAAATTTAGTATTTAAAATTTACCGCGCCGTTCGTATAGTGATCAGCCAATGAGAACCGAGCGCGCCTAAGGCAACCTGGACCGAGGTGGTCCGATCAGTCAGTCAGTTAATCGACAAGTACCGCAAAGCGCAAAGGCAAAGACATTGCTACCTATTCATTAATTCGTATTTGTTTTTTATTTATTTGTTGTTATTTATTTTACCAAGATTACTGTAATATAAGTTCGGCTAAGTAAGTGCAACGTATTTATTCATATCAAAATCAACCATACAGTCCACTAAATAAGGAGTCACACGGGGGACAGTGGTCAGCTGGAAACCCACCGTGGACGAGTTGATTCTCACCAAAACAAAATGCCTGACCCATAAACAAATTTTTTACATTAAATTTAACATTGTGTAATGGTTAAGATTTTGCCTTTTAATCTGATGCTTTGACTTCAAATACCAGCATCTTCATTGTTGTTTTTATTCCCTTACATTTCGTAGGTTAAATGAGACACGAAATGAGATAAAAATGGGCATTTGAATTGAAAAAATATTTCAAAACATGCCTTTGATTACAAAAATTGTTGACAATGGCTCCCGTGTTGCTCCAAACGTTTTTGACACCTTATAATTAGAACTGAAAATATTTTCTAACTAGGAGACAAGGGATATTATTAATTTCATTTATTTTTTCCAAAATTCTTGAGGTCGATCGAGGTTATTAACGAATTATTAAAAAGCTATCAAACACCAGATCGCTAAACGTTTGAATTGGCAAAACTTACTTTGAGGTCAATTTTGTTGAACGCACATTACTTTCCGTTTAGAGATTTTGCATTTCCACGAAATAATTTACGAAATTAAGAGATCATACTTTATAAATGCAAAATATACTGTAAACAAAAACATGAAATACTGCTATTATATGTTTTAGGGGCACTAATATTTTATTTAATTTCATCATATGCGGAAATTACTTACGTAATCCACCCTGTCTTCGGCTAGCCAATGGAATGACTTGAGGAACAGCAGTAACGTGAACAGGGCCACAAATTTAGGATTGAAGTCATCCCGAAAGACCGTAAAAGCCAAGCAAGTTTCCGTAATGGCATACCAAGACCTCTCCATTAAGTGCTGTAAAAAGAAAAAGCAGAAATGGTGTATTTTACATCCACTATATGATGATAACAAGATGTAGAAAGCAGGCTTTCAAGGCTGGTGTCTAATGCTGAAGTGGCTTCTTCCGGGTTCTGCAGGGGGTCGTCTAACTTGCCTTTGACATTTCGCTGATCATAATGTCAGCTCCTTCAGAAGTTTTCCAAAGATGACCACGGCAGAACCGGGAAGAAACTACTTCAAGCGATAACAAGACGTATTCATCAAACAAATTCACCTGGTCTATAATTATAATATAGCGCATTATCCATATGTTAACTGTCCACTTGTTAATCAAAATTTAAAATTGAAATTAAAATTAAAATTAAAATTTCACTACTGCAAGTAGTGCGTCCACAAATAAAAGAAGAAACAGATATATAGAACTTAATGGCTTCAGAATTATATTGTTTTTTTACATAATAGTTTTTGTTTAATTCTTATCAACGTCCAAAAAACGTGATTAAGGTTTTTGTTATCATTTATTTACAAGCAATAAGTACATTTACTTCTTGCAACTGTAGTATTTTTAAAATCATTTATTGAGGTGTTTATAATTTTTTAATTTATTTACAGATATATGACGTTACGGCGATACACACTGAAAGGACGTAATACCAAAAATATTGTATAACTGCATCCTAACATTAACGGCACTATGATTTATAAAGTAAAATACTTTTAGGTGAATTAGTCACACTTCAATGCTTATAAAATTCTTTGTATTAGGTACTGCCTCAAAAGATTTTTCGCGCTGTACGTCATGTATATACAGGGTATCTACTTTTATTTACGTATAAATCTATAAAATCCTCAATTTTCAACATAATTAATTCCAACTTTTTTTCATTTAAAGGGTATCCAAACTGCTTCTTCTGACCCTACCATCGCTTTTAAGATTCATTCCCATAGCTGCTACGATTTTTTTATTTAAAATCTAAATCTATTGCGTTAATCAGGACTCCTCAAAACCCCCGTATGCCAAATTTGAACAAAAAAATATACAATCTGTTTCTATACAATCACAAAGTTGAACAAAGTATCGAGATTGAGAGTCGGCTAGACAAGTCAAGTGTGCCATAGAATTATGTCAAGACAGTTGAATGCTATCTGGAATCACTTAAACTTAACTGTCATAGACAAAAAATATGTTTGGTCTACTATGTGTGTTTATTAATATTAGTATGCATCTACAAAAAAAAAAAAACTGTAGACAAAAAATAGTTTTTTGTCTGCTACTACTACTAGTTAGGTCAAAATTAAGTGATTCTAGATAACATTCAACTGTCTTAGCAAAATTCCATAGCACACTTTCGACCATAGGGTCAAAATTAATCGAATATTTTGAAAATAGAGTATTTTATGGATTTGTACAAAAACAAAAGTAGACATGCTGTAAATAGAGTAAAAAAATAATAACATCTTGCCAACAAATTCAACATACCGACAATAAACGAAGAATTCAACAGTGTTGTGCAATATCTCAAGGGGTTTGAAAGAGAAATTACTTTACTTAATAATTAAAGGAATCGTCTAGCTATGTACTTACTTCAAACTCTGTAGTTCGTAGCTGACCAAAGAAAATCTTCCTCATTATTTTACCACTGATCCATACGCATATAAAAGCCTGTATGTAAATTACCTGAAAACACGCAATTATGAAAACCAAACCGAAGCAAAAAGCATTCAATAAATAAGTACTTACAGCCATACTAGGATTTGACTTTGTGATATACACCACCGATGGGTAAAACTGTTTCTTCTGGTAATAGGCATTTGCGATAACTATAGAAGTCAGAGTCAGACTTAATAATGATATACTTAACGACCTCATTGTTGCATATTCCTATGTAATAAACGTTTATCGTCTATTTAACTTCGGATACCCTTTATTTTAATTTTGACTTGTAGGTTCTTCTAGATGCTCGACTTGTCAAAAAACGTCAACGCGATCAACAAAACCCTGGCGGTGACATATCGTACTAAAATATTTAACGTGGAAGATTTCTACTGGGCTTCCATGCATTATCAATAGTCGCTTACGTTTTGGCAAAGAGTAGTACATACCTGATCAAATCAGTGCAGTTACGCGGGGATAAGAAAACGCTCATGGAGACTTTTTCACGCTACTGTTGGTACAACTGTAATAATTGGTAGCACCGCGTCGTAAAGCAAGCGTGAAGTTGAAAGATGTGTTTTTGTTAATTTTTTAAATTAGCCCATTAATTTAATCGTACAATTTTACAATTTTAAGGGATTCAAAGCACTGACACTATGGGGGTATGGCTTAGTATCGTTAAACCTCGTGATATTAAAATGGCCTTTACGATTAATTCCAGAGAAAGACCGCTGCCAGTTCGGCGAAAAGTAAAGAAAAGCGTCTTCAACGTAAAGAAGAGCAACAGAGAATCAGCCAGGCCATGGCAGCCGTGGCCGAGGCCAATAAACTGAAAGATCCCCTGGAACCGTTCCCGGTTTTTCAGGAAGTTCAACAAGAACGGCATCGGGTTTAACTGTTTGTGAAACGGAGCGGAGATCTGGAGGATAACGTAAGACAATGGGCTTTCAGTTTGACTAAAAGGAACATGCAAATCAAGTAAGGTTTAGTTTTTGGCCATTTGAACGGTCAAGTATATAATAATGAAAAGTGGGTAACCTTTCGTAACCATCTGAATATGAGCAAGTTTCAAAATTTGAATTGGCAGTGCTTTTTAAACGAAATTTTGTAGATATGAGCAGTGCACTTGGGGTTGGAACGATCAGAAGAAATTGGAGGAATTGTCAGATGAACGAGCGTGGTATTTGATAGCAAAATGCGTAGACGGTACCTATTTAGGTTTCTCTCACTTCCGATTCGACATGGACGAAGGTCTAGAGGTTCTATACTGGTAAATATCTTAAAATTATTACCTTCAAATTATGCTTTAGTCTTTTACAAACGTTTTGTTTACTTATTTACAGCTATGAGCTTCAGTTGGAGCCCTTCGTACAAAGAAAGGGGCTAGGAAAATTCATGATGCAAGTGCTGGAGCTGATGGGCTTCAAAAACAACATGAAGAAAGTAGTACTGACGATCCTTAAAAATAATCAGTGTTCCAAATTTTTCAAAGCGATGGAGGTAAGTTTTTTAAAATAAAAGCCGTTATCGATAGCACGAGAAGAGGTAAATGAAATGGTGTTACTAGTTCTCATAATTATGTATCTTTTTTAAGCTACGAGTTGGACGAATCTTCTCCGATCGACGACGAGGACGAATCGTACCCGTACGAGATCCTGAGTAAAGTAAACAAGAGGTTGGTGACCTCCTTACCGCCTAACGGGAAATATCAAACGAACGGTCATTGTTGCTCGGGCCACAATCACTGTCATTAAGTGTATGTTATTTTTGTATGTGCGAATTATTTTAAGCAATAAAATTGTATCTCACGAGTAGTTATCGGCGTGTTTACATTTTTTTTTCAGATTATATTTCAAGGTTTGTCGCGTATTTTCGCTAGGAAAGTTGTGCGAACTTTCTGTGTCTCATTTTCCTCGTTCAAATTTTCATATCCTATCAGCTCTTGCAAAAAAACGTAGGGGTGTTGCAAATAAATATTTATCGAGGAGTATGGCGCAGTGTTTTAAATTTTTAATCGTTTCATCTCCAAAATAGACTGCTTCTTTTGTTTCTTTATAAAATTCTTCTTGGCATACACCACCAAACACTGTAAGATTTGACTTTGTGTTATTTTTGGAATACACTTGAAAAACAGTTTTTTCCAAACGGTCTTTTAGAGCAACGTCCAACTTAGCGGAAAACGTACTCTTCATGTTAGTCGATCCCAACTAAATCAGTCATTCCCATTTTCATTCATAATTATTCACCACCTGCTAATAAGTGAGGCAAACAAAAAAGATCACAAACGCAAATCTACACATTTTCTTCATAAATGTCTCAACCGAATGTTCTATTAAAACATCATTTTTTTACAAGACGCTACCTGCACATAATTTAAGTCTGGAGTAGGTCTCCCAAGCCTTGCCTTAAGTGACAAATGTCGGCTATAGACAAATGTCGGCTCTGCTTTTAAACTGTGTACCAATTTTTTTCTTGCACTTGCAAGCGATACGCTCTATTTCGCGGCGGAACAACTGACCGAATATGTGGCATACTTCAAAACAGCACCAACAATTCAAGCTAGCCTAACAAACTCGAACCGCAACAGCTGCACTTGGAATGCTAGATCTTGTCGGCGTGACAGTTACGCAAAGAAATCGTTCGCTAACATGCAGGCCTGTATATGTAAAACCTTCGAAACAATAACGTCATGTCTGTTGATTCCGAAGCGGATGAAATAGTACGGGTCAGTGGTCTCGGGTACAAAGGGCACAGTCGTTTAATTAAAAGACACACCATTAAGTACTTACATATAATATTTCTTCATATAGCTCTCGAACATTCTTACTATAAAATAATATAATTTAATAGTGTAAAAAAATACTACACAACATATGGTATAACAATAACATAAATAAAACTGTCAATATTAAGAACGTAGGCCGTTAGCAGTTTACATTTAACAATAAGTAGTTTTTTTCGGATGAAGCACGATAAAAATCGACTCACCTCCAATCATTTCATATTATAACACAATGATAAACTTATAATGCATTATCATTTGGATTAATTAATAAATTTGTAACGTCTACACTTCATATAGAATACTAAATTTTGTATTTGGAATTTCTAGAGCTGCACTATCAGAGTATTCGCTTTTATTATGAACTTAATCGAGCACTATTTATAAACGCCAGCTGAAACTAGAGATAAAAATATTTTGGAATACGTTTGGTTACTGAATGCGGTGGTTAGGCACAGCTTAGGACGGATCTATGCGAAAAAATACCCGCTCCACCAACAACGGTTCCAAACACTGTTGCGCTACATTAAATAACGTTACGTCAGCAACGCAACACACCTCAAACTGACAATTGATGGCTACGAAGACGAAGATTATTTTAAAGTTCGTACGAAAACTTGAATAAACTAAACTAATGATATTCACCTTAAACATATCGTACTCAGTTCCGGACAGGATACGAACTTTAGGTTAAAATACGATACCCTTTTGTATCACGTACCGGACAACGTAGCGTTAAAAAAAATAGTATTAAACTTCCGTGTAGGACGAAGTGCACTTTTCTGGAAAATACTCTTGACAAATATTAAGGGCACTTACTGACAATTCCGGATGATTTTAAAGGCACATCTTTCGTGATTCTTTTTTTTAAACACCATATGCATAATACTGAAGTTTGTGTTTACAGCCGAGGCCTCGTTTTAAGTACATGGCTTAACGATTCGACTTTAAAAAGATCTTGCGTTCTCGAGTTGCATATTAAACTGGCTCAGAATTGAATTAAAATATATTTTAATGATTTTTTATTTTTACATTTTTTCTTTTTCCTTTATTTAAAGGGGTGGGTGCAAGGCAGCAGTATTGATGTAAAAAATCTTGCTGGAAAATAATTAATAGCATTTTTTTTGAATTCTCAAACCAATCCAGAAATAACTAAGTTACAGAGGGGACATATATACGTACAATCACCCTGTACATTAAGTGTAGTAAATTAAAACGACAAATAATAATTTATGCATAAAAAACAAAAGTTCGGGTTTCTCAAGGCTTTTTTGATGGGGTTCTAGAAAATTTGGAAAATCGCGTTTTTTTTTTGTAAAGGCCTGAATTGCAAAATTATTGTACAAAAACTATCAGACCGATTTAGATGAAATTTGATGTGTTGTTTAATCATATCAAAAAAATTTTTGAGCCACAATTTGAAGTTCGTATATATAATCAGTGGTTGAAAAAAATTCATGAAAAAAAATCTTGTTTCTCTTCATTTTTTTCCAATTATTGCATTTTTTGCAACAATACGATTTTTTTAATTTTTCTAGGTGAAAACACCTTGTGTAAAATTTCATAACAAAACTTTTTTCTCTCCAACTTTTCTCTACAATGGATAGATCACGAGTTATCTAGAAGAAAAAGAGAAAAACCACGCATACTACTTTAAAAAAAATGTTTTCGTTTTGTTTAACAACAAATTTTCCACAACTCTTTCAACTGGTACATATCGAAATTATCTTTTCTTGTGATATTCTAGAGGTATTTCAATAAAAATGCAATACAACACGGAAATAATCCAAACTATACTTCATACAATCTAAAATCAAGAGTGCCTTATTTGCGTCAGCGACGTGCGTTGTTGCCAGATTTTATTAATCAGTTTCGAATGACAAGAAAACAGCTGACTGACGTGCAGCTACGTAGAAAATATATCTGTCATGTCAGAATTGAAAAGCAGGAAACTGCAAAACAATTTATAATTACTCTTTTATTTAAAGAGTAAGTTGTCTATTTTTTTACTCAATTAGTTTTCACAAATGATATTTTCTAACCTTCAAAGCCGTCACGTTAGGTTTTTCAAGCTGGCAACGTGGCAAACTTTGAAAAACTGCCAACTGCACAATAAAAAATCCTGTGTAATGTCTCTTATCAAGCGTATTTTATGTGGAGAAATTTGTAGTGGTGTAGTGAATGCCGTCATGGTACGCACTCTTGATTTTATATTGTATGAAGTATACCTTATTTGAAAACAGACACCGCTTTGTCTAACGTAACATTCGCATATGCAAAATATCGTTACATATTTCTTAGTGTACTTTCATTTGTTTCATACATGCAACAACGAATATGACGCTATTACGTATGCATAATACCATCGCTGCCTTGCCCACGCCCGGACCCTGCACCCTCATCATCAATTATAACCCACAAATTTCTCAAACCCTTTTTGAACCGACCACGACGAAATAAATTGTCCATCAGTAACCCTGTTCCATTACCGTTAAATAAATTATTTGTACTGTCACCGAAAACGCCTTAAACACTTCGTTACCAAGCATTATCTTGCCCCGATCCGAAGTCACCAAGGCCCCGGCCGCAACACAAAAAAAAATCGCCCAGCGCGGCACCGTATATACTTTTAAAGGGAATAATTAATAAAATTCATTTATAAAATACTTTTGGCCCACCGTGCGAGCCATGGAATGTCGAAGACGGTTTGCTCACGGGTTACACTTGGCTCAGAGGTGCAGGATGCCGTCGTCTTTCGCGGGGGCCTCGTCGTACGCGCCCCCCGTCAGGTCGACGATCTCATCCTGGTCATACTTATCGTCGGGGTCGGAGCCGGCCGTCGTGTTCGACTGGTGCGAGCCGCTGGAGAGCTGCGAGTTCCTGCCGAAGCTGCCCCGCCTCACCGGCCCCACCATCCTCTGGTTGGCCGGCTTCACGGTGATGATGAGGTTGGAGCTGTTCGCGACCATCATGTCCGTCACCTGGTCGAGCGTTTTGCCGGAGACCTCGATGCCGTTGACTTCTAGGACCTCGTCGTTGACGGCCAGCAGGCCAGTCGACTCGGCCAGGCCGCCAGGCACCAGCCGGGATATGAATATTCCGGGTATTTTCTCCAGGCCTGGAAAGACGACGGGTTCTATTGCAACGGAATATATCGCAAGGTTTTCCGAAAAATGTGGGAAGTCAAGCGACGACTGGTTTGAGGAAAAAGTTAGGATTTATTTAAAACAAAAAAAAAATCTGAGGAAACTAAAGTAGTCCCGAGAGGACTCCTCAAAACCCCCATACACCAAATTTTAACAAAATAGATACAAGGTGTTTCCTTCTCTATGATCTCAAAGTTGAGGAAATTATCAGATTTGAAAGTTGCTAGACAAGTCAAGTGTGCCATGGAATTACACGTGTCAAGACAGTTGAATGCTATCTGGAATCACTTAACCTCGATTTTGACCTAACTGTAGTAGACAAATATGTATTTTTTGTCTTCTAGTTTTTTTCTTGCAGGTTAATATCCAAAAAACAGATTGGATTTTGGAATTTTCACAATAATAGTTCCAAATTGTCCAATTTACACCTAGAATGTGTAACCACGAATATTTCGTTTGTTTAAATACATACATTTAAATGATACTAGAACAAAACTTCAAATCATTAAAAACCAGATCAAATGGAAAAAATATTTGAACTTCTTGGCAAACACAAGGAAAATTGTGAACCGAAATTTAAGTTTAAGTGAGTCCAGAAACATTCAAGAGTCGACATAATTCCATGGCACACTTGACTTGTCTAGAGGCTAAGTAAGTAAGTCCAGATAACATTCAACTGTCTCTACATAATTCCATGGCACACTTGACTCGTCTAGGGGCTCTCAAATTTGATATTTAGGGATCGTGTAGAAAGAAACACCTTGTACATTTCTTGTTCAAAAAAAATCCAATCCAAAATCCAAACAGTCTTCACCGATCACACTCTCACTCCCTTTGCACACTCTATTTATTACCGTTCTGCGTGACTTTCACGCTAGTCCCGTCTCTTATGTAGAAACCCAGGGGTTTATCGCAACCGTGCTTCAGCAACCGCACCCTCCTGCACGTCTCCGGAACGATATCGACGTCTATGATAGCCGACACCTGTCGAAAGTCATGCAGGTTCGATATGGGCAACGTTTTCGTCTTGGCCGGTGTACCGCCCAGAATGGTGGAGATGAGGTTCCTCGGCTTCAAGGTGCCGTAGCCGTTAAGTTCTTCTAAACTGTTGCCTGTATTGAGAAGAAAGGAAATGTCCAAAATAATAATAATAAATAATAAATTTGGACATTTTATGACTACCTTTTCTTTGAATGATGATCCTAAGCAGTGGTTTCGCATTAATAAGGGCCCTCCTTAAATTATCATCGTTATTAATTGGAAGTAGATCTTGATCGCTAGGATCGATATAAGAGACGAGAAAAGAAATATCCTTCAGGCTGTGCAAACGTTCTATAAGGCCGCGAAAATCCTCAAATTTGATCGGCGCATGCCGCTTCGACGGAGAACCTCCTAAACTCGGCTTCAAACTGTAACAGAGATGAAATTAGTTAACACAGTTGGAATTAAAGTTAAAATTTCTAACATACATAATATGGTTATACCTAAAAATGACATATATACATAAACGAATCAATAAAATCGAATTTAAAAACATACATAACGATATTTCAAGAAATTAAAAACCATACTGCAAATCAACCACTTAGTTGACTAGACAAGTTTTTTGTTATTAGAGACAATCTACATTCAGTAAGGAAAAAAACAATTCTTTATTATACTGATTACAGATTATCATGTACTTATTATGCAAGTTTTTTACTTGATGATGGTGGTGGTATCAAATCAAACAGTGGTCAAACATTCATATAATTGTGAAGTTGTTAAAACAATTTCTTAAAATATCATTTTTGTAGGTCTGTGTCTTACGAATATTTGCAATAAATTTTGAGGTGAAATAAAAATATCCAATTAAAAACCCATAGATACCTATCAGTACGAGATCCAACCACATGATCTCTGTCCTCGTAAAGAAATAGAATACTATGTGTCGGGAGTTAAAGGTCCAAATTTCCGTCGCCGTATTTCCAAAACAATTTCGACAAAATCAAAGCTAGAAAGTCGGACAAGACATCAAAAAGTTGGGAGAAAAATCTGGAATCAACCCCGGAACCATTAGAAGCCTGTCGGTAGAGCGCAAACGGGTATTTTGACGACCTCTCAAGTGGGACTGTCAATCCGTTTGGACTGCTATATAAAAAGGAACGCAATGCAATGAAATTCAAAGGCGTTTTTTCGTACTTTCTTGTCAAATTCCCCTGAAAACCCCGCTACCAAGGTAAATTAAAAAGCTCCAATGAAAAATCCATAGGAATTGACCTGGAACCATTACAAGCCTGTTGGTAGAGCGCAAACAGGCGTTTTGACAACCTCTTAAATGGGACCGTCAATCCGTTTAGACTGCTATGTAAAAAGAAATGCAATTCAACGAAATTCAAAGACTTTTTCATATTTCCCGTCCAATTCCCCCACTTCATGCTACAAAAACATGCTAGACACAGAATTTTCATTCCCCTCAATTGTATTTATCCAAATGATGATTTAGCAGAAAAAGCAAAACTGAGATAATTAAAGAAATATTTCATTTATTATGAGTACCTGCAGCTGAAACAAATATCTCACATATAAATAATCTTTAATTCCTGACATATTGCATTCTATTTCATCACGAAGACAGTAACCACATGATCGAATTTGACTATTAAGTTTTAGACTATCTTTCATCATTACTGTATAATATTTCTCAACTAAGACTCAAACACACAAATTAAAAATTCTAAAATCAAGGGACACACACAGTATTTCGTTAATGAAGTTCTATTTTATATATCTATATATTCTGTTTCACACTATTATCAAACGGAATTGTTGAAGGCAAGATAGATAATGGTAATATTTATTACTATTTAACTACGTGCAATATAACAATAAAGCCATAATAAATGATCTTAAAATATGCAAGTAGTAAATGATGTGGAGGTTCCACAGATTGTTTTCAGAAGCAGTTAACACAACTTGACCAGAACAGTATCCCAGCCAGTCGCCGTTCAACATCCCATTATAATTTCATAAAGGCACATTAACAGTATTTTAAGCAGTTGAAATATAATGTGTATTGTGTATGAATGAATCATTCATGCTCTGTTTCCTTAAGAGGTATAGAAATTGTATGCGAGTTTTTGCCAGGTGTATTAACTTAAATAGTCTGCGGGACACTGGCTAATTTTCGTTTGAAACTCAAACTGTAACGAAAAACTACAACAAAATCTCCTTACTTTACTTTTTACTTCTATTTTGTTGCTGTCAACCTGAGCCGTTTTCATGATAATCTTGTTTTTGGACATTTTTACACATTGAGCACTAACGACTATTTACAAGCGAAATAAAAACATTCACGAAACTATTTTGCACTCATATAACGCTAAAAATAACCGAAAATAATTTAAAAACAAATTAAAAACAGAAAAATTATTATTTATCCCGATACTTCATAACACTGGGATGATAGAGCAGCGTTACCAAATTTACGAAACGTAACGGAATGGGAGAACGTCATTCCTGCGGCCATTTTTCGCGACGCGCATTTCCTGCACGCAGCATGACCAACTATGACGTCATACTAAAGCCCTCATTATGTTACTATGGCTAATCAAAGTTCACCTTACACATTTTCGACAGATACAATTGTAGCTATTCTCTCTCTGCGATAAAAAACTACTCGTTTCTGCTCGAAACGGCATATTGTAACGAAATATCCTCCTTAATTTCAATGTAACATGCAGGCTGCTATCTGGGGATTAAGGGAAGAGTGAAGGAGCACTTATGAATGGTTTTACTTACATCTTTAAGAAATTTATTTATCATAAATGTATGTTTTACAATATGTATACATAGTATATAAGTCAATTACAAATCTATCTATCTAATATACACCCGGACTATAACAGTTTGAAGCGGACAGTACCTTCACAGGCGTGTTCCTGTGGAAATTCTGCGGGGTACTGCACAGGCGCTTCAAGACTTAATAATTATCGGTCTCTTAATATGCGGTACAACTCTCGGAGTGCAGTTATTATCTACAGTCATCGCGTTATTTAGAACATTGTCCTGGAGGATGAAATCGTTTTCTTTGTTGCTCTTACCCAAACGTTTCACCTCCGCGTACAATTTCTCCTGGTGTCTCCCTCTTTGCTTCACGTTGTTATTCCTCCTTATAGGAGAAGTGTTTTGTTTTACGCCGCACTTTTCTTGCATCGGCTTGAATTTATGCGACACCCTGCCCTCGTAACTTAGCCTTGGCTCGACCTCGTTGAAATACGTCTCAGTCCGCATGTTCTTTTCAGAAATTGCATTTACATAGATGTCATCAGACTTTTTCGATTCGGATGATAAAATATCGTCGTCGCATATCATTTCTATGTCGTTCAAGCTGCTCTTCTCAGTTTCCGATGACTGGTCAAAAGAAGTAAAGCAAGCTGTGGAATTGCGGTAGACATGCTTCGATTTACGCCTATCCTGGAAGGAAGAGCTTTGTCTAAGAGGTCGATCTGCGGAACTCTTGACAAGATAAGTTTCGTTCAATTTACTGTCACTTTTCGCGATCGATGGAACGTTTCTAGTCAGTTTCGGGTTTAATTGTTTCATTTCTATATCGGCATAATGCAAGGTCTGGTTTTTTACTAACTTATTGTTGGGTTTTTCCAGTTCCCTAGACCTGCGACGCATGTTTCCAATTTTTCTGGCGCTCGGAGATCGGATCATCTTCTGTTCTGAATTTCCTGATCCGAAGTTCCCTGCTCAACCTCCTGGCTATCTGATCCGTGCCGGAACTCAACGGTTCGGCTTGTACCAACGTCTGTTCGTACGCGGACTGGATATTTTGAATTACATTCCCTAGTTCCATGTTTTCGTTGTCGCACGCCATCGTCGACTGTACGGTTTCCAATTCCAAAGATAGTCGCTTTTCGATTGCCGACACCCGGCTCTTTATTTCTTCGTACTCCTGTTTTGACACTTTTACGTATTCGGCTTTCGACGTATTGCTGTCCACTGGATACTTGGCGGCCTCCCGCTGCGGGAGTTCTACCGAGGAGTTTCTTTTTTTCCTTTTGAAAGAGGTCGCGTGGGTTATGGCCGACCATCTGCGTTCCAGAGCCGTCTTAGCGCCGTTCCTTTTGGCAACGTTGTGATCATCCTTCGATCTCTGTTTTTTCAGGGATTTACCGTTCTCCTCGCTGAAGTCCAAAATAGAAAAAATTACTCGTAATATTTGTGGCAGATAACTGAATTTTTTTGTTGCTAATCTTTGTTACCGGTTCAAAAGTTTTAAGTCGAAAGAAATACATATGTGTATACTACAACAAAACTGCGTACTCTCATAAAAAGAAGAGAATTCTAAAATATTATTCCTTTATGGGATATTAAAAAAAATGTATCACATACCACTTTTTTGAAGAACTGATAGATGGCGTCAATAGTAAATCAGGCGTTACTGTAGTCACTGCTTCATCATCGGGTCGATTACCCACGATCTTTTTTAAGCCATTGAAAATTCCTGCAATTTATATTTTATTAAACTACTAATAATTTGGAATAGTAAAAAATTTTCTTAAGTATACATACTTGTCAAAGAACCACTTCTTCGTCTTTTAGTTCTATCTACTACATCTACTTCAGTACTTGTGTGAATTTGTTCTATAATATAATCCGGTATCAAGCCAATATTACGAGAATGTTCTATCATTAGCTAAAAAAAAGTAATACGTTCAATTGTATAACGAATTTTAAATTTCTCTTACACGCGATATTATTAATGAGTAGTGTTGGCCGATTGTCCCGCAATACATCGGTTGTCGGCGTTGGTATTACATTAATAATAAAATGTCACACAAGATTTTATGATGAAGCGACCATACTGTGTAGAATTTGTAAAGAAAAACTGATGTGTATGGACAAACACGATTGTAGCGGTCACATAAATAATGTGAAACATAAAAAAAGAGGGTAACTCAACTCATGTTTGACTTATTGCTTTTGTTCCTGTATTTACACCTATGTTCCACGGCACATTTCGCTAACTCTACAATAACTCTCATTCTCATATATGCCTTTTTAACTGCTTTAAACTTATTACACACATACCTTAATTATATCACATATCTTTGTAACCATTAGTTTATTTTTTGGTGCTAGTTTCTCACCGACTGGAAATATATTTGGCCCTATCACGACTGCAATGTTGTACGTGTCCATTTTGTTATATTTAGCATGATTCGCTACCTCGCTCAAAAACTAAAAGTACAACAAAATATCGATAATCGATTACAGTCCCTATATAACCTAATTATACAAAGCAATAAGTGCATTTTACCATACCTGCATCAAAAACGAAAGCACATTCAAATGTTCGGAAGGCAACAGCAAACAGGCTAACAAAATAGTTTCGATCTTCTTTTCAATCAACGAACATCTCAGGAACAACTCGTGGTAAGTGTACGGTATGAGCGGTTCGGGCAACTCTCTCAGGAAATATTTTAAGACTACCGCAACGTCAATCACATGGTGGTCGTCGCCCAGTTGACAACCCCTATCTAACAGTAACTGGAAATAAAAAGGATTTTGAGCAAAAACGTTTAATATTACCTTACATGAAAAAAGCCGCTGACCTTTATTTCGTTTTGTCTCGATTTAGAACCCTCTTTACGAAATATACCTTCAGTTTCCACTTTACTGAATATAAAAGAACATATTTCATAAAGCCGCTTTGGTATAACTAGCTGCTGGCCGTTCTTTAACGTCACCGTTTCCTTCGCAAGGTTCTGCAGGGGTACTTTAAAGAATTTTTTACATTTAGTAACCTGCAAAAAAATCATCTGAATTTTGTTAAATAATTATAGTAACAAAAAAAAACCTGTGCGAGTTGCTTGGAACTCTTGTCTCTATATTTTATCCCATATTTTTTTAAATGGCGTATAGCAATGGTTCTAATTTCTTCTCGCTTATTTACATCATTTATAAACATCTTTCTAGACAGAACACCATACTTTTAAATACATAACCGCTGTTCGGTGTTGTCAAAAGACGTCTCTTCTTCTGCGTTACGTTTGCAATCCAGTGGTACCAAATTTATCCATAGCTCGATTTCAATGGCATCAGTAGATCAGTAAGCACATTCGATTTGCGCAATTTTGCAGGGCAATCTCAAGCACTCTCATAGATAAAGGTGCACTCTTTGTCTCTGAGCACTTTATTCAAATTTCAACTTTTTTTTATAGAAAAAAGCTATTGATAGTCATAGAATAAAAACTTTGTTAAAAACAGAGACTAGGGCCGGTACTTTTACCCCGGTTAAGGCCGGATTAAGTAACCAGACGCTAAGACTGTGAAAATATGAACAGTCTAATGTGTAATGTCTGTACATGTTTTCACAGTCTTATCGTCGGGTTAGTTAATCTGGCCTTACCCGGGAGTAAAAGTACTGGCCCTAGTAAGTCTTATTATTAAAAACGAAACTTACAGAGCTATCTCTCGTTGACATCGGTACTAATTTAAACTCAATTTCTGTTAACATCATAGAGAACTACAGAACGAACTGCCCCCACTCCAACTGTCCTTGGTTTCCGCGGTACCGGGCTCGGTTCTCAGTTCTCATTGAAATAGACGAAGCATGGACAAAATCTTTTTGAACGAAGGTACAAAATCGACAACAAATGCGAATCGCCCCACCACGTAATCACTAACCCATTCGCTGAGTGCGACATTGACATCTGTCTTATTCTATCCTTCAGTTAGGTCTTACTTCCTGTCCTTTTTCTTAATTGGCTATTAATTTTATAACCCACACTGTATATACATAGAAAACCTATTCATAAGTTTTCAATGCTTGAATTATTTCAGTTGACTATCGCCATCCAACTTTACAAATAAAATATAAATTTGTGTAAAAAGAGCATTTTATGATAATAATCGTTCACAATAGAAGTTTTTGTTTAAAGAATCAAATTTAATGAGTTACGTTTTATGTTACTCTATTTTGTAGGAAAGTTAACTACTTTTTTTGTCATATTCTTTTTTCTATCATCTTTTGGATATACTTGTTTGTGATAACGTAGATTACCTTTAAAAAATACCTTTGCTATATAACAGATTTAAACGCATTAATTTTATTTAATGCTGAATATATTTATTATTTAGTAAATTACGTATAAATACAGAACTAGGTGTGTTTACTAATCTACCAATGTTTAAAGCGCCCTTTCAGTGACCGATATCAACAATTGGCTTAAATTCAGGTAGATGACTGATCAGTTTAAACAAAATCAGTACGGTAATAACAATTTTATAAGGGGCCACCATTATTGATTACTGCTATTTCGTTGTCGTCTAAAGGACGTCTCCTCCACCTCGGGGTATTTCGAAGTCCCAAATAGCTTCGCCTGGTGTCGCCTTACTTGGCCCTGCAGCCGGTTGGGCACCTGAGGTATGTTGTACTGACGAACTCTGTTGACCGCGAGCTGGACCGTACCGAAATTGTATTAACCTCGATCTCACCCTTGGGGTTACGGATAACATTCTTGCGGGGGGTGTAGGAAATCATCTTGATTTTGACTCTGGTCTTGACAGGGTGCTAAAAATATTGTATCTGTAAAATGAAAGCGGTAGACTTAAAACTAAAATTTATAAATTCAGATACTACATTACACAACAAACGAAAGCCACAAAATTTATGGATTTTGTTTTTTTTTTTTTAGATGACCAGTGCTGCCACAAAACACATGATCGTCTTAGCTCTTTTTTTCGAGACGTCTGAAATGTGACCGTATAGTATAAACGCATTGACCGACTAGACTAAACGTGACCGTATTTTCTGGATAGCAAAAATTGAAGCCCAATTTTGGGGTTGAGACGTGTAGAAGAAAGTTCTCACTATTTATACAGAATATATACCACATTCAGAAAAAAAAAAACTATTTAATTTATTCAAATAACACAATATAACCAAAATATACAAGGCATATATACCTTGTGTGTATACCAGACGTCGGCCAGTTATGAAAAAGGACAAACGACAAATAGAAAGGAGACGACAGATAAGAAGCAACGTCATACACATCGAAAGTAGTAAGAGAATAACTCCGGTCCTCTCCCCTCTCACCATATGCGTCCGTCGTTAGAACGAGAAGTGTAGCATTTGTCTTTTTTTACAACTACTCGATGTCTGCCGTACACATATGGTATTTATTTTATAGAGACAAACGAAATACGTCGGATGTTTTAAAAAAATAATTTACAGTTTCGCTAATTAGCAGTAACGAGAACGAAGACACATAAACGATCGTTTATTGTTTTCATAAGATTACATATTTTACTTAGAAGAAAGAAATGCTAAAATCTATATATATTATATATAGTCAGTTTTGTTATTACAGTCCACCACTATATACCTATTTACCAATTATTTTTCGCGTTATGAAAAACATATTTGCTAAACAAATTTCCTTATTTCAGTACTTTGATTTATTAAAATCGTAATCGTAATAGGTTGAATCTTTTGGGATATGACGTCATTGCTCAATTATATGGTTTTGGTTTCTATCGTCAGAAATAAACTAAAACACATCACGGCATGCGTAAAGATGTGTGACGTTTTTTGACGTTTGCAAGGTGTCATCCACCCTCTATGCTCTATTGACTTTTATGTGTAGTGTATTCATATTTTTATTAAATAAATTCGGAAAATGAGTGTAAAAACCGAAAAAGACAAGGCGAAACAACTTCAGGATAAATGTCAGTCAGTTTTAAATACTTTGTTACGGGACGAGGACAACAAATATTGCGTGGATTGTGATTCTAAAGGTGGGTAAATTATTTTCGTATATTTTTATCTAATCTATTAAAACGATCCAATACTAATTACATTCTAATTAGTATGTAATTTAAGCTGTTGTAAAAGTTTTTCGACGAACGTAATTTATTACCAAGACAAATTTAGTCGAAAATACAAAACAGTTTAAATCCTACAAAATGTGACTGTAAATACTCATGTTGTCTAAAATCTCGTGCTTATCAAAAAGACACAAATAATAATCATTATTATTGCCTTACCATACATTATATTCGAATTTTCTTTTTTTTATGGCTTTTATATATAAAAGTCATACTATAAAAATAACTGTAAAATTATTTACGTGCACTATTGATTTTGTAATGAAACGAAAGAGAAATATAATTTTACTTTTCAAATTGATATTTAGGACCCAGATGGGCTTCGTGGAATATAGGAGTGTTTCTGTGTATCCGCTGTGCAGGCATTCATAGAAATTTGGGGGTCCACATCTCAAAAGTAAAATCGGTAAATCTCGACACATGGACTCCAGAACAAGTCGTCTCCTTACAACAAATGGGCAACTCCAGGTGAGCTGTATTATAGCGAACTCAATACATTCAAAACGCATAGTACTTATCCTTCGTAAACTATATTTTAAAATAATCCGTCGCTTTTAGAGCTCGAGCCGTCTACGAAGCCAACCTGCCGGACAACTTCAGGCGTCCCCAGAGCGACTCGGCGCTGGAGTCCTTCATCAGGGCCAAGTACGAGCACAAGAAGTACATCGCACGTGAGTGGGTGCCCCCGGCTCTGCCGAAAGTCAACTGGGAAAAAGAGATAGACGAGGAGATCGAGAGGCAGAAGAGGAAAAAGAAGACGGTCATGGAGAAGAAAAGCCTGGGGGCCGTGGAGGTGCCCCAATTGCCGAAGCCTACCAATCCGAGTCCCAAGCCGTCGAGGTCGGTCGCTAACAATCCAGAAGCGGGCGACAAAGACAAGAAGGATGGGGATCTCTTAGGTGAGTACATTGGATTTTTTTTAAAACGATTTTCCTGGGCCTGAGCAGTGCACGCGACTGTGCTAAAATTTGCGTAGTTTTAAATATAGGGTTGTCCACTTCAATCCATTATAAAATATGTGCAGGTGTTAGGAATAGAGCTTATTTCTAAAAATGCCCATTATTATTACATTTTTGCGTTATGGATATGGTAGCATTATTTTATGCAATTTGACAGGGAGTTCACTGAACATTTGAACCAGTAACGGGACCACCACTGTTTAGGTATTCCATCTTCCCATTTACCCTAAATTCACTAGTTTCCTATGTACAGTATGTGTAAAACGAACATCGGCTGGTTGTGAAAAAGGACAAATTCTACACTTCTCGTTCTAACGACTAGCTTAGCATGGTTAGAGGATCGGTCTTCTTCCATCCCTACCTTAGATGTGTATGCGGTTGCTTCTTATCTGTCGTCTCACTTCTGTTTGTTCTTTTTCATAACTGGCGGATGTGGGCTTTGCACATACTGTATATTTATATTTCATTATCTGGTTTAGTTCTTTGTCATTAAGTTCATTAACCTTGACAATCTCCCAAATATTTCACTAAATCTGGAACAGCTGCGCCTAATGGTATACAGTTTATTTTATAACTTAGGCATCCCATTACTCTTAATCTTTCTTATTAAAATTTGACATGGGAGTAAAGTGTTTGACACATGGAAAATGCTATTAGGTGATAAGGTCAATAGGTGATAGATGATCGTTTTGAACTGTGTTTACCTATAAGATTTATGATGGGTGTTATTTTAAATCTCTACTTGAATATGAAGTGTAAAAAAAAAGGGGAATTTTTGCATTAGAGAATATAGAAACTCCTTTTTAAGTTTAGTTAATTGTTTCTTCTTGCATGAACTAAATGACCAAGTTTGTGCAAAAAAATAAAAACGAATCAGGTCAAATTTTAATTATAAAAATGGATATTTTGACAGCCATATCATATTTCGATTTTCAACTGATTTCGAGATATGACGTCGTCCTCAATTTTTTCAAATAGTAATTCCTCTGTTTTGGTTGTTGTTTGCAAAAATATAAAACACAAATTTTATTAATAAATTAACTGTAACATTAAAAATAATGCAAGATCAGGCCAACTGGTTCTCAAATTGCCAATTATTATCTTTATGATGAGAGGCAAGTCTGTGTACAAATTCACTGAGAACATTGTGAATGACTTTTTTTGTAAGTTTGTCTAATTTCGCACCATATTCTAGTAATTTTGTGATCTGGTGGTACAGACTTTTGCCTTTAAACATCCTAAAAGGACATAGTCCAGGTGCTTAAGATCTGGAGATCCCAGAGGCCACTCTATTGGCCCTTTCTACCAATCCACAAAAAATTTCGTTCAGGTCATTTCAAACGAGTTGAGCAGAGACTCTAAACTAGCCCCTAGAATATTTTCTTTGACGATATTTGAAGGCAAATGCAATTCACATGTAGAAATCTTAAAGTCCAAAGGAACGGAAACATTTTTCAAGCCTAATACTAAACAAGCAGCTGTTACAAATACTTCTTTTAAAACCCCTTGGACCCCGATACACTCACCACTTCCAGGTTTACAAAACGGCGAGGACACCTTCAGCAACTTCATATCAGCCCCGTCTTCCGCCGTCCAGGCGGAGAAGAAGCCAGAATTCGAGTCGGCGAAGAACGAAGAGGAGAGCTTCTTCAACCAGACGGTACCCGCGGAGAAAGAGAAGGTAAAGCTGGATAAGGACAGCATCCTGGCGCTGTACGCGAACACCCCCGCAAACACCTTCACCCAGTTCCCCAACATGCAGCCCCAGGGTGCCTACCAGCAGCCGGCTTTCCCGCCCGCCTTCGGGGGATTCCCCCAGCAGCAGCAGCAGCAGTTCCCCGTACAGAACGGAGCGGGCCAGTTTCCCACGCAGTGGGCGCAGCAATGGGGCAAGCAGGGGGCGCAGTTCGGGCAGTACGGCGCGCAGTATCCTGCGCAGGGCCAGTTCGGGAGCCAGCTGATGCAGACGCAGCCCCCAGCGCCGACCGGGCAGTTCGTGCAGTTCCAGCAGCCGAGCCAGGCGCAGGCGGCGGGCTTCGGGCAGGTGCCGAACCCCTTTTTCGGTGCGCAGGGGCTGCAGCAGCAGTTCGGGAACATGAGCCTGGGGGGCCAGGGCGCGGCAGCGGCTCCTACATTGGCCACCAATGTGTGGCAGTAGCCGCTGACGTCTCGGGGGGGGGAGGGGGGGGTGTATAACTTGCGACGAGTTATGTGTATTTTTTTTTATTACCGGGGCAATTCGTGATTGTGGTAGAAAAGGAGGAGAGGTGTCTACGAATGGTTTTGTGCAATTTTGCGGTCCGACTCTAAGTAGTAAGGTTTAAATTTTTCTATGAACATCTTCCTATGATTCTACTAAATTTCTGCGTTTTTTTTTCCACAAAATTTTGCTGAATTCTAATATTGCTAAACCATGCATTTCATCTGTTGCTTATGACTTTTTTTCTTACATACTACTTTTACAGTTAATTGTACCACAGAAATATCTGCTATCTGACATGTGCTATGACCATTTAACTTCCTCTAATAATCCTAGTGATCCTTGTATGATATTGAACAAATGATAATTTGACAGATAAGGCGACAGTCGTTTGGTCATAGCCGCCTATATTACAATATGTAATACAATGTTAATCTAAAAATGGCATAATCCAGGCTTTATCTGTGCCATAAAGAGGGTAAAATTATATCGGGTTGGCCTAGGTATACTTAGGTATAGCAAATCTTACAGGCTAAAAAAATTCTGTGTGGAAGGGAAGGCGATATGGAATGGGTCAAGCAGATGGTCCGCTACCGACTGCTTGAACACGGGAATTAATTTAAAAACTTAGCGAAAAAGGATGCAAGACAAATTATCTAGTGCAATCGTTCTTTTTTTGTTTACCAAAATTGGGAATTGCCTTACTTACTGTGTACATATATATCACTTGGCTCTCTGCCGCTGAGACGCAGAGAATATAAGGAGTTAATATTTGAATTCATTTTTTTATTGCAGTCACAGACAGATCGTGGATCGAAGGACATATAGCTAAGAAATGTAAACACAATTGTGTTAATAGTGCTATTTTTTCTTTTAAATCCTCGTTTCGATAGCGAAATTGTTTGGATGTATTCCTACCACAATTGTATGGTTTGTGGTTTTATGATTTGATGATGTAGAGATTATAATAAAAACATTGTTTTAAATCTTGTATTTTAAGATTAAAGTATTATGTGATTATTCTTTGTATTTAATTTTTTTTAATGTTTAGATGTGTCTTTTATATTTGCTAAGTCTTTAGTGAGATTATTTTCTCTATTTTTGCAATTAAATGCATGTTTATTATTGAGATTAAATAAAAGGAACATGTATAGCCATTCTCAAGTTTTTAATTTTACTTAAGCCCTAGTTTTCGTGGCGTTTTGACATCGGAAAAACGCATCTCATGCAAAACGTTCTTTTTTTTACACAATGAAGAGGGAACTACATACATCTTGTGAATCTGCCCTGGGATTCTGTTTCTCGATTCAACTTGAGTTGCCAGAAAAAAAATCAATGTACTACAATTGTGGGTCGGGAAACAGAATCCCAACGGTGGATTTACCAGGAATTTAAAAACTTCCATCTGGTCTCTAAAGGCCGCATTACAGTTTGAAATTTTTATTGCGCGCAAGAGTATTTATATCTGTTTGGACAATTTCTTAACAAATAAACACAAATACGCGTGCGCGCAATAAAAAATGCGAACTGTAAAAGCGGCCTTAAGGATTATATTATTTCGTGACTGTAAACGCCGCTTTACACTTCGCAATTTTTATTGCCGGCAAGAATAATTGCAGCAATTGCGCGCTCTCGTATTTGTGTTTATTTGTTAAGAAATTGTCCAAACCGACATAAATACGCGTGCGCGCAATAAAAATTGCTGCAATTTTTTCTTGCCGGCAATTAAAATTGCGAACTGTAAAGCGGCCTTTAGAGTCACGAAATAATATAATTTTTTAAATATAATAGAATTTAATAAACCACAAAATACAGACATTTTAGATATCACAAAACACAATACAAACGATGGCACAGCACGTTGAGGTTATATCAAAAAGTTGGCAACACGTAAAATTGCAGATAGCCGCAATATTTATTATAGCTTCGGGCTTACAATATTGCTGCATCTTTCTTGCTGGCAAGAAAAATAGCGAACTGTAAAGCGGCCTTTATATGTTTCATCGTTCACAACCAATTACTTACCGGATAGCGTCGTCAAAAATAGTCTAGTGATAGCGTCGTAAAAAAATAATCTAGAGATGGCGTTGTCAAAAATGGCCTAGAGATAGCGTCAACAAAAATAGTCCAAGTTTTTAAAATTTTGACGTTTGACTGTTTATATTTTCATAAGATTTATTTATATTTACCAAATCTTCCAAATTACAAAACTGAACTAGCGAAATGGACGATTTTGAGTGGAATGTCGTTAACGAGGGACAGTTACTAGACGCCATGGTGGGACACAAGCCTGTGGGTAAGAGATTATCCATGTTTGATAACCTGGTACATAACCTAAAATGATTCACTCAGCTGTAAAGGTGTGTTTAAAACGCAGCTTTAAAGTATAAGTGCATTTTATTTTTTGCCAACGTGCGATTCAAAGAATAGTATATTTTTTACGTTTATACTACATTACGCTCTTGTAGGTGTGAACAAGTATTTCCAAATGGCCTTTATATGCGACAAATTCACGGACAACCTCCACAAAGACATCGACCCGGAGAAGATCTGGGCCCACTTGGAGACCATGTACAATCTCGAGGCGCTCGACGAGAGCGAATCCATACCCTTCCCTAACGGCGAACGGGAGTTCAACCTGCCCGAGGCCGACTTCGGCAACCTGATAAACAAGAAGGACGAGGAGAAGAACAAATCGCAGCCGCAGAAGGGAGGCAGAGAGACACCGAAGCTGGTGAAGGAAACCAAGAAAGACGAAAAGACTCCGGTCAGGAACCAGAAGGATAATAAAGAAGGGAAAGATGTTAACAAAACGCCGGCGGTGGCGAAGAAGGAGATAAAAAAGGAAGTGGAGAAGACCAAGGCGCCGGTGAAAGGTCGGAACTCGATAGGGACGCCGAAGGAGGAAAATAAATCGGGGAAGAGTAAGTCGGATGATACTCCGAAGCCCGCGAAGCGCCCCTACCAGGGGCAGCCTGAAGCCGAACGACGACTCCGGGTCCAGCGGCAAGTCCAGTCCCGTCACCGTCACACCGACCAGCGCGAAACGAAGGAGGATCTAAGAGAAGTCTTCCTTTCCCCTTTTTATACCTATATTAGCGACCAAAAATTAATATTTATTGTTATCGTTAGCGTACGCCTTATGCAGTGTTTAATTTTTAGAATGTAGGGTGTAAAACGTTTCTGAACTGAACAAACCTAAGACGTCTCATATTTTAATATTTCTATTTTGTATAAATAGGAGGGGCGATCAAAAAGTTCCAGGACTAAATTTATTAAACAAACTTACAAGTTATTGGACTTTGATCTTTAAAGTATTTCTTTTCAGTAAGCTATACATTTTTCCCACCTCCATTTCCACTGCTGGCAGACCTTGACTTGGAACTCGTCTTCTGGAATACTGTTCAGCTCATCAGCAATCAATAATCTCTTCCTTTCAAGGGTCCTTTGAGTTTTGGAAATAGGAAAAAGTCTGCAGAGGCCAGGTTTGGTGAGTACGGGGGCTGAGGGAAGACAGTACTGAGAGACATTTTTTGTGCAATAATCGCGAATGAGCAACACTAAATGAACCGGTGCGTTGTCGTGGTGCAGTACCCACTCCCCATTTCACCACAGCTCCGGCCTCTTCCTTCTCACAGCCTCGTGCAAATATCTCTCCAAGTAACGAAAACGATGAATTGTTTCACCTCGTAGGAGAAATTCGTGGTAGACAACACACTTCCAGTTAACACGTTCAGTACCGATGACCCGGACCCACGCGTCAAACTAGACTATCCCTGCTGACCGCCAATGCAGTCCTCGTCGTTGTTCTATTTAGTTTCTATTGAATTGTGACGGCAATCTGCCAATTTTACAACGCTCTTGAATATATTTGAAAATATGTTGCCACACTTGGTTTCCGAATGTAACCTAAATACTGAAAAACGTAGAAAGCCCCCAGCACATCATTGTTCGAAAAATAAAAAAAGGACAAACACCATATATGACTGTAAAATACCTGAATGTTTTACCATAAAACATTATTGTGCAGTCTTCGAAAAAAAAAAAGTAGAAAAAACGTTGTTGTTTTAGGTAAATTTTTTATACCTTTGTATTTTTACTTAAAATAAAAAAACAACAACAGAAACATTTACTCCTTGGCAATTTTCTAAATAAGATATATTAAAATTAATTAGAATTTCCACTTCCAATCCGTTGCAAATGGACGGAAACAAGTAATATCAATGGAACTTTTGAAGGGATTTGTTGCATTGAGAATAGCTATGGCCAGTGACGCGCCATAATCTATGACCACTTATTTCACATTGGCACTGGACGTGTCAAAGAAAACCGTGAGCATGACCTTGGCATTAGATTTGACTTGATGAGCTTTTTTGGGTGAAGAGGATATTGCCTTACATTGTAATGATTCGACCCTTCAAATGGCAGAGATTTGACGTGCTTAACGAAATTAAAGAAAAATCTCTGGATGAGCTGAACAGCATTCCAGAAAATAAGTTGTCAAGGTCTTTCCAGCAGTGGAAACGGAGGAGGGGAAAATGTATAGGTTCCCTAGCGGAGTACTTTAAAGGAGACAATTTCCAATAACTTGTAAGTTTGTTTAATAAATTTATAAAAAAATCAGTCCTGGAACTTTTTGATCACCCCTCGTACGTAATTCTATTTTTTATTCGGTAGAATGAACGTCGAATGTGCCATTTCGTCTCAAAATAAAAAATTTTCCTATTTCGGATGGCATTTGATATCGTATCGCATTAGAAAGTGTTCATTTTTTAAGTTAAGTTGCTTTTAGACTTAAATTTAGCGTAACGTATGAATTGTTTATAGGATTATTGAACCAAAAATTAATAATATAATTATTGATTATTGAACCAAGCTAAATCACGGTTACACGTTGGCAGAATCACGTCTTCCATCTGTAAGTTGATGTAAGTAATTCATTGGTTGGAGGGGTTACAACCAATGACGTTAACAGTATTGACGTTGTTGGGAGGGGTTACAACCAATAACGTTATAGTCTCAGGGGTATTACAGTCTTCAGTGTGGTGGAAGGGGTTATAACCAATGACGTTACAGTCTTCACGCTGGTGGACGGGGTCACCGTGAAGGGTGTAATGTTATTGGCCTATAGCCCCTCCCTTTAACCAATGAATTACATCAATAGACAGGTGGAAGGTGTGACTTCGCTAACAGTGTACATAAAAGAAAATTAGTAATCATTGTGCGTGAAAATTATAATTTTTTTTTATATGTAAAACATCGTGTACATAATAAACCAAAATGATCTTTGTTTGATTTAGACTGAGGAAGTTTTAGGAAAAGTAAAAAAAAGAAAACAGGGTAATAATTGATCTGTAAATATAAAATTATTTAAAATAGATTTTATCATAAAAAAATATATATTTAAGGTATATAAATCAAGCGTGAATACAACTGGCAGTTGTGAAGGGAGATAGACTGAACTGTCGACAGTTCATTGCAATAATTTTAGCAATATAAAGAATAAAAAGTGTTTACTTATAAAATTCAGATGAAGTTTTGTAATCCAATCAGTCTTCATTCAATGAGATAAATTGGTATAATGAAAATGTCTAAAAACCCCAACCACCTCTATTACTTAAAATCTTCCCTGTATGAGCTAAAAACAAAGTTAGAGTTACATGTTTTTTTTACTGTTTATATATTTTTAGTTTACATAATTTAAATTGCGTTAAAGAAAATATTTTGTATATTTCTATTATCTATCGTTTAATTATGAAAGTTCTTCCAAATGTTAAATTTTTCCTGAAAACGTTTCCAGACCACAATTCTAACCCTTTATTTTACACTAAAAACATGTACATCCTTATACAATAATCCGTGTAATATTTAATAAAGTGCCTCAAATCCAAATAAACAGCTCCACGTTTTAGTTCATACCCGCTACCAGCCCAAAATGAATCGAGGTCAAAGGTATACGAAATAAATCGTCGTCAGTCAACACCTTTTATTAAAAAAATAACAAATGTATCATTTCAACCTCGCCTACCTCTCGAGTCGACAAAAGAAGGCGTGCTTCGAGTCTGTCACGTCGCTTCGAAAGTACTTATCGTAAAAGTCTAGCACCACGTTCTCGACTTTGAACCCGAATTTCTGGTAGAGGAACAACGCGGGGTTGTTCAACGATACGTGGAGGGTTACGTCTTTACCCAGGCTCGTCTAAAACAAAAATTTTACGCATAAAAACAGTGAAGACGCTTTGACGTTGCGACCTACTTGTATCAGATGGTATATCATAAATTTTGCTATCCCGCAGTTTCTCCAAGAAGGCCTGGTAAAGACAAACGACAGGTAATTTTCGGTGTGCTTGACGTCCGGCACCAAAAACGCAAAGCCCACTATGAGTTTCTTGTATAAGACTACGCAGCTGAAGTCTGGGTATTGAAGAGATTCCGTCACTAAAAACGAATTTTAACAAGAAGCAAAAGGATTTACCAGTTTATCAAGAGAATTACATTTAACTAGTTAAAACCCGAATTGTATCCAGTTGATTCATTAGTATTGAGCCATTTTATAACGCCCCTAGTTTAGCAACATGCAAAATATGGTATCATATACTTCACATACCATATGCTCTCCGCATAGGGACCTACCTATTGGAATTTTTTATTTTTGAAAATTTGCGAAAATTTTGGTAGCTGTAAAAATAAAATTTACTAGTAAAATTGAATTTCACTGGTAAATTACATAATTTTCCCATCTCTACTTTTGAGTCAACTAGATATTTTATACAGGGTATTTTAAAATAAGTTATACAGATCGAGGAAAACACCTTATATACCGGAATATACATATGATGTACTTACGATCTATGCCGGGCCAGAAGAACTGATTGCATATGCTATTTATGGCAGGAATATGTTCCGGTTGAACATAAGTGTAGTCTATAGGCGCTCTAGGAGGTAGAATGTAATCTTTGTCTTTCCGATTGGCCACGAGTTGCAATTCGGCCATCAGCCGTAGCCATGTCGGGTACGTTTTCGCGTCCCTTCTGATGTAGGGCTTGAGGTATATCCCGCTGTAAGGGGACAGGATCTGCTCCACCCTCATCCCTCCCGTTATTTTCGTCTGCATCCGCAGCCCTTTCATTCGCGAAATATCTGGTAAAACGTGACGTTTTAACTACTCGTATATCGCACTACCCACAATATTTTCGTATTGAGTGCTTGTAACGAGCGTTCAAATAAATTCGACCTCGAGTTGGCTGTGGAAAAAAAATGTTGTAGCCAATATTCTTCAAATATGGCCCCCATGTAACGAATTTTTAACAGCTCAAGCTATAGGCAATTTGATGGCCTTGGTTCGAGCCCCAGCAACTTTTATTTTTCACCTTTGGCATTGGTTAATTAATCGAAAGATCAAATGAGATAAAAATAAGCTTTAGAGTATTGTGTTTTAAGTACCCATCCGTTTCTGAAGTAGGACTCTATCATAAATGTTTTTTGTTGTGTAAACACCATTTTAAGGAGTTTTTCGCAGCATCTATGCAAACTCTTTTGGTTTAGAGCTTTAACCTTGACAGTTCGAGAGCTGCCAAACGCCACACTACAAAACAAATATCCCAAGTCTGAACCTACCAAGGACATACGTTTGCGTTGGCAAAGCTTACTACGAGGTCAAATTTTGCTGAACGTACGTTAGTAATGTTTTACTAAAATTTAAAGAAATGCTTTATGTTTTACTAAAACATAAAGCATTGTTCAATTGTCATAAATTTGGAATAAAAAAATTGAATAACTTACTATTTAGTGAGGTATTATAATGGCAAAACGGATCTAACAGTTTCACAGATTCTTTGACATTCTTTGTATCGCTCTTTGGCGTCGCCTGAGGTTTTTCTTGCGAATCTGGAATGTTAAAATTTGTTGTGAGTTCGTCAGACAAAAGTGGCGCAGAATTTTCCAACCGCATTAATCTGAAATAAGTCATACACGTACATAGTCCTACCAATATCAAAAAACATTTTTTTAACATATATATTTTATCGTATACAGGGTGTCCCATTATTAAGTGAGGTGTCCCACAATGAAGCTATAGATTATTTGGATTATTAATGGAAATCGAAAATCAAATTATAACCTTGATACCCTGTAACATGGTTACCAATTACCTTACTTAATTTCCCTTAATAATGGTAGACCCTGTATATCCATTAAAATACTCACTTTTTCGATCTTCCTCCCATACTTGGCAAAACCAGCTTCCTCTTCGTAACGTTGGAACTGCCGCTTTTCTGTTTCGAATTCTGCAAGAACAATTTTTTAGCACAGCATTTAAACTGGAATAGTTCATCGTCGTTTACCTTTTTAACTTCTGGAATTTCCTCCTTAACGTCAGAAAGCAACTGCGCGTTGGTTACATTGAACGGCTGCAGGAATTCCTCGTCTTTAATGTACACAGGCAGTATGTTTTGGAAGAGTTCCGCGTCGCACGCCACTCTCTTTTCGTTCCTTATTTTCGCCTTTTGTTTCTCCAGCGTCATTAGAGCGTCTTAAACAAAGAGACGGCTATTAATTTCAATTTTCTCATCAGAAATATTGTTTCTTACACAGATTCGATACAGCGAAAGGGCTGAGCTTGGGGTACATCAACGTCCACCAGGCTGGTTCGTTAAAAGTCGAAATCCCCGATAGAAATATATAGGAACCAAAATGCGACAATGTTCCCGCTATCGTTCCAGTCCATTTCTTCTTTTTCTTTGTGTCGCCTGAAAAGAGTATGTCCCAGTTCCTGTCGATGAACGTAGCCACGTGGTTCCTCCAATGAAAGAACCCCTTTCTGGCCAACCCCAAGCTCTTCGTTTGCAAGTGGTATAGGACTAGCGTTATTACTTGTAACCTAAAAATGACAAGTTACAAGGTATTCGAAGACGCTCTGCACGAGACGGAAGTGGCAATAAATAACCATACTGTGAGTGGCAAATTTCCCATTTTTGGAGAGAGCATTTAAACTTCCAGTTAACGGACAACTTAAAGTTAAAGGTAAGTAGATATTTACCAAGACAGTTTATTCCTGGAGAAAACTTCACTGTTCGACGAATCACATTCTTGGCAGATAAAAGTGAAAAACAGATCTCCGCTCAATCCGCCAGGAACGGATCCTCTTTTGAGACACCTGACGTGCACATGGCTCCTGCAGGTGGAGCATTCCAGACCCTCGTCCTCGCATATCCTCAAGTTTTCGGCACAGTACTTACAAATTTTTTCTTCGGCAAAATTCTCCATTGTCTCTCATTTAATAAATAGTCTTACTTAATACCGTCAAATGCGGAATAAATTAATATCACTTATTTGCCTTACTACAGTCCTCAAGGCATGTTTACCTCCACCGTCTCCACCAGTGAAATGACATAACATAACCTCAAAACCAAATTAGTCGTCATCTTCTTCCGGTGAGCGACTTCAACAACGATCCGATCAGTGCTGCCAACATACCGTTGTCGTAGAACTTGAAGTGAAGAAGGGAGTATTTTTGTTAAAAACTTTTGACTTTTTTTACAAAAAAACGTTCGCATTCTTTATTATGATTCAAAAATACTAAAATTAGGTAACAAAACCTACCTTATCTCGTCGAGTACTCTAAAAACTACACAACACTATCAAATAAATATCTAAACAATAAATTACTACACATCTCTACGAATTATCAACTAATCACGGTAACTCTTCAACGACGGGTTCTTATTCAACAACTTATAATACAGATTGTAATAGTCCGAGTTGGTGAAGTCCTCGCCAGAGCCGGACTGGCCCAGTCTGTCGTCCCAGCCGTGGCCCACGAAGTGGGGCCCCTCCTTGTCCTGGTGCACGTGGAAGTGAACCGTTTGGGGTGGCTTCCCGCCATTTTGGTGGCCACCGAGGGCGGCGGCAATCTTAGAGATGGCACCGCTCACATTTATGAGCAGCAGCAGCCCCAGGAGGCTGAGACTCTTGAGGGAGAAGATCGTGAGGAATGCGAGGGTGGTGACTATCACGCCCAACTTGAAGATGATCATGGGCATGACGAACTTGAGCTTCCTGGCCACCCCGAAGCATCTCCCTATGAGTAATTTTAAGGTGGTTAGTAACACGAGTAAAAATTAGACTCGTGCTGATTTTTTTTATCAAATGTAGTGTAAAATCGTTCTGAGTAAGATAATTGTTTGTTATCAGAAATTTTGACATTTGTTTAACATCTCAGATGATCCTTAACAATTTTATGTAGATTAGATAAATATTGTAGCATACCTATGAAGGTGTCTTTGTTTTCTTCTCCTGTCAGCCTTGCCCAAAGGCTTTGTAACCCCCTCCCTACCATATCAGCGAATCTTTCCCTGGTTGATGGAATATATAAACTCGTTTCATTATTATTTTCCGCAGTACTCCAATGGACAGTGAGTAGAATTGCCAGGACTGTTAAAAAAAATCGCCCTCATTTCTTCTTGTTGAGTATCATAACTGAAAATAAATTATTGAATGAAAATACAAATTCTGTAGAGACACGAATTTTTAAAAAATGGTTAAACTATATTACTTAGCTTGACCGACAGAAAGATGAAAAAAATATTTTCTTCCATCACATAACGGGTGAATGGACGAGGTGTGTATATTAAGTAATGAGACTGGCAACGTAGCGCCCTAGCGAGCTAGCAACACTGCGGAGACGGGACTTGGAAGGGCGGTAGGTTAACATGTATGGCACCTTCAATTTTGAACTTGTTAGAGTCATTTGTTTGTTCTTTGTGACTGTTTTCGTAAACCAGTTTTTTTTTCTGGTGCGTTTTAAAAATGAGTGACATTCATTTTGAGCAACGGTGTGCTGTCAAGTTTTGCTTGAGACTTGGACACAGCGCAACGGATACTATTGCAAAACTTCAACATGGCTACTGACACAGTGTTTTTTCAAGAGCCCAGGTTATTCGGTGGTTTAAGGCATTCTCAGAAGAAAGAGAGTCGATTGAAGATCAATCACGCAGCAACATCTTCAAGAACCCATGAAAATGTCGATAGAATACGGGATCTTGTGCGTGCAGATCGTCGGTTGATGACAAGAATGATCGGGGAAGAGTTAAATTTGAATCACACCACTATTCATTAGATTTTGTCTAACGAATTGGGGATGAGAAAAATCTGCGCAAAAATGATTCCAAAAAACCTTTCACAGGAACAAAAGTATATCAGGAGAGAAAGGTGTCTCGACTTTTTGTAATCGATTGAAAATGATCCCCATTTTATGGAACGTGTCATGACTAGTGATGAGACTTGGGTGTTTGAGTACGACCCGGAAATCAAGCGCCAAAGCATGGACTGGCACACTTCAAGCTCTCCAAGACCCAAAAAAAGCAAGAATGAGCATGTCGTAGATCAAATGCATGCTGATTTGCTTTTTTGATAACCAGGGAATTGTCCATAAAGAGTTTGTGCCTCTAGGCTAAACAGTAAATCAACACTTTTATAGAGAGGTTGTTGAAGATCTTCGACAAAGTCATGCATGTGAGACCAAACATCAAGAACAACTGGATATTGTTTTTGACTGGAATTGGTTTTTAGCCAATAAAAGCAATGCTGTGGTTCCTCAGCCCCCTTATTCGTTTGACTTAAGTCCTTGTGACTTTTTTCTCTTCCCGAGATTGAAAAATCACCTCAAGGGACGTCATTTTGGGACCATAGAAAATAGTCAAACGGCTGTAACCGACCAACTGACGGCTATTCCAATATATGAGTTCCAACACTGCTATGAGGAATGGACGAACCGTCTCAAGGAAGTTATTTTGAAAGAGACAATATTGGATTGTAATTCTATTTGAATAAAAAAAATTACTCTAATTACTTAATTTACACACCTCGTATATGATTTCTTCAAAATAATATTCAAGCTTGTATAATAAGAATAATCTATAGCTTAAGAATAATCATCAGACAAATTATATACTCAACTACAGATTAATTACTAACATAAAACAGAATATATATATTTATATTATCTTTTTAAAATACATCAAATTTATTTTTATGAAATTTAGAACACCCCTTCCGCAGCAAACGACGAGCAACGGCAGATCTTGAATCGGTCGAGATACGCTATAGAACACAATTAAAGTCGTCGAAACTCATTACTATAAACGATGAGTATTAATTTTATCGACGATAGACATAAAAAACGAGGCTGCCCATTAAAAACGCCATTTGCCTGACCCAAATAACCCAAGCATACGGTTGGGACGCCCGTGTACTTTCGAATTAATGATTTTTTTCTTGTAACTCTGTAATTGTAAAGCTGTAATTGTAATAAAAATTGTGCGTCATCCTTGAGATGAGAGAGAAAATAAGAGCAGTGGAAAATAAGTCGTTTTTTTATGTTTTAATCATGTATTTGTTGTGTTGATATCAGAACAGATAGCAACATAAATCATGTTAATTGTAAATCTAACTGTACTCTCTAAATAACGAATTCGCTTCTGGACATACCTTTAACCCTTTAAGTGTGGGCGGATCTTTAGGGCTGGAGTTCCCGAAACACGATCTTAAAATATTATGTTTAGATATATTAAAAAATATACTTCTTGAATATTGTGTACTTTATATTATTTTAGTCACTGTGTATCTTATGCTTTCGATTTCAATCTGTTTAACGGGATCCTCAAAGCGCCTGAACCAAAAGCGAAGGCAACAAGTGGCTGTAAATTTGACAAAGCCTTGCAGGACCTGTCAGTACAGTAAATGTCTTTTAAGTAAATTAAATAAGGCGTGCATAAGTAAGCGTCTGTCGGCTATTAGACACACATAACTGGAAGGTATTTCAATAAAAGTTGAATTATCAGACCGCATCGATTTTAATTTATTCGTTTTAGGCGGAGAGTTCTGTTCTATTCACATTTACAACGTTTTTTGGGCATTATTTACCTGCCATTTTCAACTTTGTGGCTGAAATGCATCGGTTGTCCCGATTGTTTTGTCGACTGTCGAATATTTGAAAAAAGTTCGGTTATATTGTAGAAAAATGGTATATAGAATTAATTTTCACAAAGAATTCACAATTATTTTTTTTAACAAAGAGAATGTCGTCTATGCAACGGACAAAACTTTCTTTTCCAAGAATATAACGCTATTAAAAATTATGTTTCTTAATGATGCACAGTTTGACACATTATGATAAATTCATGGTGATAATGGAACTTGATATGTGATATAGTCCGCTTTCTCTAACCATCGGCACCTAATTGTTGCAACACTATTACCTATAATTTATTCAAAAAAAAAAGTCGTTACCTACATTGCTGTTTAGAATTTGCAGTTAGCTGTATACAATAAAATGTTAATGATGATAATGGATGTAAGACAAGAAATTACAATCCCCTAGAATGCAGAACGAGTACTCAAAGGAATGCAACGTGCAGGACCTACGTGTTTTATTCCTTTTTGTATAAAACTCGTAGAAGCATTTTAATGAGTATCACGAATATCTACGAGAGGTGTGTATATTAAGTAATGAGTTTTTTTTTAATTTTGTTATTCGAATAGAATTACAATTCAGTATTGTCTCCTTGAATATAACTTCCTTGGGAAGCCACACAGCGCTGAAGACGGTTCTTCCATTCCTCATAACATAACAATGCTGGAACACATATACTGGAATAGCCTTTAGCTGGTCGGTTACAGCCGTTTGAATGTTTTCTATGGTCCCAAAATGACGTCCCTTAAGGCGATTCTTCAATCTCGGGAAGAGAAAAAATTACCACGACTCGAATAAGGAGGCTAAGAGCCACAACTTCTTTTACTGAATTGTCGTGATGCAACATCCAGTTGGTCTTAATGTTTGATCTCTTTTTCGAAGTTTTTCAAGAACCTCTCTGTAAAAATGTCGATTTAATGTTTGGTCTAGAGGTACAAACTCTTTGTGGACAATTCCCTGGCTACCAAAAAAGCAAATCAGCATCTTCGACTTGCTCATTCTTGCTTTTTTTGGGTCTTGGAGCTTGAAATGTGCCATTCCATGGTTTGGCGCTTGGTTTTCGGGTCGTACTCAAACTCCTTACTTTTGCAAAAGTATGCGTTGCGCTGTGTCCACGTCTGAAGCAAAACTTGATAGCACACCGTTGCTCAAAATTAATGTCACTCATTTTTAAAACGCACTAGAAAAAAAAAACGGTTTAGGAAACCAGTCACAAAGAACAAACAAATGACTCTCTAACAAGTTCAAACTTGTACTGAAGGTGCATTACGTGTTAACCTACCGCCCTTCCAAGTCCCGTCTCCGCAGTATTGCTAGATCGGGAGCTACGTTGTCAGGTCTCATTACTTAATTGACACACCTAGTATGTAAAAAATGCACTGCGTACTCTCCGGACATATTTAGTAAGAATTGAAAATTCCAAAAACCCAATTTTGCTTTCATATTGTTGAAGTTTTAATTTATTAATAATAAGTTTTCATTTCACGAACATTATTTGATGTTATTCATCGAATAATTGACGAATACTTTACCTACTATAACTGCGGCTCTCATCTAAAACCTCTTCATTTCATCTATGAATATTAATGTGATACTGTGAGAACTCTCTCGTTTTAACATCTAATGGCTCTATAAATCTGTCACATTCTTAATACATTTACGTAAGCATTGTAGGCCTCTCTCTACATCAAACTTAATGCCATATGCGAATTGTAACAAAAAAATTATAATATATATGCATGTATCTTCCAATATGTGACTTTTCCTCAAACTTTTAATATAATACTTGCGTTTTAATATAATATTGCATAAATTAGGCTACGCAGATTATCTATAGACATGCAGATATTTTTTCAAAAGAAATCTCTTCGAAGTGTTTATATTGAGAGTTAATTATAGTTAAACCAATATTAATTTATGTAAATGACAATAGATAAAATGCCGTTACTGATAGTGCTATGTATACCTAATATTTTAATTTTATTCTTAATATCGAATCATGCACGTGAGACTAACGACGGCCTATTTATATTAAATTACCATAATTGGATGTTAAAACTTTTTATGTTAGTTAAAAACATAATTATCAATTTGAGCTAATTTATATTATATTCAAATAAATTGTGTTAACTGAATGACGAAATAAACGTATATAATTTGTAACATTGTGAAAAGTTACATAACTTATAAGATTTGGGAAATTCAAATTTTTGCAGAACACTCCCACTATATTAAAAAATCATTAATAAACGCCTAAAAAAGGTAAAGGACCAAGCGCGCTACCTTGAGGAACCCTTGATTTTACAATGTGTCTTCCAATGTAATCCACACCAAAAGTTCGCTCTTCTAAGTGCGAGAAAAGCCGGGCCGACTGAATTTCTCTGACAATGTAGAACAATTTACTGAACTCAAAACAAAACTACCATCCTTGCTATAGTTTTCGAAAAAATCGCTGTGCGTGAAACTTTAAAAATGTGTGCGTGAAAATAAAACACAGCGGTTTCTAAAGGGATTTTTAAAGGGAATTTCCTGATGTTTTTGGTTCAACTTTAGAAATGCTTCATGTCTAGCAATTTTTTTTAAGAATGGCTCGAATGTGAGTTCCATAACTTTGAAAAGGATTTAATATTTTCAGTTATTCACATTTTTTTGAAAACATCACAATTTTAAAAGCAACCTTCAAAGAGTAGGCGTATGATTATGACTTTCTTTGCTGACTGTACATAACATTAAGTAACACCCTGTAATCTGATTCTAATTTGGATTCTAAGTAATTAATTATTTCAGAAACATATATTTTTAAGCTATACGCTGTGGTCTTGAAGAGACAAAAAAATGCGATGAAAATGGATCCAAACCTGGGTTATAAGGAATGTTTCTAAGTCATTTGCAGCTTTAAAATCTCGAAAAATCAAAAGCCTTCTAATTCAAAAGATTCTAATTTGGATTCTTAGTAATTAATTATTTCAGAAACATCTATTTTTAAGCTATACGCAGTGGTCTTGAAGAGACAAAAGATGCGATGAAAATGGATCCAAACCTGGGTTATAAGGAATGTTCTAGGGTTCTAAGTCATTTGCAGCTTTAAAATCTCGAAAAATCAAAAGCATAACTGCTCCCTTCTTCGAAATATTCATTCATCCAGTATTCATTTCATTTTGACCATAGATTTATTCTTTTTTAACCTCTTTGATTTTGACCAACTAATTATAATTTCAAAGGACTGATAACTAGCTCTATTCAACTTCTCAATTTACGTACATTGCAATCACGCAGTTTTTGCACTAAGCGGGACTCCGTAGGGCCCAAAATTGATAATGGGAAAAATTGAAAATTGATATTCAAGCTCTTTCGAATGAGGAATACAAAAGTAATTGAAGGTACATTAAATCTGACTGTACATTTTATTTTCTCGCAAAAGAAATACAAATGAGAATACATATATTCAGCCATAAAATCCTGGCTAAACATTAAATTTGAAACCCTTTTTTGAGATTTGAGAATTTGTGACTTTCTAATGGGAAAAATATTGTCGGATTGACTAAGTATTTATCTCTAAAATAAAATTAAACAAAATACTTTTATTAGTAACCGTTTTTTCTGTAGATTTCTAGACATATCTATAAAATTTTGGGCTCTGCGGAGTCCCATTTAGTCGGTATTTATGCAAAAAAGTCCTTTGAAATTATAATTATTTGATCAAAATCAAAATAATACTGTATAAACAGTGAATTTACGTCTAAAAATATAAAAATATTGATGTGTATTTCGAAAAAGGAAGCAACTAGAGTTTGGTTTTTCGATATTTTAAAGCTACAAGTGACCTAGAAACAAGTTACATGACAACTGCGTATACTTTGCAGGTCTGTGATACCAATAACCGCCGCAGAACCGATGCGATACGCACCTGGTGACACACGCGGACACGATGTCGTCGACTCACGCGTTGATGATCGTCGCACACTTCGAGATCAGACCTCGTGGAACTTCACCTTCACACTAATTACCGAGAAGACGCGCCTTCGGTCTCCAAATTCCACAATGGGTCGTTTTCACTTATCCCATCAATTGCCCCGGTCATATTGTACAGTTAAGCGGGCACGTGAGCATCGTCGCCGAGGTACGCCGTATGCTTCTGCCTCCGACCGCTCGCGGTACCACTCTCTTCGACCGGGGCATTCCGCGAGAAGTAGGTGATAGCGTGTTGACCTAGTCGAGTGTGTATACCCGATATTTTATTGGAAATTGAAGCGTTACGTCTTGAAGGTTGTATAACAGGTTCCCTTGCGTTAATTTGCTACATCAACGGAGTATCTTGAGAGGAAAGATACTCGCCGAAGGAGTTTTAGATGCGCTTGGTACCTAGCGAAGATACCATGGCGGTCGGTGCTTATGTTTGCAGGTTTGAGCAACTTGTTTTTTTTTTAATTTCAATTGTAATAAAAATAGTTAATTTGTGACAACAGTTCCTTAACTTTTTGTGTACTTTAGGTCTTCCACTGCTCCTCTTTCCATTCACACTTCCTGCTTCTCTATGCATGGGTTGACCTCTGTTGGGCGATTCCATTGATCCTAATGCTGCCAAATAAATTGGTGTGGGTGCCATAACTCGCATTCATCCTTTGACAACTCAAGTACTCCTCAAGGCCACCCCTACACCAACTCCCCACTCTCTCTCTGATTTCACCCTCGTTGGAGGTTGCGTGATATGTCTTTTTATCTCGAATGTATGTCATGGCATTACTTAAAGGTTCGCGAAGTTGATGAGACCCACTGCGGACGGTCGATTGAGCGCCAAAAGTGAAATTCCACATCAAACCCACCCCCTGAAAATCTATCGCTCTGAAGTCACAACGTTTAACCGTTCAAGTCACAAGCACTTTATTCGAAATCCACGACAATGTGTGGAAATTCGTTCTATTTTGAATAAACCCACTGGCCATCAGTCCTTATACCATTTCAAAAGTAACTTTCGCTCATAAGACTTGTTGGTTCTGTCGTGATTACCATATTTATTCTTACAATAAAAAAATATATATAGGTAATGATCGAAGAAGAAAATGTGTGAAATTGCAACTGTTACAACCGAGAGTTTCCTTCTATTAAACGAGTATATGAGGCTTAGTCTGTAATTTTAAAAGAGAAGATAAAGTAAAAGTTAATTGTTAACAACAAATGCATACTGCACTAATAAAATTGTTACTAATTATAAATGCAGTTATTAAAGATAAATACATTCCACTTCCTCAAAAAAAAAATGTTTATCGTGGTATCCAAGAATACCACTAATACATCTATGTAAGAATGGTAGCTGTTCATTGTGTTCCATTTCATATGTAAATTGTATGGTAGGGAAATGGTTATTTAATTTAGCAACAACGTTATCTAAACGAATTGCTTCTGTATCAAATACCGCGAAGATATCGACCACGTATCTGAACCAGACTCTAGGGAAATACTCGAATGTATCTTTTGCTTTTTGGCCATTTTTAGATGTATTAGTTATTAGAAATAATGAAAATAAGTTAGAATTTGATACATATATGTAGGAAACAAACCGCGACTCTTAGATATATCCACAACGATTCACATCACCCTTTTCAACATAAAATGGCAAGTTTTAATTTTCTAATTCACCGTTTGTTAAGTATCCCCCCAGTAAAGAGAGGTTTGAACATGAGAAAAATGTAATTATGGAAATAGCTAAGAATAACGGTTACTCAGTCCATTTAATATGTACATTAATAAAAAAGCACACAATTTTCAGTCTACCCGTTTATTAATTTTTGTACGTAAAGTCTTGCAAACCTCGTCAGTTATTTTTTAAGTCATCTCCCTTACCTTTGTGCATCCATGTATGTGTTGCTACTGCATATATTATTTTCTGTTTTAGGTTACAATATTCAAAATATTAAATACACCTTAAGAAAGTACCTACCGTTAATCATATTTCCCGGTATCACCAGAAAATGCATTTTATTACTATTAGTTAGAGTTGGCCGAAATGTGCTGCGGGACATAGGCGTACGCATCATAATATAATATATATAATAAAGTAATTCATATTACATGTAGTAAAAAAAAGCAATAAATTCACCTTTATTACTATATATGTTTGTAAAACGTACCCTCTTAATTAGATTGACGACGTAGCTTGGTTAACACGAACTGGAGAGGATTCAAAAAAAACTTTATAGCATCAGATAAATTTCAATAGTTGTCTTCTAGACAACTTTTTCTGTCTGTCCGCTGTGCTGAACATATATGCCTATACAGGCCTCATTTATTGCGTCACCTATAGCTTGTAGCAGCGAATTTACTTCGTCCACTATTTGTAGTGAATCCGCTAACGACAACGCACTGTTTTGTTCACAAAACATGTAGGGAAGTTTGGTTATTTTGGTATGTTCTGTATTTTCTAATCCACTTTAGTAAGTCACTGCGTAAAGTTGGTAGATAGAGAACATAACGTTGTGCGACCTAGTAATAGCGTTTCTGGAACGTACTTGTTTCAGAACCCACGAAATGGTTGTTTATTGAGTACATCACAGGTATTTGGCATTAAAAGTAAGTGGAACATAAACTCTCTCTCAAGGTTCTCAAGGGTATCCCCTCTTTTATATTTTTATAGTTTCACACTAATTACGTGATGGCTACAATCGCGTTTGTCCCTACACAGCAGTTTTTTTTACAGCCTCTAGACATTACGGTTGCGCCATCATACAAAAATATTCGAAATCGTCGATGAATGTATTCATTTTGTCAGCAAATGGTAGTCTTTAGGCGTTTGCACGTGTGACATGTTATTACTAAGGCAATACTGACACCAACGACATAAACACCTCGAACACACTAATAATAATGAAACGAGTGGTCAATGACCCGCCCGCCGCGCGCCGCTGTTTTGCGTCACGATCGGCCAACCCTACTGATAGTGATTAACCTTATTTTTAAACTTCTAAGAAGTACTCTAACCGGAATTTGTTTAAGAAAACACACCACGAAATTCCCAAATACCAAAAAATTTGGGCCATCCCGAACGCATAAGGAATTTAGGTAACTAGTACACTTTCTTTCTCAAGTAAATATTGATATTCAAAATCGGCAAATTTGTATTCTTGAAATATAGCAAGTAAAACAAGCATAGCGTACTAATTACTATTTGCGGTTGACCTGGGGCGTGATAATGAAAAAGGTATTTGTATTCCATCCTCAAAAGGCACTTTTCTAACGAATATAATTTTTGTACCATTTTGTAACCTTAAAGAAATGGCTGTAAAACGTGGAATATCCCGTAGGGACTAATCTGGCGTTACCTTGCTAATTAAGACATTAGATAACAGCACACAGTTTTTATTTACTCTTATAGTTTATTTACATTCTAAACATTCTTAGTTTTTAATTTTATGATCCTATTACACTCAACATGACAATACCTAACTCCAAATTTCCGAACTCACGATATTTCCAACTTTCTCACGCATTCCGCTTTCTTCACATAACCCTTGTCTGATTGGTTGACGACAAAAAACCGAAATTTGAAATAAAAATAAAAATGGATTGTTATCACATTTCGTGTAATAATGGTCCCCTCTAACCAAAAGTTCTTTGTACAAAATAAAAACACTTCTTACTCGTCCTTTATTGTGTCATCCGTCCACTCAATTTTCTCTTTTTTATTAACTTTTAAACCACAATTTAAAAGTATAAAAATAATAAATGGATTGCTACTCTTTTCTTGCAAATAAACAGTACAATAATTTTATTATTTTATAGTTTTCTTAAAAATACATATTTTCCCATATTTTCATTTCAGTTTGAAATTATTATAGGTTACGTCAACAAAATTCAAAAAACAACCTTTACTTAAATACAAAAAACCTCATCTCCCCCCTTTGCACCTAATTTTGTTGTTTAGAAAAACGTTCTTTTACATAACATTGTAATACATTTCATAAAAACCTCGAAAAAAAAAAAAAAAAAAAAAATTTCAAAAATGGGCCCAAAAACCCTGCGCCAGCAGTTCGGTAATCCCCGGGTGACGAGAGTTCGGAAATGTGGAAGTCTGCGGAAAGTAAAAGTTCGGAAATGTGGATGTTGTTATATAATTGCGTATTATGGAAATGTTAGCAGTTGTAGGCAACCATGCATACAAACAGGTGCATTGACGGTTATCGCCACATGAACTTAGGGGAATACAAAACCTAACCAAAACCAAAACGTCATTTTTATCAAATTCAGGATCCGAACAAGCGTGTTTGTTTTCAAAGATAAATCGTTTATTTAAATCGACGGTTTAAATTGTCGGGCGATAAACCGTAAAAGCCCTTTTCAAAAATGTGTACCCCCAATCAAATAGTCGTCGACATATTTTCCCCCTTTCAGGAATACATTAATTCCGAACAAGACGTTAGAGAGGTAAAAAAAATTCGATATCTACATGAACCGTTAAAACTGCGTTGTACTTTTTTTGTTTGCAGGAAATCCGGAAAATAATGAAAGACATAGAAAAACCGCTGAGAGAAATAATAACCGTCCTGCAAGTGATACACCACGAACAGAACAACGGCAAAAGTAACGAACATTTTTAAATAATTAGAATTCGTAACATTAACAACCCACGCGTTAAAAAAGAACCGCCCCTTACTTACTATATCCCGTTACTGATTATAATAATCAATTCAAAAATCTATTCGTTTTCCAGTGGGCGAGGCCTGCATGAGGGCGAGGGACATTTTCGAGGAGGTACGGCAAGGCTACGACGCCCTAGACAAAATCGTGCCGCCGGGCCAGTATTACAGGTATAACGATCACTGGCGCTTCGCCACGCAGCGTCTGTGTTTCCTGGCCGCTCTCATAGTCTTCTTGGAAAAGGGGATCCTCATTAACAAGGAAACGGCAGCTCAAATACTAGGAGGTAGGGCTTTGTAATCCTTCAATAACCGCAAACAAAATTCTGTGAATCTTCATTTAAAATCTTTTTAAAACGGAGGAAGAAATATCATTTGACATAGCGAAGTGATTCCAGATAACATTCAACTGTCTTGTTGTAAGACATTCAACTGTCTGTCCAATATTCCATGGCACACTTGACTCGTCTAGCGGCTCTCAAACTTTTTTTGATATCTTTGATATTTTGCTCAACTGTGAGATCGTATAGAAAGAAACACCTTGTATAATTTTTATTAATATTTTGAATATGGGGATTTTGAGGAGTGTTTTTTAATGGTACTGCATTTTAAAAGTGGCGGTAGGGTCAAAAGAACCGGTTTTCGATACCCTAAGACAAAAAAAAAGTTTGATTGTCTTGAAAAATGAATATTTTATGGGTTTTTACGGATTTTTGGAAAAAAAATGATAGACATAAGTGGTAGGATTTTTGAAAATTTTCATTGTTAACCAAAAAAAAAAAAAAAAGACAACCTTATGGTATTTTTTCAATGGAACACTCACAATGTTTGCTTGTCACTTTTTTGAAATCAACTTAATTTCCACATTCCAAAAATATATAATATGATTATGTTTGGACCAGCCATATTTTAATTATTTCACTAAATAATTTCATCTACTTAGCCATGCTTGGCGATTAGAAATAAAAAAGTGTAGTTTTATCGCACTGGCCATGGATCACTCTGGAAACAATTACTTTTAGTAATTCATTTGTTTTGTTTTCCATGGCCAATGCGATAAAACTTCACTTTTCTATTTCGAATCGCCAGGCAGTAACTAGACGGAATAATTTAAAGTGAAATAACTCAAAAACAGCTGGTCCAAACATTGACATGTTATATATTTTTGGAAGTTGGAAATTAGGTTGATTTCAAAAATGTAACAATATATAGGGTGTTCCATTTATAAAATAACTTGAGTATACCGTAATCTTTTGTTTTTTTGGTTGACTGAAATTTTCCAAGAAAAATCTTGCAATTTTGTACCTACCATTTTTCTATCTCAACTTTTTAAAGAGGTGGCAATTTATTCTAAAAAACTGTACATGAATAAAAGTAGACACCCTGTATGTGTATATTTCATTTTTAGTCGACAATAAATGCAATATCCACCTGGACTTAGAGGACTACCTGATGGGACTGTTAAATTTGGCGTCAGAGCTGGTAATTTTTCAAATTTTAATTTTTTTAGAACCCAACCTGATTTCCTCTAACTTTCCTTATGATTTTCTTACTATAACGCGAGATATCGGTCGATAATTCGTGTATATTTTAGGCGCGATATGCGGTGAACGCCGTGACCTACGGCGACTACCAGAAACCCCTGCAGATCTCCAAGTTCGTGGCCGAACTGAATGCGGGCTTCCGGCTGCTCAACCTCAAGAACGACTCGTTGCGAAAGAGGTTCGACGCGCTCAAGTACGATGTGAAGAAGATAGAGGAAGTCGTGTACGATCTGTCGATAAGAGGGCTGACGCAGGGTTCGTGCCCGGCGGAGCCCACAAATTAACATTTATTCAGTGTGTAAACGTTAGGATCTTTTATTACTTTTTTAGGAGTAGTCGTGTTGATTTTTTACAGTCCCATTCATTCCCAGTGTATTTTTTGTACAACTAGCGATTTATTAAAATGAACGAAGCGGGTTTAAAGGAATTTGTAGGCTTTGAGTGCGTCCACAAAGTGTAGCCGTTTCGTTCAATTTGCTTATTTCAGGATTAATAGGTTTATATAGCCTGTAGAATTTTTAAAAACTACCGTTTTGTATCAAAATATTTTTAAAAATCAATTTTATTTATATAAAATTTTATCAGTATTGTGTTTGTATTTTAGAGTTGTAAAATAAGATATTTTTTAATTTTGGACACCCAGTTGATAGTGGCACTGAGTTCCAACCAATTTTTTTAAACTAGATTCAAGTATTGCTCACGACAAATTTAATTAATGGATTTTATACTCTGTAAAGTTGACCTTAAACGTGTGTTGGACTGAAGAAATTGAAAAACATACCAGTCCAAAACAGCTATTGATAATTTTTTTACCAGAAAAGGCAGTAGCTACATACAAAATTTATCACACAAGGTATTTGCAAACAGAAAAAGAAAAATAATCCAAATGTTTCATTTCATATATTTAAAAATAAATAAATAAAAACAAAATATCTCAGTGTTTTTGTTTTCCTAAAATTCACAATCTGGGGGGAGATCCATTTGAAAATAAAAATGTCGTGTCGAAAATTAAAAGTGTCTTGTATACAGGGTATATTATGAAATAGCCATCCAAGAAAAAGGGAAGGAAGTAAGATCTGAACTGAAGGATGAAGTAAGACTTAATTGCCACAAGTATTGGGCAAGTCCCATTCAGTGGATGGGTGAGTGATTACATGGTGGGGCGATTCGCATTTGTTGGCGATTTTGTACCCTCCCTATTTCAATGAGAACCGAGCCCTCCGCCAAGGACTGGTGTGGGCACTTGGCTCTGATTTGTGTAAAGTCTGCGTTCACATAAGTTAATCAACTTCACATTTGGGGTGTAAAATTCATTCGACATCTGGTATATTTGACCAGTGATAAAAAAATTTCTTTCTTTCAAAAATTCTCCTCTTATATTCCATCACACAAATTTTATTAACCATTTAAATGAAGTACCGTTGCGAAAGCAACAATTCAATGAGTGATTAAAAAATGGGTTGCCGCATAAACATGAAACAGACGTTTACAAAAAAAAAAAAAAAAGTATATGTTCTAAATTTATTGGCTTCTTACAAGAAAATAATAGGATCGAGAAAATATATAATAAAACACTAAAAGTGAATAGCTACAAGAAAATATGTGCGACTCATAACGTATCGTACAATTATATATAATAAAAATTTATGGAATAATATAATGCATCAATTATTTTCAATTTGGCTTTGCTTATCCAATAAAAACAACTCTCAGCACATTTACATACAAATTGTGGCTTTTGACCTTTGCAGATTGTTAAAACAGTGAGTGGAAGTGATGACGGTTAGCGATAATCTATTGGACAGTCTTTGGTTCACTCACTGTTTTACAATTTGCTAAGATCAAGGAAAGCCATCTAAAAATAACTAATAATATTAATAATGCAGTCAATTCGGAAAAAAAATACAATTTTTAAAATACATCTCGACAATAAACTCACATATTTAAAGTGGTAATGCAGAAAACCCGTAAAAATACTATTTGTCATCAAATCTCAAAATCGGTATTTTATATTCGTGGTAAATAAAAAAATTTTTTACTTGAAATCCTCAAATACGAAATCATGAAATATGAGTTCAAAGTTTTTGCATTCACCTCTGGAATAAAAAAAATTACGAGATCACGTTATTCACATTCTGATTCTGTTCCTTCTCCATTTCCTGTTGTTCCCGCTCTTTAAGAGTAAGGTAAATCATCAGAGATGCCTATAAATAACAATGTAATATGATGAGGAATATTGTGGTAGATGGATTGGATGACGAGGTCCGATAGAATTGCCAGTTTAGTCACTGGACCTCACGCCTATAGATTTTTTCCTGTGGGGTTATCTTAAATCTAAAAAACTTACATATGAATCAATGGCGGCGTACTTCAACTGACCCTTGGACAGGGGAACCACATGCCACCTACTCATTCTCACTTTTTTATCCTTGTTTATCTTCATATTAAGCTAAAAAAAATATCAACTTCACAAAACACTCTAAAACTGCATCTGCGGCAACTTACGGTATAATCGACCAATTTTTCTAAGCTCCACCGTTGTTTGACGGGAAGAATGGAATTGGCCATTACTCCCAGATCGATACAGTTCTCGATGAGTCGGTCCACGTCGAAACCGGTAAAATCCCTTGCCAACTTTCGGACATCACTGAAAAACGCCAGTCAACGAGAAATATTTTGAGGAGCACTTACAAATACTTCTTGATATTGTTGCCTGTTAGCCGTACTTTGGGATGAGCCAAGAATTCGCTTAGGCCCTTCGGAAGGTTCCGCAATTTGCTGACGTGTAGAATATAGCATGTATTTAAGTCGGGACTTATTTGTATTACCGCAGTTTTGCCAGGTCCTGTTTCGAAACTGAAGCTCCACTCCATGTCAAACCCCACTACCATTAAGTCGTCCGTTTTCTTTGCTCTCTCCCTAAGAAAAAAGACAACTATATAAAACACAATGCATAGGAAAAAGTATACTTACAGCAAATTATCACATTGTATGGCACAATCGATTAATTCAGTATGATATTTCAATATTCCTTTGTACTGTATGAACGGTCTGTTCTCCCAAGCTTCTTTTTCCAACTTGAGCTTTTTCTAAAATCGTGAGCCAACTTTAGACCTTTCCTATGAATAAATTTTGCAATTTCGAATCACAAACTTACGTACCGCTTGTTCCTCTTTTTCAGCTGCTGATACCCTCGAACGTAGTTTCATTCCAGTTGCTGAAACCTCCATTTTCGTAATTATTTCGCTCAGATATTTTTCATTTTCCCGATAAGATATAACTGTACGCAACCGTTCGGAATCAAAACTATTAACCTAGAATATATTTTCCCGCTTTTTTTATTTCAATCAAAGAAAAAGAACGATAGATGGCACACCATCACAGAACATACAGCGAGTGAGATGTGAGCATTTCAGGCGCATAGTTCTAATTCTAAAATGAATTTGTGCAACCGTCCAAATTCCATATTTTGCCAAATAAAATACGTGTTGAAAACTCAGTTAAAATACATACAGTGTCCGTATTCTCGCCATAAGATACAAGTCTGTGATTACGTCACGAAAAGACCGTGACACCCTTCCTATTTATTAATCCCTGGGCATTCTCTTAGGGGTTATTTGGTGATGCTACAGTTGCACAAAACAACATTTATTTAGTACACTAATGCTAAAATTGTTACAGTGTTCTCATTTTTCACAATTCTGCATTTATCTTCACGATTTTGAGTTCAGACTGTGACAATATAGTAATTTTTCATACCGATCTTAGAAAAAGTTAAAAATTTGATACTATAATCGATTACTAATGATTGTTTGGAATGCCATGGAAATGTCAGTACTGACATATTGAAAAAAATATAAACCGCAAAAAATGGATATTGCTTTAAAAGACTTAAAACCATTGAAAGCAATAATTCATGGCCCTCCAGCCGCCGGAAAAACGAGACTGGCCAACAGGCTGTGCAACGAATATGGCGCTAAGTACATTACTGTTAAAACGATGATAGAAGAAACACTAGAAGAGCTGGTATGTTTTTGACTTACGTATTCTCTTTGCACCTAGCTTCATAGGGTCTAACGGTACCTCTCTACTCAATTTTTAATTTAAAGCCGAGGAAAAAAAACGTATTTGTTTTATCTTCTCAGAGAGATAACATCGCCCGCGAACAAGAGAGGCTGGAACTGAAGGCAGTCAAGAACGAGAAAGGCGAGAAAGAAGACGTGGAGGAAGAGGAACAAGAAGAGGAGGAGGAGGAGGACGAACTGGGGGAGGAAGAGGAAGGCGGGGGCATCATCGAGGAATGGCAGGAACAGATCAAGTACATCACGGTGACAATGAACCAGACGGCAGACGGAAAGCTGCCGGACGAATACGTGGTGCGCTTGATGAAGACCTATTTGAGCAAGGAGTTCTGCCGCACCCGCGGCTACGTCCTGGACGGCTATCCGAAGACCACCGAACAGGTGTTTCAGACACGCCTTTCATATTATTTTTTCGACCGAACAATCAAAATGAAACAAACAACTGATCGGAATCTTGCGTTCTAGGCGAGGGAGATATTCGGACAGGCGGCGGAGATACCGCAAATGGGGGAAGGCGGCGAGGGAGGGGTCGTACCGGCGGCCGGCTTGCCCGGGGAGGGCATGGGCGGCGAGGACCAGATAGTACCGATGCTGAGCACCTCCGAAGATAAGATAATGCCCGATTTCGTGATCAGCCTCCAGGCGTCCGACGAGTTCCTCTGCCAGCGCGTCATGCGGCTGCCTCAGAGAGTGATTCAGGTAGGCAAAGGGTGTGAACAACGACAGGGGCACCTCAAGGTAGCGTACTTGGCCCCTTGCTTCTTCATCTTCTAGTTCATACAAAAACTCTATAAAAACAATATGACAAACTAAGGCAAGACGAAAGACGAAGACCATGAGCAGTGTATTCAGGCTTCCTTTTGGACTTTGCGCATTGTCTAAATGCAACGGGATGCGGAAACAATTGTGCGTAAGATTTTCTGGTTATTCCGTGTTTTACGCTTATAACACAGCCACACAAAAAAAAGTTCTGTGCAGCGAGCATGAGGGTATGGAATCGATAGATTTGTTAACGCTGATTACGAATCCGAAGACGAAAAATTGATCTATAGTCATAGAAAAAAAGAACTCTCAAAAAAAAAAACCCATTAAAAAAAGTAATAAAAAAAAAAAAAATATATATAAAATAAAAATTTTAAAAAAAATTAATTAAAAAAAAAAAATAATATAAAAAATAAATATAATATAATAAAAATAATAAAAAAAATTAAAAAAAAAAAATATATAGAGTTGCCACCTCCATGAAAATGACCCGGAGACTCCGGGTTTCCACGAAGTGTCTCCGGGCTCCGGGTTTCTTACGATATTCTCCGGGTCAGCTTTGAAATTGAAATTTGTATTTATAAATTTATATAATTGTGAATATATAATAGTTTCATGTATATGTCGTTTAAAATATAGATTATTTGTTTGAATTCTGGCGCGTTTATGTCTCTAGAGGGGAGTATCGGTACATAGTGCAATCTAGAGACAACCAAACCAAGTGAATCTCTACAAAAATTTGTGCCGAATTCAAATATTGCGCCCTGCTTTACCCCCCCCCCCCTCTGCCGCGGACACCAATCTCCGGGTCAGCGGTCTCTCTGAGGTTGCAACTCTATCTATAGTGTCAATTTTTCAGGGCCGGCCCATCAAGGGGCCCGCGGGGGTTTTTCCTAAGTCCGACCCTTTTGATGCTCGTGACCAGAGAAACAGAGTTGGTAGAATCCTGTAGCACTGAGAAGTTGGTAGAGATCACGGACAAGGTCATTCATCCATCTCCATGCATTCAGCAATCATTCTCAAAACCCTAAAGCGATTGAACATCTCAATTTTAAACCACTAATCATATTTTTTTGGGAAGGGTGAATACATCGTGATATGTCACCCAGAAGGGGTGAGAACGAAATGTGGGAACCAAGTGAACCGAATGTGGGAACCATAAATGGGATGTATTCACATTTCCCAAAAAAATACTCGTATATTCAATTTTCAAGGTTTAAAATTGAGATGTTCAATCGCTTTGGGGTTTCCAGATTTTTTTTCCAGAATGATTGCTGAGTGCATGGAGATGTGAATGACGTGTGTCCACGTATGTGAATGACCTTGTCCGTGATCTCTACCAACTTCTCAGTGCTACAGGACTCTACCAACTCTGTTTCTCTGGTCACCAGCATCAAAAGGGCCGGACTTAGGAAAATCCCCCCGCGGGCCCCTTAACGGGCCGGCCCTGAAAAATTGACACGATAGATTTTTCACAATTTTTCGTCTTCGGATTCGTAATCAGCGTTAAAAAAAATCTGTCGATTCCATACCCTCATGCTCGCTGCACAGAACTTTTTTTTGTTTTGTGTGGCTGTGTAATTAGCGTCCGGAAAGTTGGTTATGTCGGCACTATACAACTCTATGATTACATTATGAATCATTTTTCTAAGCGCGTTTTAATACCTACGCTACCGACCGTGCCTGGTAACACGCACTGGGACTTCGGTTATTCTGCCGCACCCTGTATTTTCAATACTAATAACACGTTCCGTGCACAAAATTTTAGGGTACCCACTACGACGAGAAGAACATGCTGCGGAGATTGGCCGAATTCAGGGCCGCCAACACGGATGAGAACACGATGCTGAAGTTCTTCGACGAGGCGGAGATCCACCCCATCCTGATAAACTTGGTGGACGACGAAACGGACAACGAGGTGGACTTCGACTGCATCTACACCATGATCACGGACATACTCGGGCCGCCGATACCCGGCCTGGGGCTCTCCCCCGAAGAGCTGGAGGAGTTGCGGCGGTTGGAGGCGGAAAAAATGCGGCTCATGATGCGGGAGTACCAAATCGAGAGGAAGGTGAAGTTTTCCTTAATAGTTCAGTAATAGCCGATATGGTTAGATCAGGAGAATATCGTGGTAAATACCTCAATGAAACTCTCGTTTTCATCGCTTTGTACCTTTGTTTTAAGATGAAGGAGGAGAAGGCGATGAGGGAATACCAGGACAAGATGGAGAGGTGGGCGGTGACCATGGAGAAGCTCCAGATGGAGGAGGAGAAGATCCTGGCGGCTCAGAGCGAACCGCTGAGGTTCTACCTCATGAAGAACGTGTTCCCCACACTGACTCAGGGCCTGATCGAGGTGGCTCGAGTGAAACCGGACGATCCCGTGGATTACTTGGCAGAGTACCTCTTCAGGGAGAATCCCGAGGGGAAGATGTTCGATCCGGCATATACGCGTGACGGAGAAAGATTGCTGAAGCAGTATGAGAAAGATGTGGCCCCCACGGTTGCCAAAAATTTCGTCGACGATACGTGAGCTTTATATGCAAGACTGTCTCCGTTTAAACTGGTCTGTCCGGAAAGTCTTTGTGCATAAAAACGGTGCAGTGTTAAGTTGGACCGTATCACCTCTGAATTCACAAGATGTCTATTTTTATCTAGGCACAAATCCTTGTAATGCCCGTTTTTCAAGATGATTGATTAAACATTTTGTTTTAAAGGGCATCGAAATAAAAAAAACTAGTTTTTTTATACAACACCTGGTACAAAAAGAGCTTACTACAGTTAGGTTAAAGGCAAATTTAAGTCTTTCTACTGTGACAATGGAAAACAAAATTTTTCACATTATTTTAAAGAAGGAATCAAAATATCGTTTTGTAATTCTGCATGCATATTTATTCACTCTAAGAGTACAAAAATATGTTTTCTTTAACTTTTACATAGGTTTTTTTTGGTCACACGAATATTTTCAAAAAAACATAAACTCGTAACTATTAAACATAACTTTGTAACTCGATAGAACATCTGACAAGTATAAAAAAAAGGCAAATTATTAAAAGTCGCTAAAACCCTGAAAAAAGGGAAAAATAACAAAACGGCGGCCGTTTAAGAATAAAACATTTTTGAGGTCGGAAAATCGGAAAATTCGTCAAACGTATCTTTTTTATTTTGGCGGGGCTATGTGTACAATAACAGTAAAATTAAATACATACATAAATGTATACATTAAATTTAAAATTCAAAGCAATCGGTTGAACCGTTTTTCTTAAATCATGTCAACCAGGTCAAAAACCATGGTTTCGAGAAAATTGAGTTTAAAAAAAGAATCATGTCCAAAAGAAGGTGGGACATGGATAAGATCCAAACACGGCAAAGCCTCAAAAATGCTCGAGACTCCTCTCTTTATACTTTCACTCTATATCGCTCTAAAAGTACTCATATTGAAAACTTGTTTTTGATAGTACCTATTTACTTAAAAAAAAAAAAAAAAGATTTTTTGTTCAAGGTAGAAACACCCCTTATATGATTCCAGATGCCATTCCATTCAGCTTTCAATATAACTCCACGGCACACTTGACTTGAAAAAATTGTGAAGTAGTCATAATAAGTTTTGGGGGAATAAAAAAATTATAGCAGGCCATGGGACTGCACCTTGAAAGCGTCGCGACGATGGAATCAGGGGAAGCAGTTTTCAACGCCGTTTAAAACAAAAAAAGATTTTCAATCAGTTATCTTAAAAAATGAGGGTTATACCGATTTGTATATAAATAAGAGTAGACACCCGTATGTTACATCTTGTATAACAAATTACATAAAATACTTTAAAATGGTACCAAACGCTTGTAGAAAATTTTATAGCAAAAGAATGAACAAATTATGCACAATCGACTTTTCTAACAGGTTAAATGGTATTAGATTTTTAAAAACGATTAATTACAAAAAATAAAAATATCCGCAAAAACCAAAAGTTGCACACATTACGTATAAACTACTTTAATCGCTTACCATTACTACTTACGTCAAAGCCAGTGACGACTCGTTGGACCTTCGAGCCGGATTTTCCTTAACGCGACCAGAGGGGAGATTACCGATGAATAAATAACACCAGATCATCAATAATACATTTTATTGTTATCATGAAATAACTATCCTATACATTATTAGAATAATACATTAGGTATTAATATAAATAATTTATTACCACTTTAACGCCGACCTGGGCAGCTCTAACTATACTTTAAGCTGTTCTAAGACTACTTAAAACTAAAAAAAAATCTCCGCACCTCCGAATCAGAGCGCACCGTCTGTTTCGGGGCACAACAGCCTCCTTTATCCTTAAGTAAGTAAATATCACTCGTCCTCGTAATACTATATATAAATATATGTATATATGTATACAGTGTGGCCCACTCAAAATCGCAACGCCCCTGTATACGTTAATTAATATCTGGTCAACGTCAAAGTAGGAAAACCCTTCGCACTATCCAAATTTGAATGTTACCTAACGGACATACAGGGCGTAGCGATCTTACAGCCGGCCACGCCGTACTAGTCAAGGGTCTAACTGAACGCTGTACATAAAAAAAAATAAGCCCTTATCTCAATGGAAGAAGTTATTATTCACTCGCCGTTTTGCGGGAACATCTTAGATATGACTAATCACAGTAAAATATATTACTATAACTAACGGGTTGGACACCCCTCTCCTTCCTGTTCCCTCAGATATAGTGTATTTAAACTGTGCCAAACTTGAACAAAAACAGTGAGTTAACGCCCCCGTTTAAGCCGTGAGTAACCGGCAATATATTTAACAACTTAGAAGGACGCCAAGCCGATCGATTGACGCTTAGAACTCAGAGCTAGAAGGGTTCATCTCCTGCGGAGCTCCGTCCTCCAATCCCGATGCAACCCTGTCGTTTTACGTTTATCTCGTTCGGAATTCTTGTCCTCCAATTCGAGCGCATTTTACACCCCATTTTGAGCTACAGATACATAAATTTTCCTTATAGTTTTTTCCTATAAAACGTCTACAAAACACGTTATTTTTCAAAAATATATCCAAATTGGTGAGTTTTCGAGGGTATTTTACTCTATTCCATTCCATTTTACTTCATACATTAAATATAATATGGGTGAGACTATCCCTTTAGTCTACCGAGGTAAAAGAGGTAGGGATTAAGGGAGGAGTGCTCGTATTTGCAATTCCTTTTGAAATAGGTGGTGTATCTGAACCGCCCGCTTTTTGGAGACACCCTATAAAAACTCCTGATCAACTTGCGTCCTTTCGCTTGCGCTTAAACGAGAACGCTAACGTTAAGGCAAAACTCTGAGGAAAAACCTCCTGGGTACAGAACTTTTTCCCGATTTTTGCAATGTTACTAGCGCACTACCAGTTTATTTACAGTTACGTACGATACAGTTCTTATTTACATTGTTTCAACAATCAAACTTTTCATATTTCGCCGATTAGCGAAATTGGTACGAATACGCAACAATTAGAACTTGCGCGGTAAACGATGACTCATTTACCTACTTGATTTCTAACCATAAAGATCGCCAGAAGGGCGTGAACTAGTAACATCAAAGAACGAGGCGGTACGTGTTAAAAAAAACCTGGTGGATATCGAACGTATTAAAAATTGTGTGTTAGCTTTGTGCTCCTAAGACGCCTCGTTTAAAAAATCCACTAGAGTATGACGGGCAAAAATTTCACAAAAAATGTTTTCGTTACAACCTTCCATAAATCAAGGCTAGCTTTGCATAAAAAAAGAACAAAACACATTTTTCATGGACCACTGGTAGCTGCAAATGTAATAATAATTTTAAAATATGTTAAAAAACACAGGTTTAGCGAGAAATATTTGCCCCTCATACATATACGTAATTGCTGTTAGATACTTTAAAAACTGATATTAAAAAACATTTTACATAGAAGTTACAAGAGTTACAACAGGCTATAGAATTAAAACGAAAACGTATTGGCCAACTATGTTAAAAAGGTACGATTTTGTGGTATAAATATATATATTATTATTACTAAGTATTTGCTATTTTATTCTATACTAGATTTAAGAATTCCAACAAATGTTTGTGGTCCAAACAAAAGGGAATAATTTAAATGCAATAATTTACAACTTACGAGAAATCATTATTAACGATCGATGCTTAAATCCAGTACCTACTACAGTCTTTAACAGAATTTAACGCTATTTAAAATACATATGTCAGGTTGACCAACATTGAAAATTGAAGACAACACATCAAACCGGTCTTTTTTCCATCGAGGTTATGTTTAAGGCAAAAACCTAAGTAATACAAAAGACCGACCTGATTCTATTTTAGGATGTACGCATAGTAAAAGAGCAAAAACAATCTAAGATAAAATAAGATTAATACCTATACCGAAAATTGCCTAGTTGCTTTGTCAACAGACTCATCATCTCACATTCATCCGCACTTTTGCTAGGCGTACACCCCCTTAAAACACTAGAGAAGACTAACAGACAGGATACAATAATAGTACAGGTAAGATGACTAACAAACTAGATAAAGACTAAGCCGTAACATCGAGAATTGAGAGAAGAGTATAAAAGGCGACTTGTACTCCCGCTCCCCTTAGGACTTGAGGAGTTTGTTGGCACGCTGGTTGGCCACTGCTATGCGCGTTTCGTTGCTCTCACCCTAACCAACAGATTAATAACCAGTGTGCCCCATCACATATAAATTCACTACCTGCCATCTGACCCGTTCCCAGCGATTTATTTATAGTACGTTTCATTTGTTTTTCGCGTTTGTTTGATTCGTTTTCAACCTTTGTTCGTGCCGTTAACATAAATGAACAGCTATTAATTCGCTGTGTGACAAATGTTTATTGTCGATTCGTTGACGGGCACGGAACGCCGATTCTACGTTCATTAAAACGGCAATGTAGAATGTCTAATGCCCAAGGTAAAGCATAGAGTAAATTATGTGGCATACAACACCCATGCAAGTTATTGAGATCTTATGCGACAATTTTGTTCGAACTGGATAACAAAGATATTTCGCGAGCATTCTAGTTCTCAATATGCCATACTGTGTATTTATAACATCATAACAATAAATGGTTTAATGCCCATGATAAGTCATCGAGCGGATTATGTGCCATACAGCACCCATACAAGTTATTGAGATTTTATGCGACGAATTTGTTCGAACAGGATAATAAACAAAGATATTTTGCGAGCATTCTAATTCTCAATACGCCATACTGTATATTATAACATCATAATAAATGGTCTAATGCCCAAGGTAAATCATCGAGGTTATGTGCCATACAGCACCCATACAAGTTATTGAGGTCTTATGCGACGAATTTGTTGGAATTGGATAATCTTCGAAGATATTTCGCGAGTGTTCCGATTCTTAATATGCCATACTGTATATTATAACATCATAACAATGAATGACGTTTTCCTCAAGCTAATAACTTAAGATCTCACTAATCTATATGGTCGTGGTATGTCGCAGTACTTGCTCGAACAAACATTAATTAAGAACTATTAGGTCGTATTAATAAATACTATTAGTGAAAATTTCTCCAACAACGAACAATAGTAGTGATGTTTCGTGTCCGCCAGCTAATGGGGATACTCTCTCACAAGCGCAAGTAATTTCGGCAAAAATTATCGGATTAGATTGGTTTATGTATATACGAAGCAGAGATGGGCACGGATCAGATGCGCTAAAAGAGTCTGTAATAAATTTAGTGTTTTTGTGTTTTGTGTCTACTTGAGAAGGTCGTGGGCCCGCTGATTCGCCACCTCTATCCTCGTTGCGTTGGACTCGCCCTGTTTGTTTCATCGAACGGCAAGGGCGACGCAGTGTACAGAATTGTTGTTGTTGTTGTTGTTGTTGTGTCGTGGAGTGAACGGGTTGCAATGTAAAATAAAACAACATCGAGATTATTAAAAGTCCAAGCATAAATTATATTAAATTAGAAACACATTCGGATTTTGTGTGAGGGCTCCGCCAACCATCCAGGAAGGCCAAATAGAATCCCCATTGAAGAAGGAAATGTGCAAATTATTAAACAGAATTTACAAAATAGATATTGACACAAAACTATTTTATCGACATGAAAAATGATTGTATATTAGACCTTCCTAGACAGTAGTGAGTTGCATATTTAAAGCTTTTTGAAAAAAATTAAAACGGAAACAAGGTGTATAAAATAAATTGTTAGGATAATCAATAGAAAACTTGCTTCGATTATATGAATTATGTAATTTGTTAATTTGTTTTTCGTATAAACAAGATATGAGTATTTACACATTATTTTGAGTTACATTAAAATAATATTAAGAGCAATGTATACATTTATAATATTTTAACAACTAGCGACACATACAATGTTTGTAATAATTTGACTTATTTTATTTCACGCTGTTTGTTATATAATATTAAAAATTTATAATCGCGAATGTTAGGACAGCAAGTTTTCTGAATATTATGTGCAAATTGAACAACTACATATCGTGGTGCCATATGCATTCAAAAAGCTTAGAGAAATTATCATTTTAAAAGTATTAACAGCATAAGGTGAAAAAGTTATCAAAAACGCTGTAATATTTTAAAATAGATGAAACAAGCTGAAATGGTAAGATATTTAAAACTGCATGTTTATCGAATTAGAAATCTTCAATTCAAGTATATCTAAGGACTCTCTATGTATGAAAAATTAGTCACTGAAATGGTATGGTTCAACAAAACTTTACAGAAATGTTCCAAGACAAACTGCAGTCTTGGGAAAGATACTTTCTAATGACTCAAGAAAAAGTATTTTAAACAAGATTTGGCATTATTTTAGATAATTTAACTTACTTTTAAGATATTTTTAAAAATGGCAGCACCATTTGACACTAATAAATATTTGAAAAAGTTCAAACAGGGAGAATAACATTATAACAGAGCGTTTACGAACTTAAAAAAAAAATTCAGTGGAGGTAAAGGAGGAGAATAATAAATTTGATTGTATGAACACAAATTGTCGTTGTAAAAGTGGCACAATATAAACCGTTTGGCGGTGACTGATTTAATCTTGGGGAAAACAGCAGGTCTGTACTTGACCTAGGCCACTGCAGATTTGCGTGCACCATCACTTCATTCCAACGTTTCTATAACATTTCTATGCCTTTCTTATAGAACGATTTGTCCAACCCTTCAAAATACGCTACAGTTTCGGCGATCATCTCCTCATTGGAGCCATATCTTTTACCGGCGAGCATTTTTTTTTAGATTTGCGAACAAGTAGTAGTCGCTGGGGGCTAAATCTGAAGAATGCGATGGATGTGGAAACAATTCGAAGTACAATCCGTTTAATTTTGCCACTGTTCCAATCGACGTGTAACATGGTGCATTGTCTTGGTGAACGAGCATTGATATTGATCCTTTTTCTCTTTTCAAGGGGGCTAAATTTGGAGAATACGATGGATTTGGAAGCAATTCGAAGTGAAATTCACGTAATTTTGCCACTGTTCCAATCGACTTGTAACATGGTGCATTGTCTTGGTGAAAGAACATTGACATTGATCCTTTCAATATGATGAATATTATACCATGCGCATCCCAAAATACGGACGTCATAACCTTCCCAGCCGACCTTTTGCTTTTTTGGTGGCTTTGGACTACTTTCGCCGGTTGCTGTCCACTCAGCTGACTACCGACTTCGCTCTGGAGTGTAGTGATTGATCCATATTTCATCCATTGTCACATATCGCATGAAAATATCCTTTATTTTTTTTATTATTTCGCCTAAACAGCTCCAAACAGCACTCTAAATGCGCAACATGTTTTTTTTTTGGGCAACAGTGAGCAAACGCGGTACCCACGTTCGAACAGAGCTTTCTCACAGATAAATGTTTTGCAAAATAGTAAATACACTGCCTTCTGATATCTTTAAGGTGTCATCTATCTCACACAACTTCACTTTACGATCTTCCCAGACAATTTTGTGCACTTCTTTTATGTTTTCTGGAACAACGGACGAATTTGGGCAAATTGTCGGTGTTTGTACGGCCGCGTTTAAAATCAGAAAACCACTTCTCTACCATTTGTCTCGATGGAGCAGAGTCCGAATAACCTTCTCAAGCCATTGCTTTGCTTGAACGGTACTTTTTCCCATTAAAAATCAATGCTTTATCAATACACGAAATTCAGATTTTTCTATCGTTTTGAAAATGACAAAAGTAGCGTCATTAAAACCACTGCAACTTGTAAACTAATAGAATCTTGTACTATCTAAAAATCATATGGATTTGTCAATAGTGGCGCCATATTTATATCATCCTACGAACTTAGTGAGTAATGTAGTAATTTATATTTTGGATGTTGTAAACAATTAAAACGTTGGACATCGAAAAGCTGTGTATGTAATTCGAAATTAACCAAAATAACGTGCTGCGTAGCAGAATGCGTTAAATATGGATTATAAGCACTAGACTGCTAACAAAAATGTAATTCGTGCAACCGTGAATCTCTTACCTAGCTGTGGCATAGGTGTAATTTTACTTTTTATATTTATTTCTTTGTTAACAAATAGGTACATGTTAAACCGCGCTGTATTTTTTTTTCTTGCAGTCTGTAAACACCCTTGTGTAAAACTGTTCGGGTAAAATCCAATAAAACACGAAAAGTGACGAATATAGTCGAAGAGAAAAGTTGAAAAGCAAAACAGCGATAGTTCGCACTTTGCATATCGTACGACGTGAACGACAGACAGACACAAGAAGCGAGAGAAGCGGCGGGACCGTCGCCTTACCTTGAGATTGATGCGGTCGATCTGGCGATTCTGGTTCTCCAGCTCGGAGCCCATGTCGATGGCCATGTTGCGCAGGTTGCCTATCATCGTGTTCACCTGGCCGACGTTCTCCTCCATCTCGTCCTCGCGGGCGTCATTGGTGATGCGGCCGATGTAGCCGCCCTGGGGGCCCATGCCGTTGCGGTCGTCCATCATGCGCTGCGGCTGGTTGTTCACCACCTTGCCGTCGTCGTTGCCCTTCCATGTGCCCTCGTCCTCCTTGAACGACGAGCCCCTGCCGAGCGAAACGTTAAGAATCCAGATCGCGCCGTATTGCAAGCGGGGATGCCGCGCAGCCGAGGAATACGAATCGCGTTTCGAGTAGTGTTGCGATAATTCGAATTAAATAATTCCACTAATTCGATAGTTAATTAAAACTAACTAATTCGATTACCTAATTCGATATATCGAGATAAAAATTAGTAGTGTATGAATTATTACTACTAATTCGATAGTGAAAATAATTCGATTATTCCCAACACTAGTTTCGAGTGCGATATATGGTAGTTAGGGATGGGCGATACCGATCCGATATATCGAAGTATCGATACTTCGTTTGTAATACATCCAGTTTTTGGCATCGATAATTCTCTCGAGCGATATTCTAAAATATCGATATTTTCGTTGCGATACCGAATAAGTATCGGAAAATGTTTACCCGGTAAAAAAACGCATGTTCGCCCTGTGTTGTTAGTTGCCAAAACAATCGTACAAGAGTGAATTTCTGTTGTTTGTTGCGGGATTTTTTGCAAAAACTTCGATGAACATCAAGTAAGTATTTAACCTAACCTAACTCTCTATCTTTGCGTTAATATTGGCAAGAGTCTGTGTATACAACTCTTAACCTAACTCTCTGTACGCTTTTCTGCTAATGTTCAAATTTTTTGATATTTCAAACGGACGAATTTCAATATGCAAATGTATATTTATAATTAACCGTTTCATTCTTTAAAAGGAAACTCAGTAAAACTTAAATAAAAATGGCACCTCCGAAGAGCAAATGTTTCTTTCCACTGTCGGTACCTCTGTACCATCCGAAAAGCTCTTCTCACTGGCTGGGAGAATTATGGATGATGAAGGAAATCGTCTTACTCCTGAGCACCTTTCTCGGCGCATTTTTTAGCAACGATCTCTGAAGAAATTTGGAATTTTCACTCAAAATGACTGAAATACATTTGCAAAAAAAACTGTTATTATAACTTTATATGTGTGTTAGTTTTTGAAAAACTGTTTATAAAAAAATTGTTCCATTTTTATCAAAATGAGAAAACGCTTATTATTAGGGACAATATTTGTGATGCACAGAAAAAAGATATGTAAGCATTAATAAATAGTAATAGTAAAATGACGACGGAGGGAGTTTTCATTCAATTTTTGCCATTAAAACAGTAAAAATTGAATGAAAACAATCTTTTTCGAGAGTCAGTTTACCATTATATCTATGGTGTTTACTTTTCTTTTTTTATGTGTACGATTAATCGAAATATTTTTTTTTAATTTATGTTCTTGATCAAAACCAAAGAAATGAGTATTTTTATTTTTGTTGATATCGCTTGATGTTGAGAGAAATTTGAAGTTTTAATTTATTTCAGAATGTTTATTCCAGAGCAATTATTTTATCCTTTTTTAATGAATAATCAAAAAATAAAAATAAATCGTTCGTTAAACTTTGGATTATTTTCCTGCTCATCAAATAATTGTTTAACTTTATATTCACATTAAATTATTCTAAGTGTTCAAATTTTGGAAAATTATTCATTTGATTACAAATATATCGATTAAATTTGATAGATGTATCGATACCCGGGTATCGAATAATTCAAAATACTTGCAATACCGAGTATCGATATTTTTGCTTTCGATTCCCATCACTAATGGTAGTAGAAGGCACCACATATTACCTACTAGAGTCAGAACCAACTGGTGCTCTGTGCAACTTAACGATATTACCATCTAATTCCCCTAGAATATTACTCTGGGAACGTGGCTATATTCCCGTGACGTAATCAATAGGGTCCGGAAAGTGTGCTACAAAGCAGGGTCGGCACTATACAACTCTACGATAATTAAAGTATAAACCGTATTTTTGCCCGTGCATACGTACGCCTCTGACCGTACCTATTAACGCGCACTGGGACAATCCCGTGCGGGTCTTCGGGAAGCCTGTATGCAATTTATCCATATAGTGTAGCGAGTGTTCCGTTGTTCGATTAGTAGTAGCCCGACGCGCGACGGACGAATGGTAGAACGCCGAGTTTAAAATAATCTTATGTGTTGTGAGTGACTAACTGATAAATGTGTGCATATACATACGTATTTTGCACCGTGTACGTATTTCTTTTAGGGTTCGTGTAGTGCATATTATCTGATTTTGTGTAGATTTTTGCAATAATGTCACAGTCGTTACCATTTGTGAATAGACTGAAAAAGACGATTGAAAATTACGACGATTTTACAATAGACGGATCACACATTTTATGTATTCCTTGCAATCGTCGATATATATTTCGTAGACGCCGAGACTGTGAAAGACATTTAAATTCGAATATCCATCAACAAAATATTACTGGTACTGTTACAAAACAGGATTTTGGTTTGATTTGTGCATAATGTTTTGCTTTGCGCATATAGCTTTTCGAGGAACGTGGTCGACAATATCCACTTTATACGTTTTCTTGCCAAATATGTATCCGATTCAAGGGCGTAGCCAGTATTTATGTTGGGGGGGGGGGGGGGTGCCCAATGCAGATTAAACAAAAAAAAAAAAAAAAGGTCAGTAGTAGAGGCACACGGCAACCGCAATCCCCCGAGTATTTTGGTTTTTACTTGACCCTTTGGGGGGGGGGGGGCGATCCTGCAGATTAAACAAAAAAGCCAAAAAAAAAGTCACTGGAGGCAACGGCAACCGCATTCCCCCGAGTATTTTGGTTTTTACTTGACCCTTTGGGGGGGGCGATCGCCCCCATCGCCCCCCCCTGGCTACGCATTTGATCCGATTTGTCATTGCCTAGCAGCCATATATTGCGTGAAACATTTACAGAAGACATATTAACGTGTCATGGGAAATATTAAAGAAGACATACGCAATATATTTTTGTGGCTGACAGTGGACAAAACAACAGATTTTTGCGGTAACAAGGTCGTTAATGGTCTGATACAAATTTTAGGTGTTTCAGATATTTCGCCTCCGATATTGACAGCTAGTAAATGGGTTTTGCAAACAACGGCCAAAAGTATAGAGACAGTAGTAAAGCGTCCATTGTCCTCTGTAGATGTAAAAAATAATAATGTACTGATGTTAGTGACAACAAATAATTGTTTGTGATACAAACAACTGCGAAATTCGTGAAAATAATGTTCGTGGTGTATCCATGCGAACTATATATTTTGAATTTGCACCTTTAACATCAGTAGATGTGGAACGATCATTTCCTTCTACGACCATATGTACAGGCCAAATTGCTCACGTTTAACGAGAAGAAATGCAGAAAGGCTATGGTTGAGGCAACGTATGGTCAAGCAATGACCAAGGCAGTCGGTGTTTCTGGATGACACAAGCGATAGGTATGTAATATACATTATTAACACATTTCTACTGCTGTCTTTTTTGATCTCTCATATGCCCTTCCGTCAATCACATGACGGATTACGACTCTGACCCTACTTTGCAGCACACTTTCCAGACCCTAGTAATAATATTAACAGATAACTCCCCTAAAATATTCCTCTAGGAATGTGACGATCTTCCCGTTACGTAATCAGAGACCTATGACAAGAATACGGACGCTGTATGTAATATATAGACATCCAAACTAAAAAACTATTAAAACTAATTACTAAATTTTTTTAAATTGATTATTAGCATGTTTCAGCAGGTATTTACCGAGATCATTTGGCGAAATATGGAACAAGGTCATATCTGTCATAGTTGCACAAAGCACAATTTAATTCTAACCCTAGTATCTACATCTATTATGCGTTTCAATTGTATTGAGCCCTCACTTTGACCGTTGCTCAAAAACTGTTGGACCAAATTAAGCCATTTTTTCATATGCGATTCCTTGTACCGTTCACTATAACGTGTTAAAATAGCAAAAATGTGCCTTATGTACTTTTCAAGATATGAATTGATTATATAAAAATTGTACCGAATTTTGGGTAGGTATCGATTTCGCCTCAATAATATTTGTTATTAAAAGTAATTACTACGAACGCGTTGTAATCAGCAGATTATAAAGCAATTGGCGTATTGAAAAAACGCCAGTTTTCACGACTCACAAAACAAATGGCCTCAAAATGAGTTTTTATCAGCTTGTTTCCATCGTAACTGGTACAGACTGTAGCCAAGATCTGATTAGACTGTACGCGCAATTGAATTTCATTGAATCGGAGCGATACCAACTGCACGACGGTTGCTTTTTATAATCCACGACCGCTTTTTATAAGTTGCACAAAGGCCAGACACATAAATATCATCCGCCCGACCTATCTCCGATCTGCGATTCGGTCTGCGTATGACGCAATCGATAGTCCGCACCCCGTCTGCCCACAGTCGGGCAGATAATGCACATCTCGTGTATGCGCTGGATCGTTAATGCCCATATCAGTTCTGAACTTGCTGCTCGGTTTGCGAAGGCCAAGTCTCGAAACTCGAAAAACCAACAGGGTATTTCTAGCTTTATATAACAAACATGTCTTTAAAACGGCATACTACGACTTATGATGTTTTCGTTATTATGAAAATCACCCATAAACTACTCTGAAAATTGGATTCGCTGCGGCTGGTCGTTTGGTTACGATTCTTGGACTGAGCTTGGACGATAAGCGTACAAATGCATGTCACATTTATAGTCAAGACACGCGGGATCGATTCACAGCATGCTTTGATGCTACTTTTTTTTAATCTTACTATACTTATTAACGCCCTCGATTCTGTAGTGTACCATAAGCAGTAAGGCGTATCTAGAGTCAATTGGAACAGATAGGGGAAGAGGGCTTCTACAAGGAGTTTTCAATACTTCAGCGTTTCCTATTTAAACGCATACAAATGTGCGATATTTCGCTAACCCTATTGATATGAAGTCCACGTTGATTTGACGAAGATGTCAATTTTACGCGTTTAATTTTTCATTAGTCATTGGGGTGACAGATAGTGGTAGTATTCTATCTCTTCCTAAAGAGCAATTACTAAGAGCAAAATACTAAGAAATAATTAATAGAGTGTGGTTTTCAGTACAAGGTATAAACGGATGGCTATAATGGAGTCCTGACGAATTTTTGGCTTTGCTTTTCAAATTGGAGTCCTTGTACGACAACGACAAAAATGTTTGCAAAATGAGATAACCGTCAAGAAAACAGACACATCGTTTACCTTGAAGACGTTACGAGTATGACGTTTTTCATACAGTTAGGTTGATAACAGTAATAATTGCTGCTTAAGTGGACCAGCTTCTAGAGGTAAGCGTATTATTTTACATGCTGGAGTTGTCGATGGGTTTGTTCCTGATGCTCTTTTATTATCAGCCAAAAACATTAAATAGCCATGCGCTGATTATCATGAAGAAGAGAAAATGAGCTGCGATAAGGCGCTTTTCTCGGCCACAATCGCGATGCAAGCGAATTATGCAAGAAAAAAATTGAAAGTCCCTGAAAATAAGCCAATTAAAAAAAGTTTTATTAGATCTTATATAAAATTTTAGGAAAAAACACAATATTGATAATATGTGTCAATCACAAGGCCATACTTCGACTGCCGCCATATTATTGTGTACTTAATCCGATTGAACAGATTTGGGCTAAAAAAAATTACGCCAACGAAACAAGTCGCCTACGATAGACTCAATTGTTATGAACAATATCAGAGAGGCGGTTAACGATCTCAATCAAACTTATGAATGGAAAAACTGTGTTAATCGTGAAATAAAAATAGAAAATGATTCCACTGCTTTACCACCAATTGATCCAGCTATAATTCAAACGGACTATTGTTGTTCTTATTCTGATAGTGACTGTTATTTGCTTTCTAAAAAACAATAAATATTTAAAATTTTAAAGACGAGTTTAAGGTGATTTGCATTTCCCCTATTGTATAAATATATTTCGGTAAGTAATTTTAAGTATTCTACTGAATACTAAAATAATTTGTAACGCCACTGAATGGGTCTTGTCGGCACTGGCTCCTCAAAGACACCAGCTTTGCCGACTTTTTCATCTGTTCCAATTGACTTTGGATACACTGTACCAGTGTTGGGCAGTAGCTAACTACAATGACAACTACATCTTGAGTAGTTGCAAACAACAACTACAACTACTAGTTGTAGCTGCTTGCTGCAACTACTTTAATGGAAGCTACAGTAGCTGTAGTTTGAAATAACAGCTACAGCTAGTAGCTGTAGCTGTAGCTATAAGCAGAGAACTACAGCTACTTTTCTTTCGTACTGAAAAAAATGTCAAATAAGAGACAAAAATAGCTGTAGTTGTCGGTTGATCGGTAGCTACAGCACCAATTTCACAAAGCAATTTCAGTGTGAATATACTCCGGGAGAATTAGCTTAAAAGCATGCCCGTTTCCAGAATCGGGCCTGTGTCGAATATTATTGGCTTAAAAGTAAGTAAAAAATACATAGAACAAAAGCCTAAATTTGTGTATTCGCAGAGGTCGAGGGTGTTTTGTTATTAACAATTTAAGAAAAAAAAACGCACTTTTTTTTCGTTTTTTGCTTGTACCTCCGAAAATATGCGTCTAATCGATTTGAGGTATACTTGTCGATTTTGTTTCTGAGGAAATTTGCTATCGCGATGGGCTTTTCCGCTGGTACGCATTTTTTTTATTGCAAAATTAGCGTTGAAAAAAAAAACAGATTTCACTTCAAACGGATGAGAGATACTACAGGAAAAGATAGCTGTTGGGGTGCTCAACAAACGCTCGCAATCCGGACGCCCAATTTCAAAAATGGCGGAGTATTGCAAAATTATAAAGTTGAAAACGCGAGCGCGTATAATTTCCGCAAAACGTAATATATCAAGATGCGGTAAAAAAAGATCGATAGGTAATCGCACTATCTCGCGATTCTGCAAATTTCAGATTTTTAATTGTAAAATAGAAAAAGTTATTAACAAAAAACCAAAAAATGCGGTAATTAAGGGCCTTATCTCGGCGTTATTTTTTTTATATACAGATTTCAAACCAATTGCATCGAATTGTGCTTGAAAAACAAGATTTAAAAAAAAAAATTGTTTTTTTCAAGCACCCCACATTTCCCGATGTGGGGTGCTTAATTCCCGATGTGGGGTTCGGAAAGTAGCTGTAGTTCTCTGCATATAGCTACAGCTACAGCTACTAGCTGTAGCTGTTCGCCGCAACTACATTGTTCACAACTACTAGCTGTAGCTGTTATTACAAGCTACAGCTACTGTAGCTTCCACAGAAGTAGCTGTGGCGAACAATTTCAAGCTACTTAGTGTAGCTGTAGTTGCAACTACATCGCAACTACAGTAACTGTAGTTTTGTAGCTGTAGTTGAAGCTACATTTTGCCCAACACTGCACTGTACCATACATGGATCGCGCATACTCACTTCTGACAAGGCAACACGCACAACCCGCAGCACTTCTCCATCCCCGTGAGGTTCTTCTCTGCCTCGCGCATGTCGGTGTTGATCTGGTCCATGCCATCCTCGATGCGGTCGAGTTGCTCTGCGGGACACAACAAACGGCAAACGGTCAGGCGTGAAATAATCGCGGCTCCGCCACAGTTAAACGCTAACATATTAGTGTGCCGTGTACTGGGTGAATGTCAGAGTTCTTACGGTACGGCATGCGCATGCTCTACTCTACCCTACCGGCCGCCCAAAATCCTCACAGATCCCGAAAACCGAAGCAGTTAACCGAGGAGAGACAAGACGACTCCACTTCAAGGTCATCGACCGCGTTTTGGTCACGATTACGGTTATTGAATAATACAACCTGAGGTTACGGAAGGAGTTTAGTCGGTGAGAATTCCAGACGGCCATCGGTAATGCACTAATACTGTATAAGCGACCTAGGTATTAATAATAATCATGTTAAGAGTACATGCCACAGTTGACAATTTGTTTAACATCAGCGCAGAATATCATAGAAACTGAGAGTGTGAAAGAAACACGTTTAAAAGTATGTGGGGGGCAAGGTGTCAACTTACTTCGTTAGTGTCAAATCCCTCTATGTATTGTTGTCTTTGATTGAATCATGTATAATATTATCCATAAATATTTTAACTGTTAATCGTGTCGCCGCTGAAACCAGTCGTACATTTGATAAAATACCAACGACCTAAAATAGGAATGGTTTCAACGGCGCACAAATAACCAATGTGTTTTGGGACAGGCGGCTGATGTTTCCACGTACGTTACGCTGGATATGATCTAAATACTCTGCCCTAGAAGAAAGGGTAAGATTGGAAGACCTGAATTTTTCCAAGTAGCAGTTGGTCGCGGATATTCCAAGTAGGTCATCAAAAGTTGCAACAATTTTGAAAGACCTTGACCTTGCATCGAATGTCATCCTATGGATGGATATTTTGGAGATGATTTTTCGTCTGGCAATTGTTTAAATCATATCTTTCGTAACGCTACGCTCCACAGCGACCTTGTCATGTCGTTAATTGGGTATCGGAGTTGTACGAAAAATGAATAAGTCCAGTATTGAGGAGTCTTTTGACTGATTTCTAAAACATAAAAGTATTTTCACAACTATGTATCATTTGTCGATATTTTTTGTTGTAGACGAGCTTCGATAATGGAGGTGGTGGCAGTCGAAAAAAAAATCATCGAAATATTCCCGGCCAAGTATAGATCTGTTGAGGATACACTTATGAACTACCTGTGGCATGAATAGAAACGGTACTTAAAATAAATACTATCTCACTAAACTAACTTCAATCGCAAATGTCCTGGCCTATGATAACTATGTATATCAACTATATATGCGGCTACATTTTGATTACTCTAAAACCTGTGCATAACGAGCTGTGCAGATTAAATAATGAGACTGGCAACGCAGCGCACGATTTAGTAACACTGTGAAGACGGGACTTGGAAGGGCGATAGGTTAACATGTAATGCACCTTCAGTACAAGTTTGAACTTGTTAGGGTCATTTATTTGTTCTTTGTTACTGTTTTCGTAAGCCGGTTTTTCCTAGTGCGTTTTAAAAATGAGTGATATTCACTTTGGGCAACGGTGTGCTATCAGGTTTTGCTTCAGACTTGGACACAGCGCAACGGATACTTTTGCAAAACTTCAACACGCCTACGGAGACAGTGTTTTTTCCACAGCCCAGGTTTTTCAATAGTTTAAAGCACTCTTAGAAGGAAGAAAGTAGATTGAAGATGAACCACGCAGCGGAAGGCCTTCATCTTCAAGAACCGATGAAAATGTCGATAGAATACGGAATAGTCCGGGAGCCAGGTAAAAATTTGATCAATTATTTCTTCTCGAACGATAATTAGTGAGACGCATCAGGGAATTGTATCATAATGCCTCGTGAACGTCAGCTGCGGTTCCGTGGGTGGGATGAGCGGCGGTAGCCTCCCACGCACAGAGAAAAAACAGTTGTTATGTCATTTCCTCCTGACTAAAAATTTGTCAAACTATAGCTAATCCAATATCTTGACGAAAAAAAGTCAGCTGACTATAACATGGTGAATTATACGTCAGCTGGTCGCTTGAGCATGAAAAAAAAATTATAGGTACATTCAATGATTTGCTCTCAACTAAAAATTTACCTGATGATATCTTATATGCTACTGTGAATGAATATAAATGTCAGCTGGCTGTACCTCGGTGGAACGATCGTCAGCTGATACCTTGAAAGTTGTGACGCAGAAGTTAGGCGGGATCATCTATCGCCTATTTAAATGCACCAGCTGAGGAGTTTTCCCTCGACTTACTGCTAGCTGATTGTTTTTATTAATTACAGAAGTATATTAGCAATCATGTTACAAATTTTTATCCGGGAGGAAATGGCGTGTCTTAAATTATTCGGCATTACGCTTCGATATGAGCGATTAAATCAATATTCTGTATAGATACTTTAAAACTAATAAGTATATAATTGAATAACTGAAGAAATATTTAGATAAGTAAACTAATCAATTTACATATAATTTATCGTAACTTAGCTGTTCGATAAATAACATTCATTTTAAAAAAGTGATTGAGTATTGCTTCAATCTTTAGAAATAACGAGAATAATTTAAGATACGTCATTTCCTCCCGGATAAAAAATTGTAACCTGATTGTTAATATACTTCTGTAATTAATAAAAAAAATCAGCTAGCGGTAAGTCGAGGGAAAACTCATCAGCTGGTGCATTTAAATAGGCGATAGATGCTCCCGCCTAACTTCTGCGTTACAACTTTCAAGGTATCAGCTGACGATCTTTCCACCGAGGTACAGCCAGCTGACATTTATATTCATTCACAGTAGCATATAAGCTATCATCAGGTAGATTTTTAGTTGAGAGGAAATCATTGAATATAGCTTAATAATTTTAATTATAATAATTTTTTTTTTCATGTTCAAGCGATCAGCTGGCGTATAATACACCATGTTGTAGTCAGCTGACTTTTTTTTCTTCAAGATATTGGATTAGCCATGGTTTGACAAATGTTTAGCCAGGCGGAAATTACTAAAACTATTTTATTTTCTCCGTGCGTGGAAGGCTACCGCCGCTCATCCCACCTACGGAACCGCAGCTGACGTTCACGAGGCTTTATGATACTACTCTCTGATGCATTCCACTTACTAATTATCGCTTGAGAGGGACTTGGTCACGAAAATCTGTCGCTGGCTCCCGGACTAGGATCTTGTGCGTTCAGATCGTCGGTTGACGACAAGAATGATCGGGGAAGAGTTAAATTTAAATGACACCACTGTTCATCAGATTTTGACTAACGAATTGGGGATGAGAAAAATCTGCGCAAAAATGGTTCCAAAAGACATTTCGCAGGAACAAAGGGACATCAGGAGAGAAAGGTGTCTCGACTTTTTGGAATCGATTGAAAACGATCCCCATTTTATGGAACGTGTCATTATTTTTTATGAGACTTGGGTGTTCAAGTACGACCCGGAAACCAAGCGCCAAAGCATGGAATGGCACATTTCAAGGTCTCCAAGTCCCAAAAAAGCAAGAATGAGCAAGTCGAAGATCAAATGCGTGCTGATTTGCTTTTTTAATAGCGAGGGACTTGTCCACAAAGAGTTTGTGCCCCCAGGCCAAACATTAAATCATCACTTTTATAGAGAGGTTCTTGAAAAACTTCGAAACTGGATGTTGCATCACGACAATGCGCATTGTCACACAGCCATTTCAGTAAACGAGTTTTTAGCCAGTAAAACATCCACGTGGCTCCTCAGCCTCCTTATTCACCTGACTTAAGTCCTTGTGACTTCTTTTCTTTCCCCAGACTGAAGAATCACCTCAAGGGACATCATTTTGGGACCATAGATAACATTCAAACGGCTGTAGCCGTAATCGCACAGCCTGGAATAGCCTTCAGCTTCAGGTATATATTCCAGTATATGCGTTCCAGCAATGCTATGAGGAATGGCGTAACCGTGATCGGTTACAGCTCGTATAGCCCGGAATCGCATTCAGCACCAGCTGAAGGCTATTCCAGTATATAAGTTCCAGCACTGCTATGAGAAATGGAAGAACAGTCTTCAGCGCTGTGTGGCTTCCCAAGGAAGTTATTTTGAAGGAGACAATACTGAATTGTGATTCTATTCGAATAAAAAAAAATCTCATTCTCAACTCAAAAAACAGTCTCATTACTTAATTTATACACCTCGTATACATTAGTAAGCACTAATTAATCAATTCTGTATTAAATACCATTGGTACATTTTTTGTTGTGCGTTGTGTCGGAGTGACAGTGTTTAAGCAAACAACTTCAGGATCTTTGAGTAGTAATCTGTTGAGTAATTTACTTACGCATATGCCTGTAAGAACAGTGTAAAACGTGTAAAAAGTAACATGTACATCACCAGTCAACTAGTAGTAGCCACTAGCAAATTTATAGATTGATACCGCGTCACTTATTTAGCCATTATAATATAATGTACTGCTATTTTTTTCCAGTCCCAATACTGTTCCTTGAGGAACGCCAAACCTGTCGGCAAATGAGGAAATTATTTACGACGTTGAGAATTTATTTGAGTATATTATAAATCTGTAAAATCTGCATAATATTAATCTGTAGTTAGTATAAATCTGTAAAATTAATCCATTATTTTATAAAAATACAAAACTGTATTCCAAAGTAAGAGAAGAAAACCCATGTCCGAAATAAACAACTGCAGAGAGAATGAAGAACTTTTTTTTTTGAGTAAGCAAAGGGTTCTACAAAAGTTACCAAAGTTAAAGACGGGGGTGTAACCTAAAAAAATCTATACCAAGGTTACACATCGAGAATGCCTTACAGTCCCTCCACTACCTTAGCTCCTGAGTATGTGTACAACCATAACATTAGAAATAACGTCAAATATCTTATTGCATATTTACAAATTCGTTTTTCTTCAACGACCACTCAAGGTCGCGCCTTGAGTTCTACTATTATGTCGGTAAAAAATTACGAGCTTGATCGGTATAGAAATGACACATACTGGTGGTAATACCGAAATCAGTTTAACCAAAAGACTTTATAGTCGAGGCAGCCCAAGAGTCCGAGAAGAGAACTTTAAGGGAATTACAGAGGACAACCCAAACTCGGCAATGTCAATATGTCGGTGGTGTAAGGAAATTTGGAGCAGTGTTGCAACGCCGCCGTTGGATTGCGCCATATTGCGACGCAACTGGCTCGATTCGTGAAAAATCATAAAGGGATTTGTTTCGACGGTTAAGAGATTGTTAAAAGGGGGTGAGAACAGCCCTTAAATTCTTCGCGTTTTTCATTTCTTTTGGCAAATATAATATGAAAGGCTTTTGTACACATCATACAAGTTAAAAATAGATGCACGTCATCAAACACGCGTTTAAGTTTTAGAGCGCAGTGATGCCAGATTATTATAAAATTATTCAGTGTTTAGAAATAATTTTGAGTATTGTCGGTGAATATCTTAAGTTTGTCGTTTATTGTTAAATAACTTAATTTTTCAACATTAAAAAGAAAACTAATTTTAAAAATGTATGTATTTTAAAAGACAATGGTTGGTGCATAAATATGCAAGTACAAAAAGGAGCAGGAAAACTGGTAGTAAAAGTTAATAAACATGTTTTTTTAATAGGAGGACAATTAGTTACAAAAGGCACACGGAGGTGTTTTGGAAGTTATAAAAAAAAAAAACGTTAAAGATTTTCTCACAAATCCCCCGTTCATATAATGAAGTTTTTTAAATATAATACTAGATATATCCTCTTGTCTTTCTGGCGAATATTCAAGATTAAGTACTGCCACACGCTAAAAAACAAGGACTGTGGTTTTGATTAATAATCTATTTTATATTTAAATTACCTTTCAAAGCCCTAGGTACACCACCCTAGAGGCCAAAAATCAAGGTTTTTTTAAAGAAACTAAAGATATCGAAATTAAAACAACATCTATTGTACAAGTAATGACGTGTATTTCTATTTTTTAGAGCTGTCGAAACAAAATGCGGCTTTTCAGTAGTTCCAAGGCACTTTTTTTATGGCTCCTGGCCGAACCGAAACTCCTGCACATCTAAATATAGAGCGATGAGCTAGGAAAATTGTTTAGTATATGGCTCAACAGTACTAATTTTTTTATGATATTTCAGATAAGGCTTGTCTTTGAAAAGAAGTTCAAAAACGAAAAAAAACCGCTCGAAAATGTAAACATTTGACCTATGTAATATCTAAATCCTACGTACTCGTTGGGAGATATTGGTTCGGCCGACTTAAAATTTCACGTTTCGAGAAAAACGCGTTTAAAGTTTTAATTGATGTACTGAAAAAACTAGACTAAATTCAATATACCTTTAATCAGCACATCATACAATTGACCTTCGAAATTGACATCCTTCTCCTGCAAGGACATTTTAAGCAAAAAAAAATCATTTTTCGAAAGTGGGTGTAAGGGAGGAGCCTCATATAAAATTTGTTTTTTTTTTGCATTTGTTTTTTATTGCTTTTTTTGCATCTGAAGAATATATTCCCAAAGTTTTAGACGAACAAAAAATAAACGAAAGGTCTTTTTTGAAGCCACTAAAGTCATATTCTTGAAACGCGCTGAGCGGAAGTATACGATAGAAAGTATATATTTTGATTTTTTTGGGCAAATAAGTTTTCTAGTTTACTATTGAAGTAATTAATATATGGCGCTTTTGCGATGGGAAAGAATACTTTACGGTCCTGGAATAGCAGACCAAGCTTAGGTAAGGATAATATTCCACTCGGAGTCCGAAAACTTTAAACGAGATTAAAAATTCATTAAAAAAAAGATTGTAAATATTTTTTTTTAACAATTCGTTTATAAAAAAAGTGACTTTTTCTTCAAAACGTCATTTTTTTATTTTTTTCGTACTTATTGCTATAATTGGGTATATGCTGAGCGGAAGAGCTTATAGTAACTAGTTTTTAGTTTTTTTACAATTATATCTTGAAAAAACAGTTTTCTATATGAGGCTCCTTAAGATGCTACTAACTCTTGTCAGCAGCTATATAACTGTTTTGGCATTTTGCAAACGGAAGTCTGACAACCATAACACTTTGATTGTTCTGAAAATAACAGTTTTCCAGTTTTCCAATGCAAGATAAAAGCTCAAAAAGACACAAACCACTATTAAAGCCTATGTAATGTCCAGATAATTTCAAACTGGCAACAAAGAGCAAAGGGCCATAAGGCAAAATTTTACATTGTGACTCCAATTTTCAAAATGGTATTTTTCTTCGATGACCCATGATGACCTGCCACTAGCCCTAGAATATTTAATTTTAAAAAAACATTAATTAAAATTAATAATAAATTTTATTTTTCTAATAAAAAATAAAATTTAAAAATTTTATATTTTAAAATAAATTTAAAAACTAAAATAATTTTATTTTTTATAAAAATAATTAAAATTTAAAATAAATTTTCCCTTAGCCTTTTGCTCTTTCAAGTAATACAACACGGCAACTTTAATATAATTAAGTGGTGGTATCACTGCACATATTTAATGGCGTCATTGGTGACGTGCATCGGTTTTTATTTTGAACAAAGTATAAGAGTATTCTCAAGCTCGTCACACGACGTTTCTGCTCCACATATTCAGGTTTTGCGGCCTTAAAATAAAACCACACTCGTATAGTGTACAATGAACATATAAAATTTATGGTAGGACGACTGGCACGAGAAAAGGCCGATCAATAACGGGCGGCTGCAACAGCGCTGCAGAGGCGACGAGAAGGCAAGAGAGGAGGAGAGGGATAAAAACACGGCGTGGGTTCTAGTCAACAGACAAACACAATACAATTATTTCTGTTGGTCGAACCAGGAAATTAATTTGCCCAAATTACCTTATCGTGAATTCGTTACAGTTCGTCCTTACACTGAGAGAAAGGATTCTTTAAAGACAATTATAAACACTTTTTGAAATAATTTAAAAACATGTGACTTAGCATGTACAGTTTAAAAACTTGTTTGTCTCTTACTAAACCTTGATATGATACAAAGTGTTACACAATATTTGGGAAAAATGTTTTTGTATATGAATAAATATTAGACTTTTGTCACATATCAATAGTTTTCAAAACTGCTGCCTTTGTTCTAACTGTTCTTCCTAACAACTACATGTTCGGACAAACGCATTTTTCGCGTATTAGGCTGTTTTTATGTATAATGAAGCAAAAATTGCCTAATGCAGCTGACAGTACATAAGAACTTAGAGAATTTAAAAGTGTGTTTTAATTAATGTTTTCAAAAAACCAAATTAACAATGTCACAACTTAACAAAACAAATAAAATGTAACAAAATAACAGGCAACTGATTTTGGAAAAAATATTTTAAGTATTAATAAGGCGTTACGTCACCTTTTGCCTTAATTACGGCCCGAATTCTTGCAGGCATTGTTTCAACCAAGCCTCGACAGAGTTCTGGTGAAAAGGTGTCCCAAATTTCGCCGATTGTTTCCTTTAAAGTAAACCGTTCTTTGAGGATCATCTCTCAAAAATCTTTTTATCTATGCCACAGTGTTTGACACGATGGCATTTAGGTCGGGGCTGTTTGATGGCCATGATAGGACTTTAATATGCCCTGAACCGCTTTTACGTCTCTTTTGCAGTATGGAAAGCTGCGCCGTCTTGTTGGAATATGAAATTATTGTTTGAGAGTATTGAATATGAAATATTTGTATATATTTGTCAGCGTTGACGGTACCCTCTATGACCTCATACTGTCCCAAACCTTTAGCGGACATACATCCCCAAATCATGACACCCTTTTTACGGTTCGTTTAAGGCAGTCCTTATAAAAGGCTTCACTTTTTGTTCTTATTACTCTTTTTCTATGATCGCCTACGCAGACATCAAATTTGGACTCGTCACTGAAAATTACTTTTGACCAGTCTTCTATAGTCCACGATACCTTCGATTTGGCCCAATTCAGTAGATTTTTTTTGGTGCATCAGTTAATAAAGGCTTTCCTTTAGCCTACGATCATTTACGAAAATTGAAAAATAAAATACCTTATAAGAACTGAGCCCAGACTGATGAATATATTTTGTGCAACATTCGCGGGATAGCCTCTCTCCTGTTTCAGAGTTCTATTGCGCTGTGATATCCCTCAAGGTGTTCCGTCATATTTTTTTGCAAATTTTCAGCAACAACCGTTGGCTCCTTTCAGTAATAAGTCTGGGTCTTCCAGGACTTTTACCTTTTACATCCTTTCCAGTCTGGCAGTAATGCTTTATTATGTCCCCAACAGTAGACTTTGCAAAGCAGAATTCTGCAGCAATTTTTGATCAGTGGCACGGCACGTCCACGGCCCATTTTTATTTAAAAAATAAAGAATATTCGCAAAAACTACCAGAAATCACCTGTGACTGACACATCTAATTGTGAAATTAATGGTTACCGCGGCAACAACAAATTCTTATTTATTTTTTAGGGCAGGTTTCTCGATTTTCCGAACATTTAGTTGTCAGCATTTTTAGCAGATTTTTATATTTTTGGCCATAAATTCATAACAAATCCAAGCTAATAATAATTTTCAGCATAATATTATCTTGCAAATGTATGTCATTTTATATATTTTAGTTTTTTAAAGCGTGGTTGTAAATTTTTGCATAGCAGTGAATAATTTTTTTGAATAAATGCGTTTGTCCGAACATATAGTTGTTAGGGCTCGTAATAACTAATTGTTTTAATAACAATAGTGGTTACGATGCCCCAACACAATGGCCCCCCCAGATCTTCAGATTTGGGTCCACTCGATTTTTCTGTGACTAATTCTGAAAACAAAAGTATCCGACAAAACCATACATTAAATGTTGAAATGTTAAACGTCCAACTTATTTATGGTTCATATCGAACTGGACACCCTTCGAATCGAACCCTTATTTTATTAGGGGGGTTGGTTGTATTTTATAACGCTTTCGCTAGTCGTTGGACTGCCTTGACTATTACGAGCGCGATTACGTTCAATTTACTCCATAAAGAGCAAAGATTCGGTTAGTAGAAATGGCAGGATTAGTCATGTATGACAGTGTTAATCTGAATTCTAAGGGTGAACTATTAATTACATTTTGAAGATGATGGGTGATCGGATTTACATTGTTCAGTGATCTGGTGAAGTCCGAGGGCGGTAACTCAAAAAGAAAAAAATCTCTACAAGAATTAAAAGTTTTCACAACTTTTTTTTCTTAAAAAAATGGCAAGGGTGTCAAATTTAGGTTCGTATAGGGATTCTATTAATATCTTTTTTTTTGTATAAAATTGAAACGAATGAAAATAAAAATATAAAAATAATAGTTCCAAACCAAAGATGTGGAAAATGTTAAATACTAGCAAGTTGTTCAATTTTATTGTACTACGGAGTATTAAAAAAATATATAATTTTTTTCGCACAATTTTTTCAGATGCTTTTTTGTAACAAACATACCTACTTTCTTATTTTTATTGTCACCTTCTCCAAAACCTGAATCAACAAAAATACAGGAAAAATTCGCAAGAAAACATTTAAATATATTGTCACTTTTAGGTGCATCTTTTAACCTGTCATTTTACTTTATTGTTCATTCTGATAAAATAAATATTTCGAAAAATTAACATATACTATCATGTATACAGTATGGAATAGCCAAATGGAATAAATTCATTAGCTCCATTATTATGCATTTTTTTAGAAAATCCTGAGACACCTTGCAAAATGACATCTTGCGACGTAAAAATGTCATCCCTAGATTCAACCCCCTTCAGGTGACAGCTACAACCCCTAAATTATCAAATTGGAAGTAGGGGCTTGTGATACTTCATGTGAAAGATCTTTTCATGCTCTATTCAAAACTGCTATAGTTATAAATTTTATTGCAAAAATTAACAAGAAAAAAAGATAAATTTCTCCAGCGTAGAAAATTCTTTAATAAAACTTTTATAAGTAACACTATTTGTCAATCTTAGGTTCTGAAATGTTAAAAATAAAAAATAAATAATAAAATAAAAAAATAAATAAATAAAACAAACGAGAAAATCCTCACTTGATGAGGGAAAAAACACCCGAAAAACCCGGGGTTAATGTTTGGGAGGAATTGGAGAACATATCATTGGTCTCTTCTTCATTGACGGCAATTTGAATGGAGAAACTTTTAGCTCAATGTTGTACCGACGATGGCAAACTTGTATCCGGCTGAAGGAAACCCACAACTTCCAGGTAATGCAATATGGTTCCAGCAGGATGGTGCACCAGCACATTACGAAGTCAATGTCCGGCAATATCTCCACACAATCTTTCCAAATCGATGGATAAGGAGACGTGGTTCTGTAGAATGGCCTGCACGATCACCTGGTCTCACGCCGTTAGACTTCTTCCTATGGGGATATGTAAAAAGGATGGTCTACCAAACCCGACGATTTAGCTGACTTAAGAAGAATAACACTTGCAATTAGGTCGACTACTCCGAGATGTTAACTAAAGTTTTTTCTTTTATCTCTCATCAGAAAACCTTATTAATAAATGAAAAACCACAAGAACCCTACTTTTGAAATTAGATGTCACCTGAAGGAATAGATGACATTTTCACGTCGCAACATGTCATTTTAGAATTGACGTGTCTCAGGATTTTCTAAAAAAATGCATCCTAATGGAGCTATTAATTTATTCCATTCGGCTGTGCCACACTGTAAATATGATTTAACAATTAAATGGCTCCTTTGTTAAATTGTTTTTCTAAAGGTCTAAAAATGACGAAAAAGAGGTGACAATTCTGTAACCTCGCCCTGTACATATGTATATAAAAGAAATCATAAGGAGTATGTATCCTATATTACAATGAGCAATGATTCATACAAAAAGTCATCAAATCTGGCTATGAACGAGAGATATAGAAATAGCGATGTCTAAGCTTTGTTGTTTTCAAAATTTTGACAAGTGGTTGTTGCAATTGAAAAATAAATTATGGCTGTCACATAATGTGACAGTCCTTTGACAGACATTTAAATAAGGTTATATACTTAAGATTGAGAATAAAAATACGTCTTTTTTTGCTCGGCCAACTTTGATGCCGTTTTTTTCTTTGAATGACTCGTTACGTTAGATACATATTTAAATATTACCTGTCATGATACAATTTTACGAATTTACTAACACTTTAACCTTTCTTCTCAGTATTTTTCCTTTTTGAGTCCATCATGTGAATATTTCGTTTCCAAAAATTTTTAAAACTATCGATTATAAAGAGGCCAGATCACCCAGGCGTTCAAATTTCATTATCCACCACAAAACGTATTATTTTACAAATTATACTGAAACAAATTTTTGAAACGCAAAATCTGCGTCTAAATTTCAGTTATTTTTGAAACCACATTAAATAATTTTGTAAAAGAAAACAAAGAATGTTGAAAATTATAAAACCCCACCTAAAAATCAAATAAACAACGAATACACCATAAATCGATGAACCCACAATCATGCGGAGAAGCAATAAAAATTCTACATTTATAGTTTGTACACATTTCAGACCATTAACCCCATTTACTGAAAATAATGTTAACTTGAAAAATATTTTGGCCAGTGTGATATTTTGAAAAAAAAAATCACGTTTCTTTAATAAATTTACGTTTGTTTTGTCACGTTTGCATTGTCACTGTGTATACGGATGAAGTTGGAGTTAGGCTGGCCAGCGTGTAGACCAGATTTTAAAGCAATTGAACATATCTGGGATCAGCTCCAGTGCAATTTGAAGCAGGCCAAATCTTCTTCAGACTGTCTTAATGGAATAATATCAAGTAATTCATGAGGCAAGAATTGAGGTGCTGATTAACTCCACGCCTCATCGCTGTGGTCGACTAATTGTCTTCATTCTTTAAGGATTCAGGATTTTTTTTGAGTTTACTTTGTAGGTAACAAAAGCTAAGTTAAGAAAGCCAATATATCTAAAACTAACTTTTGAGCAAACAAACTTGGTCCGAATTAAAAAAAAAACATGGAATTTCTTTAAAAAAATCACACTAGCCGGTGGGTTTAGTTGATATCTTCATATTTTCTTACGAGTTAAATTGGAATGGTAGGTATAAAAGATTTTTCTGATGGTTTGTAGCTCTTTGCGATCGGACTGAAATCTGAACGCCTCCGCCCGAGACTGAACGCAGCGGTCGAAATGAGGGTAGTACACAGTGAAATTACAAGTTGCTTACCGCCCTGTTCATCCAGCATGACCAGGGTCTTCATACCGACTTCGTGGCTCTACAAACATTGAAAAACGTTAGCCTGGCACCAACATCGCACCCCTCACCAATTCTAAGAGGTTAGGCAACAATCGAAACAAAAGATAACGTTCCCTCCGGTCCGGCGTATATTACACCCCCGAGTTAGTCCACCAAGAAAAACAAAAAAAAAAAATAAATTAAGAGGGTTAGATCTACAGCGACTATTATGTTGTAGTCTTGAATTATCGTTTCTCCTGCGAGGAAAATGGATTTCCTGATACGTGGCGATGTACCGAAAGCAAAAAGGAGTTTTCCAAAATTTTCTGAACTAAAAAAAGTTTTAGGGCTTATAGTGTTCTGACGACAAGGTTAGATTCTATGGAGTGGGAGTGGCCCAGCCCCACATTTTCTTTTTTTGTATTCGAAGACAAAATGACGAAATATCAGAACTGGATGTTAGACATGAATCTGCGATTATTCACAAACTTGTAATTTTTCATTCATTTTTAGCCGTGAGTAGTGTTAATGTAATGTCAAAACAGCATATACCACAGTTTGGAAAAATTTACGTAAAATCCTTAAAAATGATTAACCTCTTACAGGGTTAGTCCGGAAAGTAATGACAGTGAATTTTTTCCCGAGACTGTACGCGCCAGCCCGCGCTTTACGTGCTGGGATTGTGGTGGGGGGATCTGGCAACAAGATCCAACAAGCGTCAGTTGGCTACCGGTGATTGTAGCGGTCGCATCACTCGTTCTTTGAGAGTCGTTACAGTGACCCGGTGCAAGAAAAAATGCAACGTTCGCTTGAGCAGCGGATGGCGATCAAGTTTTGTGTGAAACTGGAGAAGAGTGCTGCGGAAACCATTGCAATGTTGAAGAAGGCTTTCGGCGTCGATTGTCTTTCGGACAGGCAAATTTTCCGGTGGCACAAGGCCTTCGCAGAAGGTCGGGAAGATGTCAACGACGAGAACCGCGCTGGACGGCCATCAACCTCCAGTTCCGACGACAACGTGAACGTGTGCGTGACTTGTTGAACACTGACCGTCGTCTAAGTGTCCGTTTAATTTCCGAAACATTAGACATTACGAAAACCATTGTTCACGAAACTGTGTCGGAGTTTTAGGAATGAGGAAGGTGTGCGCGAAGCTCGTGCCAAAAGTGCTAATGGACGATCAAAAAGCGAGGCGCGTCGAAACCTGCCAAGAACTTTTGGACACCTGCGAAGACAACCCCGCTTTCCTTGATGACGTCATTACCGGGAACGAAAGTTGGGTCTTTGAATACGATCCGGAGACGAAGAGGCAAAGTGCGGAATGGCACACGTCGAACTCCCCTCGCCCCAAGAAGGCCAGGATGTCCAGGTCAAAGATCAAGACAATGCTGATTGTCTTTTTTGATTGCCGGGGATTGGTCCATCATGAGTTCGTTCCGCAGGGGACAACCGTAACCGGAAAGTTTTACGTCGAGGTGCTGAAGCGGCTGAAACGCAGGGTGAATCGCGTCCGCCCAGACATCTCAAAATCCTGGAAACTTCACCACGACAATGCGCCTTCGTACACCTGCTTCCTCGTGGCCGATTTCCTCGTCAAGGCAGGCATCACCGTTGTTCCCCGGCCTCCCTACAGCCCCGATGTGGCCCCCAGACTTTTTTCTGTTTCCGCGCCTCAAAACCCCAATGAAAGGACAGCATTTTGGGTCGGTGAAAAACATTCAGAAGGCTTGCACCGACGCTTTAAAGGCGATTCCGGAAAACGACTACCGTGCGGCTTTTGATGCGTGGAAGACCCGCTGGAACCGATGTGTGGACGCAGGAGGAATGTATTTTGAATGTTTCTAAAGATTTGTACACATAGAACTAATAAAAACCATTTTTCAAAGCTCACTGACATTACTTTCCGGACAAACCCTGTATACTGCAACGACTGTTAACTGTTGTTTTTCGAAATCGTGTTATAAGTGCCAATAAAAATCCGAAAGTTATTATTATATATTTCCGATTAAACCGGTAGTGACTAAAAAATTACGATTATGTCAATAAATGCTGATTTATGTCTAATATATATTCTGGATTTTCATTATTTTATCTGAGCAAACAACAAAAAAACATGGGGGTGTCAGATTCGCGAATAACACCCGGTATGATCCAACCAACAAATAATGAAATCAGTCGTTCGTAGAGTTGAAACAGGCGGTCGAAATACCAAAAATAATAATAAAAATAATTAGAGAACTACTTTTAAGGGGTGTTTTTGTATTCTTAGGGGTGATTTACAAGTTGACGCGAACCCTTTTTCTTTTCAAAATCTGTGGCCCAAAAAAACGGGGTACAAAGTACGTATATATTGTCTCGATCTGCTCACTAACTTCAAAACGGCCACTTTTGTCAAAAGCGTGGAATTAAAAATCTTTTCCTATTGAAAAAAAACTGATTTTGACAAAACGAAATCAAATAAAAATCAGTCAAGGAGTTAAGATGTGTTTTCCTACATTTTTCAGTTCTATTTTGCACCCAAAAAAAGGCTAGAGCTCTAAGAAAATGACCATTTTTCAGTTTTTTAAAAAATGTTTGTCCTCATACATTCAAGTTTTGTGCCATATTTAAACAGTGTCATTTTGACAAGCTGTATCATTTCCGAGATATTTTGACCAGCTAAACATTATGGAGTTGCCAAAATTTGGGCCAAGTGCTCCTAAAGGCCAATATTGGGGGAAAATTACCCCAAAAAATGACTCAATTTATGACAGGAAAAACTGTTTTGATTTCTGTTCGGACTCCCAAAGTTTGTACATTATTCAGAAATTCAAGGATTGAGGCAAAGACTGGACAAGACTTCCGACCCGTTGGGTCCAATTACATCGGAAATAAAGTCTAAATAAAATATCGGATTTATGAGGTGATTCAACGACAAAATTAGACTTTATGATAATTTGGCGTGTGGAAGACAAATTCAGATAACACCATGATAAGCAATGGATCAAAACGATATGTCTGCTAAAAGTAACAAAACATCATAAATTGACATGATTTTTTGGGTCAATTTCCCCCTAACATTGACATTTCGAAAGATCTAGGCATTCTGACAACGCCATGATGTTCAACGGGTCAAAACATGTCGGAAATGACATGTCTAGTTAAAGTTGTCAAAGTTTCTAAGTTTGGCCATGGATAATAAATTACCATGGCAGTCAAGGGGTTAAATATAATATTCCAGTGCCACCACTGAATATCCCAATTACTGTGGAAGGACATGTTGCGATGGACTTACTTCATTATTTCTTGGTTGGAATATACAATTAAAAAACCAATACTAAGAATTCGTCAAAACACCACCTACCCTCGTCTTATTTTCTGTACTAAAAGTCGTGTGTTGTACTTTGTTTTTCTTCGTCTTATGTCATCTGTTCCATATTGTGTAGAACGTACCTTTATGAAGTAAAAATATTATTTTTCTTAGCAAACTACATTCCAGTTGTCCAATAGAAAACTTCCCACATTTTATTTTGATTATTTCCAAGAAATACATGCACAGATCATGGTACAAAGGTGAACAAAAATGATAGGGTAAAAATAATGCACCGATAGGTTTCACCAAAAACAAACCTCATCAGTATAGCAACAAATAAACTGGTATATACATATACAGATGAGGGAAATTTTCAGACAATATTTTTGAAAGTTCAATTTTAACTTAGGAAGCTTGTAAAAACGATACTTGTACTTCATTATCTAAATACTGTGATTAAGCGGAAAAAAGTGCAAATACACACATTGTTTGATAAAAAAATACAATTCCAGTAAATTTTCCAATTTTCGTGCCTCGCTGGAGCGAAACACTGATACTTTCTCGAATTTCCGCAGCGAGAGTCGAATTTTTATTGATAGCAGTGCGGCCCCACGTCGGGCGCCAACACTTCGGTCACTCCAAGCGAAAAACGTCGCGTTCGTTACGTAAATATGCAATAAAACAGAGACTACAACAATGTAAGAGGTAAACAGCTCCCAGCAACACCAACCAACCATCGAATTAAGTCCTTTTCAAACACTTTTTGAGCTTACCGCCTTGGTGATGCATCAGCTCCATTGTCTTGGCGCCAGCGTCGGTACTCTACAACAGCACAGTGCCGATAGCGACTCACACAAAAACGAAAAACAACAAGGAAACAACATACACAGCAACGCTACCAATACATCTTATTTGTATGAGGCTATTCCGACACCATTTCGATTTTGCAATGACATAGATATCATTTACCGTAAATCTATTAAATATTCATCTGTTTCTTCCTTATCTTCTAGATAACTCGTGAACTATTCATTTTAGAAAATAAATAGAAATTATATAAAAACTTATAGTCATCACAATATAATAATTATCACACAATTTCATCACAAAATCCTTGAACCACCTGAAATTTTTTTACGTATAAAAGAGCGTTTAAACTTTCATATCTCTTTTGAAAATTTAAAATCCATTCATTAGGAGAGCATGGGGATTCTATCAAAGTTATAAACATAAAACACAAAGTTATAAACTAATGACACATTGAGAGCGCGTCGCTGTTTTGAACTCGTCAGTCAGTCAAGAGTTGTCAGAAACCTAGATTCTCAGAATTGCCAATTTTGCGAGGAAATTGCTCCAAAAAATGGCGCAATTTATGGCATTTTGCTACTTTTACTAGATATATCATTTCCAATGTATTTTGACCCACTCATCATCATGGTGTTATCTGAATTTGTCTTACATATATCAAATTAATATAAAGAGTGAATTTTGTTATTTAATCACCACCTCATAAATCCTCAATATAGTTTTCCAATATTTTATTCAGACATTATTTCCGACGTATTTGGACGCACTGAGTGAGAAAGTCTTGTCCAACCTTCGCCTCAATCCTTGAATTTTTGAATTATATAGAAACTTTGAGGGTCTGAACATAAATCAAACAGTTTACAACGAGTCAAAATACCTCGGAAGTGATACAGCTTGTCAAAATAACACTGTCTAAATGCTGCACATAACTTGAGTGTATGAGGACAAAGATTTTTTTAAAAAACTGAAAAAATGGTCATTTCCTTAGAGCTCTAGTCTGTTTTGGATGCAAAGTAGAACCCAATAAACCATGGCATGTTCAGCATCCCCAAAACACACTTTACACATTATCAGGCGTTAGTAGAATATTTATTTATAGGACAAAGATTTGTGACATACCACGAGTCGAAAAAAAAACAAAGATTTTCTTCTCAAGAGGTTCAATGAAGCGTCTTTCCCAGGATTAAGCTCACTTCACAGTATCCACAGATCTTTATAAATAGTTTATAAGTCAAAAAAATCTTTATAAGCTCTCAAAAATTACCTAGGCTCTCCTAATGAACAAATTTTTATTTTTCAAAAAAGTTTCGAAAGTTTGAACGTTCTTTTATAGGAAAAAAAATCAAGTTGCTCGAAGCTTTTTTTACGCCTCTAGAAAGTTTGGAAACATTGATTTTTTTTTATTGAATTGCAAAATTATTATCAGACCGATTTCGATGAAATTTGGTGTGTTGTTTTATCATGTTGAAGAGGTTTTTGTGCCACAAATTGAAGGTCGTATATATTATCTAAGTGGTAGGAAAAATTCATGAAAAAACTGTTTTTCTTCATTTTGTTTCCAATCATTGCTATTTCTTTGCTTCAATTATCAACGATTTTTTTCATTTCTTTCTGCAAAATTTAATAACTAAACTTCTGTCTCTCTTCACCTTTTCTCTAAAATAAATAGTTCACGGGTTATCTACAAGAAAAAGGAAAAATAAAACACGGATATTTAAGAGATTTTCTGTATTTCTTAATTAAATCGTATCCCACATCGTCTACATCAACAGGGAAGTAAAACCGCCTTAAATCCATTATAAATCGACCAACGGATGTTGATCGCTTACTTTGCATATGTTGCAAAACCTGAACGGGTGCCAGAACTCGCCCAAATAAAAATCCAGACAAATACATATACATATATAAACAGATAGGTGACTTTAAGCAGGAAAATACGGTGCTCTTCGTATAGACAGAGAAGAATTCGTAAAAAAATGGGGGTGGGGGTGGTTTTTCGGGGGTTCGGGGGCACTGAGACACAAGAAAACGACAAAAGCTGAGACATTCTAAGCGGAAGCGGTTTAGCATGCTGATAAGTGTTTAAGTGCCAGTGTTAAACTGCAAAATGTTTCAAGGTATATTGTTGATAAATATATATCATAATGTAACTTACGGGTATATATCTGGAAAATATTATAACAGTTAACAGTAAGAGATGGGCGATATGCATTCAATATTATATGTGGATGAGGACGCAGAACCACTTTCAAGGTCAACGGTTTTGGTCAAGATTTTACGTATTTAGTGGCTGGAAGCTTCTAGTTCTCGGGCGAAAGACAGAGACGGCGTCGACCGCATCAACTCACCCGATCCCCAACCTGTTTCGCCCGCACTCTTGACAGAATTGTTTTGAATATCGCAGACTTCTATGTTGACGAAACAGCAGACAAAATTTAGATTATCTCTATAAACAAATATTTATAATTTATAATTGTAATTGTATAAGTGTAATTTATATAAAAATCGAATGTATAACTCGAGTACAAATCTCCGACCAAAAAGTGATCCCTTTTGGGACCAGACCTGTCGTCTAAAGGTTAAGAAACGAAACAATTTGGTAGTAACCACAATATGTATGAGAAAAAGTTAAGCCGACTTCCAGGGCTGGGAATAGGAAAATCTAATGCATTGTACACTAATGGAAAAAATTAAAGGGTCAAAAATTTTTTCCGAATTTTTTGTGATCAGAATGCTGTATCTCAGTGAAAAATGGTCTTATCGAGGTCTAAAACAAAGCATTTTGAAGCTTAAAATTTCTAGTTTTGAGATATTTCGGCAAAAAAATTTTAGAGCTACATGTTTCGCGCAATTTTAGGTTAAAGTAGTGAGAAAAAAATTTTGCGAATTGTTTTGCTTTTTTTTTCAAGTCCACGAGCTTGAAAACAATGTTTCTAACTTAGCCATGGTATGGACCGGATAGCTTGTTCATTCAGCTTCAATTTGCTTTTTTTTAAATCTCGATACGACCATTTGTTGCCGAGATATCGAACTTTAAATCAAAAAGGACCCTTTTGTCTTTGATCGACGATATCTCAGCAACCAACGGTAGCATAGAAAATCTAAGGGCAGTTCTGAAAACTGGAATAAACATCCTACAAGGTTCTGCTGCGATTTTTGAGGAGAAATTTTTTTATCCTTGAATGAAAAACAGGAAAAAACAGGTAATTGATGGTTTTTCAGAACATCAGCGGCTGAAATTCAAATCTCCATGAAATGACTAATGTTGCGTGTGCCTTTTACAGTTGAATATACCCCCAAAAACCATGCAAAGTTACATTACGATCTAACGAATCGTTTTCTTGTTGCAAACGATCAAACTTTTGAAAAATTAAAGGGTCACGTTTTTGGAGCTTAAACATGTCCTAATCATGGCTAAAGTGAAAAAAAATTTTTTCGAGCTTCCTCACAATTTTTTCCGCAAATACCGTTGGAATTTACAAAAAAAAATATCTTTTTTTTCGAAAATTGAAAAAAAAAATTTTTAAAGGCTTCCAAAACTTGAAAAAAACTGATTGTCACTACCGTCGGCATTATCATTACCCAAAGCGTACCACGTGGAGGTTGCACGATCGGATTTACGCTTCTTACACACACTCTGTGTGTTTTGTCTCCTAAGCAAGGGTCGAAACGCGATTTGCGTCCTCAACTTTAATTTAAATTAAATTAAAAATTGATGGTCAAAAACATCAGACAAACAGACCCAAACACACACCCAAACACAAACACGCACATGTACACGCACACGCACACACAGTGTGTGTAAGAAGCGTAAATCCAATCGTGCAACCTCCACGTGGTACGCTTTGGAAGCTTCAAAATGCTTCTTTTAGACCTCGATAAGACCATTTTTTATTGAGATACACATTCTGAAAAATCACTAAAAATTCGGAAATTTTTTTTTGACCCTTTAATTTTTCCATTAGTGTATTAGTCGGTTTCTTTTAAATTATGTACGAGCACTTTCCCTTAGCAAGAATTTACACTTTTACCGCTATTCAGTGGCAACACGATCCAGGAATTATGAAAGTATACGTGACGATCCAGGAATTATGAAAGACCTGACAGTGTACAGTATTTATTAAATAACATTTTTACCTACTAAATGCTTCGTTTCAAGTCATGTACATACTCAGTTCCGTTTTTAAAGTTCACCACTATACGTTAACCCATAATTTTACGTTTTATAAAAAAAAATGGTAAACTCTATTTGGCTTCATCGATTTGTCAATATGATTCGATCTTGTTGGTCTGTGGTACTGATATAACTATGTACCTTTTACTTGATAATCTTCGTCGCTCTTTAGGTTCTATGAAAAATGATTAATTGACTAGCAATACGTTCAAAGAATTACCAACAGAAAACCAGAGTGCTAGAGCACACAGACGATAAGTAATGAAATATATTAAAGAATGGGAAAATGAATAATAACTGGGCTATAAATAACGGAAAAGTTTTTTTATATTATTAATCATACCGAAGATATATGGAAGAGTGATGAAAGGAAAGTTATAAGCACACCCCATTATGGCCGAAAATGAAACTCTTGGAAGCATCTACAATAACCGGACTGTGTGCCATTTTTTTTCTATAACGTACATTCTCAAGAAGATAAATTTTATTTTATCATAAATCTGATATAATTCTTCTATGACATCCTACTGGACACAGAAACTCTATGTTCTTTCTCCTCTATTTGGCTTGACAGTAGGAATACTATGCCTATTCTGGCCCTTTTAAGGGTCATCGAGCCTGGATATTGGTATCGAGTTCTCGGATCAATGTCCTTGAAGTGAGCTGGAATCGGCAGTATAATAACTTTTATTTTTAAATCATTTACTTTCCTAAGTCAAAATTCTATTCATAAGTCAACAATCAAAAGGCTGGCTACCTTCATGTCAAAAACTTTTAGGCAACACCACTTTATTTACTTTTTTTAATATAACGGGGTATTTACAGGCATGAAAAAAAATAATTCGCGAATTTCAAAATTTGTTGACAAAAAAAATAAGACAAAATATAAAACTATACCTTGAAATAATCGCCACATCGTGCGTGAAAACATTTGGAGAACCACTGTCTGGAGGTCACACAACAGTAACGTCACAAACAACCAGATATTTGAGCTACGAAAAGGTGATAGAAAATGATAAAAATAATTGCACATGGAAAGACCATTATTGCTAATAAATTAAATTTGATTGCCTTTTTGTAAAAAAAAATAGTGATAATAATGCATGTTGGGGGCTTACTTGGCACACGCAAACCAGCAGTGGCCTAGGTCAAATACAGAGCTACTGAATTACTCAAGATTCTGACCATCTCACAGTTTATCGGAAAATTTCAAAAATTACTTTCTCGAAACCGATTCCGCTTTTTCTAAGACCTGTGTTCATACAGTGGAGTTTATTGCGTTCCATCTCAACGTAATTTTCTTTCATGTAGTTCGTAAACACCCTGTAGAACACGCTTCGAGTTCCAAGCAACAGAAAATTCAAATTTCGCCAGCCGCCGTTGCTGGTTATAACCCGTTGCTAGCTCAGTTATTTCCGAATTTAATTCATTATTCATTACTGTAAACTAGCGCTTGACCTCTCTTCATAGTTCACGTCGATTCTTTTCAAGATGAACAAAGGCCCCCACTTAAATTATCCACTGCGCCGACTGTATGTTAAGAGCTCCGGCTTCTGGATCGAATATTGATCCGGGAGACTTTCCTAACCTAAAGGAGACCTGACTATTCCGCTTGCCAGTCGAAAGACTGCGTACTTCTTTTATTGCGTTCCTAGTATTTTCTTTCAAATCTAATTACATTATATTAAATGACGGTTTGCCCCACTTCACGTATCAACAACCAATATCATAACCGGACGCCAATTTTTTCGTACTTATAAAAATAAATTCAGCCAGTCTTAGTTCTCCAATCGTTGTACTTTTTCTGTTTGCAAATAATACAGTTACAAGGTTCGACCTTTTTATGAACCAGTTCAAGGAAAACGTCTTTTCCTCAAAAAAAGATTTCTTTAAATATTACTTTTTGGGTCCAAAGGCTGGTACACTCTGAACGAGTTTTCACCACTTGGTTCGCCCCTCCTCTCGTATTTGGTTCGCGTCTAGTTAAGAGAGACGTACAGTTACGAATTCCCCTTTTTTCTATGATGTCCCTAGCAGCGCAATAATACTATATAATCGAGATGACTAAGGAAAGAACTATTTTACTGCGGTTCTCTGCGTTCCCTGCTCTAAAAGCTATACCAGTTTTTTATCGGTCTCTAAACAGCTTGAAAGTGGTCCTGCGCATCGGTCAGTTCGGAAGAAAACAAAAAAAACGGCGCACAGTAAGAGTTGAGAATGACGGAGAGAGAGAGAGAGATAATGAAGAGGTATGATGATGTTTTAAAGTATGACAGAGTTAGAGACTCACCTCCCTGGTCATCTAATGCGACCAAGGTTCGGATGCCAGCCTCCTTACTCTAATTAGCAGCACAAAACAGGTGTAAAATGTCATGTTAGTTTTTATGTTCGGTGGTACACGATATGTCGATATCATTTCGGCAAGTCGGGTAAGTTTAAGTATAAGGTATGGGTTAATATGAGGCCGGTATATTTTTTTAAGCCACTGGATTGGTAGAACAACTTGGGCAAAACGTACAAATGAGGAATTTGTACCTTGTGGTGATATGATCTAGCTTCTCATCCCCAATGAGGGTTTACAAGGTCTCATTAGTACGAGTGACCTTTTTAGTCACAGTAGGAATACTATGCCGATTCTGGCCCACTTCAATCAGCGTTTGCATCATCATGGTCATTGGTAGTATGGCCGATGTTGGTTAGGCGTTCTCGAATCGATGTTCTTGAAGTGAACTAGAATCGGCATAGCAAAACAACTTTGATCTCAAAATCATTTACTTTCCTTCAAGTCAAAAACTGAAAGTCGCTGGCTACCTTCATGTCAAAAACTAGAGGCCACACCACTTCAGTTACTTTTTTATTATTACCGTAATAGTACTGTATAATCGAGATGGCTATATGACCATAGAAGGACTTGAGCAAATAGCCAAGAGAGGAATTTGTATATTGTCGTGCTATGATCTATCATTTCATCCGTAATTTGAGGACTTACTGGGTTTATGGACACCACTAGTAAGCGAACATCCTGTATAACGTAAGTATTCTTACGAAACATTTTGAAATACCTAGATATTACAAATACACGTAAAAATCTTTATTATTATTATTGTTATTAAATATTTAAAAGTGTCCTGGAAATCAATTCGTGGCGATTTCAAAGCAAGATGACTTAAACTAATAAAGCATAATAAAGAAAAACAATAGGTTTCCTACATAAAAATAACAAGCCTTGTTTTCTTTTGCTTTGTTTTGTACATTTCCCTATTGTTAAGACTCAACCGTGGATAATTGTAAATATAATTTTCGTATTCATATTTTTATTAATAAAATATTTTCTACCCCTATTGAATTAGGTCAAGATAGATCGATTTTCTTGATACCCACTGTCTTTTACTCATAATAAAATCAATTACACTATAAGATACGGATATATTTATTATGCAACACTTAATGTATTATTCAAAGGATGACAGTGCCATAACCAACAATACACAAATCCGCGACACTTAACTTACAACAACTCACACTTTACTAATTGATTCATTCGACAACTCGTTTAAAATCCCTATTCAGTCATACTAATTTTATTTGGATTTAGGTTAGTTTTCATGGATTAAATAAACACTAAAGTTTTAGTTTAGCACTTGATTAATAAATATTCAAGAACCAGCTCTTATACTAAGTGTTCAAAATGTGCTCCGTCTACTTCCTGACAGTAAAACATCATATTGCTAAACTCTTGTCGCACTCGTTCAAATGTGTTAGAGGAAATTCCCCGCCATTCTTCAAGAATTCGTTGTTTTAAAACGTAAATACTGTCAGGTTCTGTAGCGTAAACCTTAGATTTAAGATACCCCAGCAGGAAAAATCTAAAGGTGTGAGGTCCGGTGAACGAGCTGGCCATTCTATCGGACCTTGTCGTCCAGTCCATCTACAACGATATTCCTCATCCACATAACGTCTTCCTGCACAATAATAGTATGTAGGAGCACCATCTTGTTGGAACGCTATTTCCATGTTATCTACCAAATTAATCGTATTCCAGAATTACAACAATTAACGGCTCAACTGCGTTTTGTAACAGCTCCAGATGCACTTCACCGGTTAAGTTGGTATTCAAAAATACAGTCCCAACTTTGTGGTTTCCAGACATTTACTTTTGCTGGAAACTGTATATGTTTTCACGAAACATGTGAGGATTTGTGTCACTCCAACACTTCACATTTAGAGTGTTAACATTTTCATTAATGTAGAAAGTACTTTCGTTACTGAAACAAATTGTTTTACATAGTCTGGCTGTTGGCCAATTATAGTGGACGTATTTGCACAGAATTCTTCGGCCGGGATCGTCATCTGCACCATTTTTAATTTTTTCTTGTGAAATTTGTTTCTTGTCAACACCCTGGGTACTGTACTAAAACTGACTTCACTGGTAGATGCGACTTGGGTTGTGGAAGAACTAGGGCTTACTACATTTCAACAACTCTATCGATTTCAGAAACTTTTAATCGACCAGATCGTTTGGCATCATTAACACTACCTGTTGTTCAAAACTTATGAAAAAGCTCCTTCAAATAAGTCCTCGATATAGGGCGATCGAGGTACCTCTCATTAACCTTTTGAGGACGGGCATTCGGGGCTTATGATCTTTCTAGGAAAATGCATAAAAAAGGATATTATATCACAGATTAAGATCTTTGTCAGCTAGAGCACGCACCATTTTACTCATTTAGATATATTACATAGAATTAAACTAAAAACTCAAGGTATGTAAAAACAATAGTAATGAAGCAATATAAACGAAGTTGGAGAATTGAAAACATGACAATTATCTAGAGGTGGCCTGTATTAGTTGAACGCTCAATTGAAATGTTAGTGTTTATTTATTTAATCCATCAAAAACTAGCTCAAACCTAAACAAAATTAGTATAACTGAATAGGTCTTTTAAATACCTTTCAAACGAGGTGTCACTTGCCACAAGGTCCCTTGTAAAGTTATTGGTTAGGTTACGAGGAGGGAGGGGGAGTTTTGACTAACACTGTATACACTACCATCCATAAATTTACTCGTATTGTAGGACCAAAAAGATAGAAAAGCAACTTGTTCCATAGCAAATAAAAGTGCAGTGTTACAAATAAAAAGGATGGCCCTTAAAACACTAAAAAAAAGTTTATGAGGTTAGATCGGTGTATAACCTCTAAAGCGCTTGTCCTAGACCTCTAGTTTTTAAACACTTTTCGCGATATCCAAAGCACTCTAGATCCACGATTAATCGAATAGAGTGCTTAGGAAGAATAACGATTTTTGATCAATTGTATTTTGTTTGCGTATTGCTTGTTTTTTTCCCCTTTCTTTTCTAAATAAGTCGATCTTTTAGGGAAACATACATCGCCTCTGGCAATACTATATTCAGTACGTTAATGAGCGTTTAGAGAACGAGAGACAAACACAGACGGAGCAGAAAAAAAACGCAAGTAGATGAGTCGAACTCATATGAAGACAATAAAAAGAAAACGACCCTAGCCAAGGTCAAGTCGATTTAGCAATGAATATGTCATAAATCAACCCGCTGGTGCCCTCGTGTATTCTAATTAAAGCTTTGCACGCCATCATAACTCGGGGGTAAATCGATGGAGGTAAATCGAGGAATATACCCAAAACGCCATAGTATTTAAACTATTCTTATTTAAAGTTTTGTTTCTGTTTGTACCCCTAAAATAATTCTCCATTATTCTACATACAGTGATGGGCAAAATTGTGGAACCAAGCAAATATCTCTAAAATATTGATACGAAATTTTAAATGTGAAAATTGGCAATAAAAATCCATCTTAAACTCCTCTTGAAATATATAGAGTGTTCCATATAGTGACACAGTTTTTTTTTGTAATGGTGTGGTGGAATTGGTGAAATTGAATGGGTTACGCGTTCCCCAGACCTTAGTCCACTTGATTATTTCCTGTGGGGTTATTTAAAGTCCAAAGTTTACTTGCAGATACCTAACAGGATGCCACAATTGTCCCAGATAATAACTGAGGAAATTCAAAAAATTACACCGGAAGTAGCGAAGGTTATAAGACAATTTAGTTTTAGATTAGCTTACTATCGTTCTGCTACTATGGTAATAGCTCAATGACACATCTTACACTTCATATCTGGTTGATTCAAAACTATTGAGCCTTGCTGGTATGTTCAAATATGATTGTTTTATAAACAGAAGGAATTTAATTTAGAATGTAAGCACTATCCGACTCTATAAACTTGTCGCCAACGAGTAGGCAGACTGCGGATGCCACATTCCTAGAACTCACGCGGTTGTGAAGCGAAAAAGTTGTGACTATGCATGTTGTGAAAAGTGTATGACTATTTATTTATTAGATGTTTGCTGAGGGCATAGAATAAATTAGTCAGTGTGGTCAGTGGGGGAAAAGTCTGGTGAATACGGTGGATGGGGCAGAACTTCAAAGCCTAACAGCAAGAGGTCTAGGCTGGGCGGCCAAATTGAGTAGTTGAGCACAGCGGCGGCGACGGTGGTATTGTCCTCCAAGAATTCCCAGTGATACACGCAGTGAATTCCACACCAAATTGACAACACCTTTCTCGGGTGGACGTCTGGTTTAGGTACCGATTGTGCCGGAGCATCCGCGTCTACTCGCTGGCGCTTACGGCTGTAATTTACATAAAGCACCCACTTTTCATCCCCGGTAACAAGATTGTTCAACCAGTCAAAACGATGGACTGCGGGAGAGAAGTTGTGTGCAAACGTTACTGCGATGCTGGTGATCGGTTTCGCTTCATAAACGTGGTATCCGCTTGCCCAACATTGGCGTTTCGAATCCACGTACTACCACGTGCTACTTGGCTTGGCTACAGCCGAGCTCTCGTGGCATTAATCGTGTGGTTCCACACGGGTTTTCTTCGACAATCGTACTCAAGCGCTCGATATCCAGTTGAGGTGGCCTACCAGACCGAGATTTCTCGTCGATGCTGTGGTCCCCAGATCGGAAGCGTGCGAAACATCTTTTGCATGTCGCTAAGATAGGAGCGTGGTCGCCACACGCGGCCACTAGATTTCGGCGTACTTCGGTTGTTCCGTACTTCCGCTTGAGATTTGATAATGTTGACGGAAATAAGTGCACGCCCTGTATAACCTGTACCCCACCACTCTCCAGACTCGTCTAGAAAATTCCTAGGCACTTCGAGGGAATAGCTCAATGCTAACTAATCAACCGGATAATAATAAACTCCTTCCATTCATTATTTCCGTATTGATTCCATTAAAAATAAATAAGAAGATGCTCTACTAATGATCCTATTTGTTAGTACATTAGCCCGCGATGTTCCCAACCAATCCAGTGACTATACGTATAGGCAAATATCGAGTTAATTCACTGAAAATATCAACATGTGGGTGTACAAAGAAAGAGTTTCTTTAAACCAAAATTTCCACTTGAAAAAGTCGCTTGTCCGAAAAAAAATATTCTTTACTACAACCAAATACATAAATAGTTAATTTCAAGCAAACAATTATGTATATGGAATAAATAAACGCTTATTTAATCCAAGCAAACTTGTCTAACTCTATTAACCGATTTTGTTAAATTTAAAGAAACTATTTTCAAGTGTAATCGACGACCAGCTGCAATTCTCATCGTTGGAATTTCGTTTTTTTTTTTTTAAGTAAGGTCAAAAAACTAATGGTACACCAACATAATTCCAAGAATATTTATGTCGATATATATTATTCAGTCATTTATGTGCAGTGAAATGATTTTGGTCCAAAAGTTTCGACTGAGGAATCGAACCCCTTGTAGAGCTACAAAAAAGGCCATTGAGGTTTCATTTTTTTAATCTCCCCATTTACTTTGGGGTTAGTAATATTCGAAATCGCACGATGAGAGCTGGAGCCAAGGTAAATCTGATTGGGTAACACAAAAATCATGTCTTAAGGCACAAAAGTCAGTCGCGTGGAAAAATATATATATATAGACGAGTATTATGATGCTATAAGCGGTAGTATTACATACAGAGACTCCTGGATCTCATCGCCTCAAATTTACAACCTGAGGACAAGTTGTGGTTTTCGGTGGAACGAAAATTTTTCGACAAAACGTACAAAAACATAAGTCGGGCATTATCTGAGTGACTAAAGAGGCCTTTTGATGCCTTTTGTTAATTAGTGGCACAATATACTATACAAGGATTACGTAGCTTTAATTAGAGTTTGTTTACCTACAAATACAGTACAAAAAGAATGGTAATAATTATTCTGTATCAGTTGATCGATCGATCCACTTCCTGCGGCGCTTAATATAACGTCGAAATGAAATGTAACCAGTGAGCAAAATATTTTTGATAGAACGATCAACGAAAGTCATCATACGCCCACTTTTTTAAGGCTTCTTAAAAATCCAAAATACGAAAATATTGTGATACAAAAATTATCAGAATTTAAGCAAGCTTCAAAAAGTGGGTGTATGATGATTTTAGTTGTATACTTCATACAAAATAAAGCCGACGAACGTCATCAAACACGTGTTATAAGTTTGAGAACGCAGCGATGCCAGATTGTTACAAAATTATTCAGCATTTAAGCAGAAATAATTTTGATTAGCATATGGATAGATTTTTTTTGTCAGTTATTTTTTCAACAAACTGGACGTTTTTTCGTTTTGGCATCTTCAGTGGCACTGACGCGCGTCGAGAAAAGTATAATAGTTCGGTGTTTCGTGGAAAACGTCCAGTTTTTTGTTTCTACGCCGAAGGTTCCAGTACCCACTCCAGGATTAAAAGGAGAAATAATTTTAGATGTTTATAAATTTTAGAAGGCATAAACATGCAAATACAAAAAAGAGCAAAAAAAATGGTAGAAAGTTATTAATGGTGTTTTTTAATAGAGGGAAAAATATAGTGGAAAACGGCACACGAAAGTGTTGATTTTTTTAAAAAATATATATAAAGAAAGTAAAGATTTTCTCACAAACACCATTGGGTTTTTTGCTTTTTGTGAAATACTTAGTATTAACCGTAGAATCATTCAAGTTTAGGGCTGCTACCACACGCTCAAACAATATATCGGACTGTATTTTTATTAACTAAATATTTTAATTTAATGTTTAAATTACCTCTCTAGCAGCTGTTAAGGGTAGCAATGGACCATTATTGTCCCGTTCTTTTTCAAAATAGTGTATCAAAGATGCTACTAACTCTTGACAGCAACTGTTTAGCTATTTTGGTATTTCGCAAACGGAAGTCTGACAACTGTAACACTTTGATTGTTCTCAAAATTACAGTTTGTCAATGCAAGATGAAAGTTTGAGGCTCAAAAAAAGACGCGAGCCACTATTAAAGCCAATGTAAGGTTCAGATAATTTCAAAATGTCAAGTTTGATAGAAATGTAATTATATCATTCACACATTGTAATTAGAGTTGATACCAAAATTCAATGAATGGTTTACGTTATCATTTATCACACGTATTTAGATAACACAGTAATAAACTTCTTACCCTACGGATACACAGGTTACATACAATATATTACTAGTCAATATTGTTGGAGGAATCATCTATATTTTCCACAAAATAAAAACCGATAAATGTATGCAGTGATATCATCACTGAATTATATTTAAATAAAAACTATACTGGAATGTCTTATGGAATTTTAAATTTCGCGCTTGATATTCGTTGTTATGCAGTTGCCGTGTTGTGTTTAATATGAGATTTGTCGACAGTTTGAAATTATCTGAAGCTTACATTGGCTTTAATAATGGTTTGTCTTTTTTGAGCTTCAAACTTTTATCTCGCATTGAAAAACTGTTATTTTCAGAACATTCAAAGTGTTACAGTTGTCAGACTTTCGTTTGCGAAATGCCAAAACAGTTAAACAGCTACCGCCTAGAGTTAGTAACATCTTTGATACGCTACTTTGAAAAAGAACAACCCAATTAATGGTCCATTGCTACCCTTAACAGCTGTTAGAAAGGTAATTTAAATATAAAATTAAAATATTAATTAACACTTCAGTCCAATATACTATTTTATCGTGTAGCAGCAGCCCTAAACTTGAATGTTTCTAACTACGGTTAATTATATTTCACAATAAGCAAAAAACAATAAGTAAACTTTTAAAATCACCTGGAAAGCGTCATAATACCAAGAGGGTTACAAACACTGTAGCATCATGAACATAGTATAAAACAAAGTCGCTTCCCGCTGTCTGTCTGTCCCTATGATGCTGTAATTCTTTAAAACTACGCAACCGATTTTGATGCGTTTTTTTTAATAGATAGAGGATTCAAGAGAAGGTTTATATGTATAATACATGCATAATATGATAGAGAAACACTGATAATTTTAGAGGTTTCTAATGTGATGTCGTAAACCGTGCGAAGCCGGGGCGGGTCGCTAGTAGCATATAAGTGTTATTCATAAGTCCTTTAAAGTCACATCAACAAAACTCATAATATTTGTAATATAATTTTCTGTAATTAATGCTCATTTAGCCAGACAATCTGAAAAACATATAATTAATTACTAATACTAATACTAATTAATTAATAAACTTACTCGTTATTTTCAGAAAAGTTTTAATAAACCTAGCTAAAAAAAAAAAAAAAAACTCCCCTGACGGAAACAAAAGGGGAATTACTAATGTCGTAAATCATTTGAACGACACAGTGGACCGCATGAATAGCTAACCAACGTATTCGATGCAATGTAAAATACTCTTAATTGGGTCACTGTAGCTCACTTGTGGTTGTAGCGTGAATGCTGCATGTTGCCGGCTCTTCAAAATTTTCTTAAGTATAGTAGGTAATATGCATAAAGTTGCTTTAATTAATTATTTTTTTCCAGTAAATTTAAACGCTTTATTTTAATGCTAACTAATAAATTTATAACTATGTATTTTTTTAATACTTCCAAGCTTTCTAAGAACGTCACGAACTAACAGCCAATGGAAATTGGGAGAAAAATTGGTAGGGGGGGTAGGCAATTTTGGAAAATATATTCGACAACCTTGCCTTTTTTCATGTCTTCACATTCACATTAGAAATACTATAACGTTTATAATAATTTATATTTATGTACAAAAAACTACACTGCACTATTTGTAACCGACTAGTGTTTGTGAGAAAATCTTTCATTTTTTTATGTATTTTTTTAAAAATTTCAAAATTTCCCTGTGCCTTTTTCCTCCCTTTAAAAAAATCATCTTTACTAACTTTCGCAACGTCTTTTAAAATACGCATTTTTTAAAGTTATTCCTCTTGTTAACGTTGAAAAAATTCGTTATATAATAATAAACAAACACAAAAAACCCATCCATATGCTAGTCAAAATTATTTCTAAATGTTGAATAATTTTATGACAACCTGGCATCAGCGCGCTCTAAAACTTAAACACGTCTTTGATGACGTGCGTCTATTTTTATATCTTGTGCGAAGTACATTTTTGAATACGCAAGACAACATTCTATTGCAACTTGTCCCACAGTCGAAATAGGAGGCGACGAAATCGCGAACCCCCTGTATATGTTATGGTAGTGGCCGTTTGTCGGGTATATATCTGCAGTATGCGAGTGTGTGTGTGCAATAGTGCATGTGTGTGGGTAGATATATATATATATAGATATAGATATTTATATTATTGAAACACAGCACAAACACAGCCACACTGCAGGGCTACCGCTACCACAACATACAATAAATATATATATAATGTCAATATAATTCCAATAAGCGCACACACCGTCGATGTTGCCGACTTTTAGGCGTGAAGGGGGACGTCTGTCGGGAGGGCGAAACGTCGACGCCATTTGGCTGCCATCTAACGCGAACAAAGGCCCGCAGAATAAAAAAGTAGTCTGTGGCGGGGTTCCGATCACAATTGCCCTTTATATTTTGAACCCCCTGAACACCAATCTGGGGTAAGAAATAGGGGGTCGATGTTCAAATATTCGATAAAAACCAGAAAATCCTGAAAAAACAACATTTTGGCAACTTTTAACCATGGAAACAGGTGTGCCAAGAGACGGAAAGTATGGTATAAACAGACCAGCTAACCAGACCAAGTTCCCTAACAAACCTGCTGTCCAATGTCAGGGGTTATAGCAGTTATTTTGTTCTCAGAACCGATGAACTCTGTAAAAGATCCATATTCTCCACTTAATAGTCAAAAAGTGTGTACTGGTGTTGCAGAAATAGTTCATTTGAAAGATATTGGCCGGGTACTTTTACTACTGGTTAGAATAATTAAACGTTCGGTTAGCGGTTTAACAATACGAACATGTAGTTCTTGGTCATGACTACTTTAACCAATGTTTAATTGTGGGGGTGTCCTTTACCAAACTGTACCCAGAAATAGGCATTAAGGCTTGGTTAACCCCCCACCAGAATATCTTGGAAACGGATTGTGAATAATAACACATTATATATAATAACACAATAATAATAAACCTATTTTGGACGTATTTTTCCCATCAGATTATGCAATGAAAATTGAGGGTTCCCATAAAAAAATGGGTGCCTCAGGGCCGTATGAGTATGCCGCATAAGGTGCTGGATCACATCGTCAGATGGCCCCCTCCAAACCAAACGACTTTTGTTAAAGTCATTTTTGGATTGGCTTTTCTACAGAGTTATTCATGTGGATGTTTTGAAATGGGACACCTGGTAACTATACCTGTATGTAGGTATATTCGGTAAGCTCATTTGGTCTATTCGTGCCACTTTCTCCCGCTTGGAATGTCAGTTTCCATGGCTCCTAGCGTCAAAGTTAAAAGAACACGATTTAGATCGATTTTACCGATTTTTCTCCAATCAATGACCATCGACCCCTATATTTTACTTCAGATTCGTATTCAGCAGCTCAAAATACACATAAATAACACAGTCGCAACCCCAGCACAGACTACCTCACTTATTTCGCGGGTCCGCGCGATTCGGTATGTTCCATAAGTCTCGGCAGACGATCGTCGCCCGGTCTGCCCGATGAGGCGCCGCCAGTTCGATCCGAGAGACGTCCCCCTGTAAGACACAAAGCCCCTGAGCTCGCAAACACTACCCGTTCGACGTCGGAAGCGCAAAGCAGTTGCGTTTTTTCTTTAGTTTTTTTTTTGTTTCTGACACGCGCGGTAGTCCTGCTCCGCTCGAGTGGGTCGAATACTTCTTGGTTTGGACGGGACAGATAGAGAAAGTGCAACGCATGCAGCACAGAGAAACATCTAGTTGACCTTTGTACAATAACGCGCGGTATTACGGGAGAGAATGATGCATTGGAGATGCCGTACCGTCCCTGCAGTGAGTACTAGTCGCGGGTGTGACTCGAGGATCTGATTCGAGGCAACAGTCTACAACGTACCACGCTAAGACGTCCGTTGCGTCGTTAATTATGTTTCGAAAGGATCAATACTATCCGCCGACGATGTGATCTCGGATAACGTAATACAGTTGAAGGCTGCCTCAAGGAACTGATTTGGGGCCTGTTTTTCTTCTAATCGACGCCTACTAAGTAATTTAAACTGTTATTATTCCATTTTCAGCAAAACATCAACAATTATGGCTTGAACTAGGATAGTTGTGATATCTCGCAGTTTTTCATTTCTCGAGATAAAACAGTCGAAAAAAAACTCACGAAAATCGTTTCTTTCTTACTTTCAAAAAATCCTTCTTTAGAGCAAGAGTTCCTTCTATTTTGATCACTCCATAGAGTTTTAGCACAGCTAAAGCTATTAATTCTTCAAGGGGTTTGCAATTCAGTTTTTTTTTCTTTAAATTGTAACACCTTCAAAACAATTAATTTCAGGGACAGGCAATGATTGTTAAAGTAAGTTTAAATTACTCAGCAGAATTCAAGAATGTCATAAAAAAATCCTTATTTAAAAGTTAGTATTCACTTCAGGTATTTTTATATACTTGAGCCCCCTATTATGTATTAGCTGTTCCAAAACGTGAGGCCACTCACTGTGAAGCACCCTGTGTATAGAGACGGAAACAATGGAATTTCATATTATACTTTTTTTTACGACGTTATATATCTATATATACAAATATAAGTTGAACTTTTTGTATCCGAACTAAATCAATATTTGATTGTCCCGTTTTATATGCTCGGTATTAAATTGGATTTAATTTAGGCAACGCTCGTTTTAGTGGAAGCAAAAAGGAATTTGCCGGTCACAGAAAATAAACATCGTTTATTCATTGTTTACACAATATCTGTTTACGCTTAGCAAAATAAAATGAGAATGGAACCACAAAAATTTAACGCCGTATACGGGGTGTCCCTTAATGATGGGCATTAAGGAACCGTAGCAAAACTACAAATTCTCTGAGTAAAAATGTTACGATTCGCCCAATCTTACCTTGGTCCAAAAGTTATTGGTAACCAAGATACAGGGTGTCAGTTTTAGGTTAATAAATGACGAAAAAATCGATATTTTCAATAAAAACGTAAATATTCTAAGACGCAAAAACTTGCACCATCTTTGATGTATTCATAATGCTACAGTAATCGCCCTCTACAATTTACATCAATATGATGACAAAAGTCCGGACGCAGGTTCAGCGCTATACAACTCTATGATTGAAGTAAAAACCGTATTTTTTTTGCGCCTTGTAAATTATATATGCATGTATTTCTTGCCCGTGCATACGTACACCACTGACCGTGCATGGTAACGCGCACTGGGACTCTGGTACCCCACTCCCATGCGGGTAGTCGGAATCTTGAATACAGTTTCCGTAGGTCGATGCGAGCGGATGGACCCCGCGTCGCGAAGCGGAGCGGTAGAACGCCGAGTTCAAAATAATTTTGTGTCGTGAGTGATTATCTCGTGATTTCGCGTAGGGTAAATACCATACGCGAACTCTACCGTAACATATAAATACATGTTATTTGATTTTATGCGGATTTTTTTATATAATGGCACAGTCGTTACCATTTGTGAATGCACTGAAGAAGTTAATTGAAAATTACAAGGATTTTACAATAGACGGCCAAATCGCTCACATTTAACGACAACAAATGCAGAAAGACTACTGGTCGTGGCAACATACGCTCAAGCAATGAAGATAGTCCGTCTTTCTGAATGACACAAGCGATAGGTATGTACATTAACAATTTTTATTATTAACAACAGAAGCTGTAGTTTCGTTGTGGCCCCTTAATAATGGGACACCCTGTATATCACACTTGGGAACTATACAGTTAATATTAAAAAAATGGGGTCTCCGTTTTTAAGACTTTTTTTGAAGCATGGCAACCGATGATTAAAAGGATTCAATTTGTGACCGAGTTAAACAGATCGGGTATGCACCTCCAATATTTTGTTTCAGCCCTGGCCGACCCGAAAGAACGTCCCGTACAAAGGTCAAAACATTTACAGCGTATAGAAGGAACAATAATGGATTAATTAGAGAAACAATAATAAACAAAAATAATATTCTCCCCTCCTGCTTTCTTTTTTTTTTTTTATTTGATCCCAACGAGTGGATATCAAATGGGACGAAGATTATGGAAACTTAAGTTTGTCACCTATGAAGAGAACATCGGCTAGAGATTAGAGATTAGTACACACTTATACATATAGAGAGAGAGAGACACACAACGGCTCGACAACGAACATATTTACCTCCTCGCAGAGGGCCAGCATCCGCCTCGTGCTGTCCAACGACTGAAAGAGAAAACAAGGTTAGTTCCGACCTATAGAAAATAACAACATATCAGCGTTTATCAATAAACAATTTTGAAATATGGTATGGACATAAATCTGCGATAGTAATTAATGATCCCCTAATGTATTTTTTTATGTCTGTGAACCCACTATTTGAGTCATTAAACCGTTCCTAACCTTGACAGTGATGTCTCTTTATCTTTTTCTCAACGATAACAAAATCTGACCTGCCGAAGATGTAATACAGACTCACCTCATCTGTGACTTGTCCGGCTCGCAGTTGCAGCTCCTGCAGTTCGGTCCTGGGGGCCCCATTTTCGGCGGCAGGCGCTGGAGCGGGCATCGTGCTGGCAAACAGACGCGATATTAATACCAAAAAAATTAACCAGGACTCAGCTGGAGACGGTACGAAACTAAAAAGAAGTCACCGAGGATTTTGCGGTGGAATGGACGCTGGCAGGAACATTGTTCCCCCAGAAAAATCAATAGAATGTACCACTACATCCGCGTACAACGAACCGCGGTCAAAAATAGGTTAAAGCATCCCGAGAAAAAAACTAGTTTTTTGATCTCGTACCGCCAACAATCAGCGATCGTCAACTATTTCCGGGTGTGACTTGATATTTACAAGAGCTACTCGGTTTCAGTACGGAATAAGAATCGGAACTGAAATTGAACTTACGAGTTGTGAAGAAAATGGAGGCCGGTCTTTAAACTAGGAGAACGCTGGTGACGTTACGGCTAAATAAAAGCACTCAAAACACAAGGGTTTCACATAACACCGACAGCTGAAACTGTCAAATTCAACTTAACTCGTCACCGGTAGCGGAATGAACTGTGAGCTGTCGATCCCGCTTGAGGTGGGTGGGTAAAGTGCGCCCGTCAAGGCCGCCGTTGCAATCTCATCTGGATTGGCGATTGGCTAATCGGCTTATTCTTGCGCGTGGGTGGGACAGAGCGCATGTGCCGATAATACAGTTTACAAAATTTTTTATGGTGCTCCCCAAACACCGCAATTAAAATATTTTTATGGATGTTCTAATGGAAAACAAAATGACGCATCGCAAAATCGCGTCATCTACCAGTTAGTTTTGCGAATCCGTTTTTCGTGCAAGGGCGTCGCATAAACGAAAAACTGTTCAACAATCATTATTTTTTGTTAAAATAAATATATTATGTTTTGAGAGAAATAAATTTGGAAATATATACAGGTACATGAGAAGCAATGTGACAGCGGAATATTCCTTCCTATTCTATTCCCATAATTATTGTTGCACTAGAAATTATTTCTGGATGTAAATTTAGTACGGCCATCTACATTTAATTTACACAACTACAAAACAAAAACTGTCACGACTGCGACATCTATCGGGAGATAGATGGCACAATTTCGACGTATTTCAACGTAACTATCTACACAAATAATTAATAGTTATGGGCAACTCACGATAGATGGACTGCAATAAGTAAATTTCAAAAATTACTTCTTTTTTTAATGAATAAATATGATTTTAATAGACGCTAATGAATGTACACTCCTAATATTGTGGATAAGGAATAGAAAACGATTTTTGCTTTCAAAGTGCTTTTATTAAGGCATTTTTACTTTAATACAAGTCAATTAGTGCAGGGAGTAGAACTCGACTAAAGCTCCTCAACCTGTAACAAAAAAATATATTAGCACAGCGGTAAAACATTTTCAAAAATGAGACCAAATCAATTTAATCAAATAGAAAATTTGATTAAACATTATATTTGAGTTTCACAATGAAAGGCATACCTATACAATGTGTTTAATTTGGAGCAGCCCGATCCTTGTTTTCTGCAATCTTTAAAAATTTCACGTCTTAACTTGTTTCTAGCATTATCGTTTACCTTTTATTTCTTGCTGGTTCCCCTGGAACTAAAATATGTGTCGTTGTTTGGATTCAGCTGGTTGCTCCTGTTGTCCAAATCGGATTTGCCATAACTCGGAGTTTGATGGCTTGACGCATAAGACGATCTGTAGGAGAATAAAAACATACCTGTTTAATCTTGAATTGTTATTACACGTTTTAAGAAGAAGACCATAAGAATACTATAAATTACGAGCCATCCAAAAAAAATATCATCAAAGTTGGCCGAGCACAAAAAGACGTTTTCTATTCTTTGGTGGTTCAGCAAATTTTTAGTAATAAGAATAAGAATAGTAAAAGCAAAAGTAACCTTCTTTTAAATCCATTCAGCAGAAACATAATTTTTAGTAATAATTTTAAAAATAAGGTTTGTCAGAACTGGGTCATTATAAAACGAAGGTTTAACTTTTATGCTTATTACTATTCTTATTCTTATTACTAAAAATTTCTGCATGAACCCACCATTAATCTTAAATTTATAACCTTATTTAATTGTCAAAGCTGTCACATTATGTGACAGCCATTATTTATTTTACAATTGTGACAGCCACTTGTCAAAAGTTTGACAACACAGTTTCCATTCGAGCTTCGACATAACCGCTATTTCCATCTCTCTCGTTCATAGACAGATTTGATGACGTTTTTTAGGATGACTCTTTATATACATACGTATAGGGTGTTTCACGTTTTGGGTGAATGATAAACGTTATGGAACTGAAAATTTCTATCAGTGTTTTGAGGGATGAAACATCTAAAATACTGAAGCACTGAATAGCACGCAGTACGTATTTTTTATATCACATTTGGTTTGTACCGAAATAAGATGCAAAATGCAAACCTTTAGGGAAAAAGCAATAACTTTTGCTGAGGCAAAACCAAGGGCGTAGCCAGTATTTTTCTTTGGGGGGGGGGGCGGTCCAATGCAGATTAAACAAAAAAGCAAAAAAGTCATTGGAGACAACGGCAAGCGCAATACCCCGACTATTTTGGTTTTTACTTGATATACTCAAAATATAGCTACGTTAAATAGAACATATTATTATTAAATATAATGTATAATTTTCAATAAATTGTCAAATTTTAGGTAGGTATTTTATAAAATTGTTTACACCTTGCAATGTTTGTAAAAATGGGCTCATTCAGAGACGCTCAGCCGCTGACCGCTATGTGTTAGTAGTTAGCCTTTTCTGACTGTCAGCGGCTTAACACTCCCTGAATCCTCTGTATGAGTTCCGCCAAGATCTAGAAAACTTAATATGTTATAGATAATAGATAATTTTCATGAATCATGGATTCATAATTCCCTGCCATATTCTGTGCTTAAAGACACTTAAAGGACAAAGGTTCGTTTTCTTTTCCATAACTTTTCTTTAAAAACAAGCAATATTTTCTTTTCTATAACTTCTGTTTAAAAGTAGGTTAAAATTCAGTTGCTCACAGCACAGATTAAACGATAGAGAATCATGATAGAATTATTGTCCAGTCAGCATCTCAGCAATAATATTTTAGGCTTAGTAAATTTGTCAGCTGTGGATCAAAAAAGTGTCAGCCACGTCCATTCAGGGAAGTAGCTAAGTTAGCTACTCAGCCGCTGTGCGTCCCTGAATGCGCCCAATTTATTGGCCAATTGGCCATTGCCATCCCTCAATGGTTAAAATCTAAGGCTGGGTACACACGGTGAGGATTTCCGGAGAGGAATTCCTTGAGGAAATCCTCAGAGGTTTGCCGGAGCCGGACGGAGCTTCCACACAACTGTGGAACCGTTTTAGTCTTCGACATAACAACTACGAACAAACTAAAAAACGCATAAAACGAAGCAAAGAAAAATGAACACTGCACGACGAGGCGTCAACAACAGCCATTGCGGCCTTGAGGCCACGGGTTGGCCCCTCCACACGTGAGGAAAGGGGTTCAGTGACGGCGGACTGTTCAGGCGGCCTTTCGAAAATTTGGAGAGGCCTGGCGGCCTGCGCAGTCCGCCTCAACTGAAGTAAAAGTCTGGTCCACGCGCTCCGGCCGGCCGGAGAGGTTGGCCTGAACGGGTAATCCTCTCCGGAAATCCTCACCGTGTGTACCCAGCCTTAGAGTTATCGTATGTTTGTCCCTAAGAGAAATTGCCTGCCATTTATTTATGTACATATCTTGTTTCTGAATCAGTGGGCCTACCAAACTTAAAAGTTTATTAAACGACACCTAGTAGAGATCTATGCAACTGATCCATTATTAAAAATCTCTCTAAGCTCAGTGTATTCGTTAGAGAATTCTTGGTGTGTTAGAAACAAATTTCCCGTTTAGCTTCTTTCTTGATTCCATGGTTGATTCCACCGTCTTCTAGATTCTCAACTTAGTGATTCCCGTGGTGATTCTCAACTTAGATAATTAGTAACATTAACGAAAATACCACGGCTTTTAACACGCAACCTTCTTTTTATTATGATGAGAACGTCGCATAGGATTTATCATTTTAACAATATAATACAGAATATAAAGGGTTGTTATTAGTTTAAGCCATTCTTGCGGACATACGAACTTTGTGGACAAAAATTGTTATCAAAAGTCAAGATGTAACTGAAAATCAGGAGGGTAATGCAATGAAATAAACGAAAAAAATTACTACATACCTCTAAAATTGACAAATAATTTAGAGCAAATTCTAATTCTACAATTTATTGTGGACAATAAAGTGCAATGTGTAAAACAGTCTAGTTATTTCTATGTCGTAATCAATTTTTATCCAAATCGGTGCAATTAAAATAATTTTCGAATAATCCTCACCCCCTGTAGAATAATTTATAAGGGTTAAAATATATATTTACTCAAAATCATAGTAATTATAGAAACGAATTGTAAACGTCTCCTAGGCCACAACCCGTTCTTATCCTCCTGCAGCCCTCGAACAACTATATTTCCCAATAATAATAATCAGGAGAAACAAAATGCACATACCTCTCGCCTTCCGACGGTTTTCCGTCGTAGCCACGACTGGACCAGTAGGTGGAATTGTTGGAATTCAACTGATTTGAACGATTGTTGTCCATCGCGAACGATCGGCGGAAATTATTTTCGTTAAAATTTGTTAGCCGTTAAAGCTTCTAAAATAGTTCGCAACGCAATATAGATCTCCCTTAACCCCGACTGTATTTATAGGGAAACTCTATGGGAAGTCCCCTCTTTGACCGCTTCGTTACCACTGTGTGGTGGGGGACTTCGCTCATGGCAGCCAACAGAAATACATAGCTTGCATATAGACTGTTTATACAAATTAAATGTTTAGAAAAAATAATCGATAGCTACTTTGAACTTTATATTATCAGTAGAGCTCGTAGGGTAATAATAGATGCCTACTTTACCAGGGGCGGCTCCAGGCTATGTATCAGTAACTGTACGAAATATTAAATAGGTCATACCTTATACATGCGGGGTGATTGTTGTAGCCCAACTAATCGGCAAAGGAACCATTGTCACAAGACACAGAACTTGCATACTCATGGTAAACGACACTATAACACAGACGTGTCGATCTGTCGATACTGCCACTTGAGATTCCATAAATTATTATGGAATTTTTATTACATTATGTTCCATATGTATGTTCAGGAGTTAATCTCTGGCACCTATCACTTAAATCCATTTATAAGATGAAAAAGAGCGTTCAACGTCTACATACGTAACTGATGCATATTTAAAATAAGTAATGTTTTGTAAGGGCACATTTATATCTTGTTCAGAGACATCCACTTCTTTGCCTGTAAATAAATCCACAATATGACACAACGTGGGAAAGTCAAGGTTTGTAACATCCGTTGTTTCATCAATACTAAGCCATATAGGTTTATCGTGCAGTTCCGATTTTGTTTTATGTCTTCACACATCGGTGCTATGTATAACCTTGTGAGTTGTTTCTGCAGGCACACTAACTTCGCCGTACTTTCCACTCGCAGTTCCGGAAAATTGTTTATCCAACGCCCGACCGTAACACATTCGTGCACACGAATGATGATGCATCGACCACCGCAGAGTAAATAATACTAAATAAACAAGCATTAATTATATTATATTATATATGATTATATACATATATGTAGGAGGTGACGATGTACTTTATTAATGTGGCAAATATGCCAATATTCCAGTCGCGTGAAGCCCGGTCCCGAAATCTATTGTTAACCTACGAGCTCTAATTATCAGTTATCAAATTTCGAAATTTATAATATTTCAATATAAATTTGGTTTCCTAAAAGCTTCCTATTACTTTTAGTACAATATGGCAATGACGTCCAATGTAACAATTCGTGTTACAGTTTTATTATGATGCAAACTTTACTACTTGTACAGTGTTTTCCAAAAAGTATACAACGTATGGCAAAATTTAAATCTTTTAGGGGAAAACTGATTTCAGAAAAAGGTTAGGGTTGTTAAAAAAAAGAAACATCTGCAGTTGACGGTCCAAGCCACCTCATTAACTGTCTGAGATTAAAAATTCAGAAACACCGCTTCATTCGTGAAAAATTCGTAAAGCAGTATTAAGGAAAGAAATTTAGAATTTCATTCTTGGCAATTTCAAGCCGACAATTAGTGATTAATAGGTTTGTTTTTGCAGCACTTCCTGATGGTTTGCAAACTATCAGAAGCAATCGTCCAGTCCAGTATCAACAAGCCGTATCGAGTTTATGACGTAATATTTTACTGGGCGACTCCTTGTGATAGTTTGCAAATCATCAGAAAGTGCTGAAAAAACAAAACTAATTTTTCTTAATTCTGAACCAGCAAATATTTTTTTGACTTTGGCGGCAGTTAAGACGTATTTTATGTAATTATACGACGAATTAACATCAAAACATACTACATATATAACAAAAAAACATTAATTATTATACTAATTGCAACTGCAAAAAAAATAAATCCCAAACAAATTAACGCTACTGTAATCTGATTTTGATTAATGGAAACCAACGATTTCCAAACATTTTTTTTTGCAATAACTATGTTTAAATAACCGTGGATAACTCGAAAATATGAATTCCATTCAAAGTTCTTATTCATTTTAAAAGGAAATGTCAAAATTTCCTAGACATGAAATTTTTTAAAGTTGAACCGAAAATACCTATCATAAAAATTCAAAAAAAGCGCCCTGTACATCACACCTAACTACAAAATTAACGGACTAATATCCCTCCAGAACTCGCTGTGTTTTTTTGCAAAAACTGTAGTAAGGATGAGTTTTCAATTTTTATGATGTTTTAGGTTCGATTTTAAAAAATCCTTCATGTCTACAATTTTCTTTTTTCTAAAATAAATGATGTCAGTTACATATATACTCTGAATGTTTCCCTTTAATATGGGTCCAAGAACTGAAAAACATTTTCTGAGTTAGTCACGGTTTTTTGAAAACATGGCAGTTTTACTATTTTAGCGAAATATTTTCACACAATCGACATATCGCCTTCAACTTGGGCTCATTAGACGTAGAATTTCACAAGATGCAATTCTACCAGAAGCAAAAAAAACATCAATTATGTCATACAAAAATTATCAGACTTTAAGCAACCTTCAAAATAAAACAATGGGCTTATAAAATACACTTTAGAATAAAATTAAATATCCAGCAAATAAAACACAAACGTATAGAAAAAAATATATATTTGTGCTCGATATAAATCAGCTTATAATAGCTGATACATACATATGAATGTATGAAGTATGAGATTTTACAATAAATAAATTTAAAAAAAACTTTAGTACAATAACATTTGTAACACACAGATTTGTTGACGTCGAGATCGCCTCGCCTGTAAAGAAGAAAATTTGTTAAGTACTTTTATTTCAACAGAGTATATCTGCACGTCCGCTTGTCAGTAAACATTTTTTTGTACCCAATATCTTCTGGTTGAGGAAATCAGTCTTGAGCTTATTAGATTTTAAACTTTAGAGTAAATGGAGTAATGATATTTTTTTAATGCAAGTAACTTCTGAATAGTTTTAGATGTTGATTTGAAATGAACCCTTTCTAGAAGCTTTAGCGACATTTTTTAAATTAGATTTTAGTAGGAGTTATCAACATTTCGTTATCAATATATTTATTCTATTCGATTTGTTAAAGGAAAAAATAACATGAAAAAAATAAAACACATTATGTTATTAGTACAAATTGTTGATTAGGTTTATATTGTAAAAATAATATAATCTAATCAATTTTTTTCTGTTAATTGGCTAAAAACAAAGTACGTGGATGCCTAAAACGATAACTACATAAAATAAACATAAATTTATATCATTTATTTTATAACTGCAGTATTGAAACCGACAATACTAACTTACTGAAGTAAACAAGCAATTTTTCAAAAAATAAAGTTTGTCATCCAATACTCTCCATTTTTCCATGATTTTACTAACAATTTCCCTTATAGCTGCATTTCCAATGGACAGACAAAAAATAGCTTTTTTAAACATACAGGGTGTTCATTGTTGTCAGTAAATGCTGTAAATAATATTGTCAAAGCCTACACGTGCTTCTTTTAAATCTTTTTTTCACGAACTTTGGAAAAGGACCGTTTTTTTTCTCGAAAATTAGAGATAGATGTGGACAACTTGGTATCAGTTAACAGGTAATAGGTGGGTCATTCTATTTGAAAACAAACAGTTATTGCTGTTGGAAAATTGTCAAGTTTGACAATTGGTATTTGCGATACAGAATAACATATTAACATTTTACAAAATTGAGAGAATATTTCATGATGAATCGAACTGTCCAAAGCGTATGTCTAACTTTTTTAGTTTACACGCTATTTAAAAAAAAAAAGATATCCAAAAAAACGTCATCAAATCTGGCTATGAACTAGAGAGATAGAAGTAGCGGTCATGTCGAAGTTTTTCGGTTATGTCAAACTTTTGACAAGTGACTGTCACAATTGTAAAATACTTGTAAATAGTGGCTGTCATATAATATGACAGCTTTGACAATTGAATAACGTTATAAATTTAAGATAGAATAGAAATACGTCTTCTTTACTCTGCCAACTTTGATGTCTTTTTTTAGATGGCTCGATATTCAAGGCCGTTGTGGTATTTAAAAATCAATACTCACTGGGAGGCTAAAGTAGGATCTGTTTAAAATAACGAAGTTGTGGAGCGGTTACAGGAAATTGAGCACCCTGTATGATTGATTAGAAATATTTTACAAATATCCACCACATCATTTTGGACAACTTTTATTTCAAACATCCTTTTCTTAAATTTACGATAACAGAGTTATGGAAGAAACTGCCTCAGGTGGAACACCCTGTATACTAATCATTCTTTAAAAAAAAAGTTAAAACCGAAAGTTACTGAATTTTCATACTCATCAACACAGTGTATTATATTTACAATATTCAGTATATTATTTTTTCCATCACTAACGATAAATAAAATAACTGTTAGATATATAAAATACTCTCATCTTTGTTTATTTCATGTCTCCTGGCACTCTTCTAACATAACCAACTATTTCATTATATAGTTTAAACAAATCTTTATACAAAATCCAAGGGCTAGCCCATCACAGGTAACAAGAAATTTGTAAACCTAGAGCTTTTACGTCAGGAAACTTAAATTTATCAATCATTGTCTGAAAAATGCAACGTAATTTACCTTTGGAATTTAAACTTTTTACAAAAATAGAGTATCAAATCTTTATTTGTTCATAGATTCTGTGTTTTACTCTTCTTTATTCTCAAGTAATTTAAGGCGAAATAAATTAAAACCAAAAACTAGTTTAACTGTTTTTATTAAAAAAAAAATTAGTAGTATCCACTGGATTTTGGAAAAAAAAACTTAAAAAAAGCGCTGTATAGCATAAGTATATATTTTGCCACACCATCTTAACAACGTCTGTTTAATAAAATATGTAAATTTAATTTTAATAAAGTTGCTTATTTATTGGTTGCAGTTTGCACCTTGATAACAATAATTTTTTTGTGCATTTTTCTAAAGTGCAATATGCGAATAGGAAGATAAGATAACTAAATGATAGCAATGTTTGTACTAATCTGAATTTATACAAAAGAAAGAGCTGACATAAAACATAGTAAAACTATATCTACAATAATTGTTACAATTTGCGCAAATTTGTAACAATGGACAACTCCATCTCTTATTGATATTTTTTTTAAATTTACTATGTTATCGAACTTTATCGAAACTGTAGAAGCAAATTAATATAGCTGTAACAAAATTGAAAAAAAAATCAAAGGTATTAAAGAGATATGAGAAGTGTAATATTATACATGCATATGTTTCTAACTAAAGTATGGGCATCAAATTCCATTGAAAACTCAAACAAGGGGAATTTAATTACAAATTATACGCTTTTGACATCATTTTTAAAACAATTTGGCAACTAGATGGCATTAAATGACCAATAATTGCTCCTTGTTACCAAAGTAGAAATTACATCTACATATGTCGTATGATGTATGCAGTATGATCATTTGTTAATTTTCAAAAAACTTACCCTTCGTTTCTTCATTTTTTTGTACCCTCTGGAACTGTAGTAGGCGTTGTTGTTGGGGTTCATCTGTCTGGATCTGTTGTTCTGCTCCTGTTTGGACATACTGGACGAGCCCTTGGAGGCTGACAAAAAAATCCAAAGGACGTGAGTTGCATTTCAATTTTACTTTAAAAAAAAAATACCTTGCCAACCTTGGGGCTTTTCCGCGTTCCTGGAGCTCCAATACGAGAGGTTGTTGGAGTTCTTTTGGTTGGCGCGATTGTTCTGATCTCTGTAGTCCATTTTTTTCGGGCGAAATTCGAGAAAAAATTCGATGAACGTGATGAACTCGAAACGTGGCAAGTTACGTAAACGCTGGCTCGAATGGGCAGGTCTGGCACGAAACTTTCGGCGGTTGATCGATTTTATAAGTTTTTCTTCCGAGCAGGGAATCCCACGGTGGTGCTTGGCACACATTTCACCCTCCAAATAAAAAGGGACTTCCCCGGGCTGAAGACGTCGATGTCAGAATTATCGCTTCGGAAAGCTTGAAGTGAGAGAAATCCAGACAAAGAAAAGCCTTGACCCTACGCATTTCGATTTTATAATAGTAACTAGAACTAAAAAAGTAGTAATTTTATAATAGTAACTAACAAGTCTTAGTTTTGACTTGTTTAAATGCAACACTCAGGGTGCATTCAAAGGACAATGTTAAAAATAGCCGTTTTTTAACGCATCTGGGGCACGAACGAAACCCTACAGAAATTATTGTTTATGATTAGTAGAAGTCAATAATATTCATAAAAAACCCTAAAAGTCCGGGGAAAACTAGTGCGCTATCTATATAGTACATCATCCCAATCGACTGCTAATCTACAAGACAGTTACAACAAAAATAAAAAAGTTTTCAAACCCAAATACCAGAACATATACCTTTTTTGGTTTTTGGACCCCTGAATCCAAATCTGAGATTCGTTTAGCTCTTGTCACCTCAAGATTTTTTTGAAGCTCATTTGAAGGTTATATCAGGCTCATATGTAATTATAAGGTCGAATATAGTAAACATGTTCCAATAACTTGTTCTATATGTTTTCGGGGTCACCCGATCTGAGTCCGAAGTCCATTTGATCACACTGTTGAGGTTCAAAGTCATTCCAAGGTCAATCGAGAGACCCAGATGAGTCCCAGGTGCCCCAGGTGCGTTAAAAAACGGCTATTTTTAACATTGTCCTTTAACTATCTGCAATTCCATTTCCGTTATCGTTCAATAGACGATGTACTGGATGTTTCACTATAAGTGGACCCCCCATTAACATTTTTGTACAACAAAAGTTGTAGAGTACAATGTTGAATTCTTTATGACATAATTTTCATGTATATAGAGGTGTTGCAAAAAAACGTGATAAATAAAAATGTGTTTTTTTCTTATTGAGTATTGGGCTCATCTCCCTGATTACAAATATATACAGTTTATTATACTCATTTTAAAAATCTAAGCAAAGAAACGACTATTTCAAATTTACGTGTGGTATGCAATGGATTCAAGAATGCGCTTACAATTGTTCGGATATATCACAAAATCTAAAGAAATAAAAGTTTATTTTCTTGCTTTTTAATCCATAACTGTATAAAAACTGCATAAAATGCATAGTCCGGGCAACCGAAAAATGTATTTTATTGAAAAGAATAAACTGACATATGAGGATTTAGGGGGGTTGGGGAAAAAGAAATTTTTGTTTTCTGTTTAGGGTTTTGGGGGTTTTGTGGGGAATTTTAAATTTCTTTTCCGGATGGGGAGAAAAGGGAAGAAAAGGGAAGGGGATTTTTTTTCAAAAATTTTTTTTGGGGGGGGAGGAAAAAAATTGAAAAATGGAAAAAATTTTTTTGGCGGGCCCCCCCCTCCAAACTTTTTTAGGGTAGAGGGTTTTGGGGGTTTTTAGATATTGGGGGGGGGAAAAAAAAAAAAGGGAATAGAGGATTTTTTTTTAAATTTTCCAAGGATGAAAAGAAATAGATTTTCAACTCGAATTTTTCCCTGCCGACACCAAAGGGGGGGGAAAGAAAAATTCCCCCTTTTTTTTTAAAAATGGGGTTTTTCAATCAACGGGTACCTTACCTACCTTGGGAGAGAATTGGAACCCCGGTTTCCCGCGTTTGATTTTTGCATCTTTTTTTTAGCAGCCGTGAAACGCACGAGAGACAAAATGAGAAAAAACACACATATTACTATTCGAATTCCTTGATATTCAGAAAATGGCCATTGTTCATCTCTATAAACATACTTTTTTCAATTTATTAAGGGTTTTGACTACCGTAAATGTACCCAACTTGCAACACGGCCCTAACTTGCAATAAAATGCACCTTTTTTAATACTGTACTCATCGGCGTAGCTAGGGGGGGGAAGGGGGACCTGCCCCCTCCCCCCCTGATGTACCTCTGCCCCCCTTGAATGATTCTAAGATTCTAATAAAAAAATTATAATGAAAAAACTGCGTATAAAAAAACGTAGTATATTAATCGCTATGTTTAAAAGTTAATACATGTATTAGTTATTATGAAATACTAGCTGACCCGACAAACGTTGTTCTGCCATATAAATTATTTCTCTAAAATCGCGATTAAAAAACGGGAGGGTGGGGGTAGGAGTTTTTGGACCAATTTTTTTTCTTTTTTTATCCACCCCACACGTTTAGAGGTCGGGGGCCAGAATGTTTCACTTCAAAAAACTTTTTGGCATTGTAAGGAACGTAGTAATTACCTAATGTTCTTCCTAATTGGAATTCCTGCAGTGTTAAAACGGGACTCATCACTCCACAACATTTTATGGAAGAAATTTCGATCCCTTTCTAGTTTTTCTAACATTGTTCTGCAGAATGTCAAACGTTCTGGTTTATTAGCTTGAGTTGAATCTTGTCGGATCCTGTTGGACCCTTGTCGTCTTAAAAGGATGAAACCTGTATTTTTTTCAAAGTTCTATACACTTTTCAGCAAATTTTTGACGCAACCTCTTATTGAATTCTATTTCAGCCAATTTTGACAAGTTGACAACAATCTTGTGAGGTATCAAGACAATAACAATTGCAAGCGCATTCTTGAAATAAAAAAAGAACATTGAATAAACGCCATTTGTTTTACAATTTCAATCGTAATAAAAGTAGTTCATTTGTACAACACACATATTTGTCGCTACTAATTTAAATTATTCATGGAGGACTTTTTTATTTAGGTTTTAATCAGCCAATTTTAGACGCGTAGAAAATAAAAAATATTTACAATAACACCTATTTCCTGCTGGCCTATATAACAAAACAAAAATATTTAAACCACCAAATGTTTACCATCACTTATGATTAGAGCGAGGCATTTTGTTCCGGTGATCAGTGTCGTCGTGAGGAAGGAGGGGGTTGCACGCCTTCGGCAATAAGCGAGATGAGTTGACCACTTAGGCCCGTTGCACAATTAACATAAACGTAAAATTAACCATAACCACCAAGATGGCGTATATGAAAATAATGTTCTTGTCTACAACTAATTTTATAGAAAGAAGTTTTGCCAGTTATACCACTCTTGTGTCTGCACTCTCGTGAAATGTGGGTTAAGGGTTACCCTAAATACAGTAGTAACTAACACTAATTAATACTAAATTACTACAATATTAGTTAACAATTCGATGTCCATCATTTCTTCTAATTCCAGTGTCGTTTCTAATTTTTCACACAAAATGTTTAATTTAGTGAAATTGGCTAAACTGAATCCTCTATGCGGGAGTTTTAAAATACACACGATTTTATGCAGATTTGTTGTGGACAAAACATAAAAATTACAGTCATGCTTATGGTTATGGTTGTGGTTAGTTCAATTGTGCAACAGGACTTATGGTAAAAAGAAAAAAAAAAAAAAAAAAAAAAAAAAAAAAAAAAAAAAAAAAAAAAAAAAAAATTAAAAAAAAAAAAATTCAAAAAAAAAAAAAAAAAAATTTTTAAAAAAAAAAAAAAAAAAAAATGTTTGGCAAAAATGAGAAAAAAAAAAAAAAAAGGTTAAATTTTTTTTTTTTTTTAAAAATTTATTTTTATTAATAAAAATTTCTGCATAACCCACAGTCTGGTTTCGTTTTCAAACGCGTGCATTCTGCCAATTGTCAAAAATTTGAAAACAACAAAGTTTCGCTTCGAGCTTCGACTTATGCGCTATTTCCATCTTTCTCATTCATAGCCAGATTTGACGAGTTTTTTTTAATGGCTTTATAAAGGACCATCTAAAAAATCATATCTGTCACATGATGTAACAGCCTTGACAATTAAATAAGGATATATAAATAATAGAAATACGTATTTTTTTGCTTGGCCAATTTTGATGCCAAAGTTTTTTTTTTTTATAACATTTATAGTATAATAAGAAAACCACAATTATTGTCATCAACATTACGTAAAAATGTCCGATGTGGGAAAGGCAAAAAAACAAAATGAATATAAATAAAACGCTCTATAGATGACGCAAAATCTGCTTGCGTTCTAAAAAAATTAGATTTTACCACGAAACGTATTGTCGCTGTTTTATAAATCATATCCTGCGTGTGATGTGCAGTGATACAGCAATTCTACATGTTATGTTCGGTAATTCCAATGCTGCCAATCAACCCACCCTATAACACTACACTGTTAAAATTTTCTATGGTAATTTTACAAAAATGCGTTGGAATTTTGGCAAAGCAGTTTTGTATTTATTAAATCAGGAGTTGTAATTTTACAAAACATTTTTTACTGTTTTTGTTTTGGAAAATTACGAAACAAAAGTACTAATATAACTAAACAGATCATAAAATAAGGTTAGTAATTTTATATGAGGAACATTGTAATTTTACAAATCAATTTAGTTGGAAATCGTTTGTAAAATGAGAATGTCTAACGTTGATAATACAAGTTTTTCAAAGATCATGTGTATTGTAAAATTTGAAGTTTTGTAAACTTTTAATAAATTCACTGTAATATTAATTACATTTGTTTGTGATTTTGCTTAAAGTTCTAATAAATTGAATCGCAAATAATGCTTGTAAATCCAGAACGTTTTTCATTAGCAACTAACAAACTGTGTTGTAAAATTACAACACGTGTATGATTTATACATAAAATTTGTAAAATTACAACTCATTTTTGTGATTTTCTTTACATGTCTTGATAAATTACTTGAATTGTATAATAATTTTGCATTGGTATACATTGGTTTGTAATTTTATTAAACCAGTGTTTTATAAAAATATTGTAATTTCACAAAAAATTTTAACAGTGTACGTAAAATTATTTGACAAATATGCAGAAATAATAAGAGATTGTCTAGGTACTTTATTACATTTTATTTTGTGTTATTGTACTTACTCAGGCACACTACGCCTATGTCATGCCTCGGTCTACTCATTATCATTAAATTATCATTTTGTAGGTCAGAAAGGACGTTATAACAACATGACGACAAACAGAACTCTACTCTGTGGTTCACCCGGCCTGTCTCACCTGAGTCGGGGATTACCCATTGTATTTATAAATAATAGTTTGCCGTAGGAATACGTAATAACAAACAATTCAACAAATAAATTCGACAGTAAAAAACGTAAAAGTCAATTCTGACCTCTATACTGTTTTCAACTAGCAAATTTCAAACGCTACTTTCGGTTTCTTTTTACATAAGAGATTTCGGAGAAAATATTTTTGAAATATTAAACTAATATGTAGAGAAGTACCTAAGTAAAAGCCCCTAATTCCTTCAAACTTTTTCTATCTGTTTTATTTCATTATTGTTACTAATTTCAACATTTAGTATCAGATTTTAAATTTTATTTTGATCGTGAATCCTCAAACGTTACTTTTTTTATAAGATCAGTAACTTCATAAACCCAAATGAAAGAAGTGAATGAATAATTCACCCTCGTTAGTTCAAGTTTTCACTTCTGCCTACCGTCCAACGACGGTAACATATTTTTTTTACATAAAAATTATAAGGAGTTTTGGGATTCGGTTTTTTCGGATTTCTAATATTGAACCAAAACCTTGAACGTAAAAATTTAAAACTCTACAGTCCTTAGTAGTTTTCGTTCATGAAATTTTAATAAAACACATCGAGTTCTAGAGTGATATTAAACCGTTATTTTTTTTTACTTACATGTGTATGTGTGGTGTACAAGACTTGTTGATTTTTTATGACATTTTTAGTTCAAATTTAGAAAACTTTAATGTCTAGGAAAAAAATCCAAATTGCCTATTTTAGTTAGATAGATACTCTGAATATTTCCTTATAATATGAATAAAAAAAAAACAATATTGTAGAACAAAACTTATCAGAATTTAAGCAAACGTTACTGTTATTTAAGCAAACGTTAAAAGTATGATACAGTCTAATAATAAATTTATATACTCAGAAGAGACTATTTTTAGATGTGCAGTAAACATATTTTACAAACTCATAAAACCCTTACAAAAACAAAAAACAGAGTTGTTTATCACATGTTGCAAATTATTCGATTAATTAACTAGTTGTATTACTTTATTACTATTTTATTAATTATATTTAACTCACAGTACTCACACTCAAGTTTTTCTTAAGTGAGCAATATAATTGTTTATTTTGTCTTTGTATTTAATTCGTTTCTGTGTACATTTTCATTTGAAAATAAACAATAAACAAAAAAAAAACACCATTTCATTATTATCTATTTTAAAAAGGACGCATTCTCTGAAATTCATCCTTTCGTATTCCAAAAAATGGAGAAGACAAACATTTTTCCCATTTTGTTCTGAGCTTTGGATACCGCGCCGATACCGATAAAAGTTGCCATCAAAAATGACCTGCTGTATGTGGCGGTGTCACGTCCTTCTAAGTTACTTTTGGACCACGAAAAGCACCGACGCTCCGGGGAGTCCCAGAAAGCTCATTGTCAGCGAATCGGTAAATCCCACAACACGACTTACCATATAAATACCACGCGCTGCGAAGAATTCCACGAATTGTTCGCTTCTATTTCAACAAGTTCAGTGCGAAGACATGGACAATAACAGGGCCAACCAGCTCAACCCCAACAACTCGTCATTTTGGAAGAGCAGGGGTTACTCCGACCGACCTTCTGGGTGGTTAGGTAAGCATTTATTTATTTGTTGTTGTTTTTTTTTCATTCGAATGCAATATTTCTTTCGTACGAATTCTAAAAATATAATTTTAATAATAGAATGTAACTAAAGGTTCTGCTGGCAGCACGGACACGACTCAGTTTAGTATTTTATATTACAGGCAATGTAATGATGAGATTTGGTTCCATCTTTCAGGCTATGTTAGCTCTCAAAAGTTGTCTGTCTCAAAATATGAGACAGACAACCCTCACTTTAATATTGAAACTCCATTACACCCACAAAAAATTGAGCAGTTGTGTTTTGTAAACGTGTTGCATGACGACGAATTGCAAGTAGGCCAGTGGAATTAGAAAAAACGTGGATCTAATTAACGACATATTTTAACATAGTTTAGTGTGTTCATTTGGAGTTCAGGAACATCGTCCTGAAATTGATCCCAATTTGGAGGTCAGAAACGATGTCAAATTGACGTTGTAATGTGAAAAAATCGTTAAAAACAGACATATAATTGATTTGCTTTGGGACTATTACCATTAGAGGTTTGGGTTTTTTTCTAATGTGTAGGTAATGAAAATCCGGTAAATTTGCGACTTTCGATTCGATTTGGTCAATTGTTTATTTAAATATTTAAAAAACACCGCTGACATTCCAAAAATTTGATTTATTTTTCATTTTGAGAAAAAAGCTTCTTCATGCTTGAAACTTTTGGGAAATGTGTCTTTTATGATCCTCAAGACATCAAAAAATATTCATAAAAAAATATTAATTCGTTAACGAGAAATTACATTTGTTTATAAAAAAACACCTTAAATGTTTAATGCTAGCCAAAAGTGAAAAAGTGTTTACACTATTTGACCTATTGCCGTCGACAAAAAAGGTTCATCCAGGTCTCATTTCTTTCGTAAAGACCTATATTTTATGATACTGCAACGTGTACCTTTCCAAAAAGCGTTTTTTACGTCATGGTGAATGAAATTGCTAAATTAAAGTATTGAACCAGACACAGTTAAAATTTGAAGCCTTAATGTTTATAAATAAACAAATGGTGATATTATTAAAAAATATATATCTCGGCTTCTGCATATGCTAGAGCAACTTTTTTTTTTAATTTGTGTAAAAATACCAGCTACCGAGATAATTGAAAAAAAGGGAACCCGAAAATCGATCAATTTTTCGGACGCCATTTTGACGGTATTAAAATCGAAAAATTAATATGCCCGTTGCAGTATCATAAAATATACATAGGTCTTTACGAAAAAAATGAGACCTGGATGAACCTTTTTTGTCGACGGCAATAGGGTCAAATAGCATTAAACATTTAAGGTGTTTTTTTATAAACAAATGGAATTTCTCGTAACGAATTAATATTTTTTGATGAAAATTTTTTGGTGTCTTGAGGTTCATAAAAGACACATTTCCCATAAGTTTCAAGCATGAAGAAGCTTTTTTTCTCAAAATGAAAAATAAATCAAATTTTTTGGAAATGTCAGCGGTATTTTTTAAATATTTAAATAAATAATTGACCAAATCGAACTCGACAAGTCGCAAATTTACCGGATTTTCATTACCTACACATTAGAAAAAATCCAATACCTCTAATGGTAATAGTCCCAGAGCAAATCAATTATATATCCGTTTTTAACGATTTTTGCATACGTCAATTTGACATCGTTTCTGACCTCCAAATTGGGATCAATTTCAGGACGATGTTCCTGAACTCCAAATGAACACACTAAACTATGTTAAAATATGTCGTTAATTAGATCCACGTTTTTTCTAATTCCACTGGCCTAAAGAAGGTTACATTCAACAAGATGGAGCACGTGTGCATACAACTAGGGAAACAATTCATTATATAGGCAAATTTTTCGAAGATCATGCAATTAGTTAGTAGAACACCCAGACCATATCCCCCCCCCCCTATATCTTGCGATTTGACCCCCCTGTGATTTTTTTTCTCTGGCCTTATCAAAAAATTCAATTTTTTAAATTCCCTTTGGGATATAGCAGACCTCCAACGCATCGTCGATAAAATTCAAGAAATTAATGGAACACCGTGGATACTGCAGCACTTTATTGACTTATGAATATGGGCGATTGCCGTTTTCTTTAATAGTGTCTTATTTTTTCGAAAATATAGTTTCTTTTTATTTCTGTTTTTTATATACCCGGTAAAAGTACCCATCACAGGGAGATGTGTATTGCAATGTGGGAAGGGGGATAATCACGTGGGGGGATGTTGGACTATACAGGGTGTTCCAATAAACCGGATCAACTGCCATTGATACTTGATTTTTTACGCTCCGTACAACTAATATTGAATTTAAAAAACATAGTGTAATTTTTACCTACTTTTTTAGAGTCCCCCTAACAACAATTACTAATTTATTTATTTATTTATTTAGATATTGCAATAACCATCGTAAGTGCCGTAGCGTCTCTGTCGCAAGCCGGTCTGGACAACAGATCCAATCAGTTGAATCCCAACAGTAACACGTACTGGAGTTCCAGAGGACAAAGCAAGCCATAAAAAATTTCATGACCGACGTTTGCGATTCCATTTAAACAGAAGTTGTACCATGTAAAAAAAAACTATTAAATTCCAAATATAACCGATCGTTTTAAATGTGGAGCGTGGGACTCCAACGAAATTTTTCGAAGTATTTGATTAAGGTGCGAAAATACGATTTTTCAGATCAAAATTTTATTTCATAAATGTTTCGTTAATATTTATCCGTGAGAAATATTTTGAAAAAAGTCGCTAACCTTAATTAAACATTTCGCAAAATTTGGTTTGAGTCCCACGCACCACGCGGTCTCTTCATTTTTCTATGTTTGAAATCTAACTTCTGTAATATAAAATGATGTAAACATTACCTACTTGTCATGAATAATACAAAACATTTAACATTCATTGTGTTTCTTTATTGAATACATTTTTAGACAACATAAAATTGACTGTCATTCAACCAGTGGTGTCTGGTGATAAAGGGCACAGGGGCACGTGCCCAGCCCAAATTTCAATAGAAAATATTTCTTTTGTGTTAATTTACTATAAATTACTGTTACAATAATATCAATTAATTGTATACGACAAACTATTAATATTCTAATTATTATTCCTTTTATACCACAAATACCGATTTTTATCACATATCGATCAGACAGACTATCGATCGAGCACCGAGCCACCGCAGTCGCATTTCGCACGCGTGGCCGAGGGCACACAGTATCCCAGCCCTCGTTTTTAATCGGGCTTTTTCGGTGACTAGTAATATTTGGAGACCATTGCAGCAGACAGACGTCGTTAAATCGTTCGAAAATCAGCTGAACGGGTCACACTTGTTGAGTGATCTTTTTTAGTGATTGTTTATTTTCTTCGCTGAGAAGTGTGTTTTCACTGTTTTTGATTGTGAAATGTTTCAAAATGAATTCGGTGGACTTTTTATTGACTAATAAATATATTACATACGAGATCCGAACGGAGTTTAAACGGTTAGGAAGACCGATACCCGATTTGATTATTTCCAAAACAGACGTAGGAAAATCGCGAAATTATTCACGAAATTTCAATAGTAGTGTCTACGACACATTTAAGTGGTTATGTGTTTTTGTTTTATTTGTTTAGTGATGGGTGGCAACCAAAGTGCGTGGACTCAAGAAGGGGTGAGCGATTTAAAATATCTGATCTAAAATATTTAAATGAACGAGCTAAGAAACATTTTAGATTTTAGTGTGTTGGGAAAGGTAGACATAAGGCAACAGCTTGATAGTGCTTATCGTGAAAATATAAGTCGTCACAATGAAAATGTGGATAAAAACAGACATATTTTAAACCAAATAATTAATTGTTGTGAAACAAATCTGGGACTTTAATGAAAAGGCGATTAACATTTTTGTGAACAGTAAGGACAGGCGTAATAGAAAATAATTTTTTCACATGTTGCCACCCATTATTTTAATATATTTAAGCCCTCAATATTCGTGCCTAATAATTATTTAAAAAGGTACCAAATCCCAAAAATTATTCTTGTGAAAGTCTATATTTTTGTATAAAAGAATTTTTCATTTAAATTCTGAAGTGTCAGTAAAACGCATGACCTTGAAAATTTTAAAAATTTTCGCCTGCGGCGCCATTGGTAGCTAATAAGTAATCCTACTGACACCCACGCCCACCCATGTAACACACCCACGAGCCGCCACTGCATTCAACTGAACCTACAATAAAAAAAAATCCTCAAAGTATGCTGTGGAATCGATCCTTCTTAAATGATGACTTCTAAGAGTAATACTCTTAGAACTTTTTAACTTTAAGAAAGTTTTTAAAATATTATCAAGAAAATTACATTACTGTTATTGCCATTTACACCTATTGCAACACAACATTTAAAATTTGACGTAACAATTTTAGCCCTTTTACTATTTCTAAAGGAACTTTCGATCACAAAACTTCAAATAGTTTTTTATTTATTTTTTTAAAATACTGAGTTGCACTGTGTTGAAACACCCAACAATCAAAGAAGATTTGAAGTACAGTGGATCTTCCAAGTGGCTCCATCTACCACAGTTTCAGAGGTAAAATATTAATTGGTAGAGTAGAATTATAAAACAGTTCCATCTCTTGTCCATTTTTTAACGACAAATAAATCTAGGTAATTGCACAAAAATTCTGAAATGTATATCCTTCCTATATTTTCACTCTCTAATCTTTAAGGCCGCTTTACAGTTCGCAAATTTTATTGCCGGCAAGAAAAATTGCAGCAATTTTTTATTGCGCGCACGCGTATTTGTGTTTTTTTGTTAAGAAATTGTCCAAACCGACATAAATACGTGTGCGCGCAATAAAAATTGCTGCAGTTTTTCTTGCCGGCAATAAAAATTGCGAACTGTAAAGCGGCCTTTAGAAAAGCCCTCTAGATTTTTTTGTATCCGGTTGACTCATTAGTATTGAGCCTTTCCCTTGGACTGCCTGGAATTTTCTAGACAAGTCTGGAGAGTGGTGGGGCACAGGTTATATAAAACGTTCAAATTTTAAGTGAGTTAAGTACACCGAAATCTAGTGACCGCGTATAGCGACAACGTCCCTAGTTTAGCAACATGCAAAATATGTTTCGCGCGCTTCCTATCTGGTGACTACAGCATCAACGATAAACCACGATCTGGTAGGCCACCTCAATTGGATATCGAGCGCTTGCGTACGTTTGTCGAAGCAAACCGGTATGGAACCACGCGAGAGATGGCACGAGAGCTTGGCTGTAGCCAGGCCACGGTAGTACGTGGACTCAAAACGCTAAAGTTGGGCATATGGATACCACGTTTATTAAGCGAAGCCGATCGCCAGCATCGGAGTAACATTTGCACACAACCTCTCTCCCACAGTCGTCGTTTCGACTGGTTGACCAATCCTGTTATCGGGGATGAAAAGTGGGTGCTTTATGTAAATCACAGCCGTAAGCGCCAGTGGGTAGACGCAGATGCTCCCGCACAATCGGTACCTAAACCCGGTACGTCCACCCGAGAAAGGTGATGTCCGTCATCGCCGCTGTCTATTGTGCTCAACTCCGGAATCTAGTCGCCCAGCTCGATCTGAGGCCGCAGCTGTACAAAGTTATGCTACTGCACGATAATGCGCGTTGTAATGTAGCAAAACAGACACGCCTTGGACTCTTGCAATTAGGTTTAAAGTTCCGCACCATGCACCGTATTCACCAGACCTTTCCCCCACTGACAATAAATTATTTGACCATCGTCACCACCTACAAATAGTGATACACAACTTTTTTCGCTTCACAACCGCACGAGTTCTAGGCACGTAGTATCTACAGTTTGCCTGCTCGTTGGTGACAAGTTACAAAGTCGGATGGCGCTGACATTCTAAATTAAATCCCTCCCGTTCTCCTCCTCCTGTCCTCCTAAACATATCAGTAAGTCTCAATACTTTTGAATCAACCGGATGTTATGTCCTTACCTTAAAAGATAGTTATACAAACCTGCCGAGCTTCGTCAAACCTTTTTGAAGCAGACGTACGACATTTGAAAAAGGTTACCCTGTCGACTGCTTCTCAATAGTGTACCTTTGGGAAAGGAGGGATCTACACCATGCGATTGTGGAAAGGCAAAAGACAAAGATGAGTTTGCTCAGGTTGAACCTAAAACCTGCTGTATCAGATTTTATTTCTTTTTTTTTTTAAATTTTCTTACACATAACTAATCACATATTTACAAATATTCACATTCAGATGTCCTAATCGAAAAAAATCCAGAACGTTCATTTATAAGACCCGTAATATAGTAGTTATTCAAATAAATACCACATTCTAAAAAAGCGGTCCCGTATCTATCCATCCTTAACAGCTCAGAGAGCAATGTCCGACGGACCACGTGATGTTGGAAATGTGGCAGCCAAACCAAACCGCCGAAAATTTGGAAAGTAACCTTCAGTACTAACATTTTTTTATCAAAACCTTAGCTGCTTGACAATGAAGATTTTTTTTTGAAGAACTTAGATTTACTCAGCAAATCAGTTGCCTGGCTGTAATATTTGGTTTGGTTCGTCCCACCACCACATGTCCCACCAGAACAATATAACACAATAGAGTATGAGGACCCTGTTGCTCTCTCGGAGCGGTGAGGAGCTGGATAACGGACAGCGTACAAGACAAGACATAAAATTTGCAACGATTCAGTCGAAATTTTAATGTACACATCTTCATAACAATCAGTATTAAAGTGAATAATGAATTGGTTGACACAGATGTACGGGGCGACGAGAATTAGAATGTCGAAAGGCGGAAGCGTTAATGGAATTTTCACTGCCGGCTACTAATATATAGGTATATTTTTTTATTTTTAGACTGTCAGTTATTGTAGGCTAGTCAGGAGTGCAATTTGCATGTATTCGGGAAAAAAACGATGGGGTGTAACGCCAACTGAGAGCAATAAGAAAGTTTTATGCAAACACCAGTATCATTTAAAAACACCAATATAAATTTATTATTATTAACCGTTAACTTTTGTATGTGCATGTGTTTCCACTATTTAACTTATAAGAATCGGTAGCAAACAGTGAATGCCTTCTTTCCGAAATAAAACGTAAAAAAAAAAAAAAAAAAACGGCTACTATATGTTACTTAAAGAAAATAAAATCCGAAACTACATCGCCCTGTACATCGCTATTTCATGAACTGTTATAAATATATAAATCGCAGAATTAACAGTAAAAACCAGTTTATTAAACGTTACAATAATTAAAAGCCTAATATTAAATACGTGATCACATTTTTTTTTGTTATTTTAACTGTTAATTCTTAGTAACCTTACATTCAGACAAAGAACCCGAGGAATGTAAACGGGGCCACCGACAAAAAACGTCCGGTAGGAGCAAACAGTTTCATAAATTGCACATAGAAAATCGTTCGGGAGAACTGAAACCCTGAAATGCCTCGAACCGCTGGACCGGTACGAAATATTTGAGGTTAGAAGATCGCATTTTTGAGGTTATAACACAACCTAACCTAACCTCAAAGAGATGTATCACCTGAAGACGAATTCTATACATTTCAAAGGTTCTTTAAGGTTCGCTTCCAATTTTTTTTTGGCGGTACATTTCCTTTATCTCGTTATAAGTATATCTATTATAAAAAAAGCAATAAGCAATATTATGCTCGGGATGTTTCTAGAAGCTGCGGCACAACTTTGGAGAACACAGAAATTACCATGGACTTCGACTTTTGGAATATTATGGAGATATACGATATTAATTATGGAGGTACGAGCTTTGTGGGCTTGTTTTCTTTGTACCTACCTCACTGACCTCACAGACCTGATTTAATGTTAGGACACAATATGTTATTCCTAACTGAAATTCAAAGTTTTAAAATAACTCTAAGTAAGGTCTATCTGCTGGTCGGTATGTTTTCAAATAAGGCGAGTTAATTTCATTCACTTCCAATTATCATACGAGGCTGGAATTTTGCACACAGCCCTATGATTGGCGACAATACATTAATCTACGACTAGTTTTAGACCTGGATGTACAGGTCGCCGATGACGGCTATACCAGGGGGTTATCTCCGAGGAGTCGCATTTCCTAGAAATGGCTTTACCATTAGCTTTTGCGGTTCAGAATGATATTCAGAGCCTGGACATCCAGCTCGCCGACGATGGGTAACCCTGAGATCATCTCCACGAAGCTGGATATACCTGGTGGTCATCTCCGAGCAATCGGATCGAATTTCCTAGAAATCTTCATAAAATTACGCCCGAGTTCTCGGAGATGATTCCCAGGTACATCCTTGATAAGAGATTTGCATGTCCAGGTCAAAATCAAGGTATTAAGCCTCGAAAACTAGCCCAAAAGACATATCCGTAAAATTAAGCTATATTTCCCGGAGATGACCCCCAGGTATACGCGATCGACATGGATTCAGGTTTTAAAATAACCATAGGATATTGAATTGTCATTGGTTATAAGGTTCTGAGGAAAGTTTCAGCCCTTTTTGACACTATACGGTACTATAAACACATCCCAAAAGACATCTCCATAAAATTAGGCTAAACTTCCTGGAGATGACCCCCAGGTATACGCGTCATCGGCGACCCGGATGCCCAGGTTTTAAAATAACAATAGGATATTGTATTATCATCGGTTATAAGGCTCTGAGGAAAGTTTCAGCCCTTCTGAAGCAGACATCTGGTAAGAGTTAAATTAAGCTGGCTTTTTTGGAGCCAGTATACTGGCTTTCCGGTACTATAAACACAACCCAAAAGACATCTTCATAAAATTCGGCTAAATTTCCCGGAGATGACCCCCAGGTATACGCGTCATCGGCGACCCAGATGCCCAGGTTTTAAAATAACCATAGGACATTGTATTCTCATCGGTTATAAGGCTCTGAGGAAAGTTTCAGCCCTTTTGACATCTGGTAGAGTTAAATTAAGCTCGCTTTTTGGAGCCAGTACACTAGCTTTCCGGTTCTCTAAAGGTTAATAATGAATGAGTCTTTTAATACTCTAAATTTAACTCAAATTATAAGAAAAAAAAACATAAAATTCACTGTGATTAAAGAGTATTCTGCTATTACGAGACTTTGTATGAGTTTTTCGATCATTTTCGACACCTAAAGTTGTATAACACAGTTCCTAGTACACCCCAATACGTAAGGTTTACGAAATCTTACAATAATTGTTACATCTGCGACAATTAAGGCGACAACAATAAAAAATGGATGACCTTTGCTCCCGCCTGGCGCCCCAGAAAAATAAAACAAAAAAAAAAACGTCTTACTCCCTACGCTTGCACCATTGATTCTATTTCGTTTGCTTTTTAAATAACGCTTTTACCGCAAAATAAGCACCTAATACCTAAAAAACAAATTTTACGAAACTTTGTACAAAAAATACTGTTTTATATATATTTATATGTATATACAAACAACGAAACACTTATTTACAGTTTGAATGACGTCGGGCAAAAGCTTTATTTAAAAAAATACGGGAAGATACACTAAAAATAGTTTTTTTTCCTTAATTTGAAATGAAGTAGGTACCTAAAAGTCTGTGTTTTAGTACATGCCAAAAGAAACGATCAAAGTGCAACACCTTCGTTATCTCGTGGAATCGATTTATTATCTGATGAACATTAAACAGAGTTAAAGCAAGGCGGTTTAGTCAAATCGAAGTAATTTCAGTCTATATATATGTTTTTTTTTTTAACTAAAATATCATACAAGGTTAACCCAGTTGTCAAGGCAGTTTCACGAAAAATTGGTTTTCCCTCCTCGAGTAAACTGAAAATTTAGTGTTATTTCAATGCCTAGTTCGCTGTTATATTGAACTGTATTTACATAAAACGTAAAATGCGCCAAACTTGTAATTTTTCTTTAACCTAAAAATGAATATTTTTGTGACAAGGAATTTAGTTGCAAAATAAATTAAATTAGCATTTTACGAGACCGATTCACAATTATAAAATACGGTTTAACCACTCTCAATTGAAAAGAGTAAAAAAACAATTGGAAAACATGCCATTTTTCGAAAATTTCAAAACAAAACAATTTTCTGAATTTCCAATTGTTTATCTCAGACATACCAAGATGGCTTGGACTGTTTGTTTCAGTTTTTTTTTTTGTTTTAAAACATTTTTTTCTGAAGTCAGTTTCCATAATTTTTTCCTAAAGGTTTCTGTAGCAGTTCACATTGACGATTTGTTCCGATTTGAGGGACGGACTTTACTATTTTCGCGATCCTTTGGACTAAGAGGGTCAGCCATTCTCGTGAAACCATCCCAAACTCGTTTTGTACTTATACAATTAATATTAATGACGCTAGTCGACAGCGGTTAGTTTAAAATCCAAAGACAAAATAAAAACCAAAGCGTACGAGACAGTTACCATTCAATTATATATTCGTGCAGCTTACTCCGCAATGACCTGGAACTTTGACGTAAAACCGATCCTTTTTTTGTTTTCGAATTCTTTCCAGGTCATTGCGGATGATTTTCTAAGCTACGTTCTATTACCGTATATTGTGCATCTCGTTAAAATAAACTGTAAATGTTACCGTTTCTTTATAATTTCCTCTACAGTACTCACAACATAACGTCTGCATATGTACCACTAGAGGTTTAGGCCTGAAACGATTGCTGATGAAGAGGTTAGCTCACCTACAATCTGGAATTTCTTAACATGGCAACAATTAGAAACCAATGAAATTATTTTTTGACATATTCCGAACTTTTTAGGCGTTAGATTTTTTGTTTTTGAGGTTAGAACACACTTCTTTGAGGTTATGCTCTAACCTAGGGTATCTTTTAATTGCAAACGTTTTTGAGGGACTAAGAATGAGTCGTAGTATGTTTTAATGTAGATCTAAATGAACTACATGATAGCCGTTTTAACATATACTTTGCGGCAAATGTCTTGAAAATTGAATACCCGAACGACTACGGATAAAAATAAAAATTCTTTCGCTTACAATGTGGAATTTCTTAATCAGGGCAACAATAATCCTAGAATTGGAAACAAACAGTTATTTTTTTTAGTATATTTCGAACTTCTTAGGCGTCAGACTTTTATTTCTGACGTTAAGGAGACACTTCTTTGAGGTTATGCTCTAACCTCTTGGGTATCTTTTAATCACAAACGTTTTTGAGAGCCCATTAATGAGTCATAGTATATTTCAATGTAGATTTAAACAAACTGCATGATAGATAACAGCCGTTTTAACACATAATTTATGGAAAATGTCTTGAAAATTTGATTCCTGAATGACTATGGATAAAAAAATATTTTTTGGGTGCATGACCTCAGAAAATGGAAACACTTGAATTTATTCTTTGACATATTTTCTACAGATGAATTTTAGGACATTATTTTTTGAGGTTATGCTCTATCCTCAAAAGTATCTCCTAACCTAAACGATTTTGAAATACCAAGAATTGTTACAGTGTGTTTTAATGTAGATTTAAACAAACTTCATTGTAGATAACGGCTGTTTTAACGAAATTTATAGCAAATGTCCTGAAAATGTGATTCCTGGACAACTATGGATAAAAAAAACTTCTCTTTGGGTGCATGACCTTAGAAATTGACATGACACATTTGAGATTATTCTTCGACATATTTTCTACTGATGAGTTTTAGGAAATTGTCTTGTAACTTTTTGAGGTTATGTTCTAACCTCGAAAGTGATTTCTAATCCCCCAAAGTTTCTGAAACACCAAGTGTGACAAGTGAAACACCAAGTGTGTGTTAATGTAATGATTTAATGCAACAAACTGTAAATCAAACTGCATTGTAGACAGACCCTTTTTAACAAAAAATTAGTTTCCATTTTCTATTAATTTGGATTAAATAACCTCACGTGCTTGATTTCAGGTCTAACTCCCTAGTGTACCGGTAGGTGTCTAAACGTGACATCCTTTACGGAATTGCACAGTGGATGCGAAACCAACTATCGCATTGACGTTGGCATGCGAAAACACAAACAGGGATGTTCGTGGACTATTCACGTTCAAAAGCTAAGCGAGGAAATTGTAAACGTAATTTCTTATTGGTTCGTTTTTGTCACTGTGCTTCCTTTCATGAAACAAAACTGGATTACCGAAGGGGCTAAAAACTGAGATTGGTTTTAAGAATATATTTTTCCAATATTTCCAATAAAAAAAAATAATAAATAAAATTGTGGAATTTCGATTTCAAATTTGGCATATACATAGGTCCAAAATTTAATTCAAAACAATTTTGCGTAGCGCTATTTTTCTTAAATTCTCGCAATAAAAACCGTTTTTCTGTTTTTTAATTATTAACCTCAAATTCGTAACGCTATTTTTTTTTTAATTCTCGCAATAAAAGCCGTTTTTCTGTTTTTTAATTATTAACCTCAAATTCGATAGGTATCAAGATGGCCTAGACCATATTATTATATTTCAGATGTTTTTTTGGTTCCTGTTTCGGTCGCCAGGGAAAATTCGAGGATAGCACACGAACCAATACCATTTTTTTTACAACTTCCGACAATAAAACCAAAGCTTTCCGTCACGAGAAATAACTTAAAAAAAATAATATGCATTTAATTATCGATTAAAAATACAAAACGGTCTAATGGTGTAAGTACATTTAACAAATTTTCATTAAAAAAAAAATCAATAAGTTACTAATAATATATCAACAGCCTCAGTATCGGGTATAACTAGTTATAATTACATTTACAGTAATAACTACAAAAGAGGAAATAAATTATTAAGAAACTCCTAAGTTAAAGTGTGTTTTTAGTTTTTCTCGTTAATCTTTCTTTTTTTTTTTGTTGTTTTCGTGAAAATGCCTGGCATATCTGCGAAGAAACCATAAACGTACAGACGCGAAATGAGTAGTCTGTGATATACAATCACTATTAGTATGAACACATCAATATCAGAAAGTAAAGGGGTCAGTTTCCATTTTTTCTCTGCGCGTTTGTCTATATACGGGGCGGCACAAATCCTCCACCATCGACCCTCGGAAAACATGACATTCAGTATATTCGTTATGCTAATTTGTCATAAGAAACATAAAAAAATGAAAACGACGTACACGGCGACAATGAACTGGCCGTTTGATGAGGACAATTCCAAATTCTTAGCGAAATATGGACTACGGGTGCCGATTTTAAATAAAAAAAGTCATCACAACACTCAACGACACCCAAGCTTTCAAGCAAAGTCCCCGAAAAATTAATTTAAATCAAATTTAATTAAAAATTCAGACCGTGAAAATATCGAAATATGTACAATTTTCTAAAACCGAAAGCAAAAAACGCGAAAATTTTGATACTACGATTCTTTTGTTTTGCATATCTCGAAAAATTATTAGTAAAAAACAATTAAATTCGATAAATCCGCCGAAAATCGTAACTTTCATCCCCAACATGCATATCAAAATTCTTTGACTTGCTTTTCGCGATAATATTTATGTACAATTAATTAAAATTAGGCAAATTATTTTATTATTATTTTTTTTAATATAAGGAATTTGACTAGAACATACAAATTAAAAATAAATATAATAAGATAACGGACTGAAAATTTAACTTCATCCCTCAGCCGCCGACAGGAAATGAAAATTGTCACATAATTTACCACAAAATGGGAGGGAGGGAGCATTTATTGTCAGTGAATTGATCCATTTAAAAATTAACAAATGCCGAACATAAAGCGAATAGAGGAATTTCATTGGCTATTGCCCAGCGACCGGTAACTTCAACTGTCCCAGCACCGCCTACCAGGCACAGGTTACTTGACTGTCGATTTTGTTTTGTCAATTTTCATTTGCTCGCAGCAACTTGTCAATTGTGGTTGTTTCCTACGAAATAATTTTTTTTTTCTCGAGAGACATTCATTTATGCTGACAAAAACAATATATTGAGTTATTCTAAAAGAGGAGAATATAGGGTTTTTGTTTCGCCAAAGAATTGGTTCCAAAGTTGAAAAAACCATCAAATTAACTGAACTACTGAAAATATATTGTATGGGACAAAGTAAAAAAAATAAAAAATACGGATTTGTTCACTTGCTTTAATAACTCCAACAGAATTTTGAGCCACCTGGAATTCCACAGATTCCATGTTAAAACGATACAAAGAAGTAATGTAGAGTCGTCATCAGCCTACCGCATATATAACCCGAGACGTGACGTTCACAGTTCGAAAACCGACCAGCTCGGGCAGAGAAAAATACGAAAACCTCGTCCGATGTCCTTTTCAACATCTTAATAACAATTTTTTTTAGCGCGTGTGATACATGAGTTACTATTATCTAATAAGTCGTGTTTTTTAACGAAAATCTTGCAGGCATATTCTCAATCTTTTTTTTTTGTGTGTTTTTAGAACAGAATCAGCAACGTAACACCCTGATAGTAGTCAGAAGCCACTCCCCGCGGCCCCAAGGGGGGCCGCAGGTCGAACGTCGATCATCACGTTACCTCCATTATAAGATTGTTCTTCCTGACGATGGTCTTCGCCTTGTTGTTGGCGGACACGGGGCCCCCGGACGCCTCGGCGCCCAGCTTGCCGGCGTCCGGATCGTTCGTTATCGGAATATCCAATATGTTGGCACTGCAAGACAGAAACATGTTTGGAACGACGAAAATTTAAGTAGCTTTAAACAAAACTGCGTTGTAGATAGTGAAAGTATTGTTTTTTGAGGTTAGATGACTCTATGTTCTAACCTTAAAAGTGTCTTCTAATCCCCAAACGTTTCTGAAATGCCAAGAATTTGTTACAGTATATTTTAATGTAGATTTAAACAAACTACATTGTAGATAACAGCCGTTTTAACAAATTATTTATAACAAATGTCTTGAAAATGTTATTCCTCAACGATTATGAATAAAAAAAAAATTCTTTGGGATTGCATGATCTCAGAAATTGGAAACACTTGAAACTATTCTTTGACATGTTTAGCACACCTAACTACACTACACCCAAGTACACTAGATGTTTTAAGACATTGTCCTTTGAAATTACTAGTAAATTTGAGGTTAAAACACACCTGAGGTTATGTTCTAATCTCAAATGTGTCTTATAATCACCTAAAATTTCTGAAACACTAATCATTTGTTACATTGTGTTTTAATGTAGATTTAAACAATCTGTATTGTATATAACAGGTGATTTAACGGATGGTTCATAGCAAATGTCTTGAAAATGTTATTTCCGAACGACTATAATTAAAAAAAAAAAACTTTCTTTGGGGTTGCATAATCGTAGAAACTGGAAACACTTTAAATTGTTCTTTGACATTTTTCGGGTGTTTTAGGCAAGAAGACTGGAACTAAGGAGAGCTGCGGCTTTTCGTTGTATAACGCGACGAGCTCGAATATGTCCGCCTCCAGAGGCGCTGTAAGCAGTTGTGTACCACAGTATACAAGTAGATATCTATACATATACCGTGGTTCTGTACTAATCTGTGTGCGTTAGAGGTTAGAGTCCGTGTGAATGTCCATGGTGCGAATACATGTGGCAGACGCTCGATACTTTTCGTTAATTTGTTGTTATCTTTGCAATTACAATTTTGGTAATTATCATGAAATTGTACTCAAAATATTCACAGCACTACATACACACAGCACTTTCGAACCATATTTATTTAACATTCGAATTGTATTTTTATTAAAGCCAAACGGCATGTAAGCATACTGTGACATTTGTGAAGTGCAAGAAGACTAGAATATAAGACCGAAAACTTTAGTGGCCAGTAACTGTGCGCTACTCCTAACAACGTCACCAACAACGGATGACCTTATATTCTTTAGCGTGTCATTAGTGACAGCTGATAGTTATTAATTTATAACAAAAGCATACTTAGCCGCTTTACAAAATTGCCAACTGTAAAGCAGCCTTAGTCATTTAGTTTATAACTGTGTAAAAGAGGAAAATAAAATCATCAACAACGGAATTCGATCTCCTTATATTCTAATCTTCTTGGTGAAATGTCATTAGTGACAGCTGATAGTTATTAAGTTTTATAGTTACATTTAAGTTTTATAGTTACAGTTAAGTTTACATACTTAAGGCCGCTTTACAAAATTGCCAACTGTAAAGCGGCCTTAGTCTATTTAGTTTATACACTAGCTGTTAGTAAATAATTGTATGGAATGACATATTAAATATTCATCACGTGATGTCGAGTACACCACTGCTTACAGCGCCTTCTGGAAGCGGACAGATAGAGCTCATGATACCGAACAAATTCGGTCTCCTTAGTTCTAGTCTTCTTGGTTTTAGGATACTGCCCTTTGAGGCTAGACAACTAAATTTGAGGTTATAACGCACTTGTTTGAAGTTATGTTCTAACCTCAAAACTGTCTTCTAATCCCCAAATGTTTCTACAACACCATTAATTTGTTACAGTGTGGTTTAACATAGATTTAAATAATCTGCAGTGTAGATAACAGCCATTTTAATAAATCGTTTACAGCAAATGTCTTGAAAATGTTATTCCTGAATGAATATAAATAAAAAAAAAAAGATTGCATGATCTCAAAAACTGGAAACACTTGAAATTATTCTTTGACATATTTCGGGACTTCTCAGATGCTTTAGGATATTGTTCTGTGAGGTTACTAATAAATTTGAGGAAATGTACTAATAAATGTTCGAACTTCAAAAGTGTCTTCTAGCCCACAAACGGTTTTGAAAGATGTACACATTACTGTGTTTTAATATAGATTTAAACAAATTGTATAGTTGATAATAGCTAATTTAACAGATAATCTGACAAATTAAAAAAACTTGAAATTATTTTTTAACATTCTATATTCCATAAATGTTTTAGGACATTGTTTTTTGAAGTTATACGACTAAACTTAAGGTTCTAAAGCACTCGTTTGAGGTTATATTCCAACCGCAAAAGTGTCTTCTAATGGTTATGTTGCAACCATTTCTGCAACACCAATAATTTCTTACAGTGTGTTTTAATGTAGACAATTTTAATTTAAACAATTTGCATTGTAGATAACAGCTCTTTTAACAGGCAATTTATAATAATGTCTAGAGAATTTTATTCCTCTTCAACTATGGGAAAAAAACCTCTTTCAGTGCATGATCTAATAAATTGTAAACCCTTGAAATAATTCTTTGACATATTTCGGACTTCTCGGATGTTTTAGGATATTGTTCTTTGAGACTACTAGTAAGTTTGAGGTTAGAACACACTTATTTGAGGTTATATTTGAACGTTAAGAGTGTCTTCTAATCCCTACACGTTCTTTAAAGACGAACACAATACTGTGTGTTTTAATATAGATTTAAACTGTATTAGAGATAAAACCTATTTTAACAGAAAATTTATAGAGTGTCTTGAAAATTTGATTTCTAAACGTTTGTGGATAAAAAAAAAACAGTACTATGTGTTTTAATATAGATTTAAACAGTGTATTGTTGATAACAGCTAGTTTAAAAGATAACTTATAGAGAGTGTAAAAAAAACTTCTCTTTGACTGAACGCTCTCGGAAATTAAAAACAGTTGTGCAGAATGCCGCATTGGGAATCGGTAATAATCATAACAAGTTCCACGTACGATGTACTATGTTCACTATATATTTACTATGGACCAGAACTCACCTATGACTATTAAGCGTAAGAGTATGCGCAGACGTGTGAAGACTCAACGTGCCAGCGGATGCGTTTGGGTATCCCACTGCGCCAGAGTAAGCGTAAGGTAGCTTGTTGTTTCTTGTTCTATTGGGGGGGTACTGAAAACACCAAGGGTCGTTGATCAATTTTTCGCCGTCATCCAAAATAAATTCCCATTTTACAAGCTTAAATTCCCCGAAATTAAAAATCCCATGAGAATTAGAAATGGTGGCAATTAGAACCAGCGGGAAACTAAATATTTAGATCACGTGGAAACTAGATTTTGTGGGGGATGATAACCTCTATATTTGTCTACTGCAGAAGAATTTCACACTGCAGAAAAACCCGGAAGACAACGAGGAAAAAAAAAGAAGGAAACTATATAGTACACGTATCCCACAAGTTGTGGGAAACCGAATTTTTAAATTTCGTGGGAATTAGATGTGGAAAGTGGATAAATCATTACGGTATCTTTCAGCATTGAATAATAGTGGTCTAATTACACAGCCACAAAAAAAGTTTCTGACCTGGAGGTCTCACTATGTGTACTATATGTTTTTGGGGTTGCTGATACTGAATCCGGGGGTCAGTTTCATCACAGCACGTCTGGGTTCAGCCATAACCTCAAAAAACACTCAAATTTGCTGTATCCGTTAAAACCACAAACCCTATGGCTCCGAAACCTCATAAACCTATAATACAATAACCAACAGACCCCACAACCTAATAACTCCATAACCTCATTGCCACATAACCCCATAATCACACATGTGGGGTCATTTGGTTATTGTATTATAGGATTATGAGGTTTCGGAGTCATAGGGTTTGTGGTTTTAACGGATATAGCAAATTTGAGGGTGTTTTTTGAGGTTATGGCTGAACCAAGACGTGCTGGGATGAAACTGACCCCGGATTCGGATTCAGCGACCCCAAAAACAATAGTACACTTAGTGAGACCCCCAGGTCAGAAACTTTTTTTTTTTGTGTGGCTGTAAATGAGTTTCCACAAATGTGGCATGAGGATTTAAACATCCCAGAAGATGAAACCAGGCCTCATCAGAAAATAAACGTTTATCGAGAATGTCTTTGTTGTTCAAGTTGCTGACAATGTGCTGTTCTCTTCCGAAATATAAGTGTGAACTAGATATAGTGAAAATTAGACCTTGTGGGAAGATCTGTTCCAAACTCACTTACTTCCACAATGTGATATGACAAGTGGCGGTGGTAAATCTACTAACCATTAATAGAGAAAATTCAGGAGAAAATATATGAATCACAGCCTACCCTAACCGACAACTTATTTGAAGGCACAGTAGCCATAGTAGGAATAAATCTCGTGGCAGTTAAATCTTATGGGAGTTAGACCTTGTCAGAAATAGACATTGTGAAAATTTGACTATGTGGAATGGGACCTTGTAAGAATGGGATCGTGTGGGAATTAGACCCTGTAGGTATTAGGCCTTGCAGGTCCAAACTTGCTTATTTCAAAATACTGCTAAATATATAAATCACAGCATACCCCAATTAACAACTTATTTGAAGACACGGATATTATAGATATCATGGGAATAAGTTGCTAATCTAATTGTGGGAGTTGAACCCAAGAAGACTAGAACTGAGGAGACCGAACTCCGGCTTTTCGCTGTATAACGCGACAGGCTCGAATATGTCCGCCTCCAGAAGCGCTGTAAACAGTTGTGTACCCTGGTTGCTACGGTATATAAACAGACTAGCGACCCGCCCCGGCTTCGCACGGTTTACGACATCACATTAGAAACCTCTAAAATTAGCAGTGTTTCTCTACTATATTATGCATGTATTATACATATAAACCTTCCTCTTGAATCACTCTATCTATTAAAAAAAAACTGCATCAAAATCCGTTGCGTAGTTTTAAAGATCTAAGCATACATAGGTATATAGGGACAGACAGCGGGAAGCGACTTTGTTTTATACTATGTTATGATATCTATACGTATACCGTGGTTCTGTACTAATCTGTGTGCGTTAGAGGTTAGAGGCTGTGTGAATGTCCGTGGTGCGAATACAATTGACAGACGCTCGATATTTTTCAATAATATGTTGTTATTGAATATTATATTGAATGTACACAAGTAATGTCTTTGCAATTACAAATTTTCGCAATGATCAATATGAAAATGTACTCAGAACATTTCATGTTATGTGCTTCAACGTTAACAATACAACAAAGGAAAATATTTCGTTTCATACATACATCAGTAATTTGAAATAATGTCCGGTTATTCGGACCGCTTCTTATATCACACAATGCAACACAGCACTTTTGAACCGTATTTATTTTTGTATGTATTTTTGTTAAACCCAAACGGCATGTAAGCACCCCCTTTGACAGCTTAATGATAAACGTCATATAAAACCATAGCATGGTTTTCTATGATAAACATTCACATGTGGACCGCTGCTCATAACATGAGTACATTACTGTTTACAGCGCCTCTTGGAGGCGGACAGATTTGATCCCTAGATACCGAACGAGTTCGGTCTCCTTAGTTCTAGACTTCTTGGTTGAACCTTATAAGAAATTGACATTGTCTGAATTCGATCGTGTGGGAATTAGACCTTGCAAGAAATAGACATTGTGGGAATAAGACCTTGCAAGAAGTAGACATTGTGGGAATTCCACCATGTGTGAACGGGACCTTGCGGAAATTAGACCTTGCGGGTCTGACCCCGCCTATTTCGAACTGCCGAATAATATCTGGTGCGTACTCACCCTCGAAGCTGAACTGCGTCAACAAGCCGTTAGTGCTGCCAAGCGAGTTGCCGTCGGCGCTGCCCCTGGCGCGGCGCCCCCCTCTCCCCCCGCCCGTCGCCGCACTTACACTGTTCACCTTGGGACTAGTCGCGGTACTCGGAGGGGGCGGCTTCCGGTCGCGTCTCGGCGACGGCGCCGCCCTCCTCGTCGCGCGGCAACCGTGCAGGTCCGTCACCGTGAACCTGGAGCACCCTATAGTCCTGTGCGGGTCCGAGTCGGGGTCCCCGTCGTCGAGGTGCGCGCCACCGTCGCTGGCGCCGTCGCCGTCGGGTAGCGCCGTCGCCTGCCGCGTGTCAGTCACAGGAGTGTCGGGGAGGTCGGCGACGCCGTCGAAGGCGAACGGGTCGGCGACAAAGGTCGATGCGTCGAGCAGCGAGCCGCCCGCGCCGTCCAGCGTCTGGATCTCCATGGAGAAGGGCGCGTTGGCACTGGGGTTGAAGAAGGTGTCCGACGAGAGCAGCATGTCGCAGGGCGGCTCGTAGTCGGGCGGCGGGGTTTTCGGACGAAAATGTAACCTGCAACGGAAAGCCTCGGTTAGTAGGCGCTCGGAACATCCTTGGAGACGGCCCCGAGAAAAGAAAAAGACGTGGGCTGTGTAGCCTTTTTCACGAATCGATTTGTGTCACAACTAGAATCGAATAAACAAATAATGAAATGGAGGTCCATGTCTTTTGCAATTCCCCGAATTCTCCAGGTGTTCTAGGTGTCCCAGGATAGTGGAAACAGTATTAGGAGCAACTTCAATTTTCTAATAGTGAAAAGAATCCCTTCAATGGAAAGATTTCCATGATTTTTGGTGATTATTCAATGGATCATTGACTTTTTATTTAAAGTATTAAAGTTCCTCGAATAATCCAAGTCCTCCAGGTACCCGGAATGGTGAGAACACTATCAGAAGTAATTTCAACTTTCCAATAGTGAAAAAATATCCTTGAGAAGAAAGAGTTCCATGATTTTTTTGTGATTTTTCAATGTTCCCTGACTTTTTACTGAAAGTATTGAACTTCTCCGAATTTTCCAGATCCTCCAGGAGTCCCATAATGATGGGAACCCTGCTAGAAGCGATTTCAAGCTTCTAATACTGAAAAAAATTCCTTGAGAGGAAAGGATTCCATGACTTTTTGATAAACAATTTTTTAATGAATTCGGTGACCTCGGCATCTGACGATTTTTTATGTATGATTTTCCCCATGAAGTTATCGAAATTTTCCGAATTTTCCACTCTCCAGATGTCCTAGATTGATGAAAACCCTGTTATAAGAGATTTAAATTTCCTAACAGTGAAGAAAACCCTGACAAAACGGAATTACATGGATTTTAACGATTTTTTTTTTATGAATTCCAGAAATTTCCCGATTCCACCTGGTGGTCCAGGTGCTCCAGGTCTCCCAGGCCTCTCGCGACGTCGACGCGAGCCCGGCGATCCCAAACACCCCACCCCCGTACTCACCAGTCCCTCCTGAGCGACCTGAGGAAGTCGACCATCTCGTCCTTCTCCTCCTTGGTGTGGACGGGCTCCAGCGGCACCACGCCGTCCTCCGGCACGCCCGCCTCCTCCTCCGGCTCCCGCTTAACCTCCACCTTGACGACGCCGTCGCCGAGGGCGCCGACGCGCTCGTACGCGCCGAACTCTTGGCTCTTGACGTCGATGTCCGCGGCGACGTCGGGCGCCCCGCCCGGCTCCACGATCGAGAAGTCCAGCGTCCGCCAGAAGTCGTCGTAGTCGGTGGCGATGCGGTCCAGGATGACCCGGCCGCCACGGCCGACCCGCCGCCTGGCGAATCCGACGCAGCGCCGCGGGTTCGACAGCGACGTCAGCGAGAAGCGGAACCGCCTGTCCGCCAGGCCGCGCTCCTCCTTCGAGCACCACGGCCAGTTACCCTCGTGCGGCAAGGGCTGGAACAGAAGCCAGTGTATTTTGTGGGCTCTAATAGTTTCTCCCGAAATAAAATATATACCATGTGGTAGGAGCACAGCTTGTTCCTCCTGAAGGCGAACTGGCCCTCGTCCTCCGTCTCCTCCGAGTCGGGCGACAGGTGGGGCACGGCGGCCTCCTCGTCGGACGACATGGCGGCGAGAGAGTCCACGCCGCTGACGCCCAGGCCGCCCGACCTGCCCTGGGACAGCGCTTTGTGCTTGCGCTTCTTGTACGGTCGCTTCTCCCTCCTCGGAATGACCTGCGGGCAATCAACATCGTGAGACGAACGGAACGGTCAAGGTAGGCAAAAACAATAAAACAAAAAATATATCGGCTTTTGGTTAGACCATCCAATTCAGTAAAGTACCTAGGTATAACAATAGACCAGAAATTGAACTTTAATCAACACACCTCCATCGTCAAAGCAAAAATCAAGAACAGAGCAAAGCATTTTCGGTCTCTTACATATAAGAACAAAGGAATATCTACAAGAGTTGCTACTAAAATATATAAATCCATCTGTAGACCCATCCTGGATTATGGACATACTTTGTTTATTAACTGTCGGAAACCAGCCATAAATAACATTAAAACCGCTGAAACTTCATCCCTTCGTATAATAACTAAAATGAGGCATCCCAACAACCCAGTACACAACCCACCAAATGAACATCTGTATCAAGAAACACAGTTAACCCCGATCACGGACAGGCTACAGCTACTTTCTTCCAAATTTGCTCGACAACCACACAACAGAGACATTCTTCAAACACAATGCAGAGAGAGAACTCCAAACAGACGGTCAAGATTTAAATTCCCAGAGCAGACTTTGTTTGAAAAACTGACAATGATGGCAGCAGAATAGCAGTTATTTATTTTTATATTAATTTTTTTTATTATATATATATATATTTTTTTTTTTCTTCACATTACAAATGTTTTTTTGTTTGTTTTTTCTTTTTTTTTTTCATATATATGTATGTATTTCAGTTCTTTATACAAAAAATGTTAATCACATCAATTATTAAACCAATGTGGGCGGAAGGACTCCGGTCGATAGCCCTTCGGATATGTAATATTATTTTTATGTATCCAATAAAGAACATTTATTATTATTATTATTATTATCGGCTTTTAACCAATTTCTTTTTTTTTTTTTGTTGTTTGGAGAAGCCATTTGTAACTGTTATAAAATTTACTATTAAACGGTTAAAATATAATGTGGGTCCAATACTCACATCATATTTTACCAGGGGTGATTACTAGACCTAAGCAAAAGGCAAAAAACTGCAAGATATAATAGCAAAAAAAACTACAAGCTATGAAAAAATTACAAGATAAAAAGACATTGTATTTATCATGAAACAACCAAAACTGCAATTACCATCATTCAAAATATTTTACGAATTTTTAATTTACACATTAGAGCCGTTAGAATTACATAAAATTTCAGCTAGCGGAAATCACCTGTTGCTATTTGATTATGCAGATTGTACAAGGCACGAGCATGAAACGACGGATGTCGAAATTAAACAGTGGATGTGGACGGTTCGTGTATGCTACTTCCATTATTGCATTGCAATATTTGTTTTTTTTGTCTCTATTATATGCGCGCCACTGTTTATAATTGGTGACCAAAAAACCAAAAATGAGACCTCCTGTTCCTTGGTGAATTTCAAGGAACTTCGAGGAACTTTCAAGGAAAGGGGACTTCGTATAAAGTTTATCCACGATACTTCATTAAAAAAAGGTAGAGCGTAAATTTTTAACGTTTTTTTTTAACACTGTCTTTTTAACGAACTTCTCTTGGATAAAAACTTTATATGAGAGACACAATCATCCCGATAAGATATTTAATGATCCTTGGGAATAATCGTATCCTTTTTTTTACCTTTTTTAAATAAATAAGACAGTAAAACAATTAGCTGGTAGTCTCCCTTGTATTTGAGATATTAACTCAGAGGCGGGATACTGTTGAAAAATAGATAAGAGACTTGCAGCAGCTAGAATTCGACGGTATCCAACTCTAACACAAAATTTGTAACATAACAGTGTATTGTAAAACATGTCTCATCGGATACGCATAAAGCACGTACTGCAGGCACTGCAACTTCTCATGAAAGCCAGAAAGAATCTAATTTTAACCTAGTTAAAAAGCTAGACGCAAATAGCAGTCTGTGGAACACAGTGAATCATCACGAGTTTACAGTTTTTACAAAAATGTGATTCAAATGGTAACAAATCTTCGCTAATAGTCTCACGTACTTGATTATAGAAATTTGTCGATTTTAAGCGAATTACACTTACTGAAACTAAAATTTCTTCAGTTCTCATAGTAATGGATTCAAACAAGACCGTCCGACTGGTCCGGAGATGCACCTGTGTAATTTTTAAATTCACATAAACCTCTTTCGCAGCATTTACTCACCTCCTCCTTGAGGATGGCCTTGTTGGACCAGCCCTGGTTCGGGTAGTGGTTGTGAAAGATCGGCGTGAAGGCGGGCCGCGACGACTTGATGGCCGACGCCTCCGCCATGATGGCGCCGGAGAAGTCCTTCGCCTGGTACCGCTTCTCGAACACCTCCACCGTCAAGTGGACGTACTCCCGCTTGATCTTCTCGCGCCTCTTCACCAGCTCCAGCAGCGTGACGGCCCTGTAGAGATCCCGCCTGAGCTTCAGCATCTTCTCGTAGGAGGCCTCGTCGTTCTTGCGGTTCTTGCGCGTCTGCATCTTCTCGGTCCTGCGGCGGAACGCCAGGTACGGGTTGTTGGCCGCCGTGCCGGCCCTATGCTCCGTCTTCACAGTTAAGATCAGCGGGTGTTGCTGGAACGAAACGCAGCGAGTATTTAACAAAGGATTGTAGTGAACAGCGTAAAAAGAAAGTTTACATTTTTTTTTTTAATGATTAAAATATTCATTTTTCCAATATTATTACTTTTTTTTAATACAATTAAAGGTAAATTTTCCCCTCCCACTCCTTTTTACCTACCCTATATCGTTTAAATTTGTAATTTCTACCTTATAAAAGCGGTACATTGTTTTGTTTTCATGAGACTATAATTACAAACAAATATACTTTGTAGAAGGTTTTTGATATTACTATTAATAGACATCCAAATCAAAGATCCAAAACCAAAAAGATCCAAAATCCAAACCAAAATATAGACATCACGTATCAACTCTGGCTATGAACGAGAGAGATGCAAATAGCGGTTATGTCTAAGCTTTTCGGTTACGTCAAACTTTTGACAAGTGACTGTCATAATTTTTAAAATAAACGATGGCTGTCATATGATGTGACCGTCTTGACAAGTAAATAAGGTTATAAATTCGATTAAGAATAGAAATACGTCTTTTTTTTCTCGGCCAACTTTGATGACGTTTTTTTTTTATGTCTATAGAATTCAATGTAAATTCCCCTCACCCCCCCCCCTTTTTTCCCCACTCCATACCCTTTATGCTTTTCTATTAGTTTTTTTGAAGAAATACATTGCTTTATTTGCATGTGGCTATAATTATAAATAAATTTATTTTCATGGCAGTGATTTCGATGAAAAATTGAGATAGCGGCTCAGAAATATTCATGAATAATTTTTTCGTATTAGATACTGTATATTTTTCAATACTTCAAATGTAAATAAATGAACATCTAAACGTAAATTCAGTATATTTGATTTCAACATTTCGAAACATTGGGATTTGAGGAATTTTATACTGTAAATACAGCATTTTTCTTTATTTTCTGTCTTTGTCGTTCTGTATTATTTTCACAAACAATAATTTTTCGAGTGAGCGTAGTAAGATATTTTGAAATTAGATTCTCAAGAGGTTTCAACATCTCTTACACCAGATATTCGACTAAGTGGTCGTCATTTTCCCAGTAAAATTCAATCTGAAAACAATGATAAAAAGTTATCACGTCAATGTAAATTATGCCTTATGCGCAATAAGCAAAGCCGATCTATATACGAGTGTAAAGTATGTAGTAAAACTCTATGTACCTATTGAACCCTACTTTGAAATTTATCATACTAAAAAATCGTTACCGTAATTTAAATTTTTTTTATATTGATTAAAAACAAAAAAAAACAAAAAACAAACGAAAAAAACAAAAAACCCAAAAAACAAAAAAAAAAGAAACGTAACTCTGCCACAGTCGGTCCCAAGCCCGTGTTTAAAAGAGAAGGGTGTTTCAAAATCATTCATGCGAGGCAAATGGGTAGTTTTTACCCAATTATAGAACCCCCTATAATTTTTTGGGTTTATAATTTTTTTGACGTCAGATTTGGATTCAGCGTCAAAAAATTCATCGAAAACTCATATTTTTTCGAATTTGAAATTTTTAACACGGGCTGTTCCCTTCCGGGCCGGAAAGCTAGTACACTCGAACCCCTCATAAATCGCCAAATCCGTGCATCATTACCTCGCTTAAGTCGCGAAATTTAGCCTCTCTTAAGTCGCGATCATAACCTCATATTTTTCGTGTTTTAACTGCAAAAAGAACTATTTAGGGATATACCACAGCACTTGTTATAACGAAAAATGAGCCAACTGAACGAAAAATCAATGTAAGTATACCCAGTCGTGCGTGACAAAGTTCAATTTTCCACTTGAATGAATATTTTAAAGATGAAATATTTTTTAAAAGACACCTAACCTATTTTAAATCAATATATGTATTACACAATCATTTTTTCAATAAAAATTGTACATATTCATGCGAGAATCCAATTTCCAAACGTAGTTCTAAAACTTTTACAGGCGGCGACTTAACCGGGACGGTTTCGCGACCTAATAGGGGGGAACGTGGTGAAATAACAGAGGATGTGAATTAAGCGAAGGTGAAATAAGAGGGGTTCGAGTGTATATTGGCTCAACCCGTGATCGACACTTTGCCTATGATCAATCAATGATATAAGATACTTTTTATACCAGTTTTCTGAGTTGATTAGTTTTTTAAACTAATAGTCGGAACGACATGAAATTTTGACATATTGATGGTAGGCTGGTACTATCTAAAAATCATATGGATTTGTCAATAGTGGCCCTATCTATATATCATTCCACGAACTTCTTGTAATGAATTTTAAAGATGTCTTTCTCAGTTTTTTTTAAGCACTGAAACACGAGTGCGACGTCGCTCGTACAGCGTCGGAGGTCGTCTATTCTACGGGTAACGGTCCAATAGGACTAAAATTTTAATCGGATCTGGTCTACTTACCGTTTTGAGACGCTTGTTCAGCCAATAATCGAATACTGCTATGATGAGATCATCGTCCTCCTTGAGCAATGCCTTGGCCTCGTTCAGGGTCACCACGGTCTGGCCGCTGCTCTTCTCCAGACGATCCATCATTTCTTCGAACTTGAGGGGGGTCAGGTCCAGCTTCTGGGTCTGCGACTGCAGCCACCGTTCGTCTTCGGAGTCCATGTCGTAATCTGGAATGTCCTGCTCCATTGTGAAGGCTAAAGAAAAAAATTTTAGCCCCATCACGACAATTAACGACTCTGTCGGATTTAAAATGCTTCTCTAGAGTCCAATTGGCTATGCTCGATTTGTGGAAGTCTGTTTGCTTCAATAGCTCCCCTTGATCTTAACAAATTGTAAGAGTGAAGTCATGGAAATAGAGGGTGGGCGCACGTAGGCGTTTATTACATCACAGAAGCCAATATCCAATAAAATTATCGTTAACCATAATCACAGCAACTCAGTTTTACTATCTGTTAGATTCAAGAGGAGTTGTCATACATAGTGTATACATGCAATTAAAATAAAAAGTATACATAGTACTGCTCAGAAACTAAAGGGTAAACTTTTATATGCAAGTTTGACTGTTAAAACAGCAACTCAAAGCACTGGAAAACAGCAAAGCAAAGAGTTGGAAAGAAAACTCATATTTTCTCATATTAAACTGTTTTTACTCATTAAAATTACTGATTTTTTAAAATTAAATCAGTTATTTATGTAAGAAAAAATAAATAATGTTAAATTCATGGAACATTATTAGAAATTCCAATTATAAAATTAATCCCAAGTTAATCTCCTCATATTAATCAATTTTTATCAGCTCTAGTGTAATCTAAAAAATAAACAGACGTATCTGCTATTAAAACGAGCATGAATCATTTCAAAAAAATATGCACAGCTGTAAAAAAACCCAATTCTTCTAAACCCTTTCCAATATAAAGGACAACAAAACTTCGTTCATCACAAACGATATCACGAAAAATGATTCTACATTTAAAAGATGATATTTTAAATAAATCATTTCTCAGTTATTGAAATTTCCTCCCCCTTGAACTGCACGGTGCTAGATTACGCAGAGGTTGATCTCCCTGCACGGAAATAACATGCTACATAACCTACAAATCTTGCAAGGGGTTTCTCTTATTTTCAGCCCCACACCATATGCAGTTGGGCTTTGAGCACTCTCGGTTGAGAAACCGAGAAAAGAATTGCTCCAACGATTAAAGAAATGTATGCAGAAATCAAGGTAAAAAACGTAACATGTTTTTGAGGCACATTTGTGCTAGTTCAGAAGTGTTATTTAAGAGTACATAAGTCCCCTGATTAAGTATTCAAAGCAAGAGGGAATTGAGTAAAAACTAAGGCATAATGTTCTGCGTTTATTCTGTTTTATCAGGAGGAAGTCTGTGGTCTGGCACTCTTCGCCACAATCCACAATATTTCCGTCTTCATACATTAAATCCATTCACATTAATTAAATCCATTATTTTTAAGTTAGTAATGGATATTTTTATATTCCCAGAACAACCTAGCCGTTTAACAACAAATGGCACATCCGATTGTGTACATAACCTAAAACCACATTTATTTCCTAACCTATACTGATGCCTTTAGGAGATGCTGGACAACAAAAACAACGCTTTTTTAAATTTTCCATCACAGCATCCCCTCCTGTTCACAAAAAACGTTCATCACTGAATTATAAACATAGACTAGATTCAAGGGGTTCTTGGACAGAAAAAATTTATGTACTTTTCAGTTGTAAATCTAGCTTGCTCGAGGAAAAAACATCAGTGTTTTTGTTTTGTTTTCCTTTACGTAAATGAGGCGGGTTGTGATGAAGAAACTTTGCACTGAATAAGGCTCTTACGTTGCATGTGAATAAGCTGTCGGGGTTGCTTGTAATTCGCAGGATAGACCTTGTCGTAGAACTCCCTGCTTGGCATGTCCGAAACTTCTGGAGTTGGAATGATGAGCCCGGCACATATTGCCCTTTGGAGGTGGTGCTCCTGTTGAGGCATTCATTTTTAATTTAACTCGTCAAGGTACAAGTGCATTTAAATTTGTAGTACTAGTAAATAAGGACTATTTCTATTAACTACGGGAAAAAGGCCGCGACAGCTCGAGAACATAGAGCAGATCGGCTCGGATTTAAAAGTTACACGTCATTTTCGTTCGCTTCTAGGGTGCATTTAGCGAAAAATCCGCAAATTAAATAAAAAATGTTATTTTGCCGGTTGCGCATGGAGAGCGCGAATCATATCAACATGGCTGCCTACTATGTTAACAATTGCCTGGTGTCAATTTCGGAGAAAACTTACGCATTCTTCCTCTTTTTGCATTCCCGATGGCATCTGAGGAACCGCCCGGTTAATCGCTGAATAATCAGGAAGATCCGGTAGTTCCTCGGCCATGTAAATGGGCATGGGCTTGCTAGCATCCAGGGCCCTCGCCCTAAATGAAAGCTTGGACATATTTGTTGACAGCACAAAACACACGACAAGGCCAACATAAAATCTCCTAAATACGAGCTTCTCGCAGCTCGGACCGTCCGAGACGGGCACTAAACAAATCTCCGTTTTCTTTAGTACGTTCCCATTGTTTTTATTTACACGCACTCAGTCACAAATACGATAAAACAACTTTGAAACTTTCCATGTTGAGCGTGTTGTGCAGAAAGCCATCATGGCGGCCCTGCCATGGAGCCATGAAATTTACTAGGAGCATGCAGTGCGCGGGAACCGTTTACGCACGGTTCGGGAGGGTAGTTCATTCATGCCGAACTCCACTGAGGTCCCAAAATCGACTGAACAATTGGAAATTTTCACAAACACACATAAAATAAGCACAATTTTGACATTTAATAATGTTAAAATTGACACGCGATATCGATAATAGCGAAAAATTAGCGTCAAAACAGCTCCGAAAGTGGGTTTCTTGACTACCACGTAGATGGGATCGCGACTGTGGAGCAGACACGATAACAGCCGATTTTGTTAGTAAATGTCTCGAATTAAACAACAATTTACAGAAAACACAAACGTTATGGCCTAAACTAGAAGTGAGAAGTGTTTTACTATTTATTTTCATATAAAAAGCAACAAAATCCACCTGACAATCCTACGACTCCCAACATCGTCCAACTTTGTTTTATTCTAAATCGCATTTTTAAGGTGGGAGCGAGGTGGGGACTTTTAATTCGTTCTAGGAAATGACGTAATCGCGCACGTGAAAGAAGGTCAAATTTGTACGCACTTTTTTCTGCAAGATTTTTTTGTTATTGAAAACATAGCGCCCGAGCATAATTTATACCCCTTGTCTCAAAAATCTTTTCTTTTCTCCATAATCAAAATAGGGATATAATTTTACAGGAAAAATTATTACATACTCCCAATTTTTTATCACAGCTTTCTTTCTTCTAGTTTTTCTACGATTTTCATGGTCACCAATAGGTGGCCGTATCTGTCAGTCGTCAATTTTGTTGCTCCAAAATTGTTGGATTGAGATGGTTTGGGTCGAAATTTCAAAAATCTTCACGACGATAAGTAAAAATAAAAAAGATTTATTTTCTCGTTAATACTTTCCAACTTTATATGTAGGCTTTTAACTTTTGATTGTAATACAGAGCCGTATCTAGAATATTGAAATACAGTTTATTTTTAATTAAGGCAAAATTTTCCAAATCCTCAGCATCTTATATTCTATAACTAATGTCGACTTTTGACATATAAACAACATTCATATAACTTCCGGTTTCACCGGAAGTGGCACCACGTATATTATTGCATAATATCTAAAATCCTAAAATTAGTGGTTTTGTAGAATAGATATCTAGTAAAATTTCGACACTCAAGTGTTTTTTAAATCGTTTTCTAATTTTCAACTTTGCCATGACCTTTTAATTGCAGTCTAATAATCTCAGTGACCCTAGAAAATTCTTATATCAGCTTAATAAAAATATAAACAATATGATTTGACAGATAAGGTAGCAGGCACTGGATCACAGCCACCTGATAATGGGTTATAAAATATTATATGGAGTTGAAGTACCATGCAAAGTACTGGTAGCTTCTATCTAACGGTACTTTCAAAGGGTACTACAGTATCAGTACATGGCATTAAAAAAAAGTTCTTAGTCGAAAATAATTTGAGCTATCCTAGTCAATGTATTCTATTGTTTTCAAACATCGATCAATTGTTTCTAGTATCACTGGGATTATTAGAGTGGAATTAAACGGACATGGCACACTTAAACTGCGTATTAAAAAATATTTGAGTGCTAAAACTGGGAGCTTTTTCGGGCAAACACCCCAATAAAAAACACGTATACATTAAATAATGTTTATTATTTATATTTTAGTACACCATCAGAGAAATAGGTACACCATATACAACACATTGCTACTACAAATATGATATAAACGATAACAATGCCAGAGAGTGGTCGAAGTGAGGTTAGGAAACGTAGGTGCGGACAGCCAGCTGAAATGGGATATGGTTTGGCACAACACTGTTTTTAAGCCGATTCAATGAAACCTCTCGTGTTTTGGGAGGGAGAATGGGGAGGGGAGGGGGACAACACAATCAGAGATGGGACACTGGGTACAGCAGAATTATTCGCATTTGGATAAAAAATCGCACATAGTAATTTGAATCGTTTTTTAACACCATGGAAAAGTAAGCAGTCGTTTCTAGGATATAACATTTTTTGAAGGCTCTATTGATGTTTCCATCATTCATTTGATCACTCACCTAATTCAAAAACATGTCATATAATCCTCAACTAAAACCGAACTTCAAGTAACATTATATCGTAGAAATTATAAACTGCGTCGAAAGGTAAACCGAAATCAGTCTTACGTAACCTCAATCTGGGTTACTGGAAACTATAACTCTCCCGTACAGAATAATAAAAGAGTTTCTATTATGAGCTAGTCCAACGCTGCGAATATCCCTACTGTATGCTACCTGGCTGGTGTGAAAGCAAAAGCTCCAATCGAACTAAGGCCTATCGTAAAACTAAATGCCCAGGTGATGGCTTGAACCGTATCTCTGATAATCCTCCGGATTCTTTTTTTTTAACAGATTAGTGCTAACACAGACCTGTGATACAGAGATCTAAACATTTACTAATTATAGCAGGTTAACTTCCTTTTTACTTACTACTCTAAGCTGACATTAATAAATATCTAAAACATTACATAATTATTTTTAACAATATATACATTTCCTTGAAATGTATCTGAATGTTTCACTAGATAGCTTTCAATATGGCAGACCTCCAAAAAAAAAAAAAAAAACAAAAAGACTCACGCGCTCCCTTTTCTACATCCGATAAAAAAAAATGAATGCCTGTGCCTCGCTCTCACTCACGCTGGGCGCGTTTGAGGATCCCCTTTACAAAGCAAAACTCCCGGGGTTTCCTCAAACGCACCAAACACACATAAATAATTACATAAACTATATATCATATAAATAAACATTTACAACACATATTAAAAAAAATAATAAATAAAATCTTTGGTAACTATAAACAACCTATATAAGCTTTGTTATAATCCTTACGAAGTAATGCACATTTCCCTAAATCCGTTACGGTAAAGTCAACTTATTCGTGTAATTGCAACTTCTCGCAATATCACAACAATGTAACTAGAAAGCAAAATACGACGAATAAATCGCATACTAAAGCTCGGCGGAAGGGTATGATCCTAGAGAACGTCTTCTTCCTATAATTGATTTGATATAAGGTTATATCGGCCACCGTTATACCTTACGAAAACTTTTTAGCGGCATTATGATTAGTAATCAAGTGATCGGTACCAAAGTAATTTCAAAAAACCGTGGGCATTGCTCAATAATCCAATTTCTGTGCGATATTGCGTCACCGAATTGAAAGAAAAACAAAATTATGAAACGGGGGTAACAATGGCAAGGATTAGATTTTCACAAGTCACACTAAATTGTAAAAAAAAACTCTGGGGTTTAGGCCGAAATCCATTACCGTTAATTTGTAGTTAAATACTGATTTTTATCCTACTCACTTATTTTTTCTACTAGATTAGTCGTTGGTTTGGTTGCTCAACTGAATGACCTTCAATGAGTTTGGCGATACTTCGTCTACTATCCGACAGGTGGCGCGATAATTTCCTCATTTTCAACTAACTTGTTCCGAAACATCGACAAAGTAATGAATAACAATTATATAAATTGAAAATTTGTTATAACATACTAAGCTAGCAAACTAAGAAAATTAGTAAACAATAAGAGTAGCCAACGGCCCGACATCTAGAAAAAAACAGACGAACTATCGTCAAAATTGGATCAGGTGCAATCCATATGATTTTGGCATACAAGGAGACAATTTAGATATAGAATATTAAAAGTGGACTGCTAATAACTATTAAATAAAACTAAATAAAACTTCAGTTACCCCCTGAAGAAAAGTTAAAGATATGATCTTTGGGATTCACACATAAATATTAACTACCGAATTGCAATCATCTTCCCGATATATACATAGGCCTTCATGACTAGAGTAAAAGGTGATTTCATTAGTCTACTGTTTAGCTATGTTTCAAGAAATCACAGTAACCCAAAGGGGGCCAAATTCCGTCGACCGATCTAATCTTTGTAATTAATACATCTATAATATACAATACATAATAGAAGGGGTTCAGGTTCTACCTACGTTGGAGTTTGTTGAAGTTTGTTCGGCGCGGCGACAGAAACAGGCCGCGTTTGGATATGACACACCGTTAAGGTACACAACTCGTCGAGGAATTACCGTCAGGGCTGGCTACGGAATATCTAGAACCCCGCTAAGCGGGTCTGTCAAAAACTTAACGCTCATAATGCTCGATACCACCTCGACAGACCTACCAATTAGTGTTCACAACAGAGCTGGAAGAAATACTTTACAAAAGTATTTTGTTGCTCCATAAAAACTCCATTTGGCACAAATAAAAGTTTAAAATCGCTCTAAGATGAAACAATATTTTAACTATGTTTATATATAATATAAACAGTGTTTATCAAAAAGTACACATCATACACCGAGATTTAGAATAGACTAGAGGGAATGGATCCCATTTGCCTTATGCGTGAAAGATGGTATAAACAAAGTGATCCTAAGATGGCGGCTTCGCCAGAAACAAAGTTGAAATTGGCCCTGAAACATTTCATTACACAGGTCATAGCTTTAAGAGTGCTTCTGTGTTCAATCACCACATAATACCTAATAATAAACAATGTTTTTATAACAAATTTAAACTATATAGAAGCCCAAAATTGTCAAATTACCCGTGAAATGTTATTTCCGGGATTAACATACAAAAACCAAATAAAACAAAACTCTGCTTTGTTTACAGTTAGGTACACCAATATGGCCGCTTGACATTAGGAGTGCCACTGTGACAATATACGAATTCCCTCTACTCTAAATCTCAGCGACATTGTATTAGAAATGTTTAACCTTTAAATTTTGGTAAAAACTGATGACAGAAAATCGTTAGTATTATTTTAAAACAAAACAAAAAAAACATCTGAAACACACAGTTGAAGACAGACACCAAGCCATTTCGGTGTCTGTCAAATTTGAGATTGGAAATTAAAAATTCAGAAGTCCCTTTTTTTGTTTTAAAACGACCCTGACGTAAGATGAAAATTTTCCTGTATGGTGCACACTTTTTGGAAAACACTGTATACAACACTCCCAGCTCTGGCTCTCGAGGCCAATCAGAGTATCAGGCGTTTTACTCTTACATACATGTTAACAAGTGAAAAAAATGAGGTGCCTTTGATTGGCCCGTATTTCAGTAATTATCAGTTGCTGCACCACTCGAGATGGCACATCAACCAAGAGACAGACCCTACCCCAATTAAGTATTTAGCCTACACTTAGGAACGGTAAATAAACTATGGGACGATCCGCTATGTTTTATACGGCGGTTTACTATTTCAAACCCAGACAAGTCCTATTACCCCCAATTATTCTAAATGCGTTCATTTAATGATGTTAAATTTCCCAAATATCATGAAAATTAACATCATCACGTTTCGCTGATGAAAACTCTACTTCCTATCGACGGCAGTCTTTGAAACGATAATCTCTTCGACTGATAAACTGGAGTACATCCTGTATTAAGTAGTATGTGCGGAAAATAAATCCAGCCCTTACCTCAACATGTAAAATACAACCGATGAAATAAGGAGTGGACTTCTGAGTGTTGTTAAGGATTAAATTCAAGGCATACTACCAAAAAGTCGCGTACTGGGTGTTCAAGAATCGAGGAAAGTTTAGACATAACAAGATCACAGAAAACACATTTAAAAGGAGCAATGGATTTACTTTAAGTATGGTCTTGCGATATAGTGGACTACTTCGGGTGATTTAAAAATATTAATAATAACAAGCAAATCTCATTTCTACTATGCAACTAGTTGCCGCAATTTTCTTTACAGGATACCAGCGTACATTCTGGTATAGACTTTGTGCGGTCGGTTGCTTGCCTCAGAAAAAAACACAAAAACTCCCTTTCACATTCAGACGAGAGAATGGGACAAGAAACATTTGCAAAAACATTGCAAAATCTTTCAGAAGTTGCGGCAACAAATTACAGTAATTTTCAGAAATTGTGCTGACGAATTGGATAGTAGGAATCCTTCTCATGGCAACTTTAACGTAACAGTGCTCAAAAAAAAATTGGCAAGTACCTACGCAAGAATGTAAACCAACAAATTGTGTCTCAGCTCTTCTGAACACCCAACGCAACGACGAGTTACCCGCTGCAACTCTTACGGAGAACCGAGAAATCCACCCCTCGAAATAAACTCTATAAATCACCCCGCAGGCGATTACACCTAATATAAATAAACTCTGCATATAATATATAAAATTAGCTCTTGAGTAATGACGTTTCTTCTCTCTTTTTTTTTACAAAAATTAAAGCTCTAAGCTTTTGTGCATACCCGAGTCAATTTGAACTTAAAGAAGATAAACTATCTGGCCTTTTCGGTTAGTTTTGTTTTTTTTTTAGGTGACAATTGAAGTGCTTCATGAGAATATATATCGGAGAGGGGGTGGAGGGGTAGAGTGGCCACCTGCATCTAGTCGGCGATGAAACGTGATGGATTGTAGTCTCTGTTGATGATTGAGAATCCGCGGAACTCGTCCTGGTTGATTGACTGGAGCACTTCGTTACTTACCGGCGTCAGCACCGGCTCCTCCCTGGTGAACTCAGCGTCGAAGTTCGTCACATCCTTTCGGCCTTTCTGCAAGGGAATTCGATTTCGAAAATTAACACCCCAGTTATCACTAGAGCGGGCTGTAAAGCACACATTAGTCATTTGTGACCTTACAGCCATGAACGCCTAGAAATTCCTCCAATGTCACTTTCATAAATTATGTAATTCCGTATGTACCTGTTGTTAAAAATCGATATTTACCAGTCAAATTAAGACACAATGAATTAAATAATCAGGTATCGGCTTTGCATGAATCTTATGAAATGCACGCCTGCAGTTCTCCTTTTTTTCAGCGATGACGCGACGCCGACAATGGTCGCCATTTATTCTTTAGTTTAATCGCGACCTTTAGCAAGTATTGTTACCGGTGTGCATTGTAATTTCGGATTTCGGAGACCATTTTGAGTGGCTGTTAGATTAAAAATCTAACAGCATCAGTTTTATTGATGATCATGACTGGTCATTAGCTTAAAATCTGTTTTCCTAGGCAACCTTGACTGGTAAAAAATCTACGAACCGGTTTACGAGACCATATTAAACGGTCAGTAACCTAAAAACCTGTTTTGTTGACGACCTTGACAGGTCATTACCCTACAAACCAGTCTGAAGACCTTGGCCGGTCATTAGTTTAAAAACTAAACCGGTTTTGTAGACATCCTTAACCGGTTGTTAACTTAGAAACTGGTTCTTAGGTGTTGGGTTTGGTTTGAGGACAATCTTTATTGACCATAGATTATTTCTTATTATATATTATATTACCACACAAGGAGCCTAGTAAAAGTGGGGGGAGGTAAAATTGGAGTGGGGGGGGAGGTGCTCTATCGAGAAAAATTCCCCAAAAATTAATATTGAGATACAGGATGACTTACGATTCTGGGCCGGAAGGGCGGCTTGACCCTGCGCTGCTCCAGAGCCGTCCAGTCCATCTCCTTGAAGAAGGGGTGTGCCTGTATGGCGGCCTCGGTGCCCTGCGACGCCACACAGCCCAGCCTCCTGCAAGGGTTTTTAGTCATGAAGCCCTTCAGGATGCTGACGGCATCCTTGCTCAGCCAGACGGGGTACAGCACGTCGTCGTGCAGTATCGACTCGAAGAGGTCCTCCTCGTTGTCGGCCTCGAACGGGGGTGGCCCGCCATCATCTCGTACATCAGCACGCCGAGGGCCCACCAGTCCACGCTGGCGCCATACTCCAACTCCTGCCGAACGAGGACAGACCGAGATTACCCACAAAGTTTGGATTACAATTTCGGTTAACAGACATAAGCGATTTTCCGTATTTTAGAGACAGGTAAAACTATTGTCAATAAAAAGGTTATATACAACCTACCCACAAACCACCCTGAAAATTGCGTTCACTGCGACTGGTCATTCAGTAACAACTCTTGGACTGAGCTTAGACGATAACTAATTATCACTTAATCCGCTTCGGCAGAAAACGCCACTCTCGGTACATTGCTATTCAGCGCCTCATAACTGATACTATTTGCGACAGAAAAATTTGACAGGGACATATTTTTGAAGTTTAAGACGTGCCCTTTCCGATGGTGTCCATGAAATTCCTCCAAAAAATTATTAATTAGGAAAAAAAAGCAGTTTAAAAAAAAACATTTTTTTGCCAATTATTTTTTAATCAAATTTTCAAGGGGTTTTCAGTCTGCAATGGACCTGTAACCTCACTAACCGGTGGAATAAATGTTTGAACTTTAAGTATACATGGTTTAAAGCTAGATTTTTTTCCCTAATAAGTTCAAAATGGCAATTGAACTGCCAAATTTTTGCGTAAAAATTCCAGATTTTTTTATTGGAAAATGATGCACTTTTACAAAAAATTGTCAAGAATAAAAAGTTCTTAAAATCACTCAATGAATGCACTAGAAGTTTTTCCAAAATTTTTGAGCAATTTTTTGGATTCTGCAAATAGTCAATTTTTGCAAAATTTAAAAAATTGCTTAAAAAATTCTGAAAAAACACCATTCCAATCATTCATTGACTGATTTTAAGAACTTTTTATTCTTGACGATTTATTGTAAAAATGCATTGTTTTCGAGAAAAAAATTTCTAAAAGATCAAATTAGTATCGAAATTTAGAATTTTTTTTTCTACAAAACAATGCATTTTGCAGTTCAATGCATAAAAATTTTGCAGTTCAGGCGCCATTTTGACAACGGAAAGGGAAAAAATCGATCTTTAAACCACGTATACTTAAAGTTCAAACATTTATTCCACCGGTTAGTGAGGTTCCAGGTCCATTGCAGACCGGAAACCCCTTGAAAATTTTATTAAAAAAGAAAAAATCCTGGAGTGGGTACTGGAACCTTTACGGCGTAGAAAACAAAAAACTGGACGTTTTCCAAGAGCCAAGCCTGGTCTTCAGGAGAAGATTAAAAAGTTTTAATCTTCTCCTGAAGATGCCAACTTGGTTGGCGAAACGCGTCGAGAAAAGTGTAGTAGTTCGGTGTTTCGTGGAAAACGTCGTCTTTTTTTTCTTTTTTTAAAAAAAGAAAAAGTGCAAAAAAGTTTTTTTTTAAATTGCTTTTTTTCATGATTAATAATTTTTTTGGGAGGAATTTCATGGACACCATCGGAAAAGACACGTCTTTTTTAAACGTCAAACTTTAAAAAAGACACGTCAACTTTAAAAATTTGCCCCTGTCAAATTTTTCTGTCGCAAATAGTATTAGTTATGAGGCGCTGAAGAGCGATGTACCGGGAGTGGCGTTTTCGGCCGAAACGGGTTAATGCCGATACCCAAAGGAGCAACCGACCTGGAGGATTTCCGGCGCGATGTAGTCAGGCGTGCCGCAGAACGTGGACGTCGTGATGCCATCGAGGATGCCCTCCTTGCACATGCCGAAGTCGGCGAGCTTGCAGTGCCCCTCGGCGTCCAGCAGGATGTTGTCCAGCTTGAGGTCCCTGTAGATGGCGCCGTGCCGGTGCAGGAATTGCAGCGCCAGCGTCACCTCGGCGGCGTAGAAACGCGCGCGCGGCTCGTCGAACTTCTTCGCGCGCTGTATCTGGAACATGAGGTCGCCGCCGTTCACGTACTCCATCACGAAGAACAGCCTGTCCCTGGTCTGGAAGCAGGAATGTATGGCGGTGAGGAAGGGGTGGTTGGCGGCCAGCGCCAGGATGCGTTTCTCCGTCATGGTGCAGTCGACGTCGTCGTCCTGGATGATGACGTCCTTCTTCAGCACCTTGACGGCGTACACCTCCGCTGTTCTTGCGTTCGGCGAGCATCACCTTGCGACTGCCCTTGCCGAGGACCTTCACGAAGTGGAAGTCGCCCAGGCCGATGGTGTTCTTGCTGCTGGCGTCCTCCCCACCTGCGGGACAGAGGGACACTCAGGAAACGGAGGCTTCCATTTGAAAAACACGAATGTTATTAATAGATTCCACACCCGGTCTTAACGCGACCGTTATACGTGCCAAATTAATAAAGTTCTCTTTTTGTAGCGCGTGGCCCTGACAACGACCGCTGCTGTTTATTCTTCGGTTTAGTTGTGGCTTTTACCCAGGGTTGTCACTGGCGTACATTGTAATTATTCGCTGTATATGTATCATTTTAAAACTCGCGACATGTAATATTCAGAGTATCTTACATAATCTGGAGATGGAAAAAACGGAGGCGATCCAGAAATATCTACGATCCAACTTGAACGAATTGAAATTGAATCGTGTTACTTCAGTAAACGTTTTTTGCAAAGGGTTTTTCTGGCTCATTCTAGTACTTCTCTTTGGTTTTCGAGGTTTAATGCAAATGTAATACATTGTTTTACATGAACGTTTTTTTAAACAAAAAAAATGTCAGGTGCAAAGGAGAGAGTGATGCAGGTAATTATTTTGTAATTCAAAGTAAAGGTTTGTTTTATTGAACATTTTGTTGACGTAACCTATAATAATTTAAAACTGAAATGAAAAATGATAAGAAAATATGTATTTTTAAGAAAACCGTTTTACAAAACAAACATTATTGTACTGTTTATTTGCAGAGAAAAGAGCCTGCTAAGAGGCTAACCTTAGAGCAAAAGCTGGATCTGATAAATCACGCAAAAAATGGTGTTAAAAATGTTGATCTATGTAAGATATACAATATTTGTAAATCGTCAGTGGCAGAAATTCTTGGGAAAAAAGAAAGTTACTTGTCGGAAGTTGAAAAAAGACGAAAATTGAGTGGACGGATTGACACAAAAAAGTGCACCGGTACTTATGATACGCCATTTGAAATAAGTGTTTTCCACTGGTTTGTACTCTTCTAGAACCTGTCTCAGGTGTGCTGCTGAGGGAGGGGCGATTTCCTCTTTTGCTGAATTCTGTGACAATCGAAATGTTTGATAACAATCGCAATTTGTGTTTACATTTTTTCTCATTTCAAATTTCTCGGTTTTTTGTCGTCAACCAATCAGCGACAAGTTCAGTTGTGTGGAAGTACAAGTTCGGAAATATTGTGAGAAAAAAGTTCGGAAATTTCGTGAGTTCGGAAATTTGGAGTTTGGATATGTGGATGTTGAGTGTAATACATTCCAGGGTCGGTCTTAACGCGACTGGAATACTGTTATATGTGCCATATTAACAATGTACATCGTCGGACTCTTGTATAAGATGTGGAAGTAGAAACTCGGCTCTGAAGTCGGTTGCATTAAAAAACATACTTGAACCCATCCAATTCGCTCGGTCATTTTGGATATATGTACCTTAATCATTGCTGTTTTTATGACATAAGTTTCAGTTATTTACAAGCTTTCATTCCGTGTGTATCAATTTTATAAGATATGCATGTTGCTCAAGCTATGGAATTGATTAATTGGACTTTGGGTCAACATTCTGTGAGTCATTCAACAGTAAAAAAAGTGGTTTGCAAGATTTCATGATGGAAATTAAGAGTCTTGAGGATTCACGTCCAGGTGCGGTAAAAAAAATTGACGACAAAGAACTTGAAGTTTTACTGGATGAAAATCCATGTCAAACTCAAGAAGAGAATGCAGAACAGTTAGGAGTTGCTCACCAAGAAATATCATTTCGATTGCATGGAATGGGAAAGACTTTGAAAGAAGGAAAATGGCTCATAAAACGACAGAAAAAAACAAAAACCAAAGGGTTGACATTTGCATGAATTTGCTTTCTCGGTACAAAATAATTTTTTGCACAAAATTAATACAGGTGCTGAAAAGTGGATTTTGTATGACAATCCCTAAACGCAAAAAAAGATTGGGTTGATCCAGGCCAGCCATCAACATCAGTTGCAAAACCGAATACTTATGCCAAGAAAGTGTTACGGTATGTCTGGTGGGATTGGAAAGAAGTCATTTACTACGAGCTTCTGGAACCTGGTCGAACTGTTACAGCTGAACATCCTCGGCCCAATTGATCAAATTAAGTGATGATTTGGAGGAAAAAGATAGAAACTCACGAAGCTACGCACGTGAGGCCATGGAACATTCTATGTCTTTGGACCCATGACGTCATGCGTCACATACATGATGCTCGATAGAGTTTTTCCCTGCCCCCAGATTTTGCACCTTCAGGTTAAGCAAACCATCAAGACCCACGACGTCATGCGTCACATACATGGCGCTCGATAGAGTTTTTCCCTACCCCAGATTTTGCCCCTTCAGGGTTAGGCCACCATTCATCTTTACCAAGCGTGACGTGACGACAAACCATGACGCAGATCGCAATATTTTCCAGGGGCAATCCCATAATAAAGACATAGAATGTCAAAAGACCATTATGGGCCAAGGAAGATGGAAAGTGATATTGCTACATGACAACGCCGTCCACATACAGCAAAATAAACCTACGAATTCATCTTTTCCTTAGGCTGGGAAGTTGTCCAGCTTATGACGTTTTCCCCAGACTTATTATCACTTATTCAAATCCATGTCGTCATATTTGAAAGACCAGTGGTTCACGAAAGTTGAGATGTGTGAAAATGATTCGATGACTATTTTGCTTAAAACCACCAAGTTTCATTGCGAAGGCATTCATCATCTCTTGATAAATGGCAAAAGACCATTGAATTGAATTGAATAAGAAAAGTGGGCGGGAAAACCCATGCACTTAGGCCGCTGACGGGCCATTGTGCACCCACATTCCATGAGTATTCACCCAGGTATGCCGACCTCTCTAGCAAAGGCGCATATTTTCCTGGGGTGAATTCTCTTAACATCCTCTGGGTTCAGAACACAGCTCCCAAAGTGCCGTTCTCTGACCCTTGCAATTGCAGGGCATTCTGTGAGGATGTGAGATGCAGTCTTCTCGAACTAGTCCTTTGTTTTAAAGGACAGTTGGCTTCAAACGATGCGATGGCTGAGTTGAGGCGGTTTAGCACTACCTCTACGTCTGCCTCGCTTTCGTATCGGGATGGAATTCCTATTAGCCTCCCTTTAAGGTCCTCTAAATAGAGGTCCCATTGGGTGGCCCTAGGATTCCTATATCGTTTCGACTTGGATGGATTCATCCAGCTCAAAGAAGATGCGTCTGTGGTCGGATAAGGATACTTCCAAAGACACCTTTTCCAAGACACAACCTGAGAGTAGCTCTGTGGAACAGAGCATCAGATCTATGACCGACTGCCTCTCAGGTGTGAAATAGGTATGTACCGATCCCCTGTTGGTAATATGCATACCACTCAGGGTGAGGAACTATAACAGCATCCTGCCCCTCGGCTTGACTTCCTTGTCCCCCCACATAGTGTGGTGGGAGTTGGAGTGAGCCAACAAACAACGACATTCCCTCACAGTACCTTATAAGGTCCGAAGCTCTCTTGGAGGACTTCCGTGTTTCTTGGGGAAGTATGCTGAGCAAATCGCTACTTCCCGTTTGGTGTTTCCCTTGCCTATTGCTAGTTTGATCACTGCCAGATCTCTTGGTCAGAGTCCTGGCATCGGGGAAACTCCTTTTGCAAAAGACCATAGATAGGAATGACATATATTTCGATTAATAATCTTTGTAACAAGTATCTTTTCAATATTACACAGTACAATCGCAGTTCAATCAAATAATGCCATTATATTCCGGAATACAACCATCTACTGTATTATGCTCCACTCTAACCAGGTTACTGGCACGTGCACAAAGGTCGAGTCGCACACGCGAACGTAATTTACATTTCTTCTTAGTATTAGTTAAACTGCGCTAGTCGATGCGTCATTTTTGTGCATAAAACGTCGAATAAGTTTGTAGAAATGTCGTTGTGTGTGTGTGTGGAGCGTTGGATAAACAATTTTCCACAAGTGACTTTTAATGGCAGTGAACTTCGTCCGTACCGTGTGTATGACAGTGTACTGAGTGGCACGTAAGAACAATTGTTTTGCAGCACATTCCTACAAAAGTTAAATACCTATATTGAACCGTGAACTGACCGTTATTCTGCATTTTCTCTTCTAGCATCTTCGACAGGTCATCGCCGCTGGAATCGCCGCCCGCATTTGAATTTTCCGCGGATCCCTCCTGTTGACCCCCATTTCCTCCTGACCCGGATAATAATTTACTTCTTCTAGGGGTTTGTTTGTCAGGTGATACACCTAGAAAAAAAAATGCCATAAATAACAAGAAAAACTTTTTCTTGTAACCTCTACTCTATGAACCAAAGTTTACCTATTGCGGTGAGGATCTCCGCCATTTGCTTGGTGTTGATGCCGCAGTTGTTCGCCACGTTCTTCTGGCAACGTTTGTGTATATTCAACGAACACACCTCGCACTGCAGCCCCTGCCTAATCAGTCCGTATAAGAGCGACCCACAATGATCACAGAACGTAAAACGTTTGTAGTTGTGCACCACGAATCGATGCGGTATGTTTACGTTGAAGCCTGTGCTCTGGTGTTGGGTTGTCTAAAAGAAAAAGGTCGTTAGATTAGGTTAGGAAAGAGTAAATGTTGGACGAGAATGTTTCGAGACTTTGTCTTACCTCATCCTGCATCCCAGGGCATTTTGTGACGACTAGGCGGTGGCACCTTTTGTGTACAACACAGGCGCATACTGTAATGAATCTTAAATAAGTCACCTTGTAGGGAAAACATGAGAAATACAACACCTAACACCGATTTAGACAAGATAATATTTCGGAAAAAATTAAAAAGCAATATCTATGTACAAAAAATATTTACAAATAAAAATAAGGAAGCATTCTGGAACCTTACGACCTGAGAAAAGGTTCTGTTTAAGTTCTGTATAAACGTGGTTATAAAAAAAAGGGAGAAAACTAAAATAACTTACAAAAAAATTAAAAAGCTATAGACAGCCATGCCAGTGGTGCTGCAAATTAAAAAAAATAAAAATCAATCAAGGCGACAGTCCAGTCCAAACACCATCATGCAGTGCATGGAAAATCCGTAACCGTATTATACTCAAAAACAATCTTATTACAACATACAACATCAAAACAAAAGGCTTCTTTATAAAGTGTGTTTGCTCTTTTATAGACACAGCGTTGAAGGGCCCCAAAATGGACCAAACCGCAGTTTGTAGAGGCCGATTATTTTTTGTTTTGGATTATTCTAGGCACTCTTGACAGAAGCCACTTGTTTCGACGCGTTCTTAATGTAATGCAAGATACGGTGAAAGCCGAAGCGTGTAAAGAAAATACAATAAGACATGTGGCATGCACGAGACGAGATCATACCTTGACACTGATAGCCTTGCTTGCCCAAACCCCTGAAAACAAAACCACCATTATCAAGTTAGAGCCTGTGACCCGGTGTGCGTTTTAAAACAACTGTTAAAATATATACTACAATTCTGTTTTAGCCTAATGAATTTCTAATATACGCCTATGTAACGATACGATGTCTAGAGTACTACGTTGCTAGTCCAAAATACACACTACTATATCCACTGCGAAGCCGAAATATACATTTAATAATACTGAAGGGAAGAGAACATCCCGATAGATGTCGCTATTTGCTAACTCCGTGAAGACCGCCAACAAATGAAATTCTTTTCTTTTTAAACCGAAATTATTTGTCACTGGCACATTTCATTGTAACAGATGTTACATTAATCAAAATAAGGAATGTTAGAGGCAAAATTAATCTTAGAAAATACTTTTCAAATGTTTTTTCCGAAAATTACAAATTTTGAGATTAGAAAACTTTAGAAAAAGATTATCTTCAATGTTTCAGAGACACATTTTTCTAATTTGAATTTACAATTAGTTCAGAGATTAAAACATTTATGCCTGATAAATGCCTAAATACCCCTACAGAATTATTTTAGGAATGAATGTGATTTTAAAAAATTTTCAATTCTTACAATTTATGTTATTATGCCTTTATGTTACTGAAGGCTTGGAAATGTATTATATTCATATAGCTATAGTAATAATGTAACCCAGTTAATGTTAAAACCCTTTGTCAGAAAAATATGTCTTAAAAAATAAAATGTCCAAAAAAAAATCATGCTATTGCATTAAGATCCTAGTTAAGATATTTTATGTTACACACCATCTACTAAATTTATTTTACACAATTAATACCCAAAGTACAGAGTATCACAAATGCATGGAACAATGTATCTACAGGGTTAATCAAACGTTATATGAAAAAACATTGTTTCATAAAGGAACATCCAAAAAAACGTCATCAAATCTGGTTATGGACGAGAGAGATAGAAATAGAGGTTATGTCGAAAACTCGAAGTGAAACTTTGTTGTCAAACTTTTGACAAGTGGCTGTCACAATTGTAAAATAAATAATGGTTGTCACATAATGTGACAGCCTTGACAATTAAATAAGGTTATAAATTTAAGATAGAAAAACGTATTTTTTTGCTCGGCCAACTTTGATGACTTTTTTTTTGGATGGCTCATAATGTTTGGTGCACCCTGTAGAAAAATTAATCCCTACATACGTGACACGCTGTATAAACGACATTTTCGACGAAAAAACGAATGTTTCTTCTCATAAAGCCCAGTGCGATTAGAGATCTAGAAATTAACAGCTAGTACTGGCGAAAACAGACAGGAAAAAAAACGAGTTAGTCACACAGGGTTAAGGTTCACCCCTTCGTAAGCGTTAGGACAGACCGCGGTCTGGGACTCACCAAATGAAATCCCTGCAGTGCGAACAAAACGTCGGCTGTCGCAGGAACGTCGCCATGAATTTGTGGTCGTTCACCTGGTGGACCCTCCGGCGCATGGCGCCGCGTCTCCTGTTGAAGCCCTGTCGCTCCTTGAACTCCCTCGGCTTGGCTCCATATTCTTGACAGACAATGTAATTTTAAAAAGGAGCTGATTCGCTGATAGCATGTTACGTATAAATTTCAGAAAAGTGACGTTTTGAATTTGAGTCTTTGTGAAGTTCAAGTCTTAAGTAGCAGCACTTTTCTAAATTTTGTAAACGCACTCATTTGTTTGATTTTTTTTTGTAACTTGTAAACGCAGTCTCATTTGTTTGATTTTTTTTTGTAACTTGTAAATAAAATAATGTATTTCTAAGCGCATTTTTCAAATTCCTGAAAATAATTTACCACTAGCAGTATTTACAATTTTTCAAATTGTTTTCTTCAACTTTTGAGATACCCTGTAGATTAATTCTGTGACTTAATCTTCTCAGAATACGCTTTAACACGAAAACTGATTTGTTCTCAACATTTCGACTGTTTAAAGGAAAGGCAACATTTTTCATACAAGATCAAGAAAAACGTCGACAAAGTATGCCGTGGAATTGAGTCTGCGTGTCTTGAATTATTACTCTTACAACTGTCAAGTTCTGAAGGTTTTATTACTAACAAAAACTAGGAGAAAATTACATTACTGTCGTGGTCATTGCATATCATATAACATCATTTAAATAGCCCTTTTACCATTTCCAAAGTAACTTTCGATCATAATTTGACAGTTCGATGAGTTCAAGACATGCGAGATTGAATCCACGACATACTTTGAGAACGTTTCTTTCTTTGATCTTAGAATATCTTACTTTAAACTGGGATTGTGAATAAACTTCAAAATCGTAGGTTGCTGTGGTGCAAGTCAAATTGTAAGTCACAATTTGACAACTGTGAAATACTCGGTCTTTGACTATTTTAGTTTAAACCCAGCTTAAAATTATGGTTTTAATGCCTACTGATGTCCCTGTGACGATAACGCCTACGCCTACTGACGTAATTGCCTTCGTGCAAGAAGGAAGGTTTCTACATTATGCAGCTACAATATTGGGTATTACAAGATGTGGTGTCTAGTTTTTTTTTTTTTTTAGTCTTAATGTACCTTTTCTTTGAATCATATTAAATTTCTTAAAACATTTAACAGAGTAACTTGGACGACATTTTAAAAGCTGCTTTACTAATGAGCCATTAAATCTGGCTATGAATGAGAAAGATGGAAATAGCGATCATGGAAGTGAAACTTTGTTGTCAAACTTTTGACAAGTGACTGTCACAATTATAAAATAAATATTGGCTGTCTCATAACGTGGCAGCCTTGACAATTCAATGAGGTTATAAACTTAAGATTAAGAATAGGAATACGCCTTGTTTGCCGTTTTGCCTTTTTTTTATAATTGCTCGTTATATTAGCATAAAAAAGTTGTGCGATATTTAATTCATAAATTCACTAAGTCTATCTAATCTATGAACCACCCAAGAAGGAAAAAAATACAAAGACACAGGGGAGAAAACAGATAATATTACATAAGATTTCACCAATGTTACATTTTATTTACACGAGTCACAGACCCACTTCTAAAGACAGACGTCGGGAAAAAAATTGCACTGGTAATGCTCGAGATATTACTGTTGCATACAACTGTAATTTTGTAGCAAAGTATTCACTACATTCGTAGTAAGATAATAGCCTAAGTTCTATTTTTAAGTAGCCAGTTGTAAAATAATTCATAAATTCCCAATGTAGAATATAGAGACCAAAGATATAAATAAAATCACATGGAGTCCTCCAGAATTTAAATACTGTCTGTGGGCAAATATTTCACGTTTTAATTTCATGTTAATTTTTAATTAACCGATGAAATGTTCTTGAACAAAAATCTTTTTTTTTAATACTATTAGATTTCTAAAAGCAATAAGTAGAATTTATCACATATCACCATACTCTTAATTACTATTTCCTTAAAAACCTACGATTTTGAAGAGAGACGCTGATTATATTTTCCTTAACATGCTAGCTCCTAATTCTATAAAAATTAAGTCACAAAATTATCGAAACTAATAAATTAAAAGAGATTACTGCAAATTGTAGTCCTGTTTATTATACAGTTTGTGTAAAGCCGACATCGGCCAGTTGTGAAAAAGGACGAATGCTACACTTCTCGTTCTAACAACAAGCACAGGTGGTGAGAGGGCCGATCTTATTCCCTCACTACCTTCGATGCGTATGCGGTTGTCGTCTCACTCTGTTTGTCCTTTTTCAAAAGTGGCCAATGTTGGCAGTTTACACAAACTGTATATTTTTTTAATAATAACTACAACCTTTTAATATTGTAGAGGTTGTGAATTTCTAGAAAGTAAGGTCCGTAATATTTATGATATTAGTTAAAAGTATTCCAAATTTCACAAAAACACTTACCATTCGATGTTAGCTTCAGATCTATCCTGATATGAAGACGACCTTTAGGTTCTAAGTTGACCTGCAAATGAGGAGGAAACATTTCAAATTCCCAAATTTTTATGCGGACGGATCTTGCTCACTATTTTACCAGATGGGCTCAGTAAATGTGCGTTGAAAATTCAATTACCCAAGCGTAAACAACCTGTATCTATCCAGGTTATGGTCCACTTCTTCATTTAGATACACAGTGTCCCGATCATTACCGGCCCCAGATTACCTTAGTAAAAATAAGAGTTCTTTAATAACGGGAATTTGGGAAAATTCCTGAGGCCGGTTCTGTTCACTTTCTCGTTACCTGAGAACTATAGCCTTATCAGTAAAGTTATCATACACAACATCTATGTTTTTACAGTGTGACTGAGGGAATATGTGAGTCTTAAAGAAAATATAGTCCTCATTCGCTGCCCATACATATTATAGGGCACGCGATATTTTTGAGAAAAATGAAATTATTTTAGTCAATTTAAATAGCATTTAACATCGGTCGTAAAACGATGCACTTCTGATGAGTCAAACAAAAAACCGGGTGCTCAAAACCTCCAAAGTGAACTCAAAACAAAATATCCTATAACTATACGAACGCGTTATGTATATCTAAGGCAAACACAAAATTTTTCAAATTGATTTAACCTCTTTCTCTAATTATATTTCCGTTTGAATTACCTTGACCATTTCTTATTGCTTTCTTTTTGTTATTTACCTTGACCATGCCTCCGATTTCACGGCTGGCTTGTTTGTGGTAATTCTATTTCATTTACAGGGTGAGCCAAATTTAATGCCACAATATTACAGTTCATGTGTATATGTTTGAGAATTGAGATGAAACGAGAGTAAATTAGGCGTATGGGAACGAAATTTGGGTCATACATTAAGTACATTTTATTTTAAAAACAAAAAAAGACACGAGCAGTGAATAAAAACATCGAAAAATCAAGAAAAACCTGTTTTTTTTACGAACGTCCGGGAACCCAATAGGAACTTTCAGTACGAAAATAACAGTAGACTAATTGAGACACCCTGTATGCTGGCATCGGCCGGAACGTAGTCCCGGAACGCCCTGTATTCCAACGAATTCGTAACCATTCACTCAAACGTATTTAATTACCCAAAAAAAAAAACTATACGTTCGGGAAACTTAATCGGGTATGATCTAATAGTCGTTTCCTGGTTCGGCCGTTACGCGGGTTTTTTTTTCGATTTATTTCAATGCCGACTAATAAAAAGCTATATCAGGAGGGCCGCGACCCAACAGAAGAGCATCGGATCCGTTTTACGTCAATTACTTCGATTGTGTAGAACATCGGGAATGTTATTTCGGTAAATAATAAACAAGACGTTAGAAGCGACCGCCGATGTTCGACTGTTCGGTGGGAGGCGAACGGGATCGTCATGGCCAGCCGCGACTCACCCAGAAGTCCGCCTCGTCCTTCTCCCTGCTGAGGAGGTCCTCGAAGGGGATGCACACGTTGGCGACGAACACGTCGGGCGGTATAGCGGCGTCGTGGAACACCGTCAGGGTGAGCGTCTTCGCGTTCTCCACCTGGTGCTCGAAGTACTCGTTCCAGACGGGATCGAACGTCTTCGGCTTGGTGGTGGACTGGGCGACGTGGGTGTCGTCCACGTCGATGGTGACATAGGGGTCCAGGAGCTGCTCGTCCGCCTTCCCGAAAGTGTGGCGCTTGGAGCAGTCCGTCGGCCGCAGGCCCTGGGCCTCGCATATTTTCACGCGAACAGTCCCCGTGAACATGGCACCGGCCCACTTCACACCTCACCCTCGAGAACGCGATTCGTTTTTTTCGCCACCGCCGCGCACTACGACATTAACAGCTACATAGGGATCGACGAAAAATTACTCGACAAAATACAGCTCGATTGACAGCCATGAAGGTCGGCTGATCTCGATTTTCCACAGCTCCTCCTCCACCCTAACTAGTTCACGACACGGCCGCCTGGGGCGCCCGCAGATCGCTACATCCTCAACCTTCCCCGCGAGCTCATCGAATGCGTCCCGCCGAAAGATCGCGCTAGTAGTCCAAAAATCAGTCCAGTCCATTAGAGATGGACCCAACGGATTCATTCCTAAATATTCTGCGACCTGTTCCATTGGATTGTTCATGACCGATTTAATCACATTTTGTTAGTTATTTTTAACTCATGTTGTTACATTTTTTATGGATATGGGTAGATAGATTAGTAACTTATTTACTTAATTATTTATTATCCCCTATACTATCTGTTTCGTAGTTAGGTAGAAACAAAAATTTTATCCAAACTTTTTGTTTATAGGTATAGTAATACCGATAGTCACTAGATTTTTATCATTACCCTTGAATATTATTATTAAATAATAGTATATTTTTTCCTTTTCTTCACACCACTTCATACCAACTGACTCCTAAGTTTTTACCGCGGAGTGAACCCGGTTGTTATGGATGCCACCCTTCCACCTCTGGAACGGGGGACAGCCGCCACAGTCCATATAACATAACCCTATCTAACAAACGTGATGTGAGGTTAGATTTGGTTCGAAATGTTAAAAATGCACAAACGCATAACTTTAAAACTAATACGAGGACACTTTTCGAATAGAAACCTGAGCTCTACCAGCGTTCAACCCGAGTCCAAAGAAATCAGCGTTTTAAACAGAACTTACGCAAAAGATGATTTTACGAACGTAACCGACAAAATAGTTTCGCATTTAGGGAAGTCCCTGTACTTACAGCCGTATCACCCCCTGAATTTGGTGCGCCAGCGGATAGTGAACTTCTTCTACAAGACGTTCGTCAACAGGCGTGGAAATCCCGTGTTTTCCGTGCATGAAAATTTATCGCCTGCGGTTAGTGTCGAACAAAACTTCGACAGCCTCCTCATACCCGAAGACCATCCTTCCAGATCGAAGAGCGACTGCTACTACATCAACAGAAGTCACTTGTTGCGAGCGCACATGACAGCGCACCAGTCCGAGCTGATGCAGGCTGGTCTCAACAATTTCCTGATGATCGGCGACGTTTATCGTCGAGACGAAATCGACAGGACGCACTACCCCGTGTTTCACCAGGTCGACGCTGTGAGATTAAAGACCAAGGAGCAGGTATTCCTCAAAGACGAGGCTCTACATATTTTCGAGGAGGGCAACAACACTCTCTCCATCGGCGAACAAGAAAAACAGACTTGTCACACTTTAGAAGCTGTGAAGTTGATGGAATTCGAGCTGAAAGACACCTTAGCGGGGCTGGCCAGGCACCTCTTTGGCGAAGATATAAAACATCGTTGGGTGGACACTTACTTTCCGTTCACCCAGCCATCGTGGGAGTTGGAGGTATACTACGAAGACGACTGGCTGGAGCTGCTTGGCTGTGGAATCATGAGGCAGCCTATTTTAATTAACGCCGGCATCGACGATAGAATGGGGTGGGCTTTGGGCTGGGACTCGAACGTATAGCGATGTGCCTCTATAAAATCCCCGACATAAGACTGTTCTGGTCCAAAGACACGGGATTCCTCAATCAGTTCAAAGTGGACGACGTCAATCAAAGTGTGGTTTACAAAGCGATAAGCCAGTATCCGCAGTGCATCAATGACATCAGCTTCTGGCTGCCAGAGAACGGGGAATTCTCCAGCAACGACTTTTACGACTTGGTGCGGAGTGTCGGAGGCGACTTGGTGGAGCAGGTGTCGTTGATAGATAGCTTTAGTCACCCGAAGAGCGGGAAAACGAGTCACTGTTACAGGATAATCTATAGGCATATGAATAAAACGTTAACACAGGCGGAAGCTAACGCCATACATAGTCGGATCGCGAGCACAGTAACGAAACTGGGCGCGACTTTACGATAGGTATTTATCTTCAGTTCTCTCCCATGTGTATGTGAATTTAAAAATTGTTGAAGTGTATAAAATACGTTGTATATAGGTGAGGCGAATAAAGTAAGATTGTTTCTATATTGCTGGTGAGATGCACCTTTTTTTTTGCTTTAATAGCCTTCTATAAGATTATAATACGATATATAACCCAAAAATTTGGTTAGGGACCCATGCTTCGTTATGAAAATGTGAAAATTTCAAATTCCTTCAGCTGCCATTGGTAAGGGACAGATTCTTTCTTATCATTGCTTCTTTTTTTTAACCTCTGTTCATTTACAAAGAGCCTAAAGCAAAGACTAACATGTGATCTTTGCGTATATATCGTCATGACAACTGTACTATTGACAAAGCTGGAAAAAAATGTCGAAATCCGCAAGGAGCCTAAGCAATAAACAGTTATATGAAGAGTTGCAGGAGTCTATTAAGCAAGAAAAATTGTATTGGGTCCGTAACGATGCCAAATTAAGGGCCGTAGTGGACGCAAAGTCGTACGATGAATTCAGGTACCTAATTGCTGTTCGATTAATTTATTACGGATTTTAGTATTAGTGGAAACCCAACTGGAAAGAAGTCAACTTTGTTTCGTAGTAGTAGTCTATGAAAATAAGTAAATAGTTGAAAAGCAATTTATGTTTTACGAGTAGAATTTATTTGACACTTCATTCATTTTGTGTTTTGTTTGTGGGCCATTTGTTTATTTTCCAAAGCCTTCTTCTACTAAGAGAAGCCAGTTTTCGAATTATTAAATAAATGACTGCAATAAAAAACAAGGTTGACCTTCAAGACGATGGACAAATGAAAAATTGACTATATCTCTGGTACAAAGTAACTTCATGCGGTTTTTCTTAATTTTCGACAGAGACAGAGTGGCGGCAGCCCATCTCAGGCCACTGTCAAAGGCCGATAAGAATGAAAGGAAGCCCTCTAGCTGGAATAAAGCGGCGAAACTGGAATAAAACCAGGAAAATACTACAAATAATTTATTAAAAACTGAAATAAAGGTATATCAATAATATATTAATATATTTTTTATATATATTTTCACACCTCGATCACCACTTACATATCTAACAGTACCAAGTATGCCTAACGTCTAATTAGAAAGTGCGATAATGGAATACCCAAGTATGGATGTAACAGAATAATAGAAGTATACGGAAAGCAACGTAACTCATCAAAAGAAAAGTCAAAAAGTATACACGGTCTTATCAGTAATAGAAGGTTTAAAACTGCTTTAAGCATAATTGAAAATATATCATTTAAACTAGTAAAAATGCATAAATATTTTTCGCTCCCAAGGAATTCATATAATATAAAGTATTCTGTACTTTTTTTTTTTAATTTTTCTAACAGCTTAGCTGAAACTATATATTATAAAACTGTAATATTTACATATGTATCTTTATTTGGAAATTTCATTATGTAATTTTCTACAATGTCAAATATTAAATTACCCCTTGGAGCGTTGTATACACAAAACCTACAATCATAAAACTAAAAAAAAAAAACTCTCCCTAGTAAATGAATAGAACATAGTTTTCATAAAATGATGAGGCTTTGAATTCTGTGGGCGCTTCTCCTTGTGAAAGCTCTGCACCGCCTTGGCTGGAAACTCGGCGTGTCCTTTCGGGACAGCCCCCGTTATGGTGGTGGCCTTCGGGGGCTTGCAGAAACCGTCAAGCCGGTAACATCTTCGGCGATACCACCTGAGTCCTTCCTAGTCTTGTGCTGCGTTATCCTCTTGCTACCAGCCTTGACTGTAAAATTATTTCGATGAGAATCGCAGTGGATATAACGTATTGCTAAAGAAATCAAATTACTCAAAGCTCAAAAATCGGAACTTGTTACTGGAAATTGGAACATCGTCGTGATTCTAAATACTTCATAAATAGGGTCCGGAAAGTATGTTACAATGCAGGGTCGGACTCGTTGTTGTCATTGACGGAACGACATGTCATGAAAAATGTATTAATAACGTACATACCTATCGCTTATGTCATTTAGAAACGCGGACTGTCTGCATTGCTTTAGCGTATGTTGCCACAACCAGTAGTCTTTCTACATTTCCTCTCGATAATCGTGAGCGAATTGGCCTGTACATTTGGTTGTAGAAGGAAAACGATCGTTCCACGTCTACTGAAGTTAAAGGTGCAAATTCAAAATAGTTCACGTGGACAGAGGACGACGCACCATGCACATTATTTTCATGAATTTCGCACATTTGTTTGTATCCTGTGTTTTCAAGTAAAACAGTTTTGAATGTATTGTTTACAGCTACACTTTTACTGTCTGTTAACGTATCCAATTTCTTTTGCACATCAACTATCACAGACAACGTGTCTACCACATGCAATATGCTAGTCTCTAATTTAGTAATTGCTGCAGTCAATATTTCAAAATTCGCCACTATGTCACACAAATTTTTGTAAATATCTGGTTGCTGAAATATCCACTGACTTTGTTGCGTGGCATGTGAATCGCTTGCCTCTAATTGTAACACAAATGTTTTGACATTTTCAAAATATTTGGCAAAATAAACAGCAGCCTGGATCCATGTGCACCACCGTTTGGTAACAGGACGGGGAGGTAATGGTACGTTAGGAAATTGTCGTTTAAAGCTTTGTTTTCGGGAGCTCGCTTTAATAAATATTTCTTTAGTATTCGCAATCAAAGAATCTACCAATGGGAATTGTTTGTGAACTTCTTCCGCCGCACGGTGTAAAGCATGTGCCAGACATGTAACGTGAATCATGTTAGGATACCTGTCCTTTAAAGATTGTCCCGCTTTCACCATGTAAGCGGCTGCATCTGTCACTAACATCAGTACATTATCATTTTCTACATCTACAGAGGACAATGCACGCCTTACTACTGTTTCTATACTTCCAGCCGTTGTTTGCAAAATCCGTTTACTAGCTATCACTATCGGGGCGAAATATCTGAAACACCTAAAATTCGTATCACAACATTAACAACCTTATTACCGCAAACATCCGTCGTTTCGTCCACTGTCAGCCACAGAAATTTATTGCGTATATCGTCTTTGATATTTCCCATGACACGTTGATATGTCTTCGGTAAATATGTTTTACGCAATGAATGGCTAGTAGGCAATGGAAAATCGGCTACATATTTGGCAAAAAACCGTCTAAAGTGAACGTTGTCGACCACGTTCCACGAAAGGCTACACGCGCAAAACATTATACACAGATCAAACCAAAATTCCTCTTTTTTAACAGTACCAGTAACATTTTGTTGGTGGACTTTCGAATCTAAATGTCTTTTACACTCTCGGCGCCTACGAAATACATATCGACGATCGCAAGGAATACATAAAATATGGGATCCATCGACTGTTAAATCCACGTAATTTGCAATCATCTTTTTCAATCTATCCCCAAATGGTAACGCCTCTGCCATTATTGCAAAAATCCACACAAAGTCAGATAATATATAAATGCACTACACCAACAAATATGTATAGTACACACGTTTATTAGTTATTCACTAATCAATCACAATCACTAATAAAAGTAATAAAAGCTCGAGCTAACTTAAAAGTGTTTAGGTTAGTTCGGGAACTGTAGCCGATACAAAACATGTACACTCGAACCCCTCTTATTTCACCTTCGCTTAATTCACATCCTCTGTTATTTTACCACGTTTCCCCTATTAGGTCGCGCAACCGTCCCGGTTATCGCCGCCTGTAAAAGTTTTAGAACTACGTTTGGAAATTGGATTCTCGCATGAATATGTACAATTTTTATTGAAAAAAATGTTCGTGTAATACATTTATTGATTTAAAATAGGTTAAGTGTCTTTTAAAAATATGCAATCTTTAAAATATTCATTCAAGTGGAAAATTGAACTTTGTCACGCACGACTGGGTATACTTACATTGATTTTTCGTTCAGTTGGCTCATTTTTCGTTATAACAAGTGCTGTGGTATATCACTAAATATTTCTTTTGGCAGTTAAAACACAAAAAGTTGAGGTTATGATCGCGACTTAAGAGAGGCAAAATTTCGCGACTTAAGCGAGGTACTGATGCACGGATTTGGCGACTTAAGAGGGGTTCGAGTGTACATACAATGGGTGCTTTCCATTTACACGACTCCCAGCGACTCCTGTATCGACTTGTGTCAACTAGTGTTGACTCTCATCAAATGAAAGTAGTTACTGCAAATAATAACTATTGTCACCTACCTTCATATTCTTCAATCAGATTTCGCATTAACTCTCCACTATATATTCTGCTTTGCCGCGTTCGTTTAGATTTTCACTTCTTTTACACTCACACTCAGCGTGAACTCAGCTATCTAGCGGAGTCTGTTTGAGGTGACTTGTGTCGTCGACTCACGGCGACACAAATCAAATGGACTTGGAGCACTTTCGGAGACACAAGTCGACTCGTGTCGACTTGTGTCGGTAAATGGAAAGCACCCAATGTAGCCGAGCTGCCTCTCTTCTTTTATCTATGGAGCTGCCGAGAACATCTAACTATCTTCGGGCACCGAACATATGTAATCGTTTATGTTTGGTGCTTGGGGTTTCGTTTATGTACACCCGACATCCACATATCCGAACTTTTTCGTTCCGCAAAATTCCACATTTCCGAACTTTCTTCACCTCGGGATAACCGAACCTGGCGCATGCGCAAAAGGTTTTTCTGGTTGATTCGACAACGATATTCGACATTCGACAGCGACAAGTTCGGTTGTGTGGAAGTACAAGTTCGGAAATATCGTGAGTTCGGAAATTTGGAGTTCGGATATGTGTATGTCGAGTGTATTGCAGTTCTAATGCCAGCCATACACGTTACGATATACTTGAGCAAGTTTAGACTTGTACAAGTATGCAATAACGTGTGTAGGAAGGTTTTTGCGCTTATTTATAAACAACTCTCAAGCAAGAGGACTGAGACATGGAGTTCGAGAGATTTTGAAGGAGTTTATAAATATTTACAGAAATGAACCATGTGATTGGCAAATAAAAAATCAATCAATCACAATAGGGATAAAAAAACAGCCGCTTATAATAAATAATTATCGAACGCTTATAATAAGATATCGATATATCGAAAACAAAATATCGATAGTTTGAAATATCGATATCATATCGCCCATCCCTAGTTTCTTCAGAAACGTTTTTGAAATTAGCGTTGGGAATAATCGAATTATTTTCACAATCGAATAATTAGTAATAATTCATATTTCAAAATCGAATTAATAAATCGAATTATTTAGTAGAATTATAAATTTAAATTATACCTATAAATAAATTCGTCCCACGGGCTATTAAACAATTCGCAGAAATCTGAACCATAGCCATATATTCTTTTAACTGTGCCGAAGCCGTCTAATAAATTAAACCATAATTTATAGTTTTATATATATAATTAATTATATAATTATCATAAACATAATTGGACCCCCAGTATATATAATTATATATATAAGTATTGGTCCTGTCATTTGCTTCTATTTATTTACTTATTAGTACATACTTAGAAAATTTAATACTAGTAACTAGTAACTAGCATATTGCCATTTTTGCATTTTTCTCGAAAATATTCTATTATTAATTCGAAATATCTATTAGTTATTATTTTCCTGCTCAAGTAAATGAATATCTCGCATTTCATCTCCCTTTGATACTAGTAACTGCCATATTATTATTACTATCTCTTCTCTCTTCCAGTCAGTCTTGCAGTTCAGCAGTTCCCTCTACGAATGCTTCACTCGACACCATAAAGAAACCATTTGGTTTCTTTATGCTCGACACTCGACCTCCATCGTAAATATTCGATAGGTATAGGCGTATACCAGTTGAATAATTCGTAATTGCGTTTCCCGTCGAAGTACTAATACTAAATAATAAATAATACTACTAATTTTTATCTCGATATATCGAAAAAGTTAATCGAATTAGTTGCTTTCTAGTTGAAAATAGTTTTTCAATTGTTACCCTTCTTTAGTAAGAAGGGTAACAATTAACTAACCATACAAGTTCCATTTTTGTTACAGAGACGGACATTTTTCATGGCAAAAAAGTAATTGAAACATTGATTTCATCAGTAGTATACACATATACATCTTTACATAAATATGATAATATTTTATATAGATAGTGAGGAAATTTTTTGCCCTCATTTCCATGACGATGCAAGTGGTTTTGATTTATGACAACCTTATTAGAGAAATAAAGCATTTTGAAAAATTATATATTTTGTAAAATTTCATAAAATAGGAACGGGCAGAACAAGGTAGAAGCGGGCATATTAAACAGACACATACGGCTAAAAATTCACAGACTAACAAGGTAGACACAGGCACATTCGGAGAGCTATTACCTGCGCGGGTTCGAATCCTGCCTGTGGCAATTGGCACCTGTCACAGGGTTTGGTTGTGTGTCCTACGTCTTTTCCATGTGTATTCTCCCTCAGTACAGTCGTAATGACTCTTAGAGGGAGAATGTTAATTTCTGTGGTGTGATTTATTATTATTACTAAGTATGGATGTAACAAAAAATAGAAGTATACAGAAAGCAACGTAATCCATCAAAAGAAAAGTCAAACAGTATACCACATGGTCTTATCAGTACTGGAAAGTTTAAAACCGCTTTAAGCATGATTGAAAATATATCATTTAAACTAGTAACAATGCGTAAATATTGATTGCTTCAAGGAATTTTTATATTATCGTGTATTCTATTTTTTTTATATTTTTCCCAACAGCTTAGCTGAAACTCTATGTTATTATAAAACTGTAACATTTATGGATCTTTATTTGGAAATTTCACAATATAATTTTCTGCACTGCTAAATATTAAATTATCCCTTGGAGCGCTGTATGCACAAAACTTACAATAATAAAACTAAACTAACACAGTTTTCATAAAATGATGAGGAAATTCAAAAAGAAATCGAAAGTAAAGATTGTACAGTCCCTCGGTTATCAAACGTTGCCATCTACTTCCTCAGCTATAGGATGTGGATCTGAGGCTTGCTGGGCCCTTCTCCTTGTGGAAACTCTACACAGCCTCGGCCGGAAAGTCGGCGTGTTCTTTCAGAACGGCCCCACATACGGTGGTGGTCTTCGGGGGGCTTCTGGAGACCGTCAAGTCGGTAACATCTTCGGCAATACCGCCTGAGTCCCTCCTAGTCTTGTGCTGCGTTATCTTCATGCTGCCAGCCTTTACTGTAAAATTATTTCGATGAGTATTGCGACGAATATGACGTATTGCTAAAGAAAATTAATGGCTCAAAGCTGAAAGCTCAAAACTTTTTATTGGGAATTGGAACACTTTGGTGATTCTAAATAATCGATAAATTGGGTCTAGAAAGTGTTACAACGCAGGGTCAGACTAGCAATCCGTCATGTCATTGACTGAAGGACATGTGAGAGACCAAAAAGAGAGGAGTAAAAATGAATTAGTAATGTATATACCTATCGTTTGTGTCGTTCAGAAACACCGACTGTCTGCATTGCTTGAGTGTATGTTGCCACAACCAGTACTCGTTCTACATTTCCTCTCGATAGACGTGACCGAATTGGCCTGTACATTTGGTTGTAGAAGGAAAACGATCGTTCCACATCTACCGAAGTTAAGGGTGCAAATTCAAAATAGTTCACGTGGACAGAGGACGACGCACCATGCACATTATTTTCATGAATTTCGCACATTTGTTTGTATCCTGTGTTTTCAAGTAAAACAGTTTTGAATGTATTGTTTACAGCTACACTTTTACTGTCTGTTAACGTATCCAATTTCTTTTGCACATCAACTATCACAGACAACGTGTCTACTACATGCAATATGCTAGTTTCTATTTTAGTAATTGCTGCAGTCAATATTTCAAAATTCGTCACTATGTCACACAAATTACTGTAAATATCTGGTTGCTGAAATATCCACTGACTTTGTTTTGTGGCACGTGAATCGCTTGCCTCTAATTGTAACACAAACGTTTTGACATTTTCAAAATATTTGGCAAAATAAACAGCAGCCTGAATCCATGTGCACCACCGTTTGGTAACAGGACGGGGAGGTAATGGTATGTTCGGAAATTGTCGTTTAAAGTTTTGTTTTCGGGAGCTCGGTTTAATAAATAACTCTTTAGTATTCTCAATCAAAGAATCTACCAATGGGTATTGTTTGCGAACTTCTTCCGCTGCACGGTGTAAAGCATGTGCCAGACATGTAACGTGAATCATATTGGGATACCTGTCCTTTAAAGATTGTCCCGCTTTCACCATATAAGCGGCTGCATCTGTCACTAACATCAGTACATTATCATTTTCTACATCTACAGAGGACAATGCACGCTTTACTACTGTCTCTATACTTCCAGCAGTTGTTTGCAAAATTCGTTTACTAGCTATCACTATCGGGGCTTAAATATCTGAAACACCTAAAATTCTTAACACAACATTAACGACCTTATTACCGCAAAGATCTGTCGTTTCGTCCACTGTCAACCACAGAAATTTATTGCGTATGTCTTCTTTGATATTCCCCATGACACGTTGATATGCCTTCTGTAAATATGTTTTACGCAACGTATCACTACTGGGCAATGGAAAATCGGATACATATTTGGCAAAAAAACGTCTAAAATGAACGTTGTCGATCGCGTTCCACGAAAGGCCACATGCGCAAAACATTATGCACAAATCAAACCAAAATTCCTCTTTTGTAACAGTGCCAGGTATATTTTGTTGATGCATTTTCGAATCTATATGTCTTTTACACTCTCGGCGGTTACGAAATATATATCGACGATCACAAGGAATACATAAAATATGTGATCCGTCTATTGTAAAATCCTCGTAATTTTCAATCAACTTTTTCAGTCTATCCACAAATGGTAACGACTGTGCCATTATTGCAATAAAACACACAAAAACAAATATGTAAATACACTACACGAACTTTTAAAAGAAATCGTACATGGTACAAAATACGTATGCACACTTGTTATCAGTTAATAATAACAATAACTAATAAACGCATCAAGTTAACTTAAAAGTGTTTATTTAGATAGTTAGGTTAGTTCCATAGAGTTACACTCGAACGCCTCTTAATTCACCTTCGCTTAATTCACATCCTCTGTTATTTCACCACGTTCCCCCCTATTAGGTCGCGAAACCGTCCCGGTTAAGTCGCCGCCTGTAAAAGTTTTAGAACTACGTTTGGAAATTGGATTCTCGCATGAATACAATTTTTATTGAAAAAAATGATTGTGAAATACATTAAATATGGACACCTAACCTTTAAAATAGGTTAGGTGTCTTTTAAAAATATTTAACCTTTAAAATATTCATTCAAGTGGAAAATTGAACTTTGTCACGCACGACTGGGTATACTTACATTTATTTTTTTGTTCAGTTGGCTCATTTTTCGTTATAACAAGTGCTATGGTATATCTCTAAATATTTCTTTTTGCAGCTAAAACACGAAAAAGTTGACGTTATGATCGCGACTTAAAGCGAGACTAAATTTCGCTACTTAAGCGAGGTGGTGATGCACGGATTTAGTGAATTAAGAGGGGTTCGACTGTACACTCGACATCCACATATCCGAAGTTTTTCGTTCCGCAAAATTCCACATTTCCGAACTTTCTTCACCTCGGGATAACCGAACCTGGCGCATGCGCAAAAGGTTTTTCTGGTTGATTCGACAGCGACAAGTTCGGTTGTGTGGAAGTACAAGTTCGGAAATATCGTGAGAAATAGTTCGGAAATATCGTGAGTTCGGAAATTTGGAGTTCAGATATGTGGATGTCGAGTGTATTTCTATTCTTTATCGAATTTATAACCTTATTTACTTGTCAAGACTGTCACATCATATGACAGCCAGAGTTGATGACGGTTTTTTTGGATGTCTCTATATTATGTTTGCCATTTTTTAAGACAGTTTTGGAACTTTTATAGAATGGTCAAAATTTGGTCATTGCGTCATTGCTTAGAAGTAAGGACTGGGACGACTTCAGAACTGTATTCTGCACGTGTGTACAAAGAGCAAGTTTCTATTTACTTACGACAGCTCTTAAATAATGACGGGTTCATGCAGAAATTTTTAGTAATAAGAATAAGAATAGTAATAAGCATAAAAGTTAAACCTTCGTTTTATAATGACCCAGTTCATGCAGCAAATCCTTATTTTTAAAATTATTACTAAAAATTATGTTTACTGCATGAACTGGGTCATTATAAAACGAAGGTTTAACTTTTATGCTTATTACTATTCTTATTCTTATTACTAAAAATTTCTGCATGAACCCACCATAAGATCACATAATTACGGTCTGTGACAAGGTTTTTTGGTAATTTAAGTAATAATGGTAACGATACCCCCATTAAGTCGCCATAACATTTTGTTACATGGAGGTTTTCTTCTATTCTTTAAAGATGTCATAAGTCATGAGTGATCATTTTATTAGATGTGAGTTCCTCCTCCAGTTCTAGTTTATTGTCGTCACATAGCCTTCATGTAAACGAAAATACAAAACAAGTCTAATAACTAGGACCCGTAGGTTAATAATAGATTCCAGGACCGGCCTTAACGCGACTGGAATATTGTTATAGTAAAAGTAGTTCAAAAGGCCCGACGGTCATTACTAGAGTCCGGCGCGAAATACACATTTATATAAATTGTACTTAGGTCATAAATAGTTTGTGATGTCACAGCCACGAGCGCTGAATGATAACTTTCTAAATGCATACTGCTTCTTCGGATAAAGCTCTACATCATTTTTGAGGTTAAATTTTCCGGAGACGGATTCCTTAGGGGTTTTTTAGGTCGCAGAAATATTTTTTTTTGGTTTATTTGGTCATATGAACCCTTGTAAGGGGTGAAATAGGGCTCAGTTTCTGGCTGCCAGAGAACTGGGAGTTATCCAGTAACGACTTTTATTTTTATTTTTGTGGAGTGTCGGTGGCGACTTTATGGAGCAGGTGTCATTGATCGACAGCTTCACTCACCCGAAGAGTGAGAAAACGAGTCACTTACAGGCATATAGATAAAACATTTACGCAGGCGGAAGCTAGCGTTGTGCAGAGCCGGATCGCGAGCAGCGTCACGAAGCTGGGTGCGAGACTTGAATAAAACCAGGAACATACTACAAATAATTTATTAAAAACTGAAATAATGGTATATCAATATTTTTTATATATATATATTCACACCTCGATCACCACTTATATATCTAACAGTACCAAGTACGCCTAACTAAGTATGGATGTAACAAAAAATAGAAGTATACAGAAAGCAACGTAGTTCATCAAAAGAAAAGTCAAAAAGTATACCATATAATCTTATCAGTAATAGAAAGTTTAAAACTGCTTTAAGCATGATTGAAAATATATTATTTAAACTAGTAACAAACAAATATTAATAATAAAGAGTAAATATTTATTGCTCCAAGGAATTAATATATTATCGTGTATTCTGTGCATTTTTTTTTAATTTTTCGAACTGCATGGCTGAAACCTTTTATTATTATAAACCTGTAATATTTATTTTCTTTTTTCTTATCTGGAAATTTGACAATGTAATTTTATGCACTGCCAAATATTAAATTATCCCTTGGAGCGTTGTATACACAAAACCTACAATAAAAAAACTAAAAAAAAAAAAAACTCTCCCTGGTAAATTAATATAATAAAAATGATAAGAGGCTTTTAAATTCTTACGAGTGTGACTGTAAAACAAACGTTTTAAAAGGAATCGAAAAGAATGATTGTACAGTCCACCGGTTATCACACTTGCGTCTACTTCCTTGGCTGTTGGATGTGGATCTGAGGCTTGCTGAGCACAGTCGCCGGGGGCTTATCCTTGTGGAAGCTCTGCACAGCCTCGGCTGGAAAGTCGGCGTGTCCTTTCGGGATGGCCCCGGATATGGTGGTGGTCTTCGGGGGACTTCCAGAGACCGTCAAGCCGGTAACATCTTCAGCGATACCGCCCGAGTCCTTCCTAGTCTTGTGCTGCGTTATCCTCATGCCGCCAGCCTTGACTGTAAATTATTTCGATGAGAATTTAGTGCACAATAAATTTTGCAATTTGACCTTCAACTTATTTGAATACGTTAAAACAGAACTTGTGCCCCATTTCTTGTCCACAATAAATTGTAGAATTAGAACTTGCTCTAATTTCTTTGCCAATTTTAGAGATATGTAGTAACTTTTTTCGTTTATTTCATTGTACCAACCTCAGGATTTTCAGGAATTAATCGAGGAAATGTCTGTTGGTCATAATGACCGAGTCGGCACTGCATGTTGGTAAACGTTCCACGCTGGCGCCATTTCTTTATCGTTAAATTTGTACGCGAGAAACTGGCGCTGCCCAGCATTTCCTCCAGGCCGGCTCGGTCACTCTGCATAGTCAAACTCATTAGATGCCGAGCGTCTGGCACGTGAGACACGAAAAACCACTCGGTCATATTGACCGAGCCGGCATATAGGTTGAAAATATGTTCTCAGTCATATTGACCACGTCGGCTAGGAGGAAAACTATTTTCTTGGTCATATAGACCAAGATGGCAGTGAACGTGTTAATAAACTTTTAAGCTTGGTAGGATCACTGATTCAGAAACAAGATATATGTATACATAAATGAGACAAGTGATTTCTCTTAGGGACAAACTTACGATAACTCTTAGATTTTAGCCATTGATAGTTGGCAAATATTATATAAAATTTTCCAATTTATTGAACAATAAATTTTACAATTTAATGTGCCATAAATTTTACAATTTATTGTGCAATAAACTGGTATATGTGAAACAGTCTTAACAATATTTCTCATAACTAAATTCAACCATTATGTGATGTATCGAGGAGAGCAATTTGAGATATTTTGTATTTATATCTCTCATGCCAGAGTAAAGAACAAGCTGTAAATAAAATGTATCCTCACTATCTTTTTGTCAAAAGATAATGGTGGAACAAAATTTGTTGCTATAAAACGGTGGAATTTTACTTTACATAAACAGAATATCATGGAATAATCGGTCAATAAATAGAGATAAGATATGCATGATTAGATCTGTAGGAGGTCTGATACATGTCCCTAAACAACATTTAGAAAGAAATACTATTTGGAACTAACCAAGGAATTTACCAGAAGTTACGTAGCGCAAGTGGGATTTGTAATTTCAATCGTACATTTTAGAATTAATATTTTTGTTAACCCCTTCACTGCCATGGTAATTTCTTGAAATGTTCCCTGACTGTCGAACTTAGAAGCTTTGACAACTTTAACTAGATGTAGTTAAGACTAACACAGACCAGACAAACATTTTCCAACGTATTTTGACCCACTGAACATCATGGCATTGTCAGAATTTTGCCTAGATCCTTCGAAATGTCAATTTTGGGAGGGAATTGCCCCAAAAGTGGCTCAATTTATGACTTTTTGCTGCTTTTACCAGAGCAGACATTGTTTCCAACATATTATGGCCCACTATTCATAAAAAACGTCATTAATCCTCAACCTACAGTTTTCCAATACTTTATTCAGCAATCAAAACAGTTTTTTGAGTCACAGAAATCAGAACAATGATTTTTGGGGCAATTTCACCCTAAATATTGGCATTTAGAAGCACCAGGCCCAAATTTTGTCAACGCCATGATGTTCAGCGTGTCAAAATAACTCGGAAATGATATGGTTTGTTAAAATGACAGTTTAAATGAGGCACATAACTTGAGTGTACGAGGGCAAGTTTTAAAAAAACTGAAAAAAAGCTCATTTCTTTAGCGCTCTCGTTTGTTTTGGGCGCAAAATAGAACCCAATAAACCCCCGGATCACCTTCAGCATCCCCAAAAATATAGGATAACACATATTGATTACATTTTACACAATATCAAACGTTGTTAGAATAACATTTGTGATTTGGGCCAAGTCGAAAAAAACATCTTTGTTCTTGGCAATCAAGGGGTTAAAAAACTTAAATATATTTGGCATAAATAACGTGCCTACAACTAACCAGAGATCAATTTGTTTATACAGGTTCCAGAAACCGAATGTAACGAAAACCGCTCTATGCACGCCCTAACATGGCAAACAAAAAGCTAAAACGTGGGCCTGAGAAACACATCATCCCTCCCATTTATCCCCTTAGCAAAAGAAACAGGTATCTAGAGCTAACAGGTTTCAACTTGTCTTTCAATTTCACAATCTTTTGTAACTACTATTGCCTCAGGCCTTTTCTATTATAAAGGAGGTCACGACCACACCACAAGTGTCAATATTTTTTTGTCCCAAGTTAAAAGAAAAACCAAAGAGAACATAAAAGTTGAACACACAGTCTATCGACACCCGAAATTTTAACATATGTTTTCGTATCATGAAAAATATAGTAATGATAATGATAAGGAACGAAAGAAAAATAAGTTTTTACTTTATGAACTGTTGTTAAAAAATTGTTTCTATACCTGCTGGCGGATGACCGGCTTTCAGTTCACTATCAGCTTTTGGGCTCGACATTCTCCACAGGTTCTCTGCTAATATTCCTCGTTCGATGTACAACACGGTATTAGGTTTAGTCGGTTCGGCTATTTATTAAGCCAAAACACGTATAACTTATCTTGCGTCTCGATTGCGACCTTGGATTTTTATTTTATAATACGTAGCAACTGGAAGAGGGCATATTTTCGTAAACGTCACACTTTTCGTTTCGATAAGTACGAAAACTGTCGATGACGAGAACTAGACGATTGAGTGACGTTTCGAAAAGGTCCAGCTACTGTTCTCTAGATGGCACCACCCCTGCATAGTAAGACTACTTTGCGTCGAGTGGGGACGTTACTACACTGGAGTCTCCAAAATTCGGCGTAGCTCGGGAACAGAATGTCTCCAGAATTTGGCTTCAAGAGGGGTACCCCACCACAGCCACTGAAAAGTCACGGCATTGGTGCTTACTGTCAAGTGAGGCTGTACTTATTTGTTGTTTTGCCGGCGTGAAAAATGTACGTAGGAGTGCGCGGACCAAATTTTTAGTAATGGAGCCAAAAATTGTAAGGGTTCTATAAATACACATAAAGGATCACATAATATAAAGGAATATCGCGTTTTTAAATATAATTCTGCTTCCTATTCAATAAACTAATGTTGCAAGGATTTCAAATAGCGCGCCGCACAGGAGCAAAGAGCTCGTGGTAATAGTAGGGATAGAAAAATGCCGAATTGCGGAGGGATTTTTCGCTAAATTGTGGAGGTAAACGAATTTTGGAGACCAGTGTACATATATACATACAAGAATTAGAAAAAGATAGACGGCAATAATGTTCCCCACCACAGCACAGTCAGACGTAGAGGAGGCTGTGGTCTAAATATCCCGTCTTTTTCTTATTCGTGTATTTTCCCATCGCGATTACCAAATGCCAGCAGTCTATTCTTGCCAACTCCATGGTTACAAGTGTATTAGTTCGGCTACTTTCTGTAAGATGACACTTTAGCAATTCTATCATTACAATATTACAGTGTTCTGTAACGTAACAACGTTGACGTTGTCAAACGAATGGCAAATAAATCGAAGGATAAAATAACGTGTGAAATAAGTGTCTCTTTGAACATATTTTTTATAAATACTGTATGACAAAGATTTAATATATGTCCGATTTATTTTATACCTCAGTATAGCCATGGTGTTACTAGAAAATGACTCTGTAAGTTTGCAAAATAAGTTTACCATAAAATTATCCACCTAACCTATTTCCTTCAGTTTCTATCAGAACTCACCAAGCTGTTTCAAAAGGCAAGGCAGGACGGATCCGTAATCATGACGTTCAAAAGATGTAAGCATCTATATATTGTCTGCATTGTGTTTTAGTTACTTTTTTCAAGAAGACTTGAACTAAGGAGACAGAGCTGCGGCTTTTCGCTGTATAATGCGAGGGGTTCGAATATGTCCGTCTCTAGAGGCGCTGTATGCAGTGTCGTTCTGTACTAATCTGTGTGCATTAGAGTAGAGTTAAAGTTAATTTGTTGTTATCTTTGCAATTACAAATTTTTGTAACTGTCAATATGAAAATGTATTCAAAATATTTCATGTTACGTCGTGCTTCAACGTTAACAATACAACAAAGGAAAATATTTCGTTTCATACATACAACAGTAACTTGAAATAATGTCCAGTTATTCTGACGCTTCGGAACGCTTCATGTATCGCACAATGCAACACAGCACTTTCAAACCATATTTATTTAACATTCGGATTGTATTTTTATTAAAGCCAAACAGCATGTAAGCATATGCATTGACACGTGGTCTGCTGCTCATCACGTGACGTCGAGCACAGCACTGTTACAGCGTCTTCTGGAGGCGGCAGATATGAAACTATGACACCGAACGACTTCGGTCTCCTTAGTTCTAGTCTTCTTGCCTTTTTTCAAGGTTTAACGAAAGTTTTGGGTTATAGATGACGGCAGGGATCGTCCGATACCGAGACCAGGAAAACCCCCGCTTCCGGAGCCGGCAGAACACATGTGCTTGGTTAGAGCGAAGTTCCGTTCGAAAAAGATATCGACCGTGATACATCAGAAAGACATCAACAAATTCCAGGTCGCCTACAGCAGTTTACTTAAAGGGAATCTGGACGGACTGAAGAAATTAAAGAAGCCCAAGACTAAGACCAAGGCGGAATAAAACGGTGTCTTGTAATAGTTTTGTATCTTGGAAGTGTTCAATGGTTGCATGTATTACTGACATTTGGTGTACTATTTGGTTTCTGGTGTTGCTGAACTGTACCGACGGCTAGGATAAGCAATTTTTTATGTTAACTTAAGGAATAAAAGCATTATTTTATAAGTGACAGATGTTAGTTTGATTAATTAATTTTCTGCTGCGTTTTAACACTAAAATGAAATAAATGTCTCAAAACTCAAAGATGGGACCTTGTTATCGGGAATTGAAACATTGTTGTGATTCTAATTACTAAATAGGGTTCGGAAAGTGAGTTACAATGCAGGGTTAGACTCGTAATCCGTTACGTCATTGATGAAGGGACATATAGAGACCACAAAGATAGGAGTGAAAATGCGTTAATACTGTACATACCTATCGCTTGTGTCGTTCAGAAAAACCGACTGTTTTCTTTGCTTGAGCGTATGTTGCCACAACCAGTAGTCTTTCTACATTTCCTCTCGTTAAACGTGAGCGATCTTTCCTGTACATTTGGTTGTAGAAGGAAAACGATCGTTCCACATCTACTGAAGTTAAAGGTGCAAATTCAAAATAATTCACGTGGACAGAGGACGATGCACCATGCACATTATTTTCATGAATTTCGCACATTTGTTTGTATCCTGTGTTTTCAAGTAAAACAGTTTTGAATGTATTGTTTACAGCTACACTTTTACTGTCTGTTAACGTATCCAATTTCTTTTGCACATCAACTATCACAGACAACGTGTCTACCACATGCAAAATGCTAGTCTCTAATTTAGTAATTGCTGCAGTCAATATTTCAAAATTCGTCACTATGTCACACAAATTTTTGTAAATATCTGGTTGCTGAAATATCCACTGACTATGGTGAGTGGTACGTGAATCACTAGCCTCTAATTGTAACACAAAAGTTTTGACATTTTCAAAATATTTGGCAAAATAAACAGCAGCCTGGATCCATGTGCACCACCGTTTGGTAACAGGACGGGGGAGGTAATGGTACGTTAGGAAATTGTCGTTTAAAGTTTTGTTTTTGGGAGCTCGGTTTAACAAATATGTCTTTAGTATTTTCTATTAAAGAATCTACCAATGGGTATTGTTTGCGAACTTCTTCAGCCGCACGGTGTAAAGCATGTGCCAGACATGTAATGTGAATCATATTGGGATACCTGTCCTTTAAAGATTGTCCCGCTTTTACCATATAAGTGGCTGCATCCGTCACTAACATCAGTACATTATCATTTTCTACATCTACAGAGGACAATGCACGCTTTACTACTGTCTCTATACTTCCAGCCGTTATTTGCAAAATCCGTTTACTAGCTATCACTAGCGGGGGCGAAATATCTGAAACACCCAAAATTCGTATCACAACATTAACGACCTTATTACCGCAAAGATCTGTCGTTTCATCCACTGTTAGCCAGAGAAACTTATTGCGTATGTCTTCTTTGATATTTCCCACGACACGTTGATATGCCTTCTGTAAATATGTTTTACGCAACGTATCACTACTGGGCAATGGAAAATCGGACACATATTTGGCAAAAAACCGTCGAAAGTGAACGTTGTCGACCACGTTCCACGAAAGGCTACACGCGCAAAACATTATGCACAAATCAATCCAAAATTCTTCTTTTGTAACAGTGCCAGGTATATTTTGTTGATGCATTTTCGAATCTATATGTCTTTTACACTCTCGGCGGTCACGAAATATATATCGACGATCGCAAGGAATACATAAAATATGCGATCCGTCTATTGTAAAATCCTCGTAATTTTCAATCATCTTTTTCAATCTATCCACAAATGGTAACGACTTTGCCATTATTGCAAAAATCCACACAAAATCAGATAACATGTAAATACACTACATGAACTTTAAAAGAAATCGTACATGGAAAAATACGTACGTACACTTGTTTATTAGTTAATTATAAATAATAATAACAATAAATACTAAATGCGTCAAGTTAACTTTAAACTGTTGAGGTTAGTCCGGTTTAGCGATGGATGGATGGGTGATGGATCGTGATTTTGGTAAAGTGATTTCGGTACATTACATATTTTTAAATCACGTTCCGGGACGTTCCGAGGGTCCCGAGTCAGGCGGAACAACGTTACTCGTGACATACGGCGACGGTGACAAGGACGAACGCAAGAAAGTGAACAGTGAACTGTGAAAAAGACTGAGAAGTACATACCGAAGCACGGGACGTACCGGGACGGTTTTCGAAACCGTGATGACGGGACAGGACGGCAGGTGTGTGAGAGATGTAGGAAAACCATATATCTATATCTAATACTCCTATATTGCTGGTGTCCGTAGATGGGTGTCACGGGATAAGTGAGACAGCAAATGACTACTTGACCTGTTGTGCGCAAGCGTCACGAGTCTGGTGGGGGCAATTGGCTGTGTGTCTAGATGTTCAATTCTCGGGCATGCGCATAAGACTCGAAGTAGTTACTAGAGAGAGACAGGCGTATATATGTCTGCACCGTAGTGTTTTCGCCAATCTCCAGACCCTTCTAGCAATTAGCAATATAGGAGTATTAGATATATGAGGAAAACGTTGTTTCAGTAACGTGGCCTCAAAAACTGTATTTTTCCGCCGGTTTGGTACGACGCTTTGCGAACAGAAGCCGTAGAACTGAAAAAATGAAAAAGAGAGGGGTAACAATATTTTTTTTAGCATTTCATGTATTGATGAATTTCAGTATCGGAATCACGTGATTTCGGTACGTGATTTATGCGGAACGGAAACGTTCGGTACGTTCCGAAGAAGGAACCGTTTTTTTCCATCACTAGTCCAGGTTGCATTTATTAGAGTTCTAGAACGATCAGACGCATGCGTATCTGTTATGTTACGTTCGGGTTTATCAGAAACGTTTTTTGAAATCAAAAAGTATATCATTTCGTCTATGTTGGAACCATTGCTGACATCTAGTATTATGTTAGCAATTTTTAAGACAGGTTTGGAACTGCTATAGAATGGTCGTTCCTTCGGAATAGGGACTGGGACTCCTTCAGAACCGTTTTCTGCACATGTGTACAAAGTGATCCTCATTGTGTGATATTATTACACTCAACATCCACATTTCCGAACTTTTTACGTTCCGCAGACTTCCACATTTCCGAACTCTCGTCACCTCGGGATTACCGAACTGCAGCTGGCCAATGCGCAAAGGGTTTCTCTGGCTCATTCTAGTACTTTTCTTTGTTTTTCGAGGTTTTTATGCAAATGTAATACATACATATTGTTACGTATTTCTCTCTAAATAATTTACTTCTTCACTTCTAACACGTTTATTAACACTTTGCAATTCGTCGACCTTAACTCTGTTACATCCAAATCACCACTAACTAACTCTCCTAGCAACCACACCATATTTATAGATTTTACATTTCTAGAAAATTCATTTGACATCTAGAATATTTAATATGACATTCCATACAATTCTTTACTAACAGCTAGTGTATAATCTAAATAGACTTAATATATAAACTATAAAACTTAATAAATGTCAGCTGTCACAAATGTCACTTTTACAAATGTCACATTGCTCCCCTCTTTAAGGTTATTCGTCCCGAATAACACTGTCTTCAGTCCTAGGCGGTGGATCCTCGACGACGAACCAATTGGGTGGGTTATGTCCTGTGTACTTCGCGAGCCTTTCCAGATGGACCACCTTCGCCTTGCTTCTTGGAGACAGCTGGATGCGGTAGACCAGGTCGTTGATCTTCTTTATTATGGTGTACGGGCCTTCCCAGTTGCTCTGAAGCTTTGGACTTTTTCCTTTTGTCCTTTTTGGGGCGTACAACCATACTGCGTCACCAGGCTTAAAGGCAGTCTCTGTTGATGTAGTGTCGAGACGCTGCTTCATTTTGTCGCTGTGAATTTTCAGCTTTTCCCTGGCAAATCGGTGGATCCGGTCCATTCTCTCTCGCAAGTCCTCCACAAATTCTGGCAGAGATCGCTCTTCGGTTTCTTCTAGTGGACGGCCAAGCATGAGGTCAGTAGGCAGCTTCATCTCTCTTCCAGAGGTCAGCATAGATGGAGTGTAGGTGGTTGATTCATGCTGGGAACTTCGATATGACAGCAAGAATAGAGGCACCAATTTGTCCCAGTCCCTTTGATTTTCACACACGAATTTAGACAGGTAATGGCATATGGTTCTGTTGTGGCGTTCAACCATGCCATTTGACTGAGGATGAAGTGCAGCAGTTCTGGTTTTCTTGATGCCCAGTATTTTCATTACCTCTTGCCACAGCTCTGATTCGAAGTTTCTTCCTTGATCGGAATGCAGCTCGAGGGGTACTCCATGCCTAGCTATGACATTCTCGATGAACGCTTCGGCTACAGTTTCTGCTTCTTGATTGGGGAGGGGTACTGCTTCAGGCCATTTCGAGAAATAATCCATTACCACCATCAAGTACTTGTTCCCACGGTCGGTTACAGGTAATGGTCCAAGAATGTCCACTGCTACCCTCTCGAATGGTGCTCCGGATAAGTACTGCACCATTTTACCACGGCTTCTTGTTTTTGGTCCTTTTTTGGCAGAGCACAGATCACATCTCTTGCACCATTCTTCGACGTCTCGGCGACAGTTTACCCAATAAAATCGGTCCCTTACTCGAGCCAAAGTCCTGGTTACTCCAAAATGTCCTCCGGATGGACTGCTGTGAAGCTCTTCTAGCACTTGGTGGATTCTTGCTTTAGGCAAGACCAACTGGTAGACTACGGATACTCCATCGGGGCTCTCCCACTTCCGATGCAGTAGGTCATCGCGAAGACAAAGGGAATTCCATTGAGCCCAGTATCCCTTTATAGTCGTACCATATCTGGAAACTTCCTGCCAAGTTGGTCGAACTCCATTCTTTACCCAGCTCCGGATTAATTTCAGATCATTGTCTTTCTTCTGGCTTTTCTTCAGTTCCTCCGAGGACCATCCATCTTCGACTTGTACCGTTGTTGCCATTAACAGTTGATTACAGGCCTCGTATGAAGATTCTTTCGTCTCAATCTTCTGGCAGTAGCGACATTTCTGTTCTAAACACGGTCTTCTCGATAATGTGTCTGCATTACCATGTGTTTTTCCACTCCGATGCATTATTTTGAAATTATACTGTTGTAGTCTCTCCATCCATCTAGCAACTTGTCCTTCCGGGTTCTTAAAGTTCATAATCCACTGCAGGGCGTTATGATCTGTCCTAATTAGAAAGTGTCTTCCATAGAGGTAACTGTGAAAGTGCTCCAAAGATTTGATGATGGCCAGTAATTCTTTTCTCGTAACACAGTAATTTCTTTCAGCCTTGCCTAGTGTCTTACTGAAATAGGCAATAACTTTTTCTTCTTCGTCTTGAACCTGGGATAAGACTGATCCAATTCCATGTTGAGAGGCATCACAATCCAAAATAAACATTCCATCTTGTTTAGGGTATGCCAAAATTGGTGCTGTAGTTAGGCGCTTCTTCAGTTCTGTGAAAGCTTGCTGGCAGTCTGGAGTCCAATCGAAGGTAATATTATTTTCGGTGAGCCGATGTAGTGGTTTAGCAGTTTTTCCGAAATCCTTTACAAATTTCCTATAGTATGTGCAGAGTCCAAGAAAACTTCTTACTTGATGTTTATCTCTGGGTCGTGGCCATTCTTTGATTGCAGATATCTTCCTGGGGTCGGTTTGAATTCCTTCGGCGGATACTATGTGTCCTAGAAATTCCACTTGTTTTTGAAACAGGGAACATTTCTTTGGATTCAACTGTAGGTTGGCATTTCTGAATCTATTGAAGATATCTTCCAAATTTTTAAGATGTTCTTCAAATGATTTCCCCATTACAATGACGTCATCAAGGTATACTAAGCAAGTTTTCCACGTCATTCCTCTGAGTACTAACTCCATCAGTCTCTCAAAAGTGGCCGGTGCATTGCAAAGACCAAATGGCATAACTTTAAACTGATAAAGGCCTGTACCAGCAGAAAACGCAGTTTTCTCCTTATCGTCGGGATGAAGTTCAACTTGCCAATAGCCACTCTTCAAGTCCAACGTTGAGAACCATTTTGACTCTGAAAGAGTGTTCAGGGTATCGTCGATTCGAGGTAGAGGATAACTGTCTTTCCTAGTCACATTGTTCAGCTTCCGATAGTCCACGCAGAATCTGGTTGTGCCATCTTTCTTCGTAACTAAAACAACGGGTGAAGACCATGGGCTCGATGATTCCTCGATGACACCTTCTTTCAGCATTTTATCGATCATTCCGGTAACTTCATTCTGTTTAGCGAATGGTAGTCTTCTTGGAGCTTGCTTTATCGGTGGGTTATTGCCGGTGTCTATGCGATGTTGAACCAGGCTTGTTCTGCCGGTGATGTTTCCATTGGCAAATACATCTTGATATCTGTCGAGGAACTGTCTAGCTTTTCTAACTTCTTCCGGTTCCAGATGAGCAGCATTTTTAAGCAAAGGTTCTGCAATAGTTGGATCACGTACTCTTGCTTGATTCGTCCGAGCTTGGTTGACTTCCTCGCATTTAACTATCTTTTCGACTGGTTCACAACGTCCCAATACTTCATTCTTCTTAAGAATAATCTTTTTGTCTGATATGTTGGCAATCCTTACTGGAATTTGGTTATTAATTTGTACAAGGCTTCTTGCAACCAATAATCCATCGTTCCTTTCGCTCGCCTCTACTATTCCCGTACGCAGACCTTCACCATTTCCATCCAATTTTGCAATGATGATGTTCTCTGATCCTTGGGGAATTCGGATGTCCTCTTCGACGATGATCCTTCTTGATTGATTGTAGTCTTGAAATTTGGGGGCCATAACAATTTCTTCATTTTGAATTTGTATAATTCTGTTTTTAACATCCACGACAAAACCATGTTTACTCAATATGTCTAGTCCTAATATGCAGTCATCTCTGATATCAGCTGTTAAAACTCGGTGATACATGATTTTCGAACCCAGTTGAATTTTTACATTTAGCTCGCCATGTACAGGAATCAGCTCTCCAGTAGCTGTTTCCAATTTCACATGTCTGGATAATTCCTTTGATGATTTTGGCAGAATGTCAGGCCGCAGAATAGTTCTTGTAGCACCGGTGTCAATGACAAAGGAGCACCATTTATCGTCCAAGTATCCATGGACTATCAGGCTTCGTTCGTCGCTACTTATTTTTGACACAGAAATCTTGGGGCTTTGAGTATAAGTAGTCGACACGCGCCCCCTAGCATCGACTATTTGTCGTTTTCCGAATTTCTCGCTGGCGATCTGGAACGAGATCTTCGATCTGGACTAGGGGACCGACTATTCCTTTGTTGTGAGGTCCTTTTTGTCTTCTCTCCAGCTTCGTTGATTTGGGCTCCTAGATCTGGGTCTCTGCTTCGGTTGTCGGTCTGGTGAGTTAGCTCTTGACTGGGACCTAGATCTGGCTCTGCAAAAGCGTTGTAGATGCCCAATTCTCCCACAGTTATAGCAGCTTCTTGTCTCCTTTTGTGGTGCGTTTGTCTGTCTCATTCCATTTAATGTCTCCCCGCATTATTTTCTCTATGGTTTCTTTAAGCGATTGGGACTCATCAAATGTAACTTGCCTTACTTTGGGTTTGTAGTTTCTCGAGGCTTCTTTAGCTGCTTTAAATTCCAGGGCAGCAATGAGTGCATCACTGATCGTGGCGTGTCTCCCAAGTCGCAAAGCTTGCTGCATTTCGGTGTCTACTAGTCCATCAATAAAAGTTTGGATGCCAATTTGTTCTAGAAATTCTTTGGGCGCTTGAGGGTATGCCAAATGAATGAGGCGTTCGATGTCAGCTTCATATTCTTGAAGAGACTCGTTACTTCTTTGCTGTCTACTCTTGATCTGGGACTGGTAAACTTGACGGAGATATTTGTGTCCATACCTTATTTCTAACGCGCCTACAATCCTGTCGTAATCGTTTTGCTGCTCTTCCGGGATGCTCTGTAAAATTTCTAAAGCCTGACCTCTGAGAGATATGACTAGCGAAGTAGCCATTTCTTGTGGAGTCCATCCGTTGGCCTTTGCGGCAGCCTCAAACTGTCTGCGATACATGGACCATGATGACTGTCCATCGTACGTAGGAGGCTTAAGCATTTTGTGTACTGACCTTTCAGTATGCATAAGGCTTGAATGTTGTAACGGAGTATCTGGTGAGGTCGAACCATCTCCTAAGCCGGTTATCGACGTACAATGCAATTGGTGGCCCAGTCCTTCTATCCTTTCCAGTATTTCTTTTTTGTACTTGCCGTCTGGTGTCTTCTAATTTTCTCTCGATTTCTTCTTTATTCTCCTGAAATTCCTTCTCGATTCTATTGAATTTTAGGCCTACCTGGTCAATCTGTTGTTCCACGCCGTCGATTCTTCCAGAAAATTCATTCAACCTGGTGTTTATTACTTTTTGGGACTCACAGATTTCCTGATGTCGCCTCTCAGCTTCTTCTCGGTCCTCTTGTCGTCGCTTTTCGTCTCGCCTTTCTGCCTCCTCACGGTCCTCTTGTCGTCGTCGTTCTGCCTCCTCACGGTCCTCCTGCCGTCGTCGTTCGTCCTCCTCTCGTCGCTTTTCCTCTCGCCTTTCTGCCTCTTCACGGTTCTCTTGTCGTCGTCGTTCGTCTTCCTGTCGCCGCTTTTCCTCTCGCCTTTCTGCCTCTTCACGGTCCTCCTGTCGTCGTCGTTCGTCCTCCTCTCGTCGCTTTTCGTCTTCTTGCCGTCGTTTTTCTTCTCCTTGTTGCAAAAATTTTAGTATTTCACTCACATCCATGATTGTCGTTTCTTCGTCGTATCTTGTTGACCTCGTATTCACCATATACAATTTTATTCTTCAAATTCTTCGATATCCCACCGCTGTCACCAAAATGTTACGTATTTGTCTCTAAATAATTTACTTCTTCACTTCTAACACGTTTATTAACACTTTGCAATTCGTCGACCTTAACTCTGTTACATCCAAATCACCACTAACTAACTCTCCTAGCAACCACACCATATTTATAGATTTTACATTTCTAGAAAATTCATTTGACATCTAGAATATTTAATATGACATTCCATACAATTCTTTACTAACAGCTAGTGTATAATCTAAATAGACTTAATATATAAACTATAAAACTTAATAAATGTCAGCTGTCACAAATGTCACTTTTACAAATGTCACAATATGTACATGTGTACATGTTAATAAAAGAACGTTTTTCTAAAAAAAAAAAAAATGTCAGGTGCAAAGGAGAGAGTGATGCAGGTAATTATTTTGTAATTTAAAGTAAAGGTTTGTTTTATTGAACATTTTGTTGACGTAACCTATAATAATTTCAGACTGAAATGAAAAATTATGAGAAAATATGTATTTTTAAGAAAACCGTCATACAAAGCAAACATTATTGTACTGTTTATTTGCAGAAAAGCCTGCTAAGAGGCTAACCTTGGAGCAAAAGCTGGATTTGATAAATCACGCAAAAATGGTGTTAAAAATGTTGATCTATGTAAGATGTACAATATTTGTAAATTGTCAGTGGCAGAAATTCTTGGAAAAAAAGAAATTTACTTTGAAAAAAACTGAAAAAAAGACGAAAATTGAGTGGACGGATTGACACAATAAAGTGCACCGGTACTTATGATATGCCATTTGAAAGAAGTGTTTTTCACTGGTTTGTACAAAGAAGAACTCTTGTCTCAGGTGTGCTGCTGAGGTAGGGCGATTTCCTCTTTGCTGAATTCTGTGACAATCGAAATGTTTGATAACAATCGCATTATTGTGTTTATATTTTTTTTTCTCATTTCAAATTTCGCGGTTTTTTGTCGTCAACCAATCAGCGACAAGTTCGGTTATGTGGGAAGTACAAGTTCGGAAATATCGTGAGAAAAAGTTCGGAAATATCGTGAGTTCGGAAATTTGGAGTTCGGATATGTGGATGTTGAGTGTATAATAAATGTGATCAGTTAGACTACTATATAAAAATCGAACGTTCCTCCTTCGGCTTGGTGCCGTTTGCACTCCAAGGTTGGCGCCGTGACAACATCACATGCCTCAAATCACATGATAAGACGTCACTGTTTAGTAACAGGTTAATATATTGGGGCTGTGAAAGTTTTTAAATTACAATAGAAAATGCCTGTGTGCGGCCCCAGTTGTGCCCTTTGCGGACTCGTTCTCAGCGTGTGGGGAGTTATTCAGCTGGTAAGTCTAATTGAGCTGTGACTTTTCTACTATTCCTCCAATTCGTTTCGGTGTTACAGAGTCTGATGGGTGTGTTCTATTACATTGGGGCCGTTGCTCTCGCGGAAGATATTCCCGAGCCAGACACCTCGCTGCCGTTGACGGAATTTTATGCCGAGTTGGACAAGGGTTATCAGCAGGTAAGGCATTTATTTTAGTTGCGGGTAAATAAACCTTCTATATATGTCTGTTTAACCCATTCAATACAGATGATGTCATATGACATCATGTTGTACCCTCCTGAGTGACAGGTGTATAAGGAGAGCGCTCCCCACTTATCTTCCTCGTCAAAGGGAAAGGAAGCTATCTTCGGGGTCCCGTGAGCGGTAGTTGTCTGGTAGCTTTCCCGTCCATGAATTGATATGCGTCGTTCGCGAGTAAAGCGGTTTTAGTGTTTTTCAGGAGCTTATAATCAAGAACCATTGCCAAACCTTCCAAATTGGTCTTTTTTTCTATGAGATTCGCCAAATTTTGATTTAGAAATGAATAACCTTAGCTCTTAGTGGTGAATTTAGACGATGATGTCATCATAAGATATCACCCAACGTAATTTTCAAATAATATGTCGCAATACACCATTCCGTTCAAAAACGTCAACTTTCAGAAAAAAAATTCCCATCGTCTCGGATGATTCACTAAACCGGTAACGCATTGAAAAGGTTAAATAAGAGAGACTTCAGTCAACAAAATCTTAATTTTTTTTTTTGTTCTTTAACGGTCTAAATTTTTTTTTCAGAATGCTTATAACTGTTGGATAGCTGCGTTGTTATATCTCATTACCTTGGCTTTTTCAGCGCATCAATTTTGGGCAAATAACCGCTCCTCTTTGAGCGTATAATCGACCACTTGAAAATGTTAATTTTAAGATGTCGAACGCAACACATTGTTTTTATCCCACCATTATTTCTGTTATTTTCGTGATTGACATTCCCTTACTGTAAAGTCCAGTCAGAATATCATTTTGGTATAAGACAGAACAGATTACTTTTTGATATTTCGTCACGGCACGCCCTTTTAGTATTATTAATTTAGATAATTCTGAAAATAAAATTACTTTTAAAACAATAGGAATCACACAATAAAAAGTATGTTAATGTCTTATGTATCATGTAAAAATCGCTCTTCATTTATAAGTATAAAATAGCTTTTTGATTTAAGCACTATGTTATATACATGTTTTATTTTTATGTGAAGCTTAAAATATTTAATATATACCATATGTAAACTGAATTCAATTCCCCACATGTGAAGAGGGGGGGGCGGGGGGTTCAATAAATGAGACAGACGCAGACGTTACTTCCTTTCCTTTTTCTTGGCTGGCTACTAATTTTAGAATACATACGGTATACGTTAAACCATTCTGTTGTAAGTATATCTAGGATATTTCAAACCATTCATATAAAATGTACAGGTTCTCACTTAGTTATCTCTATTCTAATGTATATAGAAAATGTTATTAAACTATTTAAATTTTATGAGGGGTCCTTTTATTTCCATGGTACACCGCTTTTAAAATGACCACACATTTTGGCGTTGTGTTTATAAGCAACCATCTAAAAAACGTCATCAAAGTTGGTCGAGGAAAAAGCAGACGCGTTTCTATTCTTAAGGCCGCTTTACAGTCCGCAATTTTTCTTGCGTATGCCGCAAGTTTTCACGCGTATTTGTGTCTACATATTTGTACTATTTGTTAAGAAATTGTCCAAACAGACATAAATACGCATGCACGCAATAAAAATTGCTGCAATTTTTCTTGCGTGCAATAAAATTTGCGAACTGTCAAGCGCTCTTTAATCATAAGTTTATAACGTCATTGAATCAAGGCTGCTACGTTATGTGACAGCCAATATTTATTATGCAATTATGACAGTCACTTGTTAAAAGTTTGACAACAAAGTTTCGCTTCGAGCTTGACCATTTCCATATCTCTCGTTTGTACTCTCATTTGATTGTTTTTTTTAATGATTCATTATGATCGTAGATATGACTTCATGGCTCATCGGTTCTACAATCGAAAGTGCCACGAGAATTAGTAACTTTTGTGTTGTGATGTTGGTTATTCATGTGTCAAATGAGCTGTCATGCATACGTCAGTTGTCATCGATTTAATATTTTGTAGTTTTGTTGGTGATTTTTAATAATCGGCCTATTGTTGAGATAAAAAATGTAAAATTTTGGTATAACCAGAAATCATAACAGGCACAGTCCACCGGCTACCCTAGTTGTATAAGAGGAGACAGGGGTGGTGCAGGAAATTTTAATTTGGCGGAATAACTTGAAAATAAAATGCCTCTTTGTGGTCCAAAATTGTCGTTATGTGGCTTGATCATTAGCGTGTGGGGTATAGTCCAGTTGGTAAGTAGTGGGTGTTGTTACATTTAACATAAATTATCATATACCTTGTTGTAGAGTTTAATGGGTATATTTTACTATATCGGGTCTCTTGCGCTCGCCGAGGATCTTCCGGAAATAGACATAGACTTGCCGTTAAAGGAATTTTATGCCGAGGTGGACAGAGGTTTCCAACAGGTATGCATCACTGATAATGTGTTACAAATGGAAAATTAAAACATGAAGTTTATCTCAGTTACGATTTGTATTGTTGAGGGACTGTATTTTTCTTTTTCAGAATGCAATTAATTGTTGGATAGCCGCGCTGTTGTACCTTATTACTTTGGCTGTGTCGGCGCATCAATTTTGGGCCAATATTCGTTCGCCACTTAGCTTATAGGTATAAATAACTGTAATGTTTCATCTTTTTCTCCACTTCTTGGACGTTGTGGATGACATTCCCCTATCATTAAAAAATATTAGTGAATTTTACATGTTATAATGTGCATGGGTATGTTTCCAGGTTCGTCACACTGAAAATATTCTTTAGTAATGCTCTATTTACTGACATGTATGTACAAGTAAGCAACGTCTATCTATATAATATGTATACAAAAATATTTTACTCGTTACCAAGCAAACTAATTACTGTCGTATGCTTGAAAGCTTTGGTAGGTTTACGGAGATTAAAGCTGGTGTAACCTCGGATTTTATTTATTGTAAATATAATTTATTTCGTTTGCGTATATTATTTTTGTTTATATTGGCGTGTTAAGTATACATTTTTTATATAAATTATTGGGAATAATTTTGTGCTTATACTTTTTTTTGTGCTTTTTAAAATTCCGTGATGACTCATGAATTGTTTGTTATTTTTATGGAAAATTGTAGTCTAAATGTCTGTTCCTAATGTATGAATAGAACTTCTAGGCTATGAGCACTTGAATATGGATTACGAGGGTGTTCAATAAATGTTTTACGATGTTTTGTCCAAATTTATTTTATTAATATCCTAATTTATAATACAAGATTATTTTAATACACTCATCATTCATTTCATCACTGATCTCGGACTGAATACACTTGCGAAAGGCTTCGTTATTACAGTATCTAGAATTGAATTTTTTATTTATATACTATTTTTTTTTTCGACAAATTGAATAAAAAAAATTTTAAGGCTTTATCGGCAGAAAAAATACAACTGATTATCCTGTTTAAAAAAAAATTAACACTGCCATCTTACACATTTCTTTCTTTAGCCAAGATATTCATTAACTAAAAGGAATATCAAGTGTTTGTATGGTTACTGGTCATAAATACAAATTCTTAATAGAAATACGGACATGCTTAAAGGCTCAGATTAAAAAAATGTTGAAATTTTCTTTCAGGGCAGTCACTTCATTAAATTTATGCTTGGGAAAATGTGGCATTGAGACATGTTTCCTTTCTAATTATTCACCAATTGTTTGCTAAAAAATAAGGCACTATCCTAGTGTATTCTCAACTTGTTTGTTTGTCCGTTCTTCAAACTCGATATAAATGTATACGTTAGTGTAGTCTTGTAAAATCATCAAAACAAGAATATAATTTAGAGAGCCGTGAGAAAATAGGAAGAGGCGGAAGGATAACAAAATTAAGGCACAATTCTATATACATTCATAAGTTCTACAGAATACAGACAGAAAACTGTCCAAACTTCCTGTCTTACGAAGTTAACACTGAGAATTAGTGTATTAGGTTCTCATTTCACTTTCACTAGGCGCTCTAGGGCTGAATCGCGGGCGAGGGTTTTTGTTTGTTGTGCCCGCAGTTGGTTTTGGCCGTTCTACTCGAATATATGTACGCGTTCGCCAGTGAAATGTTTTGTTTTGAATTTTATTTTAACAAAGGCGCAGGCCTATAGAAGTGAAATAAGATTTGTTACTCTACCGTGAATGAATAGGTAAAGGTACATGAGAAAACAGTGTTTTGAGACATTATCTATATACTGATTACTTAACTGTCAAAATGTTCGCTATCCTTTTGATTTAGTTTATCTTTCGTTTAAGGGGTTGTATCTAGTATGTTGTGTCAAGAAAGTCGATTTTTGGGTTGTACTTTTTTTTTTTTTAACGATATCAAGAATAATTTCTGCCAGTGTAAAAAAATTCGGCTTAAAATTGACACTTATTTCAGTTTAAAGTGTGCTTTTTTGGGTCTTCCTATTTTTACTCAAAAATAAGGGTGGGGTGTAAGTAAGGACCGTTTGGCCTCGGAGTTGATTTTCAAGTAAGGAAAAGTCTTTAATTTGTGTTAAAATCAAACCTAAAACCTCAAACGCGTTGTCTATCTAAAAAAGAAAATGCTATTTCAAAAATTGTGAAATTGTGAGAAAGAACCGTGACAATTTTTATGAACTAAAAATGAAAAAAACAGATATTAAAATTTTTTAAGAATACTGTGCAAAAAAATGGAATAAAATGATATCTAAAAATAAAAACAATTCTTTTTTCAACTCCATGACTACGCAAAACCTCTTAAACAAAAGTTTTTGCTTAAAAAGCTTTGTTCTGTTTGAAAAAATTGTAAAGCAACTATTCAGCTTCCACTAAGGCGCCATTTCTAATGCTTATCATGTTAAGTATATGTAAGTAATTTTTTTTCTATAATAGCGTTTTTCAGTTTAGTAAAAACTATTCTGAAAAAATTGAATATATCAATTACTTTATTTCTATAATAATTGCCGTCGAAAAAACTCGAAACATAACAAAATCTGGGTTACCATCTAGTCGAAATATTTTTTTGTCCAATTTTCGTTTAAAAAAAAATACTGAAACAAAAACTCAGAAATTTCAGACTTCTATCGGCTATCTCCACGTCATCATTTTACACACTCCACATAATACCAAAAAAGTAGAATAATCAATGTAATATAAGCCACAATGAAAGCCTTGCATTTAATTTGGACACCCTTAGACCATTCGACAAATGTTTTTTTTATTAGCTCTCACGTCCGTATTTCTATAAAACGATTCTTCTGCTAGCATTTATTATGGGACGCACCGTCAGTTCCAGAAGTAATATCAGTAGAGTCAAGAAATTTGCAGGCCCTAACAGAACCGTATTGAGGGGAAGCAGGTCGGAGAGACGATTGGTGGAATTAAAAATTTCGTATTTACGTGGGACACACATTTTATTTTATACTTTGCATAAAATAAAAACCCAATTCCTGCGTCACTGATGACACTATTAAATGTGTGCAATGATACCACTACTCAATTATATTGAATTAAAAACTGTAATGGAATGTTTAAATTTTATATTTTCGCGTTTGATATTCGTTGTTATGCGGTTGGCAGCAGATCCAAAATTGCAGCGTTGTGTTACTTGACATATTTGTCGACAGTTTGAAATTGTCTTAACCTTACATGGGCTTTACTAGTGGTTTGTGTCTTTTTTTTTGAGCTTCAAACTTCTTTTGCATCAAAAAAACTGTTATTTCCAGAACAATCAGTGCTATAGTTGTCAGACTTCCGTTTGTGAAATGCCAAAGCTGTTGCCATGAGTTAGTAGCATCTGTGATATGCTATTTTGAAAAGAACGAGACAATAATGATCCGTTGCTACCCTTAACAGCTGTTAGAGGTAGTTTAAATGCAAAATTGAAATATTTAGTTAAAACTACAGTCCAATATTGCTTTAGGTGTAGCAGCAACCTAAACTTGAATGGTTCTACAGTTAATTCAATTTCACAAAAAAGTAAATAACAATGAACTTTTAAAATTACAGTACACTATTTGTAACCCTTTTAGTATGATTACGCTTTCTGGGTGATTTTAAAAGTTCATTGTTTTTTGCTTTTTGTCAAATAGAATTAACCGTAGAAACGCTCAAATTTAGGGCTGCTGCTACACGATAAGACAATATTCAATATTGGATTGTAGTTTTAACTAAATATTTCAATTTTACATTTAAAATACCTCTCTAACAACTGTTAAGGGTAGCAATGGACCATTATTGTCTCGTTTTTTTTCAAAGTAGCGATCAAAGATGCTACTAACTCTTGGCAGGAGCTGTTTAATTGATTTGGCATTTCGCAAACGAAAGTCTGACAACTATAACGCTCTGAAAATAAGTTTTTGAATGCAAGATAAAAGTTTAAAGCTCAAATAAGGTACAAACCGCTATTAAAGCCAATGTAAAGTTGAGATAATTTCAAACTGTCAACCAATGTCAAGTAATACAACACAGCAACTTCTAATCTGTTGCCAACTGCATAACAACGAATATGAAGCGCGAAATTTAAAGTTCAATAAAATGTTCCATTATAGTTTTTATTTTGATATAATTGAGTGGTGGTATCACTGCACACATTTAATGGTGTCATTGGTTTTTATTTTCTACAAAGATTTATATTGCTATGATAGCAAAAACACTTGAAACATTAAAAATATGTCTTGGTTATCTTGGAAAGTATTTGCGATTTTTTTTAATCACCAAGTAAACGTGAAGTTGTTTTATTCTTGTTATTTCCTCAAAATCGAGAGGTTTGTTATGGTTATGGGAATTCTACTTTCTATTTCATATCAGCATTTTATTTCTGATGTTTTATAACAAGTTTGAGTTATGTTTCTATAAAAATTACAAGCCATTTATGAAAATTTTTTGGTGAGCAAGCTTGTATTTCGAATTATTTGTTCCATTTGAAGTTTATTTTTGCTATTAGAGCCTCCTATCCGGATCTGATAATCATTCCTCCAAAACATGATACGTTTTCTTGCGAAATTTCAGTTCCACCTACCGTCACTGCTACCAACTCCTCCTGAATACGGTCCTGTTCGCGCCCGCGGTCCCTCGACTCTCACCAGCGCCCCTGACCTTCGCGTATCCCACAATCGTCGACGAGGAAAACAAAACACAACACACTCCGTCGGTCGACCTGTAAAGGGCCCGTTCCCGAGGAGGGGCCCTCGTAACCCCGTGCCACTCGTATCCGCCGGCTTCGGCAATTCCAAAGACTCCCGCTCTGATTACGTTTATTCAAGGACAACACAACTCACTGAATTATAAAATTTAGTCAATATACAAAATCATTCGGATAAATAACTGTACAACTTAAAAGGAAATTATCGTATATATATATATTATAAGGTGGGCTACTAATTCTCGGAGGAGTCGGACTCGTACTTGCACGGATACGAGTACCACATGTTACTGGACCCCTCCTTCTTGATGAGGATGTTCCTGAGGCGGCCGTTGCCGCTCCCGCTGGGGCCCCCGTTCTTCTCCTCCGGTCGCACCTCCCTCACCTCGCTCTTGACCAGGTGCTTGAGGGGTAGCCCTCCTCCAGGCTGGTGTCGCCGTCGGACCGCGTCACGTTCACGTTGGAGCTGGTCGTGCCCTCTTGCTCCGACGTGTATGGGGAGTAGGCGTACTTGGAGCAGGTGGGCGCGTTCGCCGACCCCGAGGAGTCCTCGTTGTTGGGTGCGACGGCGAAAGGCGAACGCGGGCAGGAGTCGGACGAGTACCGCGAGCAGCCGGGCAGGTTGGAGTCGTCCTGCCGCTCCCTGTCGCTGTCCTTCTTCGTGGGCTCCTTCACCGAACCGGACATGGAGGAGTAGTCGCTGTGCTTGGACGTCTTGTAGGAGCGATCGCGCTTCTTCACCTTCTTGGTGTGCTTTTTCCGCCTGGCGAACGTGGAAAGGGGCAGGTCGTCCGCCGACTCCGAGTCGGTGTTCTCCAGGTCGGTGGAGCTCTCCGAGGTCGTGAGAGGGTGCTCCCGTTTCTTAGACGCTTTCTTGTGCTTCTTCCTCCGTTTGTACCTGGAAAAGGGGAGAATCGTATTCCTCGTATGCGAAATAAAATGTTAAGATTCGAATTTCTAACGTTTTAAGGAGGTTGGTCACCGAGGTGCGGGGCAAGGGGGGAAACTCTTAATAATTTATTATTATATACCAAGTTTGGACAATGAAATAATTTATTGACTGCATTTTTAAAAGTCGATTTATAGTCGGAAAGTACGGCAACACTGAACGGTTTGAGAGGTTTGCTTTCAGCAGTTGGCTAGGCTACTCGGAGAAAATTGTTGACAGAAAGTTATTCTAACCAAAAAGTTTGTCGGTAATGGTTCAGCCAAGCGGAAATTTTGATAAATCAAATGAGAAATCTGATAGATTACGTAGAAAAGGTCGTTTTATTTCGGCAAAACAATTACGGAGAGTGCAATGTGGCGTTCAGGCAGGGAACAAACGCAAAAAGGAACAATTAGGACAGAGCACCAGCCCGATTGCGTGGAACACTTAACATTAAATTGATAATTGCATGCAACACAGCTGGTCAATCATGTCTAGAGTTGGACAATCGGTGCCGCGTTCTACTTCGTATACTCCATAATTCCAATGCAGCGACGACTCCCTCAAGTTAATGATGTTTAAGTGTTTTAAATTTTCGTTGAAGTATAACATTTACAACGAATAAAAAGTATGGCAAAGGAGGCATACGCCACTGCGCGAGGCATCGATTATCCTACTCTCATGTCCATGTAAATCTATGTTCTTCCTAGACGTTATTGCTATGCGTGTACAAAGTTTCAGATTTTTCTAATTATTCAAAACGTAGTTTTTATCAAATACAATAGCTACGTTCATAAGAGCCCATGTTAAATTTATTTTTTTGATGATTTTTTTTTTTGCAAACTAGATGGTGAAAAAATCCCAAACAATTCTGAGGATTATTTTATTACACTCGATTAAGTCGCGAAGTTTATTCTCTCTTAAGTCCCAATCATAACCCCAACTTTTTCATGTTTTTAGTTGCAAAAAAGAAATATTTAGATATACAACAGCACTTGTTATAATGAAAAATGAGCCAGCTGAACGAAAAAATCAACGTAAGTATTCCCAGTCGTGCGTGACAAAGTTCAATTTTCCACTTGAATGAATATTTTAAAGGTTAGGTGTCTATATTTAATGTATAACACAATCATTTTTTTCAATAGAAATTGTACATATTGGACGCCGACAACAGCCACCGTTTTTTATTCTTCAGTTCTGCGGCTTTTAGCAAGGGCTGTTATTTAACCCTTTATAGCTGTAAATTGTGGAGTTTTAACGAAACCTCGCCTGTTTTCTCAATTTTCAGATGTATTAATTAAAGATTTTCTAGTATTTTAACCCTTACAACATCGAATTTGAAAGGTAACTAAGTACAATCTACGCGAATTGTCATAGTTAACGATACGCAACAAAGTAACGATGAAGTTGGTTTACAAGTTACGTATCGATTCCTATGCGACACTCACCTCTTGTGGGAGCTCTTGGAGCTCTCGGTCGACTCGCTTGAACTGGACGAGGCCGTCGACGACGAGGACCTCGACCTGTGCCTACGGAACTTCCTCTTCTGCCTCAGCCGCTTCTCCTTCTCCCTCGTCTGGCGCTTGTGCTTCAGCCGCAACTTCAGCGGCAGCACGGGCGTCCGCCTCTCGGGCTCCGCGCACCGCTCCGGTATGGGCAACGGCAGCTGGGGCTCCTCCTGCGACACCAGGATCGGCTCGTCGGAGTCCGTGTTCACCAGGTCGATGACGACGGGCTCCTCGGGGTTGGTCGCGCCCACGATGATGACGTCGCTGTCGTCGTCGTCGTTGTCCGACACATCGATGTACGGGGCGGGCGACTGGGGCCGCTCCGTGTACACCACGTGCCTGTCGTAGCCGATCATGTCGAAGGGGGAGCGCATGAAGTTGTAGAACTCGTGGACGAAGTGCGCCGTCTTGTTGAGGAGGTACTCGTAGAGGAGGTTGCGGAACGTGCGGCTGCAGATGTGGTAGCGCAGCAGGCGGTCCATGATGACGTCGACGAGGCGCATCACGAGCCGCGTGTTCTCGTAGAGCAGCGCGTTCAGCTCCCTGTTCAGCCAGGGCACCAGCCGCGTCCTGGCGCCGGGGCAGCTCCTGGAAGCCACGTTTTGATATACGAAATGGAAAAAACAACAAAATACATTTAAAATTAGAGCGGCCAGTTTTAATCCACCTCCAAAACCGTCGATTATAAGGGTTTGTACGGAAAGTAATGAGCCTCATTTTTTTTCGACGCGACTATACCACCCGGAGCAGGGCCAGCGGCTGGGGGTACCTTTAGCTTTCCAGCGATACCTGGGATAGTTGCCTCCAAGCCCTTGGAGGGTTAGGACGTGCTATCTTGGGGACCTATGTGCAGTGACCTCGTCGAAGTTATGATGGAAAAAACTTTGGAACGTTATGCGGTGAAGTTTTGCGTTAAGCTCCACGAGACGCCCAAGGATACTTATGACATGCTTAAAGACGCCTTCGGGGATGTTTGCATGTCATATTCGCAGGCAAAGAAGTGGCACGAGTCATTTAGGGAAGGTCGAGACGATGTCAACGACGAAGCCCGTTCTAGATACCCATCAACATCGCGAACGGACGAACACGCCATTCAAACGCGCGAATTCCTGAACACAGACCGACGAATGAGTGTTCGTATGATATCTGAACAGTTGAACTTGCTGAAAACCATTGTCCATGAGACTGTATCGGAAGATTTGGCTATGCGGAGGATTTGTGCCCAAAGTTTTAACCGACGCTCAAAAAAAGACTAAAATTTCCATTACGAAATCTTGCAAACCACTTTTTTACCGTTGAATGACTCACAGAATGTCACCCAGTCAAATTAATCAATTCCACAGCTTGAACAGCATATTTTTTTTTTCATCACCTCTTATAAAATTGATACACACTGAATGACCGCTTGCAAGTGACTGAAACTTATGTCATTAAAACAGCAATGACTAAGCTAAGTATATTCAAAATGGTAAGCAAATTGGATGCGTTCACTTATGTTTTTTAATGCAACCAACTTCAGAGCCGAGCTTCGACTTTCACATCTATTAAAAACTTATCAACATTTCTCATAGTTGTGGCTTGTTGGTTTTGTTGAAAACGTCGTAGCAGTTTGCTGTGTTATTGTGGCAGCATTAAATGGTTGTCAGTATTGGGCGTGTCGTTTGAGTTGTTCATTTAACATTTCTAAATTGGTGGATGCGAAGGCAAGGAATACTAGAATCGATCACACGGCAGGATTGATCTTATATCTTTTCGTTTGAATTGATTTGACCACCATCTAGTGGCGAGTCTACCGGCTATTATCATCATCAACTATGGATGCTGTAATGTTTTTATTTGTACAGCTTTCCTCAAACCGAAGAAATGATTATGACTACTAATTTTATAGCGACAATTGATAGAGAAACGAAAAACGTACCTGAAAAAGGACGGCGATACATCTCTGTACCGTCCCGTGACATCGGGAGGCGCGTTAACCCACAAGTTCCTCATGTAAATCGACCTCCTGAAGCTGGTGGAGGTGTTGTCGCGGCGCCTTCTGTGGTACATGTTCCTGAAAAACGTCCCAAATTAACGCATCCACCGCCTAGTCTTTTTAAAGACCCAGACACCAACGGATATTATTCAACGAATCCCATAGAATTAAACCAAGACATATTGATTTCTTATATTTTGCCTTGAATGTTACGGCTTATTTAATTGCCATTGTGCGTCATATGGTTGGCAGTAAATGCATTGAAAAACCCTGTCGATTAATGGAATTTCACTTTACCTTCCGGGGCGTAGCCCTCGATTGAAATTTGACCTCCATTAGTCAAGGGGTGCGTGAGCAACATCTGCTGGATCGCGTGTTCTCCACGGGTGTCCACGGTAAATGTAGTCCTGTAGAAGAGAAAAACCACTTTGGTTATCAGTTCATGCTTTTGAGGTCAGTATAAAAAATTTAAACAGTCGGTAAAAGAAATGTTAAATAATTATGTCCGAGTAAAACCACGTAAAATTGGGCTCAAAATCCACGTAAAATGCCCGAATTTTGTGTTTCTACAAAAGTTTTATAAAGCAAAACTGCATTTATATCATTTAGGGTTTTGTATGTTCTTAAAATTACATCCTTGTATCAACAAAGGTAAAAAAAACATAATAATTTATTAATTGTGTCCACTTTAATCAAATCTAAAAATAGTTTTTAAGGATGAAAAAGGTAAACACTGAAAGATAAAAAAATAATGAAAACAATTTTAGTTTCGTTAATTTCCAATGATTGTGCAACATTTTACATATATTTTTTACGTAAAACTAGATTAGATATTACCATATCTAGAGTTTATCACTATTTATTTATAATATACTCACCTAAAATGAAACTGGTGTCTTGTATGCGATGAAGGCGTGAGTGGCAGCACCAAAAACTCCTCATTGTCCATAATGTGTATCTCTTCGGGAGGGGTGATCTCAACGACGTGTTCGTCGTACTCCTCGTTGCTTTTGACATTGTAAATTATTCTTCAAACGCTTGCTTGCACAAAGGGCACTCTGCCTTGATCTACACCCAGAAAACAGTTAGCGGCCAAATAGAATCAAAAGTAAAAACGTACTTACTTTAGACCACTCCAAAAGGCATTTGAAACAAAACTGGTGCATACATGAGTCAGAAAAGCACTTATTTGTACAAGTCCCTAGGCAGATCGCGCAATTTGGCGGCGGACTCGACGAATTCGGTCTATTCACGATTACCCTACTCTCTGCCATTTTAAAAATCGGTATCTATTCTATGTCGACGAACACACAAGGCGAGATGTGGGAATGAGGAAAACCATGTCACACTTCTGACTAGTTCTGTCAAACTAATTGACCTTGCTAGTATCGTGAAAATTACAGCATATCCACTACAAATTGGCTTCCTAGAATATATATCGGTCCTACTTACAATGGCGGAAATGATATTTTGTTAATTTAGACCTATTAAACACTTAATTTCTACCGTAAACCGTTACTGAAAAAAATCTCTTTAACAGCAGTACAGAAAAATAAACTAGAAATTGAGTGAAGTGCGACACAAAACATCTGCTTTAACAGAGTAGCCAATGTTTGTCACAGGTTTGCCGCATTAAGATCTTTTACCCTAGATCTGGGGAACTTAGTCCATTTTTCGCGAACATTTTGGCCGGTTCTTTTCAATTTAAAGTAATTACTACTATCACTATCCACTATCACTAACCACTAATTACCCGTAAGTACAACAAAAATCAAATCTGGCTATGAACGAGAAAGATGGAAATAGCGGTTATGTTGAAGCTCAAAGCAAAGCTTTGTTGTTGTCAAACTTTTGACAAGTGGCTTTCACAATAATTGTAAAATAAATAATAGCTGTCACATAATGTAATAGCCTTGACAATGAAATGAGGTTATAAATTTAAAATATACACTCGATTCCCTCTTAAGTCACCTTCGCTTAGTTCACTTTTCCTCTTATTTCACCACGGTTTTCCCTATTATGTCACGAAACTGTCCCTCTTCAGTCGCCGCCTGTAAAAGTTTTAGAACTACGTTTGGAAATTGGATTCTCGCATGAATATGTACAATTTTTATTGAAAAAAATGATTGTGTAATACTTTCAATATAGACACCTAACCTTTAAAATAGGTTAGGTGTCTTTTAAAAATATTTAACCTTTAAAATATTAATTCGTGGAAAATTGAACTTTGTCACGCACGACTGGGTATACTTGCGTTGATTTTTTTCGTTCAGCTGGCTCATTTTTCATTATACCAAGTGCTGTGGTATATCTAAAAATTTATTTTTGCAACTAAAAACCCAAAAAGTTGAGGTTATGATTGCGACTTAAGAGATAATAAATTTGGCGACTTAAGCGAGAAGATGATGCTCGGATTGGTGACTTAGGAGGGAATCGAGTGTAATAGAAATACGTTTTTTTTTTGCTCGGCCAGCTTTGATGACTTGTTTTTGAATGGCTCGTTACAACAGCTTAAGTGGGGTATCGCGGAAAATTCCCTACTGGTTCCAAGTTCCAACAAGAATTAGGAAGAAAATGCGCGAAGTTTGAATTTATCTTTTCCTTAATTTGGGGCTTGGAAATAACATCTTCTAAACTAGAACTAGAAATGTCAATTTCGATTTCCCAACTGTGTAATTTCAGTTTGTTATTCACCTTCCTGGTTATAAATGCACATTTTTCAGGGAGCTCTTTAATACCTTCATATTTTAAGGTTATGTTTAACCCTAACCTCGTACATACGTACCTGTGTTTTAGCATCCCGTGTTTAATTTTCGTAAAAACGCCTTTCGAACATGTCGGATGAGCCTACAAATAAGAGAAACACGCGCAAGAGGAAAAAGTCCTTCTTGAAAAACGCAAGGAAGTATGGAAAGAAAGGTTATTATGGCAGAGGCTCCGAACTGGATGCTGATACGTACCAATATTTTATAAGAATCATGGAGACCTACAGAGAAGGCTTCGCCAACGACGAGGAGAGGTCCATATTCGCCGACAACGTTTTCGAACAAACCGTGTCTAAAGAGGTGGAATGCAGTTGCAATCAAGTCGGGTGCAGAGTGGTTGAAACGTTACTCCCGTTCTCCAATGATGACACTTTGAGAAAATTCATGGAGGCCTTTTCTTCTGACCTTAGGAGGTTGTGTGGTGATCGTTTCGCCAGTCATGTTCTCGAGGCGCTTGTAGTACAAGCTTGCACGAGATCTTTTACATCTTCTGACGAATCAAAAAGTTATTTCAAGGAGTTTTCCGCTAAAATTAGCAAGTTTTTATTGAATAATCTCGAGGATTATGTTTGGGATACTTACGGTAACCACATTGTAAGAACCTGTTTGGAAAACTTGGTTCAGCTTCCAAAGGAGGGGAACAAAAACGAAGGTAGGGTTAAAGTGGAGGAAAATCAAGACATTCCCGAAGAATACGTAGGAATTGTTAAAGAATACGGTGAGAGAATCATTGTTTGGCCACAATTCAATGAACTGTGCAGTTCCGAATTAACATCCTGCCTTCTACAAGTGCTTTTAAAATGCTTAAAAAAAACCGATAAGAAGCTTCTCAAGAAATATTTAAAAAAACTCTTGGACGAAATCTTTGCTCCAAATGCTGAAGAAAACACTGGGGCTGGTACCTCACTATCGCCAGCGTTTTTATCCAAACCCGTTTTAATGCTGTTAGAGACTACTGTACAAATTGCGCCACCTAAAACGTTCACCCAAATTTACGCAAAGTGTTTTAAAGGAAACCTACCTAAATTATCCAAAACGAGAAATACAAACTTTGCCGTACAAAAGCTTATCCAGTACTGTACCGAAAAGGTCGAATTTGAAGCCATGTTCGACGAATTATCGGACCATTTCGCGGAGATCATCGAAGCCGGTCACACCGGTGTGATACTAGCGCTGGCACAGACGTGCAAGAGGCTGTGCGCCAAGCAAGGCAGTTTCGTGCAGAACCTGATGAAAAGCCTGAACTGCTCCGAACCGGAAGAACGACAAACTAACTTCATCGTGTCTCTAAGCAGGTTCTGTAAATACGGACCTGACCAGCCTTCCAATGAGAACTTGCAGAAGGAAAAATTAAACTTACATGGCACGCTGATCTTACAGGCGCTCTTAGACTTCAACAAGCCCATAAAAATCGTGAACGGCATACTGGGCATGGAACAGACCCAGCTAAAAGATCTATTCTGCAACACGATGGGCAGCCACATTGTCGATTCGTACGTGAAGGGCGCCTTCGTGGGAGAGAAGAGCAGGGAGAAGCTCGTGAGGAAGATGATGGGGGCCTATCGAGAGATGGCGTCTTTGAAGTATGGTTCGCGGTCGTTTGAGGCCATCTGGAACGCGGCGGCGCTAAAGGCCAAACTGCAGATAATGGACGAGCTTTGTTATAAGGACGGGGCTTGGTCGAACTCGGAGTGTGGGAAAATTATAGCGGCCAAAGTGAATCTGGCGTTGTACAAGCGTAACAAGGAAGAGTGGAAGAACTCGTTGAATAAAGTTGATAAGAGTGCGTTGTTTGCGGACATCTTGAAATAGGTCTAAATTGATTTTGTATAATTCAGAGTTGTAGTTAAGTGTATCCTTCAAGTAAAGGAGACTGTGGAATTTTATTTTTTGAACTGGATGCACGTTTTTTTTTTCGTTATAAAATTTATATTACAAAATCTGGCAGTTCACCATGTACGTGATTCAATTTTAGGTTTAATCAACTTTGTCTACAGAATTAATATTTCAAACAGAATCTAAATATCACTAGAAAAACTCATATTATCATGTTTTTTTAAATAAACAATTGTTTTTTTTTTTTAGTTTCTCTATTAATATATCCAACCTTAAATCCTTACCATTTAAAATTGGCAGAAGAAAAACGTTTTTCTCTTCTTAATTGCACAAAAAAGTAGTCAACACTGTCGAGTCATTTGAACTATTATGTTTATTCCACCAACAGTTGTAAAAAACAAACAGTTGAGGATACTGGTTGCCAACCAATGAAAGGTCTGTCTTCCATAGTTAGTTTACAAAGTTGTCATCCCGATTCATGTTGAATTTAAACAGTCTGTCAATTTTCATTTCTTTATAGTAAACAGCGTTTATTAATTTATTACGAGTAAGAAAACGAAGAGAAACGTATTTCTTTTTTTAATTACACAAAACAGTAAAGTGACAAGACTATAGGGTCATTTGAACTACTTTCACCGCACAACGGGAACTTGTATCTTTTCATCCCAGTCTCTAATAGAGGATGCAAGAAACATTTGAATAACTGAGCAGCATCGATAAATAAGGATAACGTTCATTTAAACAAAAATAAACACCTCAAATATATAATTTATTTGAATTCACAATGGTAGAGAAATAAATATAAATCGAACTACATACTGATCGCGGGTTTTCACATTTCTCAATACAAAAATTTATAATTTTACAATGTACGCTTCACAAGCTCATGTAGACGATACCCAAATAAATTTAATAAATAGTTATACTTTCATAAAAAAAATAATAACGGTTAATTTCGACCTCGTCACGCCCAACAGAACATACCCGATATAAAAAAAACCCTCAGAGAATCTGCTTACTGCAAGGAAACGAAAATCGACAAGAAATTTGACAGTTTAGTGACTCCCCATCCCGCGTTTGTTCCACTGACATTTTGGAAAACAAACAGGTGAGAATGCGTTGCCAGGCAACAACCAATTAAAGGTTTGTCCACCATGAGGACGTTCGTTTACAAAGTTGTCATCCTGATTTATGTTGAATTCAAGCAGGCTGTCAATTTTCATTTCTTTACAGCAAACAGCGTTTATTAATCGAATATGAATATGAAAAAGAAGAAAAACATATTCCTTTTCTTGATTTAAAAAAAAAAAAAAGTTAAGTGTTGACAATTTTTTTTTATAAGTTTAATATACCATATGTTCAAGTTGGGCTGTGTTAACAATTCAAATCTATTATATAATTATAATTATTGTTAATACACTATGGTACATCTTAACTTAAGTGGATTAAGAATACGATAAGACTAGTTCTATACACGTGCAACGAGAGTTCTGTTTACGTTGCTTCACATACAAATATCTTTCGGGAGCGTAAAAAAGAACCCTCGGAATATCGTTTCAATAACAAAACCTATTGTATATAATATGTATATAATCGTATATATATTCATATAAAAACAAACTAGCTTTGCACTAAATCTTTTTGTATATTAGCCACATTCCTTAAACAAATGTAAAATGGTGTGTGTGTATTATTTACAAACGGGCGCTCTAAAAATTGAGGGAACGAGGTTTTAAACTGGTCGTTTTTAGGAAACGGTGGGCTTTCTCCGTTAAATCTAACTGGTCCTGGGTCCTGCCGCAAGCCACCATCGCCCAAAGGTAATCGAGCTGGAAAAAGAGTCACGTTAGAACGAGCACGCTGCGTTTCGAAACCGAAAAACAAAAAATTTCGAATTCCCCAAAGCAAATTGTGGATCAAGTTTCACAATAACAGGATTCACAAGTGAAAATGTTACTTGGTCTTCCCGCTAATAGATGGCGCATTACAAGTTACAACATGTTGTCATTCCAGTTTGTAACAAGAAAGATATGATCCTTAACCAAAAGAAGACAAAAAGTAGTAACCTGCCAAGTTATAATTAAATTGAATAGTATAAAAAATAATTTTAAACAACTGAACTTCGAACATATATCTTTGGAAGACTAATATGATTATTTAACAAGAAATCAAAAGTTTATTTCTCCGAAATAAAAATAAAATGCGTTAAAAACTGTCCCCCTTCTTTTTACAGGTTGCATGACAGCTTTGGACAAAAGTAAATGTACAAAAAACGCACAATGAACTACAAAGCGAGGGGATGACATAGAGAACCAGTTTGTTAGTGCACTACACTAAGTTTTTAGAATGAAGTGGTTAAACCAAAGTTTTCGTGAATGCTAAAAAATGATAATAAAAAAAATAATCGATCTGCATGGATTCAGAGCATTAGTAGTTACTATATCTTTTTGATAAACGCAAATCCCTGATTTTTGTTGAAATGCCTATGGAATGTCATAAGAAATGATAATTTCGAGCCTGTTGAAAAAGTTGAAAATTTGTTATAAAATTCAATGTAAAAAAAATCTCTAAAATATCCGTTTTTTTCCATTATATATTATTATATATATCTTATTATTCCTGTTATATCTCTTTTAACATTTGTACTTTCTGTATTTGCTAAAAAAATATATAAATTAACCCTTAATAAAGTTGCTTCTTCTTCTTCTTTTTGTTCGGAAGAAAAATAAGAAGCATTTTCTTATTCTTCTTCTGAACAGAAGAAGAAGCAGCCTTTTCTTCTTCTTAACAGAAGACGAAGAAGTTTTTCCTTCTCCTTCTCAACAGAAGAAGAAACTTCTTCACGTTCTTCTTCTCAACCGAATATTATTTGATAATAGTAAACGCGCAAAAAAGAAGGCGCTGAATGACTTAATGAATCAAAACGTACTACTAATACTCTCAGAGCGCTACGTGATTTGGGGGTCGGGCAGGTCACTGGCTCACCTTGGGGAGCTTTCGGCCTGGGATCCTCGAACGTTATCCGCTTGGCCGCGGTGCTGCGTGGAGCCGGGGCCGGTCGATTTGGGGCGCTGGCTGGGAGCGGGAGCTGCCAGGACAAGGACATTATGCTACAATACCACCACACAAACGACCATTCACAAGACTAATACCCAAGCCAAACGGAAAACTCCCGACTACGGACGGCAGAAAGTAACGTACAACATTGTCATCAATTTTCTTTTTTTTATTCGGGTAACTCTGAAATTTGTTATGTAACTTTTCTGACAGTTTTAATACAATTGTGGAGCTGTCAGGTGAAAATATTGACAACTGCTAAAGACTTATTAAAAAGTATTAGTTTTAACTGAAAAATCAACTAAAACCCAGATTACGCCATTTCTACACTGATAAAAAATACACGAGTATTCTACACTGAGAGAAATATTCTCATTTCACGGGCACCCTGCGCAAGACAGTCCATCTAAAAATGCCAAGCAATTTTTTAAATACATGTATAGTCAGTAGTAACGTTATTTACTTCTGTAAAACCAGATGTAAACATTAAGAATTGTTTTTGGAGGACATTTTTAATAATCACGAAAATTGTTGGTTTCACGGTATTTTAAAAGTTGGCAGTCAGATCTCCCATCTGTAGGTTGATGTTTGGTTAGAGGGAGAGGCTATAGACCAATCACATCATACGCTTCATGGAGGTGGGCGGGGCTGCCGTGAAACTGTAACGCTATTGGTCTGTAGCTCCTCCCCTAGCCAATGAATCGCTTACATTAACTTACAGACGGAAGACGTGAAATTTACCGGAAATGACATCACACTTTGACAGTCTATTAAACATAACTTCAATGCCGACTTTACTACCTGCCCGTCCGTTTTTCTTTTAGAAAAGAGCACAAATTCGCTGCGGTAACTTAACTTCTAGTGCAAGAACGTAACTTAAGAGAAAAAAAATAATATATGAGGTGCAACAGAAACACTACTTACTTAAAAAAAACATAAATAAAAAAAAGTGCGTATCTACAATAAAAATAATATATAAAACAACAACGGATAGCAAGTGCTAAGTTTTATTCTTTTGGTTTACGAGAATAACGCCGTCTCGACGTCCTACTACCTTCGTCGGTTTGCCGAGGACCAAACTGCATGCTAAAGGGGCACAAATCAATTTTAACGAATCGTTCGACTCGAGAATAAATAGGGGGGCTTAGCCAACTAGACCAGTGACTATCGGGCCGACTTTAGACCGAGTTTGTCCTCCCGTCCGAAGTAATAGAAGGTCTCGAATATTTAGAACTCTGTTAACAACACAAATAACAAAAATATAATATATTAAAATAAAGTTCTTGCAGTATTAGATACAATAAAACAAATTACTTTGGAGAGAGAGAGAGATAGAAAAAAAAAACAAGCACATCAAAATAATACTTGCGTTTTTTGTGCGATGGCAAAGCTGAAGAGAGGGGAGGGGAGTGGATTGGGGGGACTGTAGGATCCTTTGGTTTCGTTGGGTGCAGACTAGACGGGAGGGTAAGGTACAAAAAATAAAAAAGTACATGCATTGTAGACAACAGAATACGTTCGGTTGGGAGGTAAATTAAAAAACTGGACAAGGTTCAGACAAGGGTTTTTACAGCTCAAAAAAAGTTAATATTTGATAAAATACCAATTTAAATTGTACGTAATCGGTAGCACAAAAAAAAAAAACACGAACATAATTCACTTTTTCTAACATCGAAAAATGAAAACAATATTAAAACTTGCAAAACCAATCTCTAAAAACATAATTTACGAAATACGCGAAAAAGTATTAGTTTTAACTGAAAAATCAACTAAAAACCCAGATTACGCCATTTCTACACTGATAAAAAATACACGAGTATTCTACACTGAGAGAAATATTCTCATTTCACGGGCACCCTGCGCAAGACAAAACTGAGACTGCCAGCCAAAGAAATAAAAGTTAAATCCACAACATAAATACTTATAAGAGAATAGAGAACCACAACAAACACTCTTGAATGAACCTTTTCGGACGAGATAAAACTAACGCCGTGTATTCTAAAATCTACGTACAATCAATTATAATCAGGCATTACAGGAGTTTTGCAACTATAATCATAAAAACAAAAAAAAAAAGGAATCTATTTCTAAGGAAACACAAGACACAAGAGAGGTCTATTAAATAAAAAAAAAAAAAACAGAAAAACCCAAAAGCCAAATCAAGTAATAAATTAGGAGGACTCATAAAAAAAAGCAAAATCAAAAGAACCCAAAACCGCGATTGGTTAATAATTAAAACGGTATTGCCAGGTACGTGTTTTAGTCGGGTCGTGGGACAACGGGGAGCGTGTTCAAGATAGGAATGTATTATCTCCAAAATGAAACCATCCGAGTACCTTGGAGGATCCCGACTGCGGTGGGAAATCCATCAGTCCCGTCACACCCAAGGAGTCTTTCATTATCGAAGACGGGGTGGAGAACAAAATCGAGGTATCCTCGCCTAAAGATTTACTCTGAAACAGAACAACACAGTACATCAGAAGAATGCGGGAGAGACAATGAGAACAACTCAAGATACCGAAAAATACATATGTCTAGTCCGTTTCAGATTTATTTAGCACCCAACATTATGTGTTTTTGACCTTTTTTGCAGCGATGACACCGCCAACGGCCGCCGCCGTACACAAATCCAAAGTATATTTCCAAAAATTGTTGGGTCCTAAACAAATTACAACGTATTACAATGAATCTTGACTCTCAATACTATGAAACAAACAAATAAATAACACAATCAGCGATCACGTGAAACTACAAACACCCCCGAACATGCGAGAGACAGGATCTAACGGGAACGTCACAAAACTACTACGAGATCTACTTACTGGCGTCTCAATGGCGAACGACATTTCTGACGAGCTCATTTGCGACGAGGTCGACGCCCAAGACGGCGCCAGCGCCTTGCGCACCCTCTTGTTCGGCAATACGTTCTCTTTGCCGGCGGGCGGCGGCCCTCCTTCCTTTTCACCGTCATATAGCCACTATCATTCTACAAAACAAAACAGACAGTGTACATACACTTTAAAATACACCAAGTTACGCCATTTTTGTCCCAGACTGGCGACTAGTGCGTTTAATCTCCTAACCTTAAGCCATTTTTTCCTTTACCGTGATAGTCTTATTGCTAATCATGATCGGTTACCTAATCTATTGTTATCGAGACAAGACGTGATTGTTTCATGAACATTGCTTTGGTTTAACCACGCGCAACTGACTGTTAGAACTCCAGCGAAACCCAAACGACGGCAAAAAACTTACGGAGACCATCATGCTGGTATCCGTCTCGTAGTGCGAGCTGTCCTGGTCCTTCTTCATGATCTCCGTGATGTCCTCCAGCCGGGAAGACGGCGTGTCGGGCAGGTTGGTGATGGGCCCGGATTTCTTCTCGAGATCCGCCAGTGCCTTTTTGAAGGGAGTGGGTGTACGGGGCGTGTCGCTGTTCAGGAAGAGCCTCTTGCTGGGCGTCGTCACGATGTCCACCGTCGACGAGGAGCCAGCCTCTTCACTCTTCATCGACAGGCCATGCGGGGTGCTCAGAGGGCTGTAGTCCCTGTCCTGAGTCGAGGCAGAAAAAAAGTCAGGTCGATAGCACGAGTTAAGTTAAAAAAATTATAACAACTAGCGAGTCGCAGTTTACATCATTACTTAATAAGTTCATAGCATGATATATAGATGGCGCCACTATTGATAAATCCATATGATTCTTAGATAGTACCCACCTTCAACCGATATGTGTCAAAATTTCATGACGTTCCGAATTTTTCATTCATGACTTTTTTTGTGATAAGCATCGCTTTTTAATGGGAAAAAAATACCGTTTAAGAAAAGCAATGGCTTGACAAGTGTTATTCAGACTCTGCTCCATCGAGACAAATGGTAGAGAAATGGCTTGATGATATTAAACGGGGCCGTTCAAGCACCAATGATGCTGAACGCTCTGATCGCCCAAATTCGGCTGTTGTTCCAGAAAACATAAAAAAGTGCACAAAATCATTTTGGCAGACCATAAACTGAGATAGCTGACACCTTAAAGATATCAGAAGGTAGTGTATTCAATATTCTGCATGAACATTTGTCCACGAGACATGGCCTTAAAATGGCGTTTACCTAAAGGTAAAAAAACGTTGTGGCCATCGCTGACGCATGCCTCTCTCATAAGTCTGCTACGTTCGCGTCGGCATGTTGGAATTTACATACGCTTTTTATTTGAAAAACTCACCGGCTTCGTCTTGTCCTTGACAGGGGTGGAGGCCTGCTTCTTCACCGGCGTGGAGGCCAGCGCCACGTCGAAGGTTATGTTGGGGCTGTTGAGGAACTGCGACGGGCTGAACGGCAGCTGTTTGATGGGCGAGCCGCCGTTCCTCAGCGGGCTGAAGATTGTCGGCTTGGCGCCGTCCAGGGAAGAAGTCGATGTCCTCCAGTTTGGTGGTGCTCGGACCGGCTGAAGCTGAGAAGGCCTGAGGCGGCTGCTCGGTGCTGTCCCTCCGCCGTCGGGACTTGGCGCCCCTGCGCAGGATGGGGGGCGTGGAGGCGCGCGGGATGCTCAGCGCGTTGGCGACAGGTACTAGCGCGTTCTGGGGGTAGCTCGGAGGCACCAGCCCTGAAAACGATACGTGGCCGGTACAGTTCCATGGTGGCGACGGTTACAAACTAGTTTAATTGAACGGAAACAGGGCAAGGTCGCGGCGAATTTGAGGAGGCCCTTTTTTTATCTCAGATTGACATCCAACCACTTAGAAAACAAGCCAAGCGGAAGAAATCTCTCACTCAAGTGGAGAGAATCTTTTTCTTTTTTTACTTAGAAACTAGCTAAGCGGAAGAAATATCTCTTTTTTTTTTTTGAAGCAACAAAATAGTTGGACTCACTCGCTTTGATGAACTGCCTGTTGTTCACCTTCAGCGGGCTGATGCCTGGAGAGTTGTAGAAGCCCATGTCGAAGTCGGACATGGCGTCATCGTTCATCGGGATCAGCTTGACCGGCGACGGCTGGTTGGGGTAGACGCTGATGTAGTTGAAGGAGGGCAGCTCGTTGTTGGACGGCTGCGGAGGCGACGGGTCGAGCCTCTCCAGGGAGTTGACGTGCTGCGGGGTGGGCGTGTTGGGGCCGGGGCTGGGGGTGGGCGCCCCCATCGAGAAGCCGCCCGCGCTCGACTGGTTGCTCGCCTGGTCGTACAGCTCCACCGCCCAATCCTACAGAAATAAAAAAAATAAATCACTAATTTCTCATTGCTACATAGTTTTCGTTCAATACTCGGTCGGAAGATTTTGTAATTATGTTTTTCGGTTCTGAAGGCAGACGTTTTGTGTGGCGAACAAAAAATTCTAAACTGCAAAAGGAAGAATTTACAACCAACTCTCTCACACACGGTGTGGTGGTTCGTGATGACTTGGACTTGTATGGCAGAGTGGTGTCGGACACCTGTTTTAACTGATTAATTGATGGACAAAATGGATACGTTTAAAAATTCTACATAAAAATCTCGCACCAAGCGCCGCAAAATTAGAATTACAAGGAAACTATCATTTTCAACCTGACACAAACTCGAAACATCTTGTCAATTTTTGACACGTTTTTGAGAGTATAAGTACAGGGTGGAAATAAAGTATGGAACCTGTGAATAATTTAAAAAACTGATAATTTTTGGAAAAAACGCTCGAACATGTCCAGTGAGTTTTTTTCCAAGGAACATTTTGGTGGACTTAGTTATGCCGGAAAGTGTCGGCATAATTTCGGCATATTTCTTACTTATATAGAAAAATAGTGTGGCGAAATCACCAGCAGTGTGCGTCGCCGGCCGGTCGACCGTGGAGCGGCACAGGTGTTGTTTGGCGACACGGCACCGCGATGCGTAAGCCCCGATGATATTCGAGAACCGTCGAGCGAGCGGGCTCTCGATCGCGCTGGTACAGCCTCCACCGTTCGGGAAGACCGCTCGCTTCGAATAAATAACCGGGGATTCGGCCAGGGGTCTCCAGTTCCTATTTGAATTATGTAAGCGGCGCGCTCTCCGTACAACGCTCTAATATAAATTGTATAAAAATAAATTAGTGTAGTTAAGTGTTAGTCCGTAGTTGTAACAATTAAATAAATAGTGTTAGTTTAAAAGTGCGAGTTTAATTTTTCACACCTCATGAACCCGAAAAAAATAAAACGTTACATTAATAAAACGTTCCAATAGTATTTTTCAGATGGCTTTAACTGGTCTTCTAATTGTGATAATAATACGTTATTACAAAGTTTTTGGAAAGCTTAAAAAGACAGCTTTAAGAATATATTATGGTTATTTAAAAAAATGAGTTGATTACATGCAATTTCAATTTGAATAAAAATCAAAAATTTTCCATGTTAATCAAATGGCAAACTAAAACAAAAACAGCGACCTCTTAGAGTTGAGCTACAGTGCTCATCTTTGGTGAGGATTTTTTTTACATCAAATAGAAACATTTGAGAGGGTAAGAGCAATGAAAAAAAAAATTTTTTAAACCACCCTAATGGACATGTCCGAGCGTTTTTTCCAAAAATTATCAGATTTTGAAATAATTCGCGGGTTCCATACTTTATTATATGGGATGACCGAGAACTCGAGAATCAAAGTGAAAAACCACGCGTCTATTTTGCGCCCGCGTTTCGCCAACCGCGCTGGCGTCATCGGGAGGTGCTTAAAGCAGCTTGAATCATACAAGGGGTGTAAAAATTGGGCCAGCCGCCTCTTTTTTCGCCTCGACTCACCTCCGTTGTCTGGTACAGGTTCACGTTCTCCTGCTTGATGCTCTGGGCGTCGACCACAGCCTCCACGCGACCGCGCTGCGCGAACTGCGAGTACAGGGCGGCCTCTCCGTGCCTCTGGGCCTTCCGGTGCCTGCCGCGCCTCGCGTCGCCGTTCTCCCTGCTCTCCGACTCGTACTTCCGGCGCATCGTCGAGTTCCAGTGGTTCTTGATGGCGTTGTCCGTCCGGCCGGGCAGCAGCTTGGCGATCCTGGCCCACTGGTTGCCTAGCATCTTGTGCGCCTGGTAGATGATCTCGTCCTCCTGCTCCGTCCACGCGCTCTTCTTGATCTTGGGATTGAGGTGGTTGTGCCAGCGCTCGCGGCACTGCTTCCCGATGCGGCCCTTGAGGTGGCGCGCGATCAGCGTCCACTTCTTCGCGCCGTACTTGTTCACCAGCTCGATCACCTTCTCGTCCTCCTGCAACACGAAATTCACGATAGTGGACCGGGCGGTTTACTGTTTCCCTGGCTAAGAATAGGGTTAGTTCAAGCGATGGGGCAATTTTATAGCCAGCCAGCTCTCCAGATCTCAGTCCTTTGGACTTTTATCTTTGAGGACGTAAGAAAAATGAAATATACGTTCTAGAATCCCCAGGAAGTGTATAAATTTTATATTATATCAGAAATAACGAGACGAGAATTAAAAAAAATCATCAAATTCCATACGTTGAATACGAAGTGTATAAATTAAGTAATGAGACTGGCAACGTAGTGAGTGCCTGATCTAGCAACACTGCGGATACATGACTTAGAAGGGCGGGAGGTTAACACGTAATGCACATTCAGTAAAAGTTTGAACTTGTTAGAGTGATTTGTTTATTCTTTGTGACTATTTTCGTGAACCGTTTTTTTCTACAGCCCAGGGTTTTTTGGTGATTCAAGGCATTCTCAGAAGGAAGAGAGTCGAGTGAAGATGAACAGTGGAAGGCATTCATCTTCAATAACTGATGAAAATGTCGATAGAATACGGGATCTTGTGCGTTCAGATCGTCGGTTGACGACAAGAATGATCAGGGAAGAGTTAAATTTGAATCACACTGAAAACTGTTCATCAGATTTTGAATAACGAATTGGGGATGAGAAAAATCTGCGCAAAAATGGTTCCAAAACACCTTTCGCAGGAACAAAAGGACATCAGGAGAGAAAGGTGACTTGACTTTTTGGAACCGATTGAAAATGATCCCCATTTTATGGAACCTGTCATTACTGGTCCTGAGACTTAGGTGTTTGAGTGCGACCCGGAAACCAAGCGCCGAAGCATGGAATGGCACACTGCAAGCTCTCCAAGGCCCAAAAAAGCAAGAATGAGCAAGTAGAAGATCAAATGCACGCTGATTTGCTTTTTTGATTGCCCACAAAGAGGTTGTGCCTCCAGGCCAAATAGTAAATCGACACTTTTACAGAGAGGTTCTTGAAAAACTTCGAAAAAGGGTCATACGTGTGAGACCGAACAAGAACAATTTGATGTTGCATCACGACAATGCGCCTTGTCACACAGCCATTCCAGTAAACGAGTTTTTAGCAAGTAAAAGTATTCCTGTGGCTGTTCAGCCTCCTTATTCGCCTAACTTGAGTCCTTGTGACTATTTTCTCTTTCTGAGATTGAAAAATCACCTCAAAAGACGTAATTTTGAGACCATAGAAAACATTCAAACGGCTGTAACCGACTAGCTGAAGGCTATTCCAGTATATGAGTTCCAGCACTGTTTGAGGAATGGAAGAACCGTCTCCAGCGCTGTGTGGCTTCCCAAGGAACTTATTTTGAAGGAGACAATATTGAATTGTAATTCTATTCGAATAAAAAAAAATTAAAAAAAGGTCATTACTTAATTTACACACCTCGTATATCAGAGCAACAATAATACAATACTGAGTTATTTTGATTGTTATCTTTCGTGTGACACAGAGGTAACCGAGCCTGAGTACGGTCCTGCCGTACGACAATCGGTTAGTACCCTATTTGAGCATCTTTAGAGATTATCTTGTTACTTTTATAAAACTATCTTTTCCGGTTATTTCGGTTGGGCGTCTAGGCGTAGGTTCGAAAATAGGGGGCCCCATTCTTCGGCACCACAAAGAGAACAGTCACCGATCGGCGAGGAGGAGCAAAAAAACGCGCAAAAACTAGTTTGGCACAGTTTGCGGGGAGGTCGTCGGCGACCGTTACGCGAGAAATTCAAACTTTTTGCTCCGCACTTGGCATTCCGCAATGGTACCGATGTAGCCTTGAGAAATATGCGAGGGAACGAGAGTTTTTGTGCGGATCGGCGACTTGCCGCGGGACGTAGTTATCTAACAGCCAGCGGCGGGGAATACCGGTGGGCGCTGGGTAAAGAGGGGTGCCGATGGATTGTGAATTTCGGTCACTTTTTTCGAGAAATGTGCACATGATGTATGTTTTTTAGAAATAACGAACAATTAAAAAAAAGTAATTAAAGTCGGCTGAGCAAATCTTGTGTTTATAACCTTATTGTATAGTCAAGGCTGTCACATTATGTGATGGGTACTTTTATTGGGGCTATAAAAAACAGAAATAAAAAAAATTTATCAAAAAGAAATTATATTTTCGAAAAAATAAGACTCCTAAAGAAAATGACGACTGTATAGTGGAGTTCCAATACAAAAGTGAGGGTTGTCTACACTCCAAAGCGGTTACACCACTCTAGCGGTCGAAAAAAAGCCTAATTTTGATATTTTATTGTGGGAGAATGAGTAGAGGAATATGCTTTCTTTTTGAAGGTTAATTAAACATGTATTGAACTATAAAAAATGTTCTATTGCTATTTTCATTCAAAATGGCGGCGATACAGCGTATCTTTAAAAACACCTTTATCAAAAAGCCCTCCACGGGCGGACAAATTTCTCGAAAAGTTTTAGACCTGGAAAAAAAACCAAAAATATTCTTAATTTACATATTATTGGCTAGAGAAGTACTCTATTTCCATTCTAAATTGCAAATAGGTAGAAAAAAGCAAGGTTGTCAGATATATTTTCTAAAATTGCTAAGCTCACTATACAAGTATACTTCATACTTCAGTAAACTGTTAGTTCGTGACGTTCTTAGAAAGCTAGCTTAAAAAAATACATAGATATAAATTATAAATATTAAAAAAAAATACATAGATATAAATTTATTAGTTAGCATTAAAATAAAGCGTTTAAAATTGCTGGAAAAAATAATTATAAATTCAAACAACTTTATGTATGTTACTATACTTAAGAAAATTTTGAAGAGCCGGCAACGCTTTTCTGTCTGATTGGAAATCGCTGGCCGGTGATCCATTAGACTACACACCGGCCAACGATCCAATAGACTATTGCGCTTCGCATCCAATACATTGCTTAAATATTTATTCGGTCCACTGTGCCATAAAATTTTTACGACGTCGTTAAAATGATTTACGACTTTAGGAATTAGGAACTTAAACTACTTGTTTAAGACGCCAGTGACGTGTATTTCAGCTAGGTTTATTAACACAGACAAGTTTTTGAGATTGTCTGGCTAAATGAGCATTATTTACAGCAAATTATATTACAAATATTAAGAGTTTTGTATGCAGGCTAATTTTAATCTCCTATATTGATTTGAATGAAAAAAAAATATTTCACAATTTTCGAATTTATGAAAGATATATGAACGCCCATGGAATCATAAAGTTGCACCGCTTTTTTTGTTCCCCAGGCGTATTTATCATTTTCAATTAAAATTAGAAGGACTATACGTAGGGATGTTTTTTTAAATTTATTTTTGTAGAAACTGTGCCTTAACGGAAAAAAAATAATCGATTTTCGCCCTAAAAATTCAGCAGTAAATTGTTTATAAATAAAAAAAATTACATTCTATCAAAAAACGGTTACGTACTTTTATGGAGAATATAATGATAAGCTACTGTTACAATTTCAAATCGATCGATGGAACGGTCTTTGAGCAATGCGTCCGCCCAGTTCGAAAAAAGTCATTTTGAGATAATGATGTTCAAAGTTTAAAATAATTTACACATATGTACATGTGTATTCCGGTATTTGTGCACTCTGGTGGACTTCTGAGGAACCCAAAAGACCTTTTACTCTGTTGATAATAGGGCCACTTATTATTTTGAAAGGTTATTGCAAGTAGGTATAAAAGCAACAAAACCGAACACAGTAGCATCGCGCTCGACGCGCGCTCAGAGGTGCTGCGGCAAAATCGAGAATCAAACCTTTTATTTTTATCTTTTTATATATAAGACCAATTGCATATGATTTTTATGATCCTAAAGTACATTTTAAGTAAGAGAAAACGATTTTTCGAAAATTCTAGCGGTGTTACCCCTTAATATGCACATGCATATTAAGGGGTGATACCCGTGATACACACGGTGATACCCCCTTAATAATACGCACATGCCCTAGATTTGGTAATGTTCTGAGTTTTCTGGGTTTCCTCAGAACTGTAAAGCAAATGCGTTACCGAAATAATCTGAAGTCGCTCCCAGTGCGCCATGGCAAATAATAATAATAGCCACTCCTTCCCGCACAGGTCCCTGAGAAAACCTAAGGGGTTACTCTTCGGAGTAATTATAGGGCGAGTATTATTATTATTATTATATTATAATATAGCCCGAAAGATGGAAGTAAGCCTCAACAGTAAAAACATTTTTTTCGAAGAGTTAGCAACATTAGTTATTCATTAGAGTTATTATATCATATCACTAGCGACCCGCCCCGGCTTCGCACGGTTTACGACATCACATTACAAACCTCTAAAATTATCAGTGTTTCTTCTACTATATTATGCATGAATTATACGTATAAACCTTCCTCTGGAATCACTCTATCTATTTAAAAAAAACCGAATCAAAATCCGTTGCGTAGTTTTAACGATCTAAGCATACATATGTAGGTAGGGACAGACAGCGGGAAGCGACTTTGTTTTCATAAATTCATTAGAGTTCTTAACATCGTTATTGTTAAAATGGTTAATAAACCATTGGCAGGACTGTAGTCTTAAGCGGTTCGTCCGCCCTGAGAATTTCAGAGATTGCAGACGACATGGATCGAGCTCCGAATCATCTTTCATAATTCGTTGACAAGTTGTATAGGGCAGATTCACTTGTTGGCTCAGATGGCTAATTGATGTTATCATTATCATGCATTGTCCGTTATCACTTGCCTAACTCTAACAATTTTAACGTTATCTTATGTCCTTACTTTGGATCTGCCACGTTTGCGATTGACGCTTTCAGTTTGTCAGTACAACTGGAGAAAACGTTTTACTGACCGGCTAAAATGGTCGAAATGAATAACTGCGCCTGGACAAACTTCCCTGAAGTCCTCGTATTATGCAGCTCTCATTGAATATATGTCTAGTTTCTATTGATTTTGAATGAATTCCAACAATTTAGGTGAAACACGCCTCTGTTCTTCATTAAAAATTAATTCCATTATTTATTTTACAATTGTAACGGTTCAGTTAGTCAGATATATACTGATTTCAATACTGTCATGATTCCATTTGAAACGACGATCATCAACGCATCATGTCCGTGTCCGTAGATTTGCTGCAAAATAGCTAGAAATTATTTTGCATCTAGCACAAAAGTTCTCCATATGTTTTCCATTCCGAAGTCTCTGGAGGGTTCCCTTACAGACATACGCAGGTGGCGCCACTGCTTCCCCCAAAGAATGCCTTTCAATACCAGTCTAATTCTCTTTATGCGCCACTTGGCTTTGGCCAAATTACAAGATAAATACTGATTTCAATACTGTTACGATTCCAAGTGCAATTATCAACGAATCATGTCCGTGTCAGTAGATATGAGCCTGGATTCTAGTGTAACTTTGAGGCCATCTGGCACAAAAATTCGCCATTTGTTTTCCCTCTCGAGGTCTCTGGAGGGTCCCCTACAAACATACGCAAGTGGCGCCACTGCGTCCCCCAAAGAATGCCTTTCAGTACCAGTCTAATTTTCTTTATGCGCCACTTGGCTTTGACGCGATTTATCTTGGGTTATTTTGATCGAATACCCCTGGCCAATTCACAAGATAAATACTGATTTCAATACTGTTACGATTCCAAGTGCAATCATCAACGAATCATATCCGTGTCAGTAGACTTGAGCCTGGATTCTACTGCAACTTCGGGGCCATCTAGCACAAAAATTCGCCATTTGTTTTCCCTCCCGAGGCCTCTGGAGGATTCCCTACGAACCTACACAGGTGGCGCCACTGCCACTGCTCAGAATGCCTTTCAGTACGAGTCTAATTTTCTTTATGCGCCACCTTGCTTTGGCGCGATTTCTCTTGGATTATTTTGGTCGAATACCCCTGGTCAAGTCCCAAGAGTGCGTGAGCTCTCATGGCCAAGTGAGGCACGATTTTCCCTGAAGACGCCGCCGGTCAGATTGCGTGGGTTACGCCCTCTCCGACCGCGAGGTAAAAAACAGAGCACTATGGTACATTTTCGTGTTCCTGACACGAAATCGATTCGTAACTCGCTCTGGGGGTCAAGTTCATGTTTGCAGATAGTTCTTTTTTACGTAAATGCGACAGTGGTATTGCGCATTGTTAAAATAAGATAAAAACGTTCTCAAAGTATACCGTGGAATGAATTGTATGTGATGGAATCGATCAAAGTGCGATTCACACTTCTTGTTTCTCCAAATAAAACCATATATCTAGTCAAAACTTCATGTTAATAGAGATTATTGGATATGGTGAACACCAAAATGTTACTTTGGACGATTTATACCCAAACCAAAGCCCAATTCCGGGTGACTTTTCGTCGTAAAGGCGAACGAGATCGTTGCCTGCTCATCGCGAACCGGCAAATCTCAGTTTTGTTTTTAAGAATGCCTTGTTTAACTTTGCAGTGTTTTGTCTTTGGTGTTTCGTGAGTTTTGGAACAAATATGCCCTTACCAGGTGACAATGTTACGTAGTATAGTCCTTCTAATTTTAATTGAAAATGATAAATAAGCCTGGGGAACAAAAAAAGCGGTGCAACTTTATGATTCCATGGGCGTGCATATATCTTTTATAAATTCGAAAATTGTGAAATAATTTTTTTCATTCAAATCAATGTAGGAGATTAAAATTAGCCTGCATACAAAACTCTTAATATTTGTAATATAATTTGCTGTAAATAATGCTCATTTAGCCAGTCAATCTCAAAAAATTGTATGTCTTAATAAACCTAGCTGAAATACACGTCACTGGCGTCTTAAACAAGTTGAGTGCCTAAAGTCGTAAATCATTTTAACGACGTCGTAAAAATTTTATGGCACAGTGGACCGAAGAAGTATTAGCAATGTATTAAATGCAAAGTAGTCTAATAATCTCGTTGACCGGTGTTACCGCCAGTGGTTTTACTCTGTGCGGCCAGCCGCCTGAGCCGCCGTTGCCGGCTCTTCAAAATTTTCTTAAGTATAGTAATATACATAAAGTTGTTTGAATTTATAATTATTTTTTTCCAGCAATTTTAAACGCTTTATTTTAATGCTAACTAATAAATTTATATCTATGATTTTTTTTTAAATATTTCCTTTCTAAGAACGTCACGAACTAACAGTTTACTGAAGTATGAAGTATACTTGTATAGTGAGCTTAGCAATTTTAGAAAATATATCTGACAACCTTGCTTTTTTCTACCTATTTTCAATTTAGAATGGAAATAGAGTAACTGTCTACACTGTACGCTGTGATTTACTGAAGCGGATTAAAAGTGCATTAAATAATGCAAGGCTGTGGTTATGTATTGATGAGACATTCCCAGCAAATAAAAGCTGTTATTTTACAATTCATTATTTTTAATCCTGGGGAAGCTAGCTGTATCTTCCCATTGAGGAGAGCCAGACTAAATCTCAAGATGTGTCGTTAAAACGGGTGAAATTGCAGTTTTACTTTTTTGGCGATATCCTTTCACACAATCGACATGTCACCTTCAAATTGGGCTTATCAGATGCAGAATTTCACAAGCTGTAATCCTACCAGAAACAAAAAACGTCAATAATGTACTACAAGAATGATCAGAATTTAAGCAACCTTCGAAAAGTGGGTCTGCGATGACTTTCTCTGCCGACCGACCGTATTGTTTAACGGGTTAGACCCCTCTGGATTTGGAAGTCTGGTATAGCAGACTAAAGGTAAAAAAATTAACATGCCTGTATTTTGAAAATTTCATGAAGTAAACACGTCTTGAAACTTTAAACGCGTTTTCTTCGAAAACATGTTTTTCTAACTGGTGGGCAGTATAACTCGAGCAATTTCTATCCCATCGACTTGAAATTTTGACTGTAGCTTTTTAAATAAATTTATCTAAAGCGGTACACAAGATTTTTTTTAAATTACAGGAAAATTACAGTTTTTATAAACAAATTAATATCGTTTTTTTTCGTAAAATTTGATTTTCTTTGTTCAAACTGCTGGCATTTTGCGAAATATCAATATTTTACAATAATCTTGTGTACCGCTTTAGAAAAACTCATGTATATAAAAAAAATTTTATTTGTTCCAGTAGCTGTTAAAAAATTGCTGTGCTGCCCATCGATGGCCAACAAAAAAAGCGTCTGTGTTCGATATGTATTTATGACGCCATTTTGTGTTTTTTATTGAAAAAAAAAATATCTATTTATACTTCATTATGTACTTAATAAAGTCCTAAAATGGATATTTGATCGCTTTATTAGTAGAGCGGAAAAAATTCCCAAAAAATGCCTTGATTTTTCGCACTCCTGAGGGCTCTGACCCCTTAAGACATCCCACCGCTACGCCACTGCTTTATTATCGGCCGAACGTTGAATTCGACACGGCAAATTAGCGCTCGGGCTAGGTGGCCGCGATAATTCCATGCCATCTTCGATTTACACAACAATAAGCGTAAATATTTCTTTTGTCAACGGTTCTAATCCTGCGGCATCAAAGGAGGCTGGGGCCGCCCTATCGCTGGAACGGAAACCGACACGAAAGGGGGGGAATAGATCGTAATTTTCGCCTCGGTATTATCTCTAGATAAGGCGGCTGCGACGGCGCCAGCGAATTTTTGTTTTGCTCGAGATGTCAAGAGTTCTGAGAATGCCTAAAAACTGTTTTACATTTTTTTTTAGTTTGAATTTCAGTCGGCTCCTAACCGCAGGGGAAACAACAACAATAAAGATAATCATATTTCATCATACAAGGTGTTCCATTAATAACGGGGCGCAACAAAACTGCTGATTTGGGTAAAAATATTGCAATAGTCCGAAAGTTAATAGTAACCAAAATAGTCACATTTTTGAAAAAAAAAAAATGGCTATGAAAGTTTTTTGTGGATAAACATTAATTTTTATGCGACTGTAGAACAGCTCCATACTGCTTTCTATGTAGGATAAAAATCGGTGTAACTTTTTTCCATCTTGGAGTATTTATGTACATATATTTTTTAGGGATTTCAATTAAAGATAAAGAATATCAATTTTCTCATCATTTTTGTTTGCAAAGGTGACGCCAAAGCACCAATTTTGTGCAAAAATATTAGTAACAAAAAATATTTACGTAAATCGAGAATAAAAATGCAACTTTGACACACTGTACCTCGGTTACTATTAATTTTGCACTAAGGTTTGGTAAAGTAAGTACCTAAGTATTGCTTTTTCATTATTAATGGGACACCCTGTAAATACAGTGAAAAGCGAAAGTCTGGAATAAAATTAATAACTCCATTCTGGCTGTTTTTATTTTTATAATTTTGCCTGTAATTTATTATTTACTAATCCATTTTAATGAGTTATTTACTATCCTCTCCAATTTATGAAATGCAAATTTCCATCTTGTGCAGTAAAATACGTTTTATAACCACCGGGCCCTGTTTTCTTTCAATGGTCATCCCAAAGCAGAATCGCTGACTGGCTCTGCCTTGATAATACCTATATAGGATTCAAGCATTCTTGGAAAATACTGGCCATTTTTTTATTGGCCTTTTGGTGCAAGGGTACATTATGCGATATCGAATATTGCCGAGAAGCATCTTACGGCTCGGTTTTACTTTATTTACTTAAAAACCAGATGTCCTTGTATTTGTAGAGGGGGTCCCCCCTTACACATAATATCGTGCAAACTATTAGATACGACAGATGATGAATTAACTCACAGTTTAATGAACCCTATGATAAAAATGTTAAAAATCACTAGAAAAAGTTTAGTTTTAGGTAAATTTGTACGTTTTATACGTTATTTTTTCATTTAAATTCTATAGTAGGCCTTGGTTCGACAATGTAAAATACTGTGTCGTTTTGAGCTTGAGTGTAGTTCTTGGTGTACTATTTTTTCAGGTTAAAACGTTTTGAAGACACTGGCGTCGTCTCTTTTTGCTAAAAAAATCCCTATAGTTTTTTTTTCTTAGCCTTTTTCTTAATTTTTTAATATCCCTTAATTTCACATTTCTGTGCCTAGTATATAATTTAATAAGGCAGCACAAACGCTTCGAGCGTTTCAAGGTTTGAAGAACGGCAGCGCTAAAAGTAGGTAACTCCTATAATTGGCTTTCGGTTCCCGCCAGTTCTTACGTAATGCCTAATAATATTTATGCCCATACGCCTCGTTAGGATTCCCATTAGTAGTTTTTACGTACCGGAAACCAGGTGGATGATAAACGCCGGTGAATTTACATAAAAATGCGCGTGGTGCTGTCTACTCATCTGTACCAGCACGATAATCGGGCCTGGTGGACAACCTCATCTTGGTTTATGTAACTGGCATGATTTCATGCGAAGTAGGTACAATACGCGGAAAAAATATTGATGAGACGTACATGACATTCGTCAAGGTCAAACGTGGCGATAATTCGAGGTCGCCGAGGACCCCAAGTCGACAATCGGTTTCGCGCTAAAAATATTAGGAGGAAGCCTAAGCATATTAGACGAAATGTCGGGAAAGAGACGGCGTTTCATTATAAGACACAGTGGCTGCTCGTTTTTTAATTTTTCAAGGTCGAACCTGGACGCTGGAAATTTTGAGGATCTTAAGAATATTTATACACTTATGTACTCGATGAGAGCTGCACACGAGTTTCCAGACGCAGTTATTCATTACGACCATTTTAGCTGGTCAGTAAAACGTTTTCTACATTTGTATCGGCAAACTGGAAGCGTCAATCGCAAACGAGAAGTGGCAAAACGTTGAAATGGTTAGGCTTAGGCAAGTGATAACGGACAATCCAAGAACATCAATTAGCCATCTGAGCCACCCAAGTGAATCTGCCCTATGCAACGTGTCAACGAATTTTGAAAGATGATTTAGAGTTCCATCCATATCGTCTGCAATCCACAGAGGACGAATCTCTAAGGCTACAGTTCTGCCACAAAATATTAATTAAAACCACAGTCCAATATATCGTTTTAGCGCGTAGCAGCAGCCCTAAACTTGAACGTTTCAACGGTTAATTCTATTTCACAAAAAGCAAAACACAATGAACTTAAAACCACCTAGAAAGCGTAATTCTACCAAAAGGGTTACAAATACTGTAGCATTGAATACAAGTGCTATTCGTAACATTTATAATATAACATATTTATGTAGGTACAAAAAACTACACTGCATTATTTGTAACCGAATGATGTTTGTGAGAAAATCTTATATATTTATTAAAAATCTCAAAATTTCTTCTACAAACAAAAAATCTTTTCTACAAAATGTTCCTCCCATTAAAAAAAAATCTTTACTAACTTGTACCACCAATTTTTCTTGATCTTTTTTGTACCTGCATATTGATGCACCAACCAATGTGCAAATTTTCAGAATTATTTATTATTTTAGTGTTGAAAAAATAAGTTATTTAACACCAAACAAACACAAAGAATCCATCCATTTGCTAGTCAAAATTATTTCTAAATACTGATTAATTTTATAACAATCTGGCATCAGTGCGCTTTAAAACTTAAACACGTGTTTGATGACATGCGTCGGTATTTATTTTGTTTGTATAGAATTTCCATTCTAAATTGAAAATAGGTACTTATACGAGGTAGGATGAGGATATATCAGTTTATTAACACTTTGTATTGAACTAAATACGCGTTTCTATACTGATCTGTACCCGTATAGACCGTATCGTAGTCCACGTTGCCTTGAAGAGCGCCTGTCACTTAAGAAGTGGGCGGAATCTACACTTCATTGGTCATTGTCGCTACTCTGGTAGGAGGAAATATGTCACCAGACATGACATACAGTCGACCCAGTTGATTACGTTGCCGGTAAAACACGGGTTATAACCACGCTATCTTTGACCGACTGTATACAAAAAAACGTTGTTGAACGCGTACAATAACGAAGAGGGTTTTTAAAAGGTTTAAATTATACAAACTTTTATTTTATTTGCGTCATAATTCAATCATTAATCGATATTTTTAATCAATACCTCTTTCATAAACATGGCTTTCTGGATGCCTTCCGAAACGGATGAAAATAACGTAGCTTCAGTTGTATAACCAGCGAAAATGTACGATGAATTACGATGAATTTAAAAATAAAGACTTACATTGTCAAAGTCAGCGTATTATTTTAAACATATATAAACACATAACATTATGTTAAATAAATTTTAAACATATATGAATGCATAAAACGTGAAAATGCGAAAATGACTGATACTGAAATTATTAATCGAATTAATAAATTAACTAAAATTTCAATATCCACAATTTATCGCGTTGTTAATGCTGGGACTGTTATAGATCACTCTGAATTACGAAGTCAGAAAAAACAAAAATTCAAAAAAGCCGACGAGGCGACGCGGGACGTAATTAGGCGAATGATTTATGATACGTATAAAGAAAACAAAGTCCCGACTTTGGAATTAATTCAACAAAAATTACATGATTACCCTGATTATAATTATAAATCTCTAGGAACATTTCATGGCATCTTAGTAAACTGGTTTTAAATATAAAAAAATTAATAATCGAATGACTATAATGGAATCAAGACGTATCGTTATACTTTGAGTAGAATATTTCGAAAAAATAGGCACTATCGCGAATCAAATAGGCATTTTTAAATATTTTTAACATTACTTGTTTGCAAGTACAAAAAAATTAAAACATATTACTGGCCAAATGAACATTAGTATAATATACAAATAAATATAAATAATACATACAAGTATTATCCTGACTTTTTTTTATTTACATACATATATGTACGTAAATAAAAAAAGTCATGATATAAAAGCGACGTTAATTACTTATTATTACCTATCCCTAAAAGTTATTCGAGCACGCCCATGGAATCATAAAGTTGCACCGCTTTTTTTTTTTGTTCTCCAGGCGTATTTATCATTTACAATTCAGAATAGATGGACTATACATGTACCTATTTTATTACGATTGAAGATTAAAAATTTGACGGTTAGTTTTTTTTATGACGTTTTGAAGGTTGCACAAACATGCACTTAGCACTAGCCGCCACTGGATGACTCTTGTTACGCCATTACCTAAATGTCACCCCCAGAAGGTCGCGCCTGGCTGCCATATTCCCACATTCTCGCCATCCATACACAGGAAGTTGTTATAAATTAAAAACTATCGACTCCGAAGGCATAGTTCACGAGATGCCAACCATCTGTTGCGATCGACTTTTTTTTTTCGGTAAGTCCCACTAAAACCATGTGACGGTGACAGCGTACCATAACAACATTGTCGTGTCACGTACATACAGTACAAAGTAATCATACTTTTCACACAATCGATATATCGCCTTCAACTTGGGCTTATTAGAGGCAGAATTTCACAAACTGTGATCCTATCAGAAGAAAAAAAGATACACAGTAGCACAAAAATGATCAGAATTGAAGAAACCTTCAAAAAAGTGGCTGTACGAATACTTTCACTGCTGACTGTACTTTAAGTAATGTTCACAATGTTTACACCAGACTATATTGTTAGGGTGCCAGTTCATTATTTCACTTTCAACGTTAGTTTTACACTGACTCCTCTTTCAAGTCATTCTTTGATTATTATCAAATTCCTGCATTAAATTGGTTTTATTAAAATTTAATTTGCTGCCTACATATGGCGTAAAAAAATGACAGTGTCGTCTAAGAGGTAAGTTGTATAGATTGCAGTTTCTTGTAATTAGGAAATTTTCTCGACTCCTGGACATATGGTGCTAGTGAATCTGGGAACTGTATGTACGCGGTGGGTTGTACCAAGATAAATTCACTCTACGAGGTGTGTAAATTAAGTAATGACTGATTTTTAAAAAAAATTTTATTCGATAAGAATTACAATTCAGTATTGTCTCCTTCAAAATAACTTCCTTGGGAAGCAACACAGCGCTGGAGGCGGTTCTTCCATTCCTCATTGCAGTGCTGGAACTCATATACTGGAATAGCCTTCAGCTGGTCGGTTACAGCCGTTTGAATGTTTTCTGTGGTCCCAAAATGACGTCCCTTGAGGTGATTTTTCAATCTCGGGAAGAGAAAAAAGTCACAAGGACTCATGTCAGGCGAATAAGGCGGTTGAGGAGCCACAAGAATGTTTTTACCGGCTGAAAACTCGTTTACTGAAATGCCTGTGTGACAAGGCGCATTGTCGTGATGCAACATCTAGTTGTTCTTGATGTTTGGTCTCATACGCATGACCCTTTTTCGAGGTTTTTCAAGAACCTCTCTGTAAAAGTGTTGATGTACTGTTTGGCCTGGAGGCACAAACTCTTTGTGGATTATCCCCTCGCCATCAAAAAAGCAAATCAGCATGCAATTGATCCTCGACTTGCCCATTCTTGCTTTTTTGGGTCTTGGAGAGCTTGAAATGTGCCATTCCATGCTTTGGCGCTTGGTTTCGGGTTCGTACCCAAACACCTAAGTCTCATCACCAGTTAACAAGTTCCAAAAAATGGGGATCATTTTCAATCGATTCCAAAAAGCCAAGACACCTTTCTCTCCTAACGTCCTTTTGTTCCTGCGAAAGGTTTTTTGAAATCATTTTTGCGCAGACTGCGCAGATGAAAATGTGAATCAAATTTAACTCTTCCTCGATCATTCTTGTCGTCAACCGACGATCTGAACGCACAAGATCCCGTATTTCTATCGACATTTTCATCGGTTTTTGAAGATGAAGATCTTCCGTTGCATGGTTCATCTTCAATCGACTCTCTTCCTTCTGATAAACTACCGAAAAACCTGGGCTCTTGAAAAAAGACTGTCACCGTAGGCGTGTTGAAGTTTTGCAAAGGTATCCGTTACGCTGTGTCCAAGTCTGAAGCAAAACTTGATAGCACACCGTTTCTCAAAATGAATGTCTCATTTTTAAAACGCATTAGAAAAAAATGGTTTGCGAAAACAGTCACAAAGAACAAAAAAAATGAATCTAACAAGTTCAAACTTACTGGAGGTGCATTACATGTTAACATACCGCCCTTCCAAGTCCTGTCTCCGCAGTATTGCTAGATCGGGCGCTACGTTGCCAGTCTTATTACTTAATTTACACACCTCGTATTTTGACATAAAAATGCAGCATAAATATTCGCGTAACGTCCCTAGTACCCTAATCTGTTCTGTATATGCATTTTTTTTATTATTTACACTGTCATTAAAATGATATATTATCAGAATTTAAGCAGCTTCTAAAAAGTGGGTGTAAGACGACTTTCTTTGCTGACTGTACGCCGTTTTCTTTCCTCTAGTGCGTAGTTACGTACGCCACTGCCCTTCCGTAATTACATCGGTCTCGTTAACTGAATCATTCAATATTTATGGCTGTTTTTATGCGTCAGATGGGTTGCATGTTGCATAGTGCGTCTTGTACCTCGCATACGTATAAAGCTCCTAGGTAACCTGATGTGACAAGGGGGGGCAATGCCCTAACGACAGCCCGCGGAAGCAGGCCCGTCCTTCGAAAAAAATGTGCCGCCCGGGACGAAGAGCTGCGATGCCGACCCTGGAAGAAAAGCTGAAAAAGATCTTTTAGGCCAAATTCGACTTTATTCATCGATATAGTTGTTGTTTCTTCCTATTGGAGAACAATCAGAGAAAAGGATACGGCGGGATATATGCGGGTTTATTGACGCCTTCTTATGGTATTTTACGTAGACTATTTTAGTTTTTCATGTTCACATCATCATAATATATTAATCAATCAATAACATTTCCTAGGAAACCCTCTAATCATAAATTCGGCCCTCACAGATACGAGCAAGTCGAAGTGGAGGACGCCACAATAGTCTTCTTCAAGAGTGATACATTCAGTCCAATATCTAACATTTCTATGCCTTTTTTTATAGAACGATTTGTCCAACCCTTTTTTCTGCTTCATTTTTCGCGATTTCGACCTTCAAACGCGCTAATGATGCTATGTAATAATCACTATTGATCCTTTTTCATGATCATCCAACATCGTCGATGAATATTATACCATGAGCATCCCAAAATACGGATGCCATAACCTTCCCAGCCGACTTTTGTGTTTTTGATCGCTTTGGACGGCTTTCCCCGGTTGCTATCCACTCAGCTAACTGCCGATTTGATTCTGGAATGTAGTGATGGATTCACGTTTTATCCATTGTCACATATCGCATGAAAAAAAAAACTCTTTATTTCGCCTAAACAGCTTCAAACAGCGCTCTGAATTGTCAACACGTTGTTGTTTTTGGTCAACAGTAAGCAAACGCGGTACCCACTTCGAACAGAGCTTCCTCATGGACAAATGTTCGTGCAAAATAGTGAATACACTGCCATCTGATATCTTTAAGGTGTCAGCTATCTCACGCAACTTCACTTTATGGTCTTCCAAAATGATTTTGGGCACTTTTTTTTATGTTTTCTGGAACAACTGCCGAATTTGAGTGACCAGAGCGTTCAGCTTCATCGATGTTTGTACGGCCGCGTTTAAAATGAACAAACCACTTTTCTACGATCTGTCTCGATGGAGCAGAGTCCTTGTAACGCTTGTCAAGCCACTGTTTTGCTTAAACGGTATTTTTCCCCTTTAAAAAGCAATGCTTTATCAACACATGAAATTTTCCATTCTTTTGAAAATTACAAAAGTATCGTTATTAAAACCACCGTAACTTGTAAACAATGGTCGGAATGTCTTGGAATTTTGACACATACCGGTTGAAGGTTGGTACTATCTAAAAATCATATGGATTTGTCAATAGTGGCGCCATCTATAAATCATCCTACGAACTTATTGAGTGATCTATTCGTATTTACTTGGTGATTTAGAAAAAAATAAGAAAACAGTTTTTTTTTTGCTTTTCTAACCTTCTATGTGGGCCTAGTAATAACCCCCTAAAATCTGGTGTGGGTTCCATGTTTCCCTACGAAACTAGGAGAATTTCCAATTTCACCAACAGCCACCGCGGTCGTGGTTGGTAAAAAAATGGCTTGATAGACAAGGTGGCATTTCAATAGCCTCAAGACCAAAAAAAATATGAAGGGCTGTTTTTTTCACTTTTGATTTTGGTTCAGGAAAGTTTTTTAAACAATTATTAACAAAAAAAACAGGAAAACATAGTTATGTGACCGGTCAGAATTTAATTTTAATTTCCCCCGTCAAAGAAACTACTTTTATAAATCCTTAACACCATCTAGACTTTTGTTTCTTACACAGAATGCTCAACCCACTTTTCTGCCGAGGGGCGAAGCCGGCCCTGGGCGAAATAGAGGAGACGCAAGGAGCGGGGTGGTGAGAAAGGCAGCAGAAGGGCTCCTTTGTCCTTCCGGCGATATCCACGCTTCGGCGAGCAGAGACACGGAGGGGAGAGAGAACATTAGGGGATGATCGACTCGGGGCGGTGCCTTCACCGGATGGACCCACGTTATCCGTTGGGGTCAGCTCATTTCTGACTATCGGGGTCACCGTGTGCGAAGCAAGATCGAGATAGTACACGGGAGGTAGATATACGATACAATTAGTGCATATCTCCTCCAAGGGGACGACTTAAGGGGTTACCTGCAGTCATAAAATTTGAAAAAATCGATTTTTGGAAAATGTCACAGTGCGAAAGTATGGTCTTTTGACTATTCAATTTCAAAGTTTAAAGTCGGTACGAGAATAGGAACTTATTTTTCTCGACCGCCAAAGCGAACGCTGCACCCGGACGCGCGGCGCTCGCTGCCAGCCCACCAGCTGCTCTGTCTCTATTATTTGTGCTAGCCTGCTGGCCTGTTAAAAGCCTTTTTGTAAATCATTTTAAAAAATATTTAAAGAAGAACTTTAAAATTTTTAAAGAACTTAAAACACGTTTTTCTCGAAACGACATTTTCCAAATCGATGGCCAGGATTACAGACATACTTCTCGATGGATTTTAATGAAAATTTTTTGGAGAATTGTTGACGATAACACTGGCTCGTGATTGAACATTGAATTTTAATTTCTGATCAAAATTAATATGTTTTTCAAAGGTTAAAAGGGTCGAATTTTAGGCCAAAAAACAGTTCTTTTCTTCAAACGGTCGCCATTTTGCGTAGAATCACCGTAAATTAATTTCCAACGTTCACGAATCACTAGCCGGTCGATGTAGAAAAGCGATTAGCATAAAGCGATGTAGTATTTAAGCGAAAAAAATATTTGTTGCAAAATTTCAAAAAGTTACCATTTTTAATTTATAGACTTTTTTCCCAAAATATCAATATTTTTAAAAATCGCTCCTAAAATCTCAGCTTCAGCATATATCTGTTCATAAAAATTCGCGAATAAAGTTTAAGAATAAAGTATTTAAACGTACTAATTGTTGTTTTAATCTACTGCATACTTTCAGAGAACAAAAATGTCAAAAACGAGGTCCAGAGTAAGCTTGTGACTGCAGGTTACCTCTTAAGGGGTTACATGGGGTTCAAATTTTCAAAAAATCGATTTTATTAATCGTTTTTTCATTCGATAGTACAACTCTTTAAGAATATTTTCCCAAAATCTCAAGTCGATCCGAGTTAAATAGTAGTAGCTAGAGCCATTTGAACGTTCCCTCCCTTTACTGTACTACCGAGAGCGCCGCAGGTATATTGACGCAGCTCCTGCTTAGCTTTGTTTGTGTACTCTCTCTCTCTTGCTCATTTTACTTTTTGGAGGACGCTCTGGACATTATGAGTGCAGCAGGACCTTTGCTTTATGGAGCTGGAATCGACGATTCTATGTAAGTTTGAAAAAAAAAAATGTTTTCACTCTTTAGCTACACAAAACTTTAAACGCGTTTTTCTCGAAACACACTTTTCGAAATCTGTAGTCAAAATTTCTCGGAAACTAATCGGTTGATCTCGCCCAAATTTTAAACATTTCTTTGAAATATCATTTCGTAGTCCCTGAACGAAGGATTTTTTTCTTGCGACTACAAAAAAATTGACAACGTAATGAATACCGAAAATTTTACCGAAAAAGTGACACTTTCGTTCAAACCACTGTCAAAAATTCAATTTTGATTTTTTTTTAAATCCTTCGTTCAGGGACTAGTTTTACTCTAATACTAAAAGAAAATATATTTTTTTTTTTTTCAGATGAAGCAGTCGCAAGTAATTTTGACTACCGCCAACTACCTCTTTGTCAAGGCACCTCCGAAAATCGACTACCATCAATTCAATTTATCATATTTACTCATCAAAATTTTTTTAAATGTTCAAAAGTTATCTAATAATATGCAAAAAAAAAACTGAATAAAAAACTCTTCTGTAGTAAGAGTAAAAAAAATCGAGAAAATGAGCTTTTTTTTGGCCTCTGAAACCCATGTAACCCCTTAATAGAAAGAGTGTTCAAATAAAGGGTCCCGCACAAAAATTGACAGTAGACGTTGTAATCGTTCACTACTTGTTAGCCTTGGTATTCTGTCGAGAAGTCTCAATAGAATATAAATCTCAATGGTTCTCGAAGAAGAATCAATACTGCAGTATTGATTCTTTTTGCTTCCGATACGATTGCAACTTGTGGAATTCCACGTCTAATAAGTAACTTTAAAAATATTCAATCCTTCTCAAAGTTCCTGGACTCATGTTAAAGGGAAATCTTCAGAGTATATAGCTGACTAACTGAGCCATTTTGGAAAAATTTGTAAAACTGAACCAAAAACATCAAACTCCTCGTAAAACTAATTTCGTAAAAATCAGTCATCATGAAATTTTTAAACACGTTCAGAGTTCTAGAAGGATATTAATCCGTTAATATTTTCAGGTTACGTGTAACGTACTGGGCTCTTTTTTAATTTTTGTGATGCTTTTGGTCGAACTTTAGAAATACATATTTCATGTCAAAGTTTTTTTTAAAAATGTCTCAGTTAGTCAGCTATATACTCTGAAGATTTCCCTTTACCATGAATCAAAGAACTTTGAAAAGGATTTGATATTTTCGGAATTTTTTATTTTGTGAAAAAGTCGCATTTTGATATTTTAGCGATATATGAGGTGTGTAAATTAAGTAATGAGACTAGTACTGAAAGTATCTACTGAAACCGTTTTTCTTCTAGTGCGTTTTAAAAATGAGTGACATTAATTTTGAGCAACGGTGTGTCATCAGGTTTTGCTTCAGGCTTGGACACAGCGCAACTTTTGCAAAATTTCAACATACCTACGGAGACAGTGTTTTTTCAACAGCCCAGGTTTTTCGGTGGTTTAAGGCATTCTCAGAAGGACGAACCGATGAAAATGGCGATAGAATACGGGATCTTGTGCGTTCAGATCGTCGGCTGACGACAAGACCGGCGAGGAATTAAATTTGATTCACACCACTGTTCATCAGATTTTGATTGACTAATTGGGGATGAGAAAAATTTGCACAAAAATGGTTCCAAAAAACCTTTCTCAGGAACAAAACGACATCAGGAGAGAAAGGTGTCTTGACTTTTTGGAATCGATTGAAAATGATCCCCATTTTATGGAACGTGTCATTACTGGTGATGAGACTTGGGTGTTTGAGTACGACCCGGAAACCAAGCGCCAAAGCATGGAATGGCACACTCCAAGCTCGGCCCAAAAAAAGTAAGAATGAGCAAGTTGAAGATCCAATGCATGCTGATTTGCTTTTTTGATAACCAGAGAATTATCCAAAAAGAGTTATGCCTCCGTAAGTCAAACAGTAAATCAACACTTTTACAGAGAGGTTCTTGAAAAACTTCGAAAAAGGGTCATGCGTGTGAGACCAAACATCAAGAACAACTGGAGTTGCATCACGAAAGTCTTGTCACACAGCCATTCAGTAACGAGTTTTTAGTCAGTAAAAACATTCTTGTGGCTTCTCAGCCTCATTATTCGCCTCACTTGAGTCCTTATGACGTCTTCTTCTTCCTGAGATTAAAAAATCACCTCAAGGGACGTCATTTTGGGACCATAGGAAACATTCAAACGGCTGTAACCGACCAGCTGAAGTCTATTCCAGTATATGAGTTACAGCACTGCTATGATGAATGGAAGAACCGTCTCCAGCGATGTGTGGCTTCCCAAGGAAGTTATTTTGAAAGAGGACAATACTAAATTGTAATTCTATTCGAATAAAAAATTTAAAAAAAACCAGTCCTATTACTTAATTTACACACCTCGTATACTTTGTGAAGATATTCCTTTAATATGAATCCAAGAACTTTGAAATGGATTTAATATTTTCGAAGATTTTTGTTTTGAAAAAAATCGCAATTTTACTTTTCTAGCGATATATTTTCACACACTCGACAACACCTTCAACTTGGGCTTATTCGACGCAGAATTTCATTCAAAATAAACATTTTATTACAAAAAAGCAAGTTAACGATTTTTGTCGTAGTGTAAACACCATTTTAATGAATTTTTTGTAAAATCTACACCAACTATTTTGTTTGATTTGTGAAATGCTTCCTAAGGGAGATACACAATTTCAAAAACTTTTTTAGGGTCATTCCCATAAGTTCATTGTCACGTGCCATATACTTTCCATTCACATATTTTCAAAAAAAAAACACTCTGTCACGAGTACAATTACCCTCTTTTTAACGTACATACATGCCTATTAAAACAGGCCTAATACAATATAAAATAAATAATTCATCGTTAATTAAACATATGTAAATACATGCGAAGAATACGCGGAATAGAACTCGGTTTATAAACAGCATTTATTTCTGCTCGACAGTCAGAAGAGGTTAATTACATATTACAACAATCACGTGCCGGTAATACAAGATTAAGGACACTGAGGATCTTCTGAAACAAACTCCATCTCTTTCTTTTTTACCTTCGCAGTATATTAAATTTCAAGTCTTTCTGAGCATTTTTACCTATTAAAACAAAACCAAACCACACTGTATGGCATGCAGTAAACAGGGCTGTAATTGATCTACGTTATACTGCATAGAGTGCAGCAATCGCATCCTCTAATCCTATAGTTAACAGGCCTGAGCCTAAGTCGCTGGCTGTTCACACAAACTGTGCTGGTTTCTACCACATTTCTTCAATAATAAACTCACATATTTCTAGAAATAAATTCGCGCAGAACACGAACAGTATTTGTGGTAAGAAATTAAGAGCAACATATGGTAATTCGCCTGAACGCTAAACTCCGATAATGTGAGTGCAGCAACGCTCGGTAGGGTTGCGTTTCGGACGGGTGACCGTATCTGCTCTGTGAAAGTTTGTCGGACAGAGGCATCTAGTGGATGGTACCAGAGGTGACAATCTGAGCCATCTGCTGAACCTCTGTCAGTGAGTTCGAGTCCCACCTAATAGACTTGGCAACTCTATTAGGACATGGGTGTTACTGTGTGAGTGTATCGGGGCTTATAGACGAGGAAATTTAGCATTCCCCCCCCCCCCCAAAATTTCCGCAGTAAGATGGATTTTGACGTTATTAGGCTCGTTGGATTCCTTATAAAATTTAGAAAAAAAGCTACGCACGTGAGGCCATGGAACATTCTATGTCTTTGGACCCATGACGTTATGCGTCACATACATGATGCTCGATAGAGTTTTTTCCTACCCCAGATTTTGCCCCTTCAGGTTATACGTCGAGCCGACGAACAGATGTAGTAACCGCGTGACGTGACGCATGACGTGTCACGACCATAATAAAGACACAAAATGTCAAAATACTACACCTAATAAATGCATTTTTGGGGTGCAATTTTTCCAGCCAATTAAAGAAAAAATCATAATTCAAGAATACATTGTTGAAACGGGCTGAATTTGATTACTGGGGGGTTTTTGGGGTCGCTGATCACGAATCTGATGTTAGTCAGAATGATGAAGTCAGAAATAGACTTCGATGAACCTGGGGTCCCGGAACCCTGGTCACCAGGCCCATCCTCGAGGTTTTCCCTCGAATTCGGCCTGAAACTAAATGAAAATGGTTACTCGGGGGTTTTTGGGGTAGCTGATCCTGAATACGTTGTTAGTTTTGTTGTCCGTTACACCTGGAGGACCAGGGACCCTGGTCGCCAGGCCCATCCTCGAGGTTTCCCCTCGAATTTGACTCGAATCTAAACGAAAATGGTCACTCGGGGGTTTTTGGGGTCGCTGATCATGAATATGTTGTTAGTTTTGTTGTCCGTTACACCTGGAGGACCAGGAACCATGGTCGCCAGGCCCATCCCTGAGGTTTTCCCTCGAATTCGGCCTGAAACTAAATGAAAATGGTCACTCGGGGGTTTTTGGGTCGCTGATCATGAATACATTGTTAGTTTTGTTGTCCGTTACATCTGGAGAGGTGCAAAAACTAACAACCTATTCATGATCAGGACCCCAATCCCCGAGGAACCTTTTCGCTTTAGATCCGGCCGTCGAAACTGAGGAAAACTCGGTGATGGGCCTGGCTGACCATGGATACATTGTTAGTTTTGTTGTCCAGTTACATCTGGAGAACAAAACTAACAACGTATTCATGATCAGCGACCCCAAAAACCCCGAGTAACCATTTTCATTTAGTCTCAGGCCGAATTCGAGGGAAAACCTCGGTGATGGGCCTGGCGACCAGGGTTCATGGTCCTCCAGGTGCAACGGACAACAAAACTAACAACGTATTCATGATCAGCGACCCCAAAAACCCCCGAGTAACCATTTTCATTTAGTCTCAGGCCGAATTCGAGGGAAAACCTCGGGGATGGGCCTGGTGACCAGGGTTCCCGGTCCCCAAGTTCATCGGGGTCAATTTCTGACATCACATTCGTGATCAGCGACCCCAAAACCCTTCGAGTAACCATTTTCGTTTAGATTCAGGTCGAATTCGAGAGAAAATCTCGGGGATGGGCCTGGCGACCAGGGTTCCTGGTCCTCCAGGTGTAACGGACAACAAAACTAACAACGTATTCATGACAAGCGACCCCAAAAACCCCCGAGTAACCATTTTCATTTAGTTTCAGGCCGAATTCGAGGGAAAACCTCGGGGATGGGCCTGGTGACCAGGGTTCCCGGTCCCCAAGTTCATCGGGGTCAATTTCTGACATCACATTCGTGATCAGCGACCCCAAAAACCTTCCAGTAACCAAATTCAGCCCGTTTTGACAATGCAATCTCGAATTATGATTTTTTCTTTAATTGGCTGGAAAAATTACACACCAAAAAATGCATTTTTTAGGTGCAGTAATGCAGTTTCTGATTTGTATATGACAAAAAATAGGTAACTTTTTTTCTAAATTTTAAAAGGAATCTAACGAGCCTAATTACGTCAAAATCTAACTTACTGCGGAAATTTTGGAGGTTTGGCTCTCAAAGCACAAAAAAAATACAATTTTAGAATGTGAGACGCAAAAAAAAATTTAAAGCTGTCCGGTAACGAACCTCTTTCGTCCATGGTCCCTTGACTAGTTCGGGATTGACCACCTTCGTCCACCTCTGCTGGCACTGGACGTCAGACCTGTCGGGAAAGTGCTCCGAAATGATGTCCCACTTCTCGTTGTGCTCCTCGACCAGCTGCTTCAGCCTGGCGTCCTGAAAAACAGGGAACCGTGACGGATTTTGACGAATGAATGCCATAAATAAATTAGAATTCCGGGTGCTAATATCACCCACCTGCAACAAGAGCCGAAACAAACGCTAGTATATACCGTGCGTTCAAAAAACGGCCACATATTTTTAACTGTGAAATAATTAATAGATTATAATCAATTACCTTTCAAATTCAGTGTTGTAAGGTGTTCAAATACTAGAAAATCTTTGTTGGTAATTCTGCAAATTGAGAAAACAGGCAAGGTTTCATTAAAACATTATAAAAGTAAATAATTTGTTGGAATATGTGCACCACCTTGTCCAAACAAATCTGGCATCTCATTCTGATCGAATTGAAAACATTGTGGAAGAGATGAGGATGACCATATTTATTTCGTTAATTTTTTTCTGTAATCCTTGCTTGGAGATGCATTGAAGCAGGAATATTAATTTGAAAAAGTGTTGCTTTTAAGATGATGCCATGAAAAAGAAGGCTCATGATCTTGGTGGATATTCATGGTCGATATTTAAATTAACTATTTAACTTGAAATAATTCCCTTGTTGTAGTTCTATATCATCATCACAAGCTAGTTCAGAAAAGGTGTTAAAATCTCCCCCCCCCCATACCCTTGACAGTACCATTAAAAAATAGTCAAAAACTATTCTAATAATGTAGTGGTTTCAACAAAAAAAAATCTGGCTTTATACAGTGTCCGCCATAAAGTTGGAACCATATGGGATTTTTTTTAATATCAGAGTTTCATAAAAACTTTTGGTGACAATCACTTCTGCTTCCAAAATAACTTAAAATGCACCAATTCAAAGTTGACAGCCAACATCTGGCAACTGTCCAATTTGTGATTTTCCAAAAAAAAATGTTTAGAAAACGGCCAAAATTGTTTTCGAAAAATGTCACTAAGAAATTATGTTCCTAATGACATTTTACGCCTATAGCCTATTTTGAGCGAAACATTTTGATATCCGAAAAATTTTATGTTTTCGAAATTTTTGATTACTCCTGTAACTAACTGATCTGAAGAAATTTGAAACGCTTCGAAGCAGTATAAAGTCTGCCATTGCAATGCATACTGTGCTAATAATATTCGTAGGTATCGATCGTTGGTTTTGAAGATTATTGATATTCTTAATGGAAAAAAAGGTACTGGACTATTTTCCAGTTTCCAAAAAAAATTACCCATTGTTTTTCAACTGTTTTTTTTTTTTTATTAGAAATAACAAACAATAAATAAATCACTTCAAAAAAGAACTTAATACGCAAAAAAATCAGTAACAGCCATGGAATGCCGTTGCAAGCTCTTAAACCTTTCATGTCTGTGCGAATTCCTTCATTTTCCATGCATTTTTCAGTTCGGCGCGGTAGTTAAATTCCCTGACAGAATTTAGTAAGAACTGCCTAGGAATACTTCTATATTTCTCTTATAACAATTTCTAAATGATCCTCCTTTTGTACACTTGTTCCTTTAAATATCCCCAAAAGAAAAAGTCCATTATGTTCAAATCTGGGGGGACGCGGTGGCCAAGAAAATTCTGAAAACCTCCAGATCCGTTTTGCTCTGAACAAGATGTTTAGAAATGCTCTGAATTCAGCAGTAGAATGAGTTGCCGCTTCGTCTTGTTGAAAAACCAAATGGGATCTTTCACTCAACGGCATTTCATCAACAATTGCTACAATTTGTGTGTAAAGGGTTCAAATATCCTCTAGCATTTTTCAGTGGCTCTAAATTTTGTCAGTGGTGGTTCGTCTGGGGAGGCAGAGGAAGCGGTCCCCCTGTGAAAATTACAAAGTTTTTTTTTTATAATATAAACCTACTATATTTTAATTATATGTAATAAAATTAAAATTTAATATACTAACTATAATACTTTAATTACCTTTCATTTTTAAATTCAACGGGTAAAAAATTATTTCTAAAAAAAAAATATAAAAAAAAAATGTCGCATTTCTTTTAAATTCATATATCGGGTAAAAGCCAGTTTTTTATTTTTTGTGTCTAAAGAATACCCACTCCAGGTAAAATATTTATAAACATAAATGTCAAAAGAGTTCCTGCACTATTATTTGTAACATATTAGCCCTCATAAACGGACCAGTGCCTAGTCTATCGCCGTGGTGGCAACCCTCCGACGCCAATGTTTTCACATATGTATTTATACGGAATTAGGAGGCTTCGCAACTACCTTGCGTTGCTAACAAATTTAATCCTCAACTCCAGTGGCATTAAAGGTCATTTAAAAAATTGCATAGCGGAGGCAAATACGCCCACCTCCCACTTCTCACACGTAACAGCAGAAAGCGAGTTATTTGATTTCATGAACCTAACAACCTAACCTACAAAATTTAATATCTTTTATTGTTCTGTGTTTTGGAAATTTTCGTTGGAAAGTGCCATTATTCTTGCCGGATTTTTTTTGAGTGTTTTGAATGGTATAGGAGGTTAATAATTATTGAAAGTGTACCATATTACTTACGAAAGTCATTATTTGTACGTTTTATTTAATTAACACAAAATTATATGGAGGTAACTGGCGAGTGTAGCAGTTTGTTTCATAAAAATAACAATACGAGTTGTCATGACACTCAAATAAATATTCGAACCTGCAATGATACTGTTGAGTATCACATAAAGTACAAATTTAGTCACCTGTTTTATGAGGATAAATTATTTGTTAAAGATTTAAGAGTACCACTGCCTGGTCTAAGTACTTTAATCAGGGTAAGCCGGCTCGTAGTTTTATTAATACGTGCTATGATAAATACAAATGGCCAAGTGGTTCTTTAACTTTAAATAAATTATTGTGTTGGCCGTGTGTATTATTTTCAAATCGTGGCGAAGATGCTTGGACAAAGTCTGAATTTGATAAAATCTTTAAACTTTATCTCGTTGAGTTGACACATTCAAAAAGTCAGGAACATATTAGTTGTGTTTGTAAAATACATATTTTAGGCAAACAACATATTATGAATGTGACCAATCCAGCCCGTCAAATCTAAATTGACGCAGTCCTGGCAAAAATATTGTTACGAACGCTGGCACTCCTGGGGTTTTGTGTATTTGTAATCTTTAGTTAACGGGTTATAAGGTATACACTCCGATAACGTATTTTATTTCATTGCATCTTTTAATTGTAAAATAATTTGACGGAAACTCTAAACCTTCCCGATGGTTTTGCTGAACCAATGAAATATATTAGGTACATTATGTTAGACAAGTACTTTATATTTTATTGACCAAGTAGAGGTCCTTCTCTTAACTATGCTGCATATTACTAACAACATTTACCATCACAAAAATTTAGGATTACAAAATTTTTTTTGTATCCCCAAAAAAAGTCACGAGCCGTCACTGAATTTTGTCGAAAAAAAATAAGGTCCAATCAGTCTTCCATTAAAAATACTGCACCACGCATTGGTTTTAAAAGAGTATTGGTCTCTACACTACACTCTATAAAATTGGGATATTCATCAGCCCACCATCGGCAATTCTGAGAGGATACCGTTCCGTTGGAGATAAAAGAGGCTTCGTCCGTAAACATAAGGTATTTTGACAAATGTATGTTGTCTGCAATCTCATCTTGTATTAGCGCACAAAATTCAAAACTTGGTTCTTACTAGTCTTTTCTTTTTTTTTATCAAACTGATATTAAAAAAAATCCCCATATGGTTCCAACTTTATGGCGGAGACTGTATGTTGTCCGCCACAAATGTTGTCGATAGATGCATTTTTATGGACATGCTGGACCTCTCGGACCCCGCGAACGACGCCACTGGCGAACAAGCCGGGCGCGTGAGAATGAAACATTGAATAATCGCACGCTTGACTTCACGGTGTATTGGATATTTGAGATCGGAGTAGAACAGGTCTTTCAATTTCCATCGCAGGCACGTAATGACTGGTTATTTTACGGGTTAGGTACACGAGAAGAACCCCACATTCGTGATGTTAGCCAGAGGACAGTCGAACACGATAATGCAAGAAGTGATATTTTGTGGGAAATCACATCGAAGGGATGATATATGTACATTCTACACACTAACTACAACGAGTCATCATACTTTCACTTTTTTAGAGTAGAGCATCCAAAAAACCTATTTACTTCAAGACTGTTACCTTCATACGACAGCCATTGTTTATTTTACAAATAGTGACAGTCACTTGTCAAAAGTTTGATACGAAAAGTAGAATGACCGTATTTCCATCTCTCTCGTTCATAGCCAGAGTTGATACGTTTTTTTGGATGTCTCCATATTACTGTATACACTACTTCAAAAAATCAAGGGAACAAAAACATTTCTTAATTTTTTTGGTGATACTGAAAGGCTGCATCTCAGTGAAAAATGGTCATATCTAGATTAAAAATTAAACATTTTGAAGGTTTAGGTTTCTAGTTTTTGAGATCTTTTGGCAAACAATTTTGTGAGCTACGGTTTTCACGCAATACTAAGAAACAGCGCGAGAAAACAGTTTTGTAAATTTTTTATTTTCTTATTTTTTTTGGCCCACGGACTTAGGAAATTGGGGATTTTTTTAATTAAATCAATGCATGCGTCGGATAGCTTGTTTATTCAGCTTCAATTCTTAGCTTCTTTTTTTATATTCTCTTTACGTCAATTTATCGCTGAGATACCTGACTTTTAATGAAAAAGGGTCCATTTGTCTTTGATCCAGTGGCAGACTAAAATTTACAAGCTTTTTATTCAGTTCACATTTGTATGTACGAGTGTGTATGTTTAGTTCAAATCTTGTAAATTAAATTCAAACCAGTTCCTCTCAACCAATTTTGCTAAAATTTTGAATACTTATGTAAAGTCGGTGACAATGCAATGTTAAGGTATCATGGAGACGGAAGATGGCCATAGAAATTCCTTAACTACAAATGATAAACCCATCGTGTTTGGGCTCGTTTGATTTGTCTTGATGGTTACTCTTATTTTAGTAGTACTGTCAACAAAAAGGTTTGTATTAAAAATTAAATTTCTATGTATATAATGTGTATTTACGCTTGGCTCTAGCAAATAATTGTAATTTACTTACATGGACGTCCGGGACGTATAGGCTGATGATGATGATGACTTACATACACATACATAGGTACATAGAATATAGATATGGATGAGGAAGATAAAATACGAATCAACAACAAACAATATAAAAGGTAGTTTTTATTTTCTTTAAGTATGTAGCTATTTCACATGTTTTCGTGCCTTCATTTTACTGAACTCTTCAATAACTTCAGTGAAATCAATTTCCTTTGAAAGCGGACAATTTCCTTTTCTTTCAGTTGAAAGCATGGACAGATTGACGAGTCGCTCTTGATTCGTTGTAGATCGAAGATACTTTTTTAATAGTTTAAGTTTGGAAAAACTTCTCTCGCATGACGCAACTGAGACGCAAATGATCAAGAAGTATTAAACGATGTACAGGGTAACGATTAGCAGTAGAAGTATTTTTTAATTTAGAAATTACAAATCGCCGGTATTTATTTGTATCTACGGGGCCTCCAACTTCAAACTGCCTCTTACTTAGGTAGGTACTGAGTATATTGTTTAGCCTTGCTTAATATTTGATCAAAAGAACTTGTCGACATTTGGAGGCCCCCTTGGACTAGAGGCGCGGGGCGGACCGCCCCTTCCGCCCCCCGTTAGTCCGCCACTGCTTTGATCATCGATATCTCAGCAATCAATGACCGCACAGAATGTAAGGACAGTCTCAAAAACTGGAATAAAACACCTACAAGATCCTTTTACGACTTTTTGAAGAAACATTTTTTACACCCTCGACGAAAAGCGAAAACAGCAACTTTTTTCGTTATTTTAGTAAATCAACCGCGAATTCACAAATATTGATGGAGAGACTAATGCTTCCAAGTTTTTTTACAACTTAATATACCCCTAATAGCCCTGTACATTTTTAAATCGATCCATCGAATCGTTTTCTTGGACCTGTTAAAAAACCAGTGTATTGTTTCTGAATATTGTGTAATCTTCTTCGAAATTTAAAAAAAAAAACATTTTTTTCTCAACTTCTTTTACAATTTTGCATTAGTTACTTGTTAAATTTAAAGACACAGAATACACAGAGATATAAAAGTTCTTGGCAGAAAAGTAGAGTTCTAAGTACCTGATATCTCAATAGTTTTTTTAGCTCCTCTAAATGCTTCTACAATACTGCCCCTTACTTACCTTACACCCTGTATATCTATGAATTTTTATATTTTAACGGTACGAAAATGCGACACATTTTCAAATCTAAAACGTCGGAATTTTTAATTACGTCTTACCTCCTCTTTGCTCCATCTGCCCTTATTAATAGCCTTTTTCGATCTAGCGTGCAGCTCCTCCGCAGCTGCAGAGTCGTCAGAGTCCTCATTTCCGGAATTGTCAGCTTCCGAATCCTCCCTTTTATATCTGCAACAACAAAAACATACGTGGATTTATCCGTTGAAATTCACTCAGAATCAGTGAAAAATTTGACAAGATTTCACGAGATCAGACTGCCAAAAAAAAAATTGAGATGCCACAAGGTTCTAACGCTGGACCCTCAGCTTCAGTCATTAACGTATCTTAGAGTGAGATATCAATGCGGCGTTCGTAGTCTTGGAACTACACTAGTCATTTCTTAAAATTCGAACTAAAAAAAACTTTCTCTTACGTTTTCCCTTCCCCGTCATGTAAAATCGGTTAATTTCGCATGTTAATAGCAGCGGAAGAGATTCGTTATCCCAGCTTTGCATTTAGTTGACCCAGTTGCGTGTTACGATTGGTCTGCTAGGAGTAATAATCGAAAATTAAGGATCGAACAAGGAGCGCGCAAACCAGCGCTACAACGATCGGGAGATATGCCTCACATGCGCATTTAAGGGGACACTTCCTGTAGATGTCACGCACTTCCGCCGAATTGGTACTACAAAGGAAACGGCGAGGGGTTAATAAAAATTGTCGCCTTAAAGAGTTCGTAAAACGTCTAGATCAGTAATCTACCTCTAACATCGCTCAATAAGTTCGTGGGATGACTAATAAAACAAGAACTTTCAGGCAAAATTCGACTTTATTCATTAACATAGTGAGTGATACATTCATTCCAACGCTTCTCTAACATTCCTATGCCTTTTTATAGAACGATTTGTCCAACCCTTCGAAATACGCTTCAGTTTCGGCAATCACCTCCTCACTGGAGCCATATCTCTTTCCGGCGAGCGTTTTTTTGACATTTGCGAACACGTAATAGTCGCTGGGGGCTAAATCTGGAGGATGCGGAAGCAATTCGAAGTGGTACTCGTGTAATTTTGCCACTGTTAGGATTGACTTGTGACATGGTGCATTGTCTTGGTGAAAGACCATTGATATCGATCCTTTTTCCCTTTTCAAGATAGTAGATGAATATTATACCATGCGCATTGCGCATCCCAAAATACGGACGCCATAACTTTTCCAGCCGACTTTTTTTGGATTTGGTTCCTTTGGACGGCTTTCGTCGGGTGCTGTCCACTCCGCTGACTGCCGGTTTGACTCTGGAGTTTAGTGATGGATCCATGTTTTATCCATTGTCACATCGCAGTAAAAAAACCTTTTTATTTCGCCTAAACAACTCCAAACAGCGCTCTGAATCATCAACACAATTATAGAAGAAAATACTAAATTATATCTACAAAAAAACCTATCAAAGTGAGCAGCACTGTATCAGCTGCCAAAAACACATTTTAAGTTAATACGTTTAGGAAAATTCAGTATTAGGCAGGTTAGGGACAAAAAACTTTGGGAACCTCTGCTTTGAGGTGTCAGCTATCTCACGCAACATCATTTTACGGTCTTCCAAAACATTTTTTTGCACTTTTTTATTTTTTCTGGAACAGCTGCCGAAAAGCAATGCTTTATCAACACATGAAATTAAGAATTTTCTATCGTTTTGAAAATCACAAAAGCAGCGTCACTAAAACCACCGTAACTTGTAAATTAATGGTCGGAATGTCTTGAAAACTTTACACATATCGGTTGAAAGTTGGTAGGGGAGAGAGGTACATTGATACACGAGGCACATTGATACGCATTTAAAATTTCGCGGCAGAAGAAGTCCATTTGTTTCAACCTATTACCTCAAAGATGGCACTAGTGTGGGCTACTTGTCATAAAAAATTAGTAACGGAAAAACCAGTGAGAGTAAAGTTACATGTGTTTAGTTTATTTTGGCGCGAGATAGTAATTTTTAATGCCTTTTTTACTTGTGTGTGTTTTTACCAACGTGGTAGCAATAGAGTGCTGCTTGTGTCACCAGTCCTAAAGTCCAGAGAGGTACATTGATGCAGTGTATCGATGTGCCTCTACAGTGTATCAATGTACCTCTGCAATGTACAAATGTACCATTTTATTCGTATAAACAAGGTTTAGTAAGTTATACGAGGACATGTTACTTGTTTCAGGTTAATGAATATGGTACGTACTTATATCACAAACAGCATTCATTGACGAAGGAGCTATAAAGACTGCAATAAACGATATTACTGAAAATCACAAATCAATTAGAGTTTCAGCTGCTGATCATGGTTTAAAACCCTCTACACTTCAACATAGAATCGAAAAGTATAGAAAAAAATCATTAAAATGAGAATCCAGAGGTTTCAGATGAATCTGGGCACGAAGAAGAAGCTGCGGGCGGAAACCAAATCGGAATATATCACTCTAAATATACAAACAACTACAAGGATAGGTGTTGCCTATAAACAACTAGGCAGAGGCAATGGAAGTCTCGTATTTACACCAGAAATAGCACGATTAGAGAACATCGCTAAGAAAAGAAATATGAAAAAAATTAAGCAAGTAACGAAGAAGGTGAAATTTAATATTAAGGAAACGGTCCAAAATGTTCCAAGTTCATCCGAAAGTGACAGTGAAGTGGAAATGAGCTTATCTGATTCAATTGACGATGTCAGTGATGAAGAACTACCATTGTTGTGTGATGATGAATTAAATATAGGCGATTTTGTTGTCAAGCTTTTAACAAGGAAAACAGCCGTACACTTTGTTGGACAAATTGTCACGATTTATAATGACCATGAAATCGAGGTCAATTTTTTAGGGAAAAGAAAAACTGACATAAGACTTTTGTTTTTCCTAACGTTCAGTACATCAGTTTAGTGCTTCGAGGAGATGTCGTATTCAAACTGCCCAAACCCATTGCTGCTGGTGGTACACTTCGCCAAAATAGATCTTTTTATTTTCCAACAGTTCCTAATCTTATAATTCAGTAAATATTGCACTACAATATTACTTTTTTCTCTAGTTTGTATGCACAATGTAGACTGCCCTACTAGAGAGGTAGCTTGATGCAAATGTGACATTAAAAAAAGTTGAAAAAACTCCAAACTTGTTTTTTTTTCCTTTAAATAGAGTATCACATGAAAGACAAATACATAGCATGTAAGCCTAAAATAAGAAAATGGCGACAAGTAACTTGTCTTGGACAAAATCATAATCACGACTAAAATTGTCCTCCTTATCATTGTGCCTCCCTCTCCCCTACCTACTATATAAAAATCATATGGATTTGTCAAACAGTGGGGCCATCTACGAACTTATTGAGTAATCTAGTAAGCATTATAAACTTTATTGGGCAATTTCTAGCTACACAAGGGGTAAAGTCTCATACAGGGTGTTTATAGTAGCCCTTAAACTTATAGCTGAAACACCCTGACACTTCCTACCGACTAAACTAAAAGTTCCAAAAAAATCCCTACCGACTAATTCGACCACGAGGAACACGACGGCGTGCCGGAAAAGCCGCTGCGGCTACCGGTTTTCCCGGAAACGAAGAAACCCCGGAAAATTCCGATTTTTTCGCCACATCCGCTCATGCTAGTAAACGCCTAGTACTGTCAACTGCTTGTTAATACGATCGCGTAATGTATGGTATCCTGTAGGGTAAGAAACGATAATGGCATATCTTGATCGCAGCCTTACTAATTATTGATGTAATTATACTTCCTGTTAATTGTGGTTCCTGTTAAACGCCGTCAGGTGGGCAAAGGGGAAATATACGTCATAAAACAGCTCACCCTTGAGAATACAAAACTACTACGACAAGATAAATACTTTGGGAAGAGTGCTTCTCGTCTCCACGGGTTGGTATAGAATTTACTTTTCACTTTTTTTGTTTCGGCTAAATATTATTATGCATTCTTCTGTACTTTTTTTACATTGAAAAATCAACTTAACTGAACCCGAGACAAACGTGCTCTTAAATATAAAAAATAATCATTATAATCATTAATTTGTGGATGCCAAGAACCCCTCAGCTCTGCCCACTTCTACGTCCCTGGCGCTCGCAAGCATCTGTTCGGAGAGATCTAGTAACCCTTGGAAGCGAAAAAGTTTGCATGGCATCGCCCTAGATTGCATAATAGATCCGATCCGCATAGAGATAATAGGGCAATCGTAGTTCATTCTGCGGTGTGGGAAAAATTTAATTTGGGACCGCGGGTCAGCCAAGCCTGAAGCCGGTAGGGGAACGACGAAGAAAGAGGGGTTTTCTATTGCTCTTTTGCTTCTTCAAAGGACGACATACACGTAAATATTAATATCGATAAGTAATTGAGTAAGGATCGCTAATTTTACTACGGGTTAGAATAACACAGTTAGATTTTCAAAATTTTTCGAGGAAAAATTTTGGAAATCTGACCTTGGATTCTGAACGACCAGGTCTTTTTACATAAGAAAACATTGACCTGCTATTGAATTTCAAACATTTTCAGTGTTTTCTAATCAAAAAACCAATCGACTGTTTGATGTACACGCTATCAATAGGTTTTCAATTACAGAGAAATTCACAAACTTAAAAATTTCGAAATGCGATATCGCGGCGAAAAAAAGATATTCGAGTAAACTCGAGGTCATTTAAAAGGGCAAGGCATGTACTTTAAGATGTTGTTCATAGTTTTTTGAGAGAAAAAAATTGCGATGTTACATAACATCAAATATAGGCCAAAATCGCTTTTTTTCACTTTTAGGTTAGGATATCTCGAAAACCAAAGCCAATTGAGATATTTGGACTTAGCACATCAAAAACCTTTGGAAAAATATATTCTGGTTTCTGGGTTAAAATCTTGTTGGCCTGTGTAATCAAACGTTCGATTAGCAGTTTAACGATTATAAGTTTGGTGTTAATTTAGTGGGTGATTCGTTATCGTACTTTCTTAAAATAAGTTGTGTATTAATTACACAGGCACAAAAAAAAAAATAATGTCAAGACCCAGAGGGTAGACCCCCCTTCCCCACCGTTTTTGGGGTCGCTGAAACCGAATATGACCATAAAAAAAATTAACTAGCTATTTCCCCGTTACCACCCCCATCCTCTCTCCGCGGGATTCGAGAGCGGTCCGACCCCGTAGCTCCGTCCCCGGACGTCGGACGCGAAAACGCCAAAGGACTTTTTTCGGGGGGTCCCCCCGGAGGAGAATTCGGCGAAGTCCGAAAGAAAATTCTAGTTCGAAATTTCGAAAAAAAAATCCGGGGTTGAAAGTGACCCCGAAACGGACCAACGGACCGAATTCCAAGCCCAAACGGGCCCGGGCGTTTTTCTCTCCGACGCCTCTAAAGGCGTCGGACGCCCGCGACCCTCCTATAATTTTTCGTAGACCTCTCGGGGCCGAAGCCGATCCCCGCCTCCGTTTCCCCCCTCCCGTGATGCAAATTTACCTCTCCCCCCAACCCTCCGATTTTTTTTTTAATTTTTCCCTCGACGGGGCGAAGACTGGAGTAGATCCCAAAGGCCCTCCAAAAAATTTTGAGTCAATCGGCCCCTCCGTTCGGGAGTGATAATAAAGTGGCACTAGGGGGTAACGAGAGGGTCTAATTTATTTTTGGTAGTCTTCTTCGTTCTTAGTGGCCCAGGAAATATTCCCAGAAAACATGGGAATACCCATCCTACTCGACTTTGTATGAGAATTGACATTACAACTCCTAGAAGGGGGTATACGGGGGTGGTAACGGGGAAATGGCTAGTAAATTTTTTTTATGGTCATATTCGGTTTCATCGACCCCAAAAACGGGCGAGGGGGGGTAGGAGGGTCTTACCCTTTGGGTCTTGACATTTTTTTTATGTGGCTATATTTTTCACGCCTAAACGAACCCAGAGTGGACAGAACCTCATAATACGATTCGAATCAAAATTCTCAACGCGCCGGCTAATTTGAGAACGGCGAGCGTCGTTGATTCCCACGTAAGGGCGTGTTATTTTTCCTACGGAATTCGCGTAATCCGGGAATCTAGGGGGTTGCCCGCTGTCGACAAAGAAGCCCGTAAACACAATAAAAGTTGCGTGGCAGCACACAAGAATGACGTAACGTCAGTGGCCCAGGTGCGGAAACAAACCCTAATCGGAAGAAGGAAATTTATCGGCTTAGTAGAGCAGAAAAGTTTTTTTTTTGTACGTTTGTCCAGATATGAATTTTAGGGGATGATTCTAAATTTACACTCCCGATCATATGTATTTGCCCACCACCACTGGTTGAAGAATACATTTGAAAGTTATATTTATCCTTGAAAATGTATGCTATACATAAGTATCACATATGAAATTAAAGCTTTTTCAAGCTCTTTAAAAATAGCGTCAAAGATATATTTTTTAAATCACTATTTAACTATTTTTAAATCGATTAAAAAATGGTACAATTTTAAAAATTAATTGCCCATCTTTAGATCAGTGTATCTCTAAGGAAAATAACGATAAAAATAATTTGAAAACACGGTTTTGTAGCTTTTTTTCAAGACTTTTTAAATGCACTTTTTACTTTTTTTAAACTATTGAAATTCAGTTTTATGGCGTTTATTCACGAAAAATGTTGCATTTTGTCAGCAGGATATACTGTAATTTTTTCAAGCTTTTTTCAGGAAATTATCCTTGTTGCCAATCCAATTTTCCCCAAATTTCCAGTTAAAGAGATTAAAATTATTCGTCTACTCTATTGTTGCCACTACATTGTAGCCCTTTCGCCAACAGGAGTGTCCTCCAACAAACCAGGCGCAATTCCAGATACAAATTCAAGACACCTTTCACCTGTGAAAGAACCCTCATACTCCTAATATTGATGCCTCATCTTTTGTCCCAAACCAACACCTCCAAAAATTGTTCAATAACCAGATAATCTAATACCTCAAGTCAATCTTTTGAATTTCTAAAATGAACTGATGTCTTGACAATGACTTGGGTTTCATATTTTTACTCAATTTAAACTGCATATCCAACATTATCACATAATGAACACCCAAAATGTATACCCAAAAACAGACACATATTTCCAATATGTTGCCACTACCTGTCGTCCTTGGTTCCTCACTAGGATAATCAGTACTCTACCGACTTGAAATGCCCATTAGTCTTCGGCCACAAAGCCATTGCAATAAACTAGGGTAACATCTGCATTTTTTATTTTTTTAATCGAGTCCATTAGTTCACTGGTGTACAGGTGTTCGTTTTTTTTCGTTTCCTACATATGTCATTCTAATAGAATGCAAATGGGGTGTTTGTGTCTCGTTTCTCAGTACGCGTTTCTAACACCTGACATTCGCTGTACACTACCCGCTATGGTACTAACTATTTATTGCATTACAGGGCCGTACTTAGGTTAGGTGACGTCAAACGAAAGCTAAAGGGTCAAAATAACTTACCCAGAAAAACTCGTATGATTCATAACAGTTCAATATTACACTTTGAGTAGGTACCTAATAAAATTATTAATAAATTAATTAAAATATTAATTTTATAATTAAAAATATCAAATTTGTATTTTTTTTTCGAACAAAATGTTCACTACAACCCATTTAAATCATGATTTATAAAATGGACAGTTAGCAACAAAAGTAATCACATAGCCACTTTTTGAAGGTTGCTTAAATTCCGATAATTTTTGTACTTCAGGATTGATTTTTGTAAAATTCCACAGCTTGTAAAATTCTACGTCTAATAAGTCCAAGTTGACGGTGATATGTCCATTGTGAGAAAATGTATCGCTAAAAAAGTAAAACTGTGATGTTTTCAAAAAACTGAATAACTGAAAAGGATTTCAGGGAAATTTCATATTAAAGGGGAATCATCTGACTAACAGCCATTTTGGGAAAAAATACCCAGACATGAATATTTTCTAAATTTAAACCAAAAACGCCAAAAAATCTCTGTTTAAGAAATTTTAATAAAACACAGCGGGTTCTAGAGGGATTTCAAACTTCTATTTCTAATCTTTTTAATTTTTTCATAGCAGACACGGACCAAAACAATGCAGAGAAAGCGCTTTCAAATTGTATTTTTTATAATTTCTTGTCGTTTGTCAGCATTGTAGGTTTTTGGAAACTTGTAGGTTTTCGTTTTTTGGTTTCGTGACATTATGTGGAAAGAGCCATACTATAAGCTCCCTACCGTGTTCATTTCAAAGCTCAGATGATGTCACTGCTTCTCGTTCGCCAAGAAAAATTCCACGACAGCTTAAGAGAAACATCGGGTCAACGTACTTATATTATTTTAAATTTTAATGGCACATCCTAAGTAAGACAAAAACATTCGGTTCGATCATTACGAGCAAAGTACACACTAGGTACGTATCCGAAAATAAATTCTGTTTGCATTTCATCATGCGACAGAGACGTAGTTCGAGAGGCTAGAGAGGTAAAAATTGTAAACAAAAAATAAACATTTTTTGCCTTACTTTTTTACTGTTTTTTTTTTTAGACGTTAACGTTATTGTTAATTGTGTTTGGTAGGTAGTAGAGATAGCACTAAACTGTAAAAGTCAGGGCCGCACTTAGTACATAGTACATCACTGAAAGAAATACATAATTTAAAATATATAACTTAAAAAACGCTACATGGCAACATTAAAAACATGTACGTGTCATAGACGTATTTATTATTTACTGTTGATCATACTATGAACCTTTAGCACAAATTTTTGACGGATACGATGTGTGTAAATTAAGTAATGAGACTGGCAACGTAGAGCTCCATGTAACAACAGTGCGGAGACGGGACTTGGAAGGGCGGTAGGTTAACATGTAGTGCACCTTCAATACAAGTTTGAATTTGTTACAGTCATTTGTTTGTTCTTTGTGACTGTTTTCGTAAACCGTTTGTTTCTAATGCGTTTTAAAAATAAGTGACATTAATTTTGAGCAACAGTGTGCTGTCAGGTTTTGCTTCAGACTTGGACACAGCACAACGGATACTTTTGCAAAACTTCAAAATATTTTTTCAAGAGACCAGGTGGTTTTCGGTGGTTTAAGGCATTCTCAGAAGGAAGAGAGTCGATTGAAGATGAACCACGCAACGGAAGGCCTTCATCTTCAAGAACCGATGAAAATGTCGATAGAATACGGGATCTTGTGCGTTCAGATCGTCAGTTGACGACAAGAATGATCAGGGAAGAGTTAAATTTGAATACACCACTGTTCATCAAATTTTGTCTAACGGATTGGGGATGAAAAAATCTGCGCAAAAATGGTTCCAAAAAACCTTTCGCAGGAACAAAAGAAAGGACATCAGGAGACAGACAGAAAGATGTCTTGACTTTTGGAATCGATTGAAAATGATTCCCATTTTATGGAATGTGTGTCATTACTTGTGATGAGACTTGTTTGAGTAAAACCCAGGAACCAAGCGCCAAAGCATGGAATGGCACACTTCAAGATCTCCAACACCCAAAAAAAGCAAGAATGAGCAAGTCGAAGATCCAATGCATGCTGATTTGCTTTTTTGATAGCCAGGGAATTGTCCACAAAGAGTTGGTACCTCCAGGCCAAACAGTAAATCAACACATTTACAGAGATTCTTGAAAAATTTCGAAAAAGGATCATGCGTGTGAGACCAAACATCAAGAACAACTGGATGTTGTATCACGACAATGCGCCTTGTCGCACAGCCATTTCAGTAAGCCAGTTTTTACCAGTCAGTAAAAACATTCCTGTGGCTCCTCAGCCCCCTTACTCGCCTGACCAGAGTCCTTGTGACTTTTTCTCTTTCCAAGATTGAAAAATCACCTCGAGGGACCTCATTTTGGAACCATTCAAACGGCTGTAACCGACCAGCTGAAGATATTTCCATGAAGGTAGATTCCAGTATATGAGTTGCAGCACTGCTATGAGGAATGGAAGAACCGTTTCCTGCGCTGTGTGGCTTCTCAAGGAAGTTATTTTCAAGGAGACTGAAATGTAATTCTATTCGAATAAAAATTTGTGTATACATACCAAGCGCTACACGATATACCAAGCTCCTATTCACAAGTCCGATATACCCTCAAGAATCTATAGAACCCTAAGAATCTATAGTTTTGTAAAAATCGTCATACCTTAGCGCACTCCACAGACGGTCAACTAGCGACTGAGCGACATAGAACTAATTCATTAGAGTCCCTATACGCCCGAATATTATCGCGGCAAAAGTAGTCAATTTTGAGACTAGTAACGTTACACGGGTTGCATACTCTTCAGGTAGACTTACGTTCTTATGTTTTACTAGTTTTAACCGAAAGTATGTACTTTTTCATAAATTATTCCTTATACAAACAATCTCTATTCACTGTCCGAGTCTGTCTTTAATATGTTCGTGCTATTTCTACTTTGTACGAGCGTTTACACCGAGACAGCGGCGCTTCATGTTTCTCGGGCCCCCCACGTTAAATCAAATCACTATTACTTAATACCAATTTAACTTATGGGATTTTATATCCAGTTTACCAAGTTGCCCACACGCACCAAGCACCGAGGAGACGCGATGTAAACAGAGACCGCGGTTTCGGTTTTTACAGAACGCAACCAGATCCCAAGGCGCACTCTATTTAGATAACCCCGTATGAAACCTTAAACGCGCCGTCTGGCAAGTAGGCTGGGTAGCCGAGCGCTCGAGTGTAAATAGACTTGGTCTTGGTGGTGAACATGTGTCGCTGTTATCGCGTTCCCCGCCGTTTTCAAGAAGCCAGCCAAGAATTATACGTGTGTATTAGGGCGCACGGTAAACAGTGACTGTCAGGGTCGTACTTAGGATTTTTTTCAATACTGTTCGGTAAGGCAGACAAACAAAAGTGTTTGTCTTGTGAATTATTTTTTAAAAGCTATATATTTTCAATTTTTTTACAAAACAACCTTATCCCCTTCAAAATACTCTCCATTATAACTAATACATTTGTCCCACCGGTGCTTCCACTGTTCGAAACATTTTTTTGTAGTCATCTTTAGAAATGGCTGACAGCTCTTCCCTGTTTTTTTTCTTGACCTCTTAAATGTTGTCAAATCGTGTCCTTTCATAACACCATGACTCATCACCACTAATGACCATAGACAGAAAATTTGGATCAGTTTCAAGCTGTTGTTTCAAAGCACGACATGTTTCAACTCGACATTCTTTTTGAGTGTCAGTCAGAGCCCGAGGAACAAACTTGGCAGCAACCCTTTCATTCCCAAATCTTCGGTTAAAATTCGCTGAACCGAGCTCCAAGATAACCCACTAATCTCTGACAGTTCATCAATTGTAAGTCGACGGTCTGTGAGCACAAGCTCTCGAATTTTTTCAACATTTTCGTCGTTTCGGGCAGTTGATGGACGTCCAGAACGAGGTTTGTCATCAATCGACATGTCGCCATTTTTAAACCGAGCAAACCACTCGTACACTTGAGTTTTTCCCATAGCGCCATCTTTGTAAGCTGTTTTCAACATTAAAACACTTTTCAGCAGCATTTTTACCGAGTAGAAAACAAAATTTCACAGCTGCACGTTGTTCACTTAAACTTGCCATCGTAAAAAACGAAACAAGAACAAAACAGCGCTAGCAAAAACAATCACTGCAGATGCACAGAACAAGCCAGGTCGACAATACAGGCGGCACTGAACTGGCAATGAGTTGCGCTATACACGCCTAGGGGCAGAAATGCGTACTACACAAGCTCCGCCCACGGCAATGCTGTTCCGATTATTTTTGGGTACCCCCTCGTATACTCCCAATTACCAAGTCCCAAAAAGAAATTGTCGAGATATCGAACATTATCATTCTTTTTCAAAGGAAAAATCTGCTTTTTGCATCAAACTATTTATTTTAGGAAACACTAAAAATCTCATTTAAAGAGCAGTAACATAATTACCATTAGGGTTTGGCTAAATTCATTATTCTTATTCTACTAGGGTTTGGCTTATTAATTCAACTAATCTAGTTTGATCAGATATGGACTTAGAGGTTTTTGCAGTAAGCCCACGATATACGAGGGCAAGTCAAATATAAACCGGAATTTCCTTTTCATGGCCAGACGGCGTATCGGAGGGTGACGCCGCTTTTCTGCGAATTCCGTCTAGATAGCCAGACACCTCCTGACATCTACACCTATTTTTTTTGCATTCAGTTGATCGTAGAACAATGAGTGAACAGGTAGTTCCTTCTTCTGCTGCGCAACGCATCATTATAACATTTCTGTCTATTGAAGGTGTGCGACCTTCTGAAATTTTGACGCGTTTTCGGGCCCAATTCGGGGATGAACTCTAAAACTTTCTAAAACGCAAGTGTATGAGTGGCATAAACGTTTTTCAGCGGGACGAGAAAAGGTGGTAAATAAACAAAATTTTATTTTGGAAAATTCCTGTTTATATTTAACATGCCCTCGTACTTATTTTATTACATGGTAATAATAATTAACAAATTGCTGGGAACTCACAGTGTGCTTGAAGGTAGAAAAATTATGATGAAAATGAGTCCCAAATTGGTTTGCGCAGGCTGATTCTAGATTAAAAGTAGATTCAAATTTTATAAAATTTAAAATCGTGGCTGATCCCTTTCGCGTTTTATCCACATTTTTGGAGTTTAACCCTTTGCAATACAGTATGTCGCATACATAAACTTTTTCTTCGAGCACTTAGCACTTTTAGAAATAAAACTATCGTAATAAGTTTATTATATCTTGTAAACACAGTTCTTTAATTAACAAAACTTACTCGACAATATTCCATTACTAAAAATTAAAATTATTGTATAAAACACTTGGAAGTTATCAAAATCCAAAAATGTATTTTCTCGTACAAACATAAATTTTCAACATATTCTTTAAGAAAAATATAAAAGCTCATAATAAATCTCGCTTTGAATTTAGTCAAATTTGAAATCTAATTTTAAAATCATAAATTATTTTTATTTGAAAAAAATTGATAATTTTAAACCACTTTTAGCTTACCCCAGGGTTAACGACGAGGACGTATTGGTGATATAACCCCCTGTTTTTTTTTCTTTGTATGTTTTTTATTTTTTTTATGTTTTGTATTTTTAAGTATTCAAATATATTACACGTTCAAACAAGTAATGAGACAATAACAAATTATATTAGAGGTGTAAAGACGAAAATTCAGTAACTGCTTTTTGCAACCTTACTAGATTCTTACATACAGGAACTGGGCCAAGTATTAGGCAGCATTGAAAATCTTTCCGAGACTTTAAAAATTCATGTGATTCTTGCACATGTAAAGGAAAGTTTGCAATATATAGTGATGATGAAATTTTCCCTGAAGTAAACCAACAATCTACAACTTTATTCATTGCTTTATAAGCAGCAAGTTTATCTTAATGTAGCATTAAGTTTATCTTAATGATTAAACTTAATGATACAAAGATTTATGAAAAAGTAGGTATTTTTAAAATTTTACCGCTTATAAAGCAATGAATAAAATTGTAGATTGTTGCTTTACTGCATGGAAAATTGGATCCTCACTAGATTCTTACATACAGGAACTGGGCCAAGCATTAAGAAGCATTGAAAATCTTTCGGAGACTAAAAAATTCATGTGATTCTTGCACGTGTAAAGGAAAGTTTGCAAATAGAAAATGGTTTCGGTTTAGGGTTTTGGTCAGGACAAAGTAGCGAAGCTGTTCATCGCAAATTTTTAAAAACCTGGGAATCCAATAAACTAAATAATGATGATGAGTCTTATGGACCAAGATTGCAAAAAGCAGTTACTGAATTTTCGTCCTAACAAATACAAAAAAAAACATCCGAGAAATACAAAAAAAAATAAACACAAAAAAAAATTAAAAATATACACAGAATACAAAAAAAAATACGGGGGTTATATCACCACTACGTCCTCGTCGTTAACCCTGGGGTAAGCTAAAAGTGGTTTAAAATATTTAATTCTTTTCAAATAAAAATAATTTATGATTTTAAAATCACATTTTAAATTTGACTAAATTCAAAGCGAGATTTATTATGAGCTTTTATACTTTCTTAAAAAATAAGTTGAAAATTTATGTTTGTACGAGAAAAATACAATTTTTGGATTTTGATAACTTCCAAGTGTTTTATAACAAATTAATTTTAATTTTTAATAATGGAATATTGTCGAGTAAGTTTTTTTAATCAAAGAACTGTGTTTACAAGATACAGGGTTTGTCCGGAAAGTAATGTCAGTAAAATTTTTTTCCCGACACTGTACGCGCCAGCCCGCGCTTTACGTGCTGGGTTTGTGGTGGGGGATCTGGCAACAAGATCCAACAAGCGTCAGTTGGCTGCCGGTCGTTGTAGCGGTCGCATCACTCGTTCTTTGAGAGTCGTTACAGTGACCCGGTGCAAGAAAAAATGCAACGTTCGCTTGAGCAACGGATGGCGATCAAGTTTTGGGTGAAACTGGAGAAGAGTGCTGCGGAAACCATTCCAATGTTGAAGAAAGCTTTCGGCGTCGATTGTATTTCGGACAGGCAAATTTTCCGGTGGCACAAGGCCTTCGCAGAAGGTCGGGAAGATGTCAACGACGAGAACGGCGCTGGACGGCCATCAACCTCCAGTTCCGACGACAATGTGAAACGTGTGCGTGACTTGTTGAACACTGACCGTCGTCTAAGTGTACGTTTAATTTCCGAAACATTAGACATTACGAAAACCATTGTTCCCGAAATTGTGTTGGAGTCTTTAGGAATGAGGAAGGTGTGCGCGAAGCTCGTGCCAAAAAGTGCTAACGGACGATCAAAAAGCGAGGCGCGTCGAAACCTGCCAAGAACTTTTGGACACCTGCGAAGACAACCCCGCTTTCCTTGATGACGTCATTACCGGGGACGAAAATTGGGTCTTTGAATACGAGCCGGAGACGAAGAGGCAAAGTGCGGAATGGCACACGTCGAACTCCCCTCGCCCCAAGAAGGCCAGGATGTCCAGGTCAAAGATCAAGACAACGCTGATTGTCTTTTTTGATTGCCTGGGATTGGTCCATCATGAGTTCGTTCCGCAGGGAACAACCGTAACCGGAAAGTTTTACGTCGAGGTGTTGAAGCGGCTGAAACGCAGGGTGAATCGCGTCCGCCCAGACATCTCAAAATCCTGGAAGCTTCACCACGACAATGCGCCTTCGCACACCTGCTTCCTCGTGGCCGATTACCTCGTCAAGGCAGGCATCACCGTTGTTCCCCAGCCTCCCTACAGCCCCGATGTGGCCCCCCAGACTTTTTTGTGTTTCCGCGCCTCAAAACCCCAACGAAAGGACAGCATTTTGGGTCGGTGAAAAACATCCAGAAGGCTTGCACCGACGCTTTAAAGGAGATTCCGGAAAACGACTACCCTGCGGCTTTTGATGCGTGGAAGACCCGCTGAAACCAATGTGTGGACGCAGGAGGAATGTATATTGAAAGTTTCCAAAGATTTGTACACATAGAACCAATAAAAACCATTTTTCGAAGCTCACTGACATTACTTTCCGGACAAACCCTGTATAATAAACTTATTTACGATAGTTTTATTTCTAAAAGTGCTAAGTGCTCGAAGAAAAAGTTGATGTATACAACTTACTGTATTGCAAAGGGTTAAAATAAAAAAATGTGGATAAAACGAGAAAGGGATCAGCCACGATTTTAAATTTTATAAATTTTGAATCTACTTTTAATCTAGAATCAGCCTGCGCAAACCGATTTTGGATTCATTTTCATCATAATTTTTCCACCTTCAAGCACACTGTGAACTACAATGTAATTCGTTGCTAAAGAGGTTGCACTATATTTGTTTGTTAGACCACGGTGAACTGTACCCAACCGAGTTCGACGTACTCGACCGGTGGGGGCGGGGGAGCCCGGGGAAAGAGCTCCCCACGTCGCCGTCCCGGTGCAGCGGGCAGGTGCACCCCGGTGGGGCGCATATGTTGTGGCCACCACGTGCCTCTGTAGCGCAAGGCGCTACTCACAATGCCTTTTTTTTTATCGTTTTTCTTCCCGTATTAGAGTTCCTTGACGCGACAGTTGGCGTATCTCGCCCCGGTAATTACAATTTTATGGCCCTAACGAGGAGTGGACGTGACGCAGCGGCGACTCGTGGAGGCGAAGAAAAAAGGGGTCCAAACAGTTTAAAATAAATATTGAGTAACAAGCTATCCAAAAAAAAAAGTCCTCAAAATTGGCCGAGCTAGAAAAAACTTATTCTCGTCTTAATCATTTATAACCTTATTGAATTTTCATCAGATAAGTTTCTATAGTTGTCTCCGAGAGTCATTTGTTTGTTCTTTGTGACTTGTTTCGTAAACCGGTTTTTCCAGTGCGTTTTATCCTCCAGTGTCCTATATTTTATATTCCAGTGTCCTATCAGGTTTTGTTTCAGACTTGCACACAGCGCAACGCCTACTTTTGCAAAACTTCAACGCGCCTACGGAGACAGTGTTTTTTTCAAGAGCCCCGGTTTTTCGGTGGTTTAGAGATTCTCAGAAGGAAGAGAGTCGATTGAAGATGAACCACATAGCGGAAGGCTATTCTCCGAAACCAGGAAAATGTCGATAGAATACGGGATCCCCTGCGTTCAGGCATAGCGGTTGACGACAAGAATAATCGGGGAAGAGTTAAATTTGAATCACACCACTGTCCATCAGATTTTCAGTAACGAATTGGGGATGACAAAAATCTGCGCAAAAATGGTCCCAAAAAACTTTCGTTGACTTTTTGGAATCGATTGAAAATGATCCCCATTTTATGGAACGTGTCATTGCTGATGATGAGACTTGGGTGTTTGAGTGCGACCCAGAAACCAAGCGCTAAAGCATGGAATGGCACACTTCAAGCTCTCCAAGACCCAAAAAAACAAGAATGAGCAAGTCGAAGATCAAATGCATGCTGATTTGCTTTTTTGATAGCCGGGGAATTGTCCACAAAGAGTTTGTGCCTACAGGCCAAACAGTAAATCAACACTTTTACAGAGAGGTTCTTGAAAAACTTCGAAAAAGGGTCATGCGGTGAGACAGGCCTTTGTCCTCCACAGCAGTGTTTCCTTACAGACTCTAAACACGTTTCGGTCGCGCCATCATAAGATAAATCTTCGTAATTACCGATGGATTTAATCACTTTGTCAGCAATGGTAGTTTTTACGCGTGACACTATTATTAAGGTAATACCGACGCCGACGACATAAACACCTCAAACACACGAATAATAATACTAGACGGTGGAACGAAACGATTGAATCCTACCCAACTCTATTAATTAATACAGAAATGTGCGAAAAAGTACTCAAGTGTGTCCAAAAAATATTTGTAGCGCATATTTTATACACTAAACTAAATGTTACCTCTAACCCCGTCGTTAAATTTTTCAAGAAACGAGAACGATTATTTTTATTGTCTTTACTAGCCTTAGAGGACTAAAAATGGGTAACTACCTACTACTAATTAAAAAAAAAAAAAAAAACGAAGAAAACAAATCGAGAACCTAAAAGTTTCTTTCGTTTTGTGGCTTTGCCTACTCCGCTAGCCCCGACGAGACGCCACTGGCGCGGGGTGAGGGACGAGAACGTCATAGGTGTATCTAACACGCCCGGTACATTACGGATGCGTGTATCTAAGGAGAAAATGGAAGGAATTTTGTTGAAGGGGCAGTGACCCATATTTATGGAAATAAATTTAATAAAAGCGATGGTAGCGCGAATGCGAATTCTTACGTAGGAGGGACCAGTTTGGACGCCCAGTGAAAATAACCGAGCGCGTGACATATTTAAAAAAATCCAATTATACTGTGCGTCCGTTTAGAAAGTCCCAAGTTGCTAGAAGTTGCATCATTGTAATATGACGGTTGCAAAATCATCTTCGTTAAGACTTTCGAAAATCTGAGAAAATGATCATAGTGTCGTCTGTTTCCTTTTTTTTTTTATTCATACTATTTTAGATTTTAATATGTACTTACTACGTTTTACGTGCACTGCTGTCAGTAAACGCTGTAAATAATATCGTCAAGGCCTACTCGCTTTTTTTTTATTTCTTTTTTTAACGAACTTTGGAAATGAAGTTTTTTCGCATTTCGCATTCAACGGTATGACTTAATGTGGGTCATTCCCTTTGAAAATAAAAGTTATGGCTGTTGGAAGATTGTTAGATTTGACAATTCGTATTGGCAACATAGATTAACGTACCGGGTGGGCAAATTTCGATGTTTTTATAGGGTATCTCGGTAACTGTAAGGGCTATGGAAAAATGAACCCACCTTTCCCGACCTCTTTTTTTCGAGATAAATTCATTGGTGGAAAACCAGAATTTGCTATATCTTTCGTTTTCGAGTTTTAAACGAAAATTGATTTTTTTGAGTTTTCGATTGGTGTCGATAACTCGGTTGTTTGTATAATTAGAAGAAATCTGTTTGCACGTTCTACAGGCACTTTTTTAAGTAGAATAGGATTTCCTTAACAGATTTTTTATATCTTGTGTAGTTTTCGAGTTATGGCATAAACTTCTATTTTTTTAAATGGAAACCATATTTGGCTATGATTTAGCTAAAAAGAGGATTTTTTTCTCTTTACAACGATATATAGTTTGTGGGGTCTATGATGAGTGTTTATGCGGAAACAGTTAAAAATTTTAATTTTTTGTATAGGTATACTTACTTTGTTTTTTCTTTGCAGGAAGAGTAAGTTTCTATAGTAACACATTGTTACAACAATGTTTTAATAATAATAACTGTTGCTATGGAAATTTACTCCTGCGAAAAGTAACATAAATACATAGTAACAGTCGTATATAATGAATGGTATATTAAACTTAAATAACTAATTATGACATATTAGTGACTAATTAATAATTAATTATAACATATTCATAACAAGAAAGTTTAACACACTTAACAATCAAATTTGTAACAAATAATGTATGTAAAAAATACGATACAATATATTTTACAAAAACAAAACTAGACAGATAAAAAAAAATACGAGCATGATTATTTACCTGAAGTTTTCAAATTGTCGTCCGTTGTTTGCGATGCACAGTTCACATCGCTTTGAAACACTTTTTGTTGCATTATAGATGTGAATATTTGAAACGGAATTCAGACAGTCTATAAGATTTTCTCTCAGTTGAACCAGTGTAGTATTTGTCTTTTTGTATAAATTGTCTTTAATGGTTCCCCAAAAAAAGAAATCTAACGGTGAGAGATCTGGCGACCGAGGAGGCCACTTTACTGGCACATTGTTCCCTATCCATTTCTCCCCAAAATTAGTATTTAATAATTCCGAGATTAAATTAGTATTATGGGGTGGTGCCCCGTCTTGTTGAAAAAATACATGTCGTCTTTCGTTAAGTGGCAAGTTGTCTAAAAATTCTTCTACTATGTGGTAGTTTATCATATTGTGATACCGTTGACCATTTAAATTGTCATCATAAAGTTGGTAAGCTAAAATGCGGTTATTATATAGGGCACACCATACACTAAAACCGAAACGTCCTTGATTTTGAACATCAACAGTCTGATGAGGATTATCTTCAGACCAATAATGTTTGTTGTGTCGGTTGAAAATTCCGGCACTACTTACGTAACTTTCATCTGTCCAAATGATATTTTTAAAAAATAATTGGTCTTGCTCAATTTGTTGTAGGTACCAATTGCAGAAATCCAGTCGGCGTTCAGGATCAGTTGGAAGGAGCTGTTGTTGTTTCCTTATTGTATAAGGTCTAAATTTGTGTTTTTTTAAAACTGAAAGTGCTCTTCGTCGCGATATACCAGACTCTGCTTCAATTTGCCTACTTGAAATTGAAGGATTTACGACTACCATACCAACAACATTTATGGCAACATCCTCAGCATCTTGAATACGATAATTTTTTGGTCTTGGTTTATTAAATCCTCCGTATTCAACGAGGTTTTCTTTTAGTCTACCAAAGATGGACATATTAGGTTGTCTCCTTTCAGGGTAGCGATTAAAATATGCTTCCGATGCAGCTTCAGAATTATATCCATTTTGAATAAAACACTCTAGCATATTAAACTTTTCGTAATTTTGATACGCCATCGCGCCTTGTCAATTTCTTTAATCGAAACTTTAAAACTATAATGCAAGCAAAAACCAAACATAAACAATTAATCAAACAGTAATGTGTAACTGTGTATTTACATCCCAATATCCAACTGTTCTGTTTTCAAAATGACAGGCGCCTACTGTGCAAAATCATTGAAATTACTATACTGTCCTTTATTAGAAAACATATGTTTTTAACTGTTTCCGCATAAACACTCATCATAGACCCCACAAACTATATATCGTTGTAAAGAGAAAAAAATCCTCTTTTTTAGCTAAATCATAGCCAACTATGGTTTCCATTTAAAAAAATAGAAGTTTATGCCATAACTCGAAAACTACACAAGATATAAAAAATCTGTTAAGGAAATCCTATTCTACTTAAAAAAAGTGCCTGTAGAACGTGCAAACAGATTTCTTCTAATTTTACAAACAACCGAGTTATCGACACCAATCGAAAACTCAAAAAAATCAATTTTCGTTTACAACTCGAAAACGAAAAGATATAGCAAATTCTGGTTTTCACCAATGAATTTATCTCGAAAAAAAGAGGTCGGGAAAGGTGGGTTCATTTTTCCATAGCCCTTACAGTTACCGAGATACCCTATAAAAACATCGAAATTTGCCCACCCGGTACAACGTTTTGCAACAGTTGAAATGAAAGAGTAATTCATGAAGAATCGAACTGTTCAAATAGCACGTTTCTAACTTTTTCAGTTTAGACGCTGTTTATAAATATTTAACGCGCTGTCATCGTGATATTGTTCAAAAACAAAAAAATATATATACGAGGTGTGTAAATTAAGTAATGAGACTGGCACCGTAGCGCCCGATCTAGCAATACTGCGGAGTCGGGACTTGGAAGGGCGGTAGGTTAACATGTAATGCACCTTCAGTACAAGTTTGAACTTGTTAGAGTCATTTGTTTGTTCTTTGTGACTGTTTTCGTAAACCGGTTTTTTCTAGTGCGTTTGAAAAATGGGTCACATTAATTTTGAGCAACTGTGTGTCATCAGGTTTTTCTTCAGACTTGGACACAGCGCAACGGATACTTTTGCAAAACCTCAACACGCCTACGGATACAGAGTTTTTTCAAGTGCCCTGGTTTTTCGGTAGTTTAAGGCATTCTCAGAAGGAAGAGAGTCGATTGAAGATCAATCACGCAGCAGAAGGCCTTCATCTTCAATAGCCGATGAAAATGTCCATAGAATTTACGGGATCTACAGAGGTTCAACAAGAACAACTGGATGTTGCATCACGACAATATGCCTTGTCGCACAGACATTTCAGTAAAAGAGTTTTTAGCCGGTAAAAATATTCCTGTGGCTCCTCAGCCTCCTTATTGGCCTGACTTGAGTCCTTCTGATTTTTTTCTCTTTCCGAGATTGAAAAATCACCTCAAGGGATGTCATTTTGGGACCATAGAAAACATTCAAACGGCTGGCTATTCCAATATATTTAATTCCAGCACTGCTATGAGGAATGGAAGAACCGTCTCCAGCGCTGTGTGGCTTCCCAAGAAAGTTATTTTGAAAGAGGCAATACTTAATTGTAATTCTATTCGAAAAAAAAATTAAAATCCAGTCTCATTACTTAATTTACACACCTCGTATATCATCACTTAAACATAAACTTAAGTTTTAAAACAAATAACTGACTGTCTGTCAACACCCGGCCCAAACCTCTAGATCCAGACATAAAATTTAGGGAGCATAGTCGTATTACGAAAGTATCCACTGAGAAGACTGTTCCGGGATTTTTACCCATCTTATTAAGGGAAAAAAACGCCCTGTAAAAATTACCTTGTAGTGCACCAAATATACAAAATCGGTAAAGTGCACCTCAAGAAATACGTACGTACAGGGCAAATAAGAGATAAAAAATGTCATTGACATCTGTGCGTAACACAATCGTATACTACAGTAGTGGTGCTTATGCCAGATGTACATAACTTAATTGAAAACCCAAACATTGCGACCGAGTTGCAGTAGGCGTTGGATACAATGTTTAAGCCGTGGTCACATTCAATGCTCCAAAGTGGATAATAAAAAACTACAGTAGGCGTTGAAAGCACATATTATGTAAATTATCAAACTTGTTTTTTATAGTATAAATTTCGACGAGTTTCAGGATATTTTATACCAAAAAATGGCGAATAGAAATCGTGTTTTTTTGTCTAAAACAACAGACTTGCGTTAACCCTCGAAAACGAGGGATAACTATTCGAATTTCAACATTCGAGACCACGAAAAAAATCTTGGGTACACGTAATTCAAGCACTAGATTACTAGTGACAATTTTTATCTCTCTTTTCGACAGTAAGCTCCAAGAGACACAACATTCCATCGTCTGAAAGTAATACAGTATATAATTGTATCGTTTATAACGACGTTGAAGGGACTGGCGAAATTCGGTCGTTATAACCGGAGGTCGCTATATCCAAACACTCTCTAGTTTTTGTGGAATACCTTTTTCTTCAACGTCTTTTAAAAGTTTCATGGTTTGATGTTTTCTAAAATGTGTTTTTAGTATCTCCTGGTCCATGGGTTGAAGAACTGGCGTGGTATTCGGTGCAAGGAAAACAAGTTTTATAGCTTTTAAATTCTGAATATTAGGATGAGCTGAACAATTATCCAAAAGCAATAAAATTATCTTTTTTTATCAATTTATTTTATCAAAGTTCATTGTTCCGTCGTGTAATAATTTTTTTCAAATAATGATGATGTCATCCAATCTGTTGGATTATTTTCATATTCAACAGGTAGGGATTTAACCTTTTTAAAACATCGAGGCTGCTTAGCTTTACCAATAACCACAAGTTTTACTTTTTCCGATCCAGTCATATTTGCTGCAAAAGGAACGGTCAGTCTTTCCTTGGAAAGTTTGCCTCCAACATACTTTTCTTCTTTAAATTTCATTGTTTTATCTAGCAGCATTCTAAAAAATAAACCGGTTTCGTGTGTTGAAAATTTCTTTGTCTTTGTATCCTTTTCTTAAATTTGGCCACACTGTGTGTAACCAATCGTTACACTTATTTTACTTCCCCACTTATTTTACCAAAAATAATATTATGTGATTTTCAAAATCGTTGAATCCATCCAACTGAACGTTTAAAATCTTGCAATTTAAGTTGCCTAGCAAAATCGTCCGTTTTGGCTTGTAGTATAGGACCACTAATAGGAATATTGCGACTTCTCTGATTTTGAACCATTCGAATAAAGCCTTGTCTACTCTAGATTATGAGCTGATCTTCTTTACTGATGTAGAACTGTTCTCAAATACACTCTGTAATTTGTTTCGATATTTTCAGATTGTTGAAATTGTTGAATGTGCCACCTAAAATAATAATATGTAAGTAATTTTGGAAGTACATGCATATGTACATGTACTACTCAACACAAAAATTGTGGCTTTTTCAGCGATTGTAAACGCTTTTCGTGTCATCATATCAAATCAGTTTTATTTTCTCTAAATAATGTTTGTTAAAGCAAAACGAACGCCGTAAATCAGGAACTTTTTTAACAGGTCACTAAACTCTGAACCGAAATCTGTCTGTTGCGTCGGTCTTTCGTAATCATGTAATTTCCCTGGCTTTCGGTATCTACTGTATATTCTACGAATATGCTCTCTGTTATTATCGAAATTTCTTTAACACTGAACTTGACGTTCCCCACAATTCTCCATCTCCTTGACGCGTTCGCTCTTTCCGAGCTCTCTACGGTTGCCACCAGCTCGCGTTTGCAGACATCCCGACTCATTCACGTTCTCGATTCCGCTCTCCCCACCAACGTCTTTCATTCAAGACTAGGCAGGCAGGAGTGTCACTGCCTGCAGGCAGGAGTATTACTGCCTGGCTAGCCATTTTGCGAATGTGGCGATACACCGAGACCGTAAAACTTCGGTCCACGGTCAATGACGAAATCGATATTCGCCCTAGACCTTCGGCTTAAGGCGAGTGCCCACCGAACGCGCGAACGTTCGCGAACAAACGTTGGAGGGATTTTACATAAATACGTTAAGGTTTCCGTCGCCATTTCGCTTGTCCTAAAACACCTTTTGTAAAATATTTATTGCTATACGATTCTGAACTGACGGATGAGATTAAAACATAAACAGGGTGTCTTGTAACAACATCACTCAATAAGTTCGTAGGAAGAGTGATAAAACAACTACTTTTAGGCGAAATTCGACTTTATTCATCAACATAGTCTCCTTCAAGAGAGATACGTTCATTCCAACGCTTCCCTAACACTTCTGTGCCTTTCTTATAGAACGATTTGTCCAACCCTTTAAAATACGCTTCAGTTTCGGCAATCACCTCCTCACTGGAGCCATATCTCTTTCCGGCGAGCGTTTTTTTGACATTTGCGAACACGTAATAGTCGCTGGGGGCTAAATCTGGAGGATGCGGAAGCAATTCGAAGTGGAATTCGTGTGATTTTGCCGTTGTTGCGATCGACTTGTGACGCGGTCTTGGTGAAAGAGCACTTTTTTCTTCACCATTTTTCCCCTTCCCAAAATACGGACGCCATAACCTTCCCACCTGATTTTGTGTTTTTGGTCGCTTTGGACTGCTTTCGCCGGTTGCTGTCCACTGACGATTTGACTCTGGAATGTAGTGATGGATCCATGGTTTATCCATTGTCACATACCGCATGAAAAAAATCCTTTTTATTTCGCCTAAACAGCTCCAAACAGCGCTCTGAATCAGCAACACGTTGTTGTTTTTGGTCAAGTGAGCAAACGCGGTACCCACTTCGAACAAAGCTTTCTCATGGGCAAATGTTCATGCAAAATAGTGAATTTTATCAAAGTGCAGTGCAGTCTTTAAGGTGTCAGCTATTATGTTTTCTGGAACAAGTGCAGAATTTGGACGACCAGAGCGTTCAGCATCAACGGTGTTTATAGCTTCCGACTTCCCAAAAATTAAGATGAAATAAATTAATAACTTAAAAAGTACTGGATATGCATCTAGTGTTTTTTTTCATCAACCAATAAGGAACACTGGTTTCTGAGTGTATGTTACGATTTGCTATTTGCGTGTTTTAAACATGCACGTAAAATTAGCGCATATTTTGAACTTGTGCAGTATATTAAAATATATCAAATTCGTATGATTGTCGCTACCTATAATACTAATATAGACATCCAAAAAAAACGTCATCAACTCTGGCTATAAACGAGAGAGATGGAAATAGCGGTCACGTCTAAGCTTTTCGGTTATGTCAAACTTTTGACAAGTGACTGTCACAATTTGTAAAGTAAACAATGGCTGTCATATGATGTGACAGTCTTGACAAGTAAATAAGGTTATAAATTTGATTTTTTTTCTCGGCCAACTTTGATGACGTTTTTTTTGGATGTCTATATATTTGCCTTATTCCAGAGGAGCTTCTCAAATTCAGAGCTAATAAGAAATCCCATTAACCCCTAACTCACGATGTTCATAAGTTTTACGCTATTCGAGAATATCGCAGGACATGCCATTGCCACCTGGGTAACATTTCTCGGGTAAGGTCGTTCTAGATCGTACTAGATTCGTTGTGCGCAATTCGCGGGCAAAGCTATTCTGGATGAGCTGTAGTTTTGAAAGATTAGGACAAAATTTAGGTATTCCTGGTGTTTGTAGGAAGCCTAAGAGAAGGCAACGTCGGTTTACCGAAAATGTTGAATTAGACATTCTCATTGACAGGAATATCCAACGACATCTACGCGACGAATTGCGAATAACGTTAATAAACACTGTATATTATAATTACCGTGCACCACTTTAAATATCACTATGTGCACATATACGAAATGTTTGCATTGAATTTGACGTGTCGTCGAGTTTCATTTACAAAATACTGCAGAAAAAATACCTGGGCCACAGCGAGTCAATTATGACCCAGCTGCCAAATATTGACATGTCGCAAACTCCATTATCCGACAATATTATCTCGTTTAAATACGGTCAAAAGGGTTCCAGTGGGGGCCACGTGCCAGATAATGTATTCTCGATTGGCCTTTCTGTCGGAATCAGTGCACTTCAGGGCCGTAGCTAGACAGATATTCTAGCCACGGTTCAATGGTTTTTTACCAGGGCCTAAATAAAAAAGTTTTGCCTACGAAGTTTTATTATTATATAAGAGGTGTGTAAATTGAGTAATGATACTGATTTTTTATTCGAATAGAATTACAATTCAGTATTGTCTCCTTCAAATTAACTTTCTTGGGAAGCCACACAGCGTTGGAGTCGGTTCTTCCATTCCTCATAGCAGTGCTGGAACTCATATACTGGAATAGCCTTCAGCTGGTCGGTTTCAGCTGTTTTCATGTTTTCTATGGTCCCAAAATGACGTCCCTTGAGGTGATTTTTCAATCTCAGGAAGAGAAAAAAGTCACAATGACTCAAGTCAGGCGAAAAGGCGAACACAGGAATTTTTTACTGGCTAAAAACTCGTTTACTGAAATGGCTGTGTGGCAAGACGCATTGTCGTGATGCAATATCAAATTGTTCTTGATGTTTGGTCTCACACGCATGACCCTTTTTTCGAAGTTTTTCAAGAACCTCTCTGTAAAAGTGTTGATTTACTGTTTGGCCTGGAGGCACAAACTCTTTGTGGACAATTACCTGGCTATGAACAAAGCAAATCAGCATGCATTCGATCTTCGACTTTGTAAGCTTTGTAAAAGTTGTAAGCAGTATCATAAGTAAAGAAAACTAATAAAGTTAAAATTTAAAATTTAAAAATTAAATTTGGGACAAGAAACAGAACAAATTTTATTAAAAAGGGAACCAACTCGTTCTCTACAAAACATAGACTTTGACAGGTTAAATCAATTTTCAGTAATCTATATAGACTTTTTTACCAGCCCTCCGCCTAGGTACGGCCCTGTATGAACCCCGCGATGAAATGTGCGTGGGACACCGCGCCCAGTGGCGTCCCACTCGCGGGCATGTTCATATTGTTTATTTTTGAGATGACGACGAGCTCTCGGCGACGTCCTAAAGAATCATCACGTCCTGTATGACTCATAGCAAGACGAGTGAACTTTTAGACACTCAAATTACGGCTTACCTTATTCAGCTTTCACCCGTGAGGAGAAAAATAGTGGGGTCATTCTAAAAACTTATATAGACATCCAAAAAAAACGTCATCAACTCTGGCTATGAACGAGAGAGATGGAAATAGCGGTCATGTCTAAGCTTTTCGGTTATGTCAAACTTTTGAAAAGTGACTGTCACAATTTGTAAAATAAACAATGGCTGTCATATGATGTGACAGTCTTGACAAGTAAATAGGGTTATAAATTCGATCAAGAATAGAAATACGTCTTTTTTTTCTCGGCCAACTTTGATGACGTTTTTTTTTTTTGGATGTCTCCATATAATACATTCACAGACTCAACATTCAATTCTTATCTTGACACAATAAGCTTTATCAAGAAGACCAATTTGTTCGTCTATCAAGAAGACTAATTCGATTATTTGAGAGACGAAACAATCTATTCTTTCAATTTAGCACCTTGGAAAAGGGTTCTTTAGTGTAGGCTACAGGCTGGGAGAGAGAAGGGAGTTTATGTTGCACAGTCGGGTGGTTAAAGGGTGTAGCCTCGGCCATTTTATATTTAACCCTTTCCTTTCATCTTTCGAGCGCTTTCTTTGTGACAGGATGTAATCGACACTTGTAACCGTACGGACGTCGTCAATCGATAGAATGCAGAGAGAACGAGAGATTGTTCAGTAACGAACAAGTAAAAAGACAAAAAAAATAGTGATACAACCTTAAAAAAATACAAATATACTTTATTTTTATTTATACATAGATTTTGCCCAGTGAACATCTTCGGTCGTTTAGAAGATTTTTTTTTGTAAATTGACAAATGATGACAATGATGGGCAAATCCATAGTCGTGGACTGTGAACACAAAGATGAATGCGTATGTGACGTATACTTTCGTAATTCCAGAGTAGGCTTATGGTTTCTGCGCCCTCGATCGCATCGCTACCGAACAGCGGTAAAATTGCGAATTCTTGTTAAGTGAAAGTGCATAATTTCAAAATTGTTAACTAATCTTACGTATTTCATTTTCCAATCTGATGTGAAGTGACTGCTTATTACACAGTTTTGCATGAAAATCCTCCCCGCCAAACTAATGTGATATTTCGATAATTTCTACCTGTATAACACTTACACTGACCTGTAAATTGTATCACGTAGCAAAATCTAGAGAACATCAACAACATCTGAAAAAACGTCCTTAATGAACCCTTAGCCTTAACCTCTGTAAACATAAAACTAGGGCTTATAAAAACTTTGTTAAAGCTTTAAATAAAGAAGGGAATGCTTTTCTTTATTTGAGATGGAGATTCGCTCGTATAAGTGAGGCAAAGCTTGAAGAAGGAATGCTCGTTGGGCCGCAAATACGAGAACTTTTTAAAGACGAAAATTTTGAAACTACACTTTCAAGAAAAGAAAATAGTGGACCGCCTTCAAAAATGTATGTAGCAACTTCTTGGGTCACAAGGAATCTGAGAACTACAAAGATCTAGTCGAAGAACTTATCCAATCTTACAAGATATTAGGTTGCGACAGTAGGTTGCAGCATTTTCTTGACTCATTTAGAATTCCTCTTCCCTGACAATTTAGGTGCAGTTTAGTGCAAAAAAAAGACAACCAAAACATTAATTGATTGTATTATACTTTTTCGATACAAAATCAAGTATATTTTGCAAAGAGTGATTTAGTTTTTTTTTTTAAATCTTCGAAAATCCATTAGATTGCTTATGGTTTGGGTTTCTCATATTTTATATTCTTCTTCCCTTCTCTAAAACCTTATGTGTGATAGGCAAAAACCGAGCTCATATTTGAATTCAGTACATTACAGTACAAACAAAAAAAAACCCAAAAAAATATCAGGAAGCGACAAGAAATTTCAAAATGCAGAACAGTGTTTTTGCACTGTTTAAAACTTTTACAATTCGCATTGGATTTTTTTTATTTTCCCGAATGCGGCTTTAAGTAGGCGGGACTTCCGTTTACTTCCACACGTCTCACCTCCCCGGAATTTGGCTTCACTTGTTCTCAAAATATTCTTAAAGCAACAGTTGCAGACAAAGTGACACTCTGGGAACCTTCCGAATGCTCAAAACAAAACAACCTCGATATAAATTTCAAGTCCATTCGTCTATAAAGTTATCTCTAATATCGGTACCCCCCTCCCCCCTTCTATCGTTCACTCGCGTCGCGTGATGGAAAGCGGGGTGCTTTCTCCTCAATATACAACACCTATATGTACACAATATACACATATATGCACATGTGTTAGGGGTTATGCGGGCAGGCAGGTGTCCGCACAGACGGACCCCGCGGCAGATGGTCCTTCGGGCCGGATCGATACGCGTCGACGTCGCTCCCTTTCGCCTAATGTACTGCCTTTCGGGACGATGCCCGCGCCATTAATAATGGTCGCGCATATTTTAATTTCGTTTTATGCAGATTTGCCGTTTTTATTTTTTATATCGGATGACGTCACATTGCCATTACTGCCGCGTATTTGACAAATGTGAAAAATAGCTGTTTATAAGCGCAAGATATTTCAAGATAGTCCAAGATGTTTCCGCGAATTGGTAACGAATTGGGAATGAGAAAAATCTGCGCAAAATGGTTCCAAAAAAACCTTTCGCAGGAACAAAAGGACATCGGGAAAGAAAGGTGTCTTGACTTTTTGGAATCGATTGAAAATGATCAACATTTTATGGAACATTTTATTACTGGTGATGAGACTTGGGTGTTTGAGTACGACCCAGAAACCAAGCGCTAAAGCATGGAATGGCACAGTTCAAGCTCTCCAAGACCCAAAAAAGCAAGAATGACCGAGTCGAAGATCAAATGCATGCTGATTTGCTTTTTTGATGGCCAGGGAATTGTCCACAAAGAGTTTGTGTCTCTAGGCCAAACAGTAAATCAACACTTTTACAGAGAGGTTCTTGAAAGTCTTCGAACAAGGGTCATGCGTGTGAGACCAAACATCAAGAACAACTGGATGTTGTACCACGACAATGCGCCTGGTCACACATACATTTCAGTAAACGAGTCTTTAGCCAGTAAAAACATTCCAGTGGCTCTTCAGCCTCCTTATTTGTCTGACTTGAGTCCTTCTGACTTTTTTTCTTTCCGAGCTTGAAAAATCACCTCAAGGGACCTCATTTTGGGACCATAGAAAACACTCAAACGGCTATAACCGACCAGCTGAAGGTTATTCCAGTATATGAGTTCCAGTACTGCTATGAGGAATGGGAGAACGGTCTCCAGCGCTGTGTGGCTTGCCAAAAAAGTTATTTTGAAGGAGACAATCCTGAATTGTAATTCTATTCAAATAAAAAAAAATTAAAAAAACCAGTCCCATCACTTAATTTACACACTTCGTATTTAGACTTTAGACCTCGTTTTTAGGAGTATTAGTAAGAACGTATTTAGTTTTTGTTTTGTTAGTTTAAGTTTGTGGTTGCAGCCTATTCCAGCATGTTTTTGTGCTATTTCTGTCGCTGTAAATAAATTAAAGTCCGAGGTGTCACTTGATATTAAAAACAGAACACGCCGCCACTGTTTTTGACGGAAAATAGCCCACTATATTTGTCACAGGTAATTTACTACATAACTGCGTGTTTTTCAACACCATTATCAGTACATTAACGAAACAATACAATTCTGTATTGTTAATATCAATATTAAAAAATAATAATAAAACGATTTATATTCCAAACAATTCAGAGTAATTAAAATGAAATAATTACAATCGACAAGAGCGGATGTAATGGATGACTCATATTCACACATCTCTGATGGGTACTTTTACCGGGTATATAAAAAAACCTTAATAAATACATTTATTTATTTTGTTTTTGTTTTTATTTAGCTAACTAAAATTTATATCTTTTCATATTCATATCAAAATTTATGTATTTTTTTTTTAATATTTCCAAACTAGCTTTCTAAGAACGTCACGAACTAACAGTTTACTGAAGTATGAAGTATAATTGTATAGTGAGCTTAGCAATTTTAGAAAATATATCTGACAACCTTGATTTTTTTATGTCTTCACATTCACATTAGAAATAGTATACACGTATTGAGAGGTACGTATTCCCGTTGAAAATTCCCGGTTGGCATTTTTTTTTTTTTAACAGACCATTTTCGAGCTTTCTTGTCTGGAGTAATATCCCGACGGAGATTCGGAATAGAAACCGATGCCCATTTTCATGTTGCAGAAAGCGCCGTTTCCCACACGTCGAAAACGTGACGCGAAACCGGTCCCCGCCCCGAAAATCGCACGCCATCCCTCTCCTAGAAGACAAGTAGAAAATATAAACATTTCCATGCTGCTTAGGTACGGGCATTTTTAATTTCCCACGAGCTATCCGGACGGGATCTAATCTATTTCGTAGGTAAGACCCCGCCGGGGATCTTTAATCATTATTTCAATGGCCTGACCGGCGAGGGGTGAGTTTCACCCCTATGTCGGGGCATTCTTTCGCCCCGGCCCGTCTAGCTATTCGTAATGTTCTCGCGTTGCGTATGTTGTTGCATTTTTGTCTTTGATCGCTCCTCATTGCGATTCGCCCTATTCAATTTGCGAAGAAGGGAGACAACGTGAAATGATTTTTAAGATTGTAAAGTTCGAAACAGACCTATGAAACTCTCTATGCTCGCAATGTATTTTCCGTGGCTGGTTAAATTCGCTAAAAAGTGGGGAGGAACTAAATCCTCGAGATGGCGCTGCAAGGCTTATAGTTCGCTCGTCCGCTCTCTCCGCTTTTTTGTAAACATTGACCATAACCTCAATTCAATTCAAAGCACTTTTTTTTTGTAAAATTGAATTTAAAAAATGCCGACCCAAAAAGTGCCCTTTTTTTCCGTTCCAAAAAAAGAATTTATGGTTAAGGCTTAGGAAAAAGCATCTCGGAGAAAAGATCTTAAAAGTTCGAAGAAGTTTTGTGAGCTTCATTTTGTGGAGAGTGCTATACAATGGGGTAAAACAATTTGTGACAGCTTTGGTAACGTTGTGCAGGAGGTCCGTATATGAAGTAAACTTTATTAGACAAAATTAGTCGCCCCGATTTTTCCAATTATTCTACTTTCTATTTCCTTTACTAAAGTCCTCACATACTTGAATTGTTTATTAACAACTCTTATTGTTATCACAGCATTTTGATTTGCAGTAATAGAGTGTAACATTTTTTCTGCAAGTTATTCGCATATGCGATTCAAACTTCGCGGGCTACAAGGGTAGCGGAGAAGCGGACCTCTTTCCCTTCTTTCCTAGTGGCCGCGACATTCCCCAGCCAATTTTTTTTCCGAAGTTTCATAGGCCGGGTTCGAAAATCGAGACTGCGAGTGGTAAATTCTTTACGGAAATCTGAATAATGCGCTTAAATATACTACATTACTCAATACGTTCGTAGGATGGTATATAGATGGCGCCACTATTGACAAATCCGTATGATTTTTAAATATGTAGTACAAGCCTTCAACCGATATGTGTCAACATTTCATGATTTTCCGACCATTAGTTTACAAGTTACGGTGGTTTTAGTGACGCTACTTTTGTAATTTTCAAAACAATGGAAAAATCTGAATTTCGCGTGTTGATAAAGCATTGCTTTTTAATGGGAAAAAATACGTAAAAACATAAAAAAGTGCACAACATCGTCTTGGAAGACTGTAAAGTGAAGTTGCGTTAGATAGCTGACACCTCAAAGACATCAAAGTGTATTCACTATTTTGCGTAAATATTTGTCCATGAGAAAGCTCTGTTCGAAGTGGGTATCGCGTTTGCTCACTTGACCAAAAACAACAACGTGTTGCTGATTCAGAGCGCTGTTTGGAGCTGTTTAGGCGAAATAAAAAGTATTTTTTTCATGCGATATGTCATAATGGATCATTCATCACTACACTCCAGAGTCAAATCGGCAGTCAGCTGAGTGGACAACAACCAACGAAAGCCGTACAAAGCGACCAAAAACACAAAAGTCGGCTGGGAAGGTAATGGCATCCGTATTTTAGAATGCGCATGGTATAATATTCATCGATTATATTGAAAAAGGAAAATGGATCAATAGTGAATATTACATGGCTATTAGCGAGTTTGAAGGACGAAATCGCGAAAAAAACCGCTCCAAATAAAGAAGAGAAAAAGTGCTCTTTCATCAAGACAACGCACCGTGTCACAAGTCGTTCGAAACAACGGTATAATTACGCGATACACTTCGAATTGCTTCCGTATCCACCGTATTCTCCAGATTTAGCTCCCAGCGACTATTACTTGTTCGCAAATCTCAAAAGAACCCTCGCCGGAAAGAGATATGGTTCCAATGAGGAGTTGATCGCCGAAACTGAAGCGTATTTAGAAGGGTTTGATAAATCGCTCTATAAGAAATGCATAGAAATGGTAGAGAAGCGTTGGAACGAATGTATCACTTGAAGGCGACTATGTTGATGAATAAAGTCGAATTTTACCTAAAAGTTGTTGTCTTATTAGTAATCCTACGTACGAACTAGTTGAGTGATGGTATACAGTATTTTTAGAGTACACTTAAAAGCTAATTTAATTTCATTCTATTAAAAAAAAAGGATATTGGAGAATTGTCAGGTTTGATTGATATTATTAGAAATATTTCACAAATATCCGCCAAATTTTGGGCAACTTTTATTTGAAACATTTTTTTCTTAAATTTACAATAACAGTTATGGAAGAGACCGCCTTAACTGGAACACCATGTATAGGGTGTTCCATTTAAAAAAATAAATTAAGTTTTTTTTTTGGTTATCAAAAATTTTCAGGAAAAATCCTGTAACTTTTCTATCTATCTTTTTTTTTATCTCAAGCAATAAACTTTTTAAAGGGGTGCCACATTATAAGAAAACACCTTGTACTTACATCACAAGGGTTTAATTTTCAATTAAGATATGTACATACATCATTATTAGTTAAGAATAATACATACATAATAGTGAATTCTTTGAAATACAAACAGGTGTCATTTTTAAGTACCTATTTTTTTTTACTTTAGAAAATATATTTATATATTTTTAATGTACGGCTCGTATAATTATAATAGCCGAGTATTAATAATTCTGGCAGCCTTAACCTTTCATAAAGTTTTAAATATTAGTACCCGATAACCCAATTTCTGATAGATAAGGCTTAATAAAAACAAGAGAGTGTCTGCACGATAAAATAAGTTGATAAGATGATGAATGTTTCCAAATAGTTTGAGAGTTCCAATAATAATATTCTATGACAATATAATATGAGTATAGATTTGGAATTTTTTGACCGTTGATCAATTAACTTGCTAAACTTGTGGGATTATCGGTCAGTTTATAAAAAACTAAAGTTTTTGTTTTTTTCTAACGTTTCGGCTTTATTCAGCCATCATCAGAGAATATATTTTCTATTTTCTCTTTGAGTCCTGTCTGTTGTAGATGTTTTAGTTTGACTCGTTTAGTTTGAGTCGAACTAAAACATTTACAATAGACACGACTCAAAGAGAAAATAGAAAATATATTCTCTGATGATAGCTGAATAAAGTCGAAACGTTAGAAAAAAAACAAACTTATTTTTATAAACTGCCCGATAATCCCACAAGTTTATCAAGTTAATATGAGTATATAATAAATAATAATGTATCAGAAGTGGGAGAAAACTGAGTCGCAAGATTTGTTACATACATGCCGGAAAATCACAAAGATTTGTCCGGCGTAGAAAACGTTATAAAACTGGCCTAAATTAATATTTTTCAAAATCTCGAAAAGTCTCGCAAACTTGAAGAGATTTATCATTTTTCTAGCCCAATCCGCTCAATATCGTACAATAAACAAAGAAAAGGCGTCACTGTTAATTAAGGCTTGCAAAAAATATTCGATCGTTAATTACTCGAAAAGTGATTAACGGATCGAGCTGAATTTTTTTTGTAACTTCATTCTACAAATAGCAGTCCCTCCAAGATTGATCATATCGCCCTACTTTCGAAGTAAAAAAAGAAAAAGCACTTTTTCAACTTCAGCAGTCATTTCCAAGTTAACAATAGCACTTGGAGGCTTCGGGTTGGGCTTAAAATTTTGGAAATTCAATAGGCTACAACTTCTTAAAAGCATATGCTATATAAAATATGCCAAGGAACGGCGATATTAGCGAAAATTTGAAAAAAAAAAACGTTTTTTTTTTCAGAAATTGTTAATTTAAAAAATTAGCGGACGGATTCAGCTCAACGGACCCGCGCATTGTGTTCTACGCAAAAAAAATACATAGGAGACCGTAACAAAACTAGCCCTACATGTTTCAAGAACACATAAAAGTCTCTGCCTACTGGACTATATCCCACGGGTAGGTACAGGGGACGAGGTAAACGAAAATCACATATGTGATTTTTGTTTACGCCGTAAATGAAAACTCGCAAATCATAATTTCCCGCATTAACGCCCGATAGTCTGCCATCTACCGTCGATATATGTAGGTACAATTTTCAACGCGAATTCTCCCGGGCCATTTGTGATGAATAACCCGGGGCAGCTGCACCCCGTGAACACCCCCGTGCCAGGCGGCACGCCGCCGACGCCGGCGACCTGGGGTTGATTTTCAGCCCGCTCCATTCTTTGTCGGTCCCGATCGCGATAATAATTGATTTCACGACCCGTCGTCCATTATTATTTGCCCCGAGCGCAGGGTCGGATCAAAGGGTGGACTTTTTAATCTGATGTACCGACTCGTACGCGTTTATAGGCGTATTGTGTGCTAAAACAATATACTTGTAGATATTAAGTCGAAAATTTAGATAATAGGTAAAACAACATAAGCGTTACGCGCCCTGGTTGTCGCTCAACAAACTAATTACTAGGGCATCGTTTATTCACACGCCCGTTTGAGTGCCATTATATTTTGAAAATTTTCCGTTTATATTTTTGTGTTATATTCATTACAAATTATAATATTAGCGTTATTTTGCGAGTATTATAAATATAATGAATCACTATTGTTGTGTACCTCGCTGTTCGTTCTGGATTAAGAGGGATCACCATTTAACATTTCATATATTTCTAAGAACATCCGAGAAAAAAAAGAAGTATTTCTATTCTTAATCGAATTTATAACCTTATTTACTTGTCAAGACTGCCACATCATATGACAGCCATTGTTTATTTTACAAATTGTGACAGTCACTTATTATGTCAAAAGTTTGACATAACCGAAAAGCTTAGACATGACCGTCTAATAACCGCGTAAGTATATAGCGTTCCTATGTTCAGTTTTAATATCCAAGTCTTGCGTCTATCTATTTATGCGTATGGTTAATCCGGGACGAACAGCTACACAACAAAACTGATTAATTATAAACGGATTATTTTAATTTTTAATGATACCACGCACAAATAGAAACCAACGATGTAAACAATGGCACAGTAATTAGTTTGTTCAGCGACCACCAGGGGGGCGTAACGCTTATATTGAATTCCCTATTGCGCTCTTTGTCACAGTACTCGTATACTGGGAAAATAAGAGTGGACTGGAATTCTACGTCTTTAAACGACAAAGTGTTTCCCAGCATTTGCTTCCACACTAAATGCTTTTGTTTTGCTGGCCGTGTTGTATCATTCGTCAAACTGTGCAACGTTAACTCAAGGCGTGGCCTACTCCCTTCCGCACCGGATCTTCCAACTGTTAACGTACCATCCCAAAGTGAACGTTTTCCCTACCTGTATATGTAGGTGTTTTAAATTTAAACCTAATTGATACATAACCCTCTGCTTAGCCATGTTTTTCATGCTAGGAATATTCTATAGAATTAGACAGAAAATAAATAAAAAGTAAAAACAACAAAATGCTTGAAGGGCTTTCAAAAATAAAAATAGAAAGACCCAATTTTAAATATTACTAAAAATATTTATCGTTTCAGAATGTTGCAATGCAAAACATTATTTTAGCAATTCTTTCTATTAGAATGCGTAGGAAGAATAGGTCGTAAGCTACGTAATAATTGTCTAGATATCGAATTTTAATGTTTAGCAAGCCTTTTTTTGTGGAACAGTTATGGACCGTTATAAAAAATTCATACGCTACACTATGGGTTAGTTATTGACACATCCAATTCATTAACATATATTAACAATTGAAGGTACACGAATCATATTAATTTCATATAAATCAAATAATCAAATGTATATTTTATAATTAACCGTTTCATTCTTTAAAAGGAAACAGAAATAAAAATGGCACCTTCGAAGAGCGAAGTCTGTTGTTGATAAAATTGTTCCATTTTTAGCAAAATGAGAAAACGCTTATTATTCGGGACAATATTTATTTTGTGATGCACGGAAAAAAAGATATATAAGCATTAATAAATAGTAATAGTAAAATAACGATGGAGGGAGTTTTCATTCAATTTTTACCATTAAAAGTTTTAATTTATTTCAGAATGTTTATTCCAGAGCAATACTTTTATCCTTTTTAATAAATAATAAAAAAATAAAAATAAATCGTTCGTTAAACTTTGGATTATTTTCCTGCTCATCAAATAATTTCTTAACTTTATATTCACATTAAATTATTCTAAATGTTCAAATTTCGGAAAATTATTCATTTGATTACAAATATATCGATTAATTTTGATAGATGTATCGATTCCGGAGCATCGAAAAATTCAAAATACTTGCAATACCGAGTATCGATATTTTTGCTTTCGATTCCCATCACTAGCGTGTAGCAGCAACCCTAAACTTGAATGTTTCTACGGTTAATTATATTTCACATAAAGCAAAAAACACTGAACTTTAATATAATAGTTGATATTCATGAACAAAAAACTACACTGCACTATTTGTAACCATATCATGTAAAAAAATTCTTACAACACCATTGTTTGTAAGAATTTTTTTACGTATTTTTTAAAATTGTCAAAACTTCTGTTGCCTTTTTCTACTAATTTTTTCCTCGCAGTAAAGAAAACAGATTTACTAACTTTTACTACCAATTTTTCTGCTCTTCTTTTGTACTTATTTATTATTTTATGTACCAACCAATGTATTTTAAAATATATAAATGTTTAAAATTATCTTTCATTTTCATGTTGAAAAAATAGGTCACTTAACAACAAAAAAACACAAAGAATCACACGCTAGCCAAAATTATTTCTAAATACTGAATAATTTTATGACAATCTGGCATCAGTGCGCTCTAAAACTTAATCACGTGTCCGATGACGTGTATCGGTTTTTATCTAGTATGAATCGTTTTAAAAAGGGATAATAAAATGAAGAAACTTGCAGTAGTAGTTTAAAACGGGATAAATTGAAAATGCTTACGAATGTTTCACAATTAATTCACGTCAAGATTGAGTTCAATAATTAATTTCATTGATTCAACTCATATGGTTTTATCTATACGAAGTGTGTAGATTAAGTAATGAGAGAATGATAATTTTTTTATTCGATTAGAATTACAATTCAGTATTGTGTCCTTCAGAATAACTTCCTTGCGAAGCCACACAGCGCTGGAGACGGTTCTTCCTTTCTTCATAGCAGTGCTGGAACTCATATACTGGAATAGCCTTCAGCTGGTCGGTTACAGTCGTTTGAACGTTTTCTATGGTCCCAAAATGACGTCCCTTGAGGTGATTTTTCAATCTCGGGAAGAGAACGTGGTCACAAGGACTCAAGCCAGGCGAATAAGGAGGCTGAAGAGCCACAGGAATGTTTTCACTGCCTAAAAACTCTACTGAAATGGCTGTGTGACAAGGCGCATTGTCGTAATGCAACATCCAGGTGTTCTTGATGTTTGGTCCTACACGCATGACTCTTTTTCGAAGTTTTCCAAGAACCTCTCTGTAAAAGTGTTGATTTACTGTTTGGCCTGGATGCACAAACTTTTTTGTGGACAATTTCGTGGCTATTAAAAAAGCAAATCAGCATGCATTTGATCTTCGAATTGCTCATTCTTGCTTTTTTGGGTCTTGGAGAGTTTGAAGTGTGCCATTCCATGCTTTGTCGTTTGGTTCCCGGGCCGTACTCACTTTTAAACAACTCATCACACATTTTTAAAACGCGATGGAAAAAACGGTTTACGAAAAACAGTTACAAAGAACAAACAACTGACTCTAACAAGTTCAAAGTTGTACTGAAGGTGCATTACATGTTAACCTACAGCCCTTCCAAGTCCCGTGTCCGCAGTGTTGCTAGATCGGGGGCTATGTTGCCAGTCTCATTACTAAATTTACACACCTCGTATATAGAAATTGTACAAGAATTTTTACACTTCTTTTTCTCCATTATTGAGGTAAGAAGGGTACTCGAGTAATTTGGTTAGGTTTCCTTGACTATCTCGGTTATTTCAAAGAACTTTGATCGCTGCTGACCTCGCGACTAGGCGCCTGCGATTCGTCCCGTTTCTGACCGAAAGCTGACCGCCGGCAAATCGGCGGGAAGTCGGAAATGGGACGGGTGCGAAGACTGCAATTGTGCACAAAAATCGGGGCGACGACAAACACGCGGGATCCCCCGGTTTATTGTCCCCGTCTCGAACGGCGGCACTTCTGCCCTTCCTGGACTGTTTTCTTTTCCTCCCTTGCGGATCGCGGCCGTCTGGGTTTGACAAAAGGGCGAAGGGCCGTTCCATTGACATCGACAGCTGTCTTGAAGGCACACGCGAAGTCTCTTCCTTATGCGCGTTCCTCGAGAAATTCATCTGACGTTTCGCTTCTCGACGGGGCGTTGTAGAAATTAACGCCAAGGATTGGACGGACGAGGGCTTTTTTGAACGCTTTCTTAAAATTTCTAACACGATATCGTAAATACACTACTCCAAAAAATTTAGGGAGCATAAATATTTCCTAATTTTTTTTGTGACTTTGGAAGGCTGTATCTCAGTGAAAAATGGTCGTATCTAGATTTAAAAAAGAAACATGTTGAAGCTTCTGGTTTTGAGACCTTTTTACCAAAAAAAAAAAATTGTAAGCTACGGTTATCACGTAATCCAAAGAAATAGCGCGATAAAAAAAATTACAAAATTTTTTCATTTTTTCTTTTTATTCCACGGATTTGCGCATGTATTTTAATTAAATCAAGGCATGGGCCGGATAGCTTATTTATTCTGCTTCAGTTTGCTTTTTTTATATTCCCTTGATGTCAATTTGTCGCTGAGATATCCGACTTTAATGGAAAAGGATCCTTTTGCCTTTGATCATCGATATCTCAGCAGCCAATGATGCAGAGAGAATGCAAGGGCAGTTTCAAAAACTGGAATAAACCGCCTACAAGATCCTTTTACGATTTAAAAAAATCGTTTTAGTAAATCTATCGCGTATTCACAAATATTGATGGGGAAACTAATGTTTCCAGGTTTTTTATAGCTTAATTTACCACCAATAGCCCTGTAAATTATTAAATCGATCGAACCGTATTCTCGGACCGATCGATCAGTTTTACAAAAAAAATTAAAGGAACAAATGGAAAAAAAAATGAAAAAAACCTTTTTTTGCAATTTCGCATTAATTGCTTGTTGGATCTGAAAACTTGCTCCCTTAATTTTTTGGAGTGGTGTATGTCGTGAAATCGATCCGACATAGTGTTGATAGAAAGGAAATCAGTGGGAGTAAAATGCGCACTGCACATAAAGTTGAAGAAGTGAAGTGAAGTGGAAATTGTTAAAGAATACCCACAAACCTCTATTTGGCGACGGCCAATAAGTTACCAGCACAAAGTCGGCAGATTGACTTCTAATTAATATTCTTATTTGTTTCTTAAAAGTTGCCAAACAGAGAAAAACGTTGCTCCATCAGTTTTTATTTTATATGACGTTCCGCTAACGGTATAAGAGCTTTTAAATTCCACTTCAAAGCTTCTTGTTAAAATATTGTCTGATTTTGTTGTTTTTTAAAATATCTAAGTCCTGCATTTGTCGCCAACTAAGTATAGTCCTTCTAATTTTATTTGAAAATGATAAATACGCCTGGGGAACAAAAAAAGCGGTGCAACTTTATGATTCCATGGGCGTGCATATATCTTTTTATAAATTCGAAAATTGTGAAATAATTGTTTTCATTCAAATCAATATAGATTAAAATTAGCCTGCATACAAAACTCTTAATATTTGTAATATAATTTGCTGTAAATAATGCTCATTTAGCCAGACAATCTCAAGAAATTATCTGTGTTAATAAACCTAGCTGAAATACGCGTCACTGGCGCCTTAAACACGTAGAATTTCTAAAGTCGTAAATCATTTTAACGACGTCGTAAAAATTTTATGGCATAGTGGACCGAATAAGTATTTGGATGTATTACATATAAAGCAATCCTATAGTATACTGGTCGGCATTTGCTGGTTGCCGGCATCGGTGTTGCTGGCATCGCGTTGCCGGCTCTTCAAAATTTTCTTAAGTATAGTAACATACATAAAGTTGTTTTAATTTATAATTATTTTTTCCAACAATTTTAAACGCTTTATTTTAATGCTAACTAATAAATTTATATCTATGTATTTTTTTTAAATATTTCCAAACTAGCTTTCTAAGAACGTCACAAACTAACAGTTTACTGAAGTATGAAGTATACTTGTATAGTGAGCTTAGCAATTTTAGAAAATATATCTGACAACTTTGCTTTTTTCTACCTATTTTCAATTTAGAATGGAAATAGAGTACAAGTACTTGTGCTTAAATAAACAATACTTAAACAGAGTGGTAAATGCATTTCTTTAATGAGCTCAATTTAATAAAATCGACTTCACTCGTTTCCCCCCACTCTCTGGCAGAGTCTAGCATTATTAGTCGGCGTCAGTATTGCCTTAATAATAAAATGTCACACGTCCAAACGGCTAAAAAAGTACAAATTGCTGGCAAAGTGAATAAATTCATCGGTAATTTCGAAGAATTATTTTATGATGACACGACGGTAATGTGGAGGGTGTAACGAAAATTTCTTGTGTAGGGACAAATGCGGTTGTAGCCGTCACATAAATAGTCTGAAACATAAAAATAAAAAAGAAGGTATGCCCTTGACAACTCAGTTTATGTTCGATTTACTTTTGATGCTGTGCCTGTGATGTATCCATGAATAAACGACTTGATAAACGACCATTTTGTGAGTTCAGGAACAATACGTTCCAGAGATGCCGTTACCAGGTCTCACAACTTTACATAACTGTCTACCAACTGTACGCCGTGGTGGATTAAAAGTGCATTCAAAAATGCACGGCTGTGGTTATGTATTGAGACATTTCCAGCAAATAGAAGCTGTTTTTTTCAATTCAATCCTGCCGAAGCTGAAGCTATTAAAGAGAGCCAGACCAAATTTCAAGATGTGTCCTTAGAAACAGCTTTAAAAACTATTCAGATAAATGTTTATGTGACGCCATACAATTTCAGAACAGTGCGTTTTCTTGGTAGCGGAGTCACTACAAATAGTGGACGTGGTAAATTCGCCGCTACAAGCTATATGTGATGCAATAAATGAGCCAATCTGCATCTGCAAATGCATCTACAGATACGCCAAGTGAGTGCAAAGTTTTTAATTATTCCCGTATTACATCAGTAGATGTCGAAAGGTCGTTCTCAAAATATAAGCATATAAAGCATTCTCAAAATATAAGACATCCAAAAAAAACGTCATCAACTCTGGCTCTGAAAGAGAGAGATGGAAATAGCGGTCATGACTAAGCTTTTCGGTTATGTCAAACTTTTGACAAGCGACTGTCACAATTTGTAAAATAAACAATGGCTGTCATATGATGTGACAGTCTTGAGAAATAAATAAGGCTATAAATTCGATTAAGAATAGAAATACGTCTTTGGCCAACTTTGATGACGTTTTTTTTTTTGGCTTATTATCACCACTGCGAACAAGACTCGGAGACAACTATAGAAGCTTATCTGACGCTACAAAGTTTTTACGAATCTTCTCCAGTTCGTGATAGTACTGTTAACCAAGCTATGTCGTCATGCAAACTAAGAGGGTAAGTTCCACATATGTACATGGTTAAAAAGTGTGAATTTATTGCTTTTGTTACTATATTTAATATTAGTTCATTTATATTACATGTATTAAATTATGATGCGGACGCCAATGTCCCGCGGCACAATTTGGCCAACTCTAATTTGCACAAATGCCTAAAACAGTTTTCAAATTTATTGTTGTACGCCAGATGACGGTTATTTACGTGAGATTCATCGAAATTATTATCACTGGAATCTGTAGCAGATGCTCAAACTTTCGAGAACAGTCGTCCATTCGGTGCAATACATTTTTTTACAAGGGGCGAATAGTCAAAACTGGACGATGACAATAACATCATAAACGAACGGAGTAAAGCTAGTAAACATTATTTGCCTCCAGCTAAAGTAAACATCAACATTTTACGAATACAATTTAGATTTACAACTCATCGGATAAGCAAATTAAACAATTAGAGCGGAGATAAGAGCGCAACGTTGGCGTGAAGTCTTAACAGTAAAAAAAAAGTTAAATTAAACAAACGACGGCGGGTTTTGATAAAACTTTATCGTTTCCGGGGAGGATATACATATGTAGCGCGGGAACGCGCGAACGCCTTGCCCGTAATCTCATCTCCCATTAAATTTATCCTAATTAGGTCTTTTATCTGAACGCTACAATCTAGTTATCTGAAACGACAATTACGCCACTAGGAAGCGGCGTCTCAATTTGCCAGCTACAATAAAATTCAGTATCAATATTGACCGCGCCAGGAGGCCGCGGAGACGCAAACAGTTGAATTAACTTTATTGCAGATTCGCGTCGAGATCAAGAAGCCGCCGCGCGGTTAGAGAATGTTACGTAATCCACTCCGCGCCGACACGGCGGCCAATAATCGCGGGAGGAGCCCCGCCATTGGCGAATTCAAACCTTGTAAACAGCGATTTTTTAAACGCGAAATGATGTCATGTTTCGCCAACCGTTTCGCTAACGCAAATCGACGGACGCGCGGGATATTCAGCCGAACTCGGACAGAAAAACGCTTCTAACGACAACAAATCGTAATGGTGAAACGGTAGGTGTTACAAGGCGAAAATAGCCGAGATTAATCATAATTGCACACAAGAAGCAGCATCCCGGATATTCCGCGAATCCGTTACCATAGCCTCCAATATGCTAATCGATAATTCCCCAAAACGAGTTTCACTCCGTTTTACCAGACTTTGCGGTTAGATGCAAAAAATAGGAGTCTCCTTCGCGGTGACCGAGACGTTTTCGAGACGAAAATCGCCCGGGCCAACTAGATACTAGATACATTCTAACCGCAAATGCGCAATTGCTTTGTTTATGCGGCGTGTCTCAGCCGGCTCGATTAAATTAAAACGAAAACAAACCGCCCGCGTCGCCATCTTGGCACGACTAGGGCCGTAAAAATAAACCCCCGACCCCATGCGACGACGGCCCGACAGGCCGGGATCCACATTCCAGAGGCGCGAGACACGCAAGGCACGTCGGAAGTTTTCCGGGAAGGTCAACGGCGTGCCAGGACCGCGTTCGGGAGGGAAACGGTGGTTTTCGGGGCACTTACATGTGATCCTCGGCGCTGTTCAGGTAGTAGTTGGCCATATCCTCGGCGGAGCCCCCGCGGGGCCGAGTCGCACGCACAATTCACACGCCGTGTTTACGGAAAAATCGAGGACGACCGCCTTTTCGACCGCGCTTACGCTGACGGCGAACTGACAGGCCTGATCGGTCGACGCGGTGGCGCGGGCGCACGCCGACGGTGCGCAGGCGCGCCAGGAGCCGCAGGGCCGGACGCGCGGGGGATGACGACCACCAGCCGCCCGAAGTCAGGAAATTGAAAAAAAAAACAAACGATGAAAGAACCGAGCTAGCCTGCTAAGGAGAAGAAAGAGTACAAACACTTATGCCCCAAACTCAGAACAGTACAGGTTCAAACGGTTCAGGCCTAAAATTGTCGTTTTGCGAACTGTCATTTGATAGCCTTCAAACAGTCAAGGTTAAGACTTGTGGACAATAAATTGTGGAATTTATATTTCAATAAATTGTCAAATTACACATACCAATTTATTGCACAATAAATTGTGGAATTTATATTTCAATAAATTGTCAAATTGTAGGTATTTGTTTTATATTGTTTACACTTTGCAATATTTGTAAAAATGTATTGGCCAATTTCAACATTGCCAACTCTCAATGGCTAAAATCTAACAGTTGTCGTAACTTTGTCCCTAATGACTGTTTTACACACACCAATTTTTCTCGCAATAAATTGTACAAGTTGACCTTCAATCTATTGGAATACTTATAACACAGAAATTGCGCCCAATTTATTATCCACAATAAATTGTAGATAATGTAGATATTTAGTAACTTTTTACAATTATTTCATTATACCAACCTCATGATAAGATATACGATTTAGGGACAAACCTATGATAACTCTTACGTTTTAGTCATTGAGAGTTGGCAGTGTTGAAATTGGCCAATAAATTGTTACAAATATTGTAAAGTGTAAACAGTTACTAAAATTGGAGAATCTATTGTTCAATAAATGTGTAAAACCGTCTTAAGAGAAATCGCTTGTCTCGTTTATGTACATATCTTGTTTGTGAATCACCAGGCCTATCAAACTTAAAAATTTATAAAACGACAACTGATCATAGACTAGTAGATATACTATGCAACTGATGCAACTGATCCATTCTTAAAAATCTCTCCAATTGCTCGGGATATTCGTTAGAGAATTCGTGGTGTGTGGAAATTTGCGTCTAAATTTCCCGTTTAGCATAATGGAAATTTCCCGTTTGGTACAATGAAATAAATGTAAAAAGTTACTAAATATCACTAAAATTGGCCAAGAAATTAGAGCAAGTTCTACAATTTTTTGTACAATTTATTGTGGACAATAAATTGGGGATAATTTCTGTTTTACACGAATTCAAATAAATTGAAGGTCAACTTGTACAATTTATTGTGCTATAAATTGGTATGTGTAACAGTATTTAAAGTTTTAAACCAGAAGAGTTCGTGTAGATTGTACTTTTTAAAATTATGTTTACGCAACAAAAAACGTTCATGGGAAATTCGTTTTGAAATGGTATTTTCAAATAAACTGCTTATTTTTATTTTATCTTTCAATAGTTGATTTGAATCGAAACAATGTCGATAGAAAAAAATTTTGTTTGTCGCTGAAACCAAATTCAATAATCTGGTACGTCAAATATTAAGTTAAGAAAGTAAAAAAAAATACCGGTTTAATTTTAGACATGAATAAAACACCAAATTAACAAGCTTTCTATTTTAAGAAATGGATAAATTCAGAAACAATGAATAATTAAAAAAGTTACATCCACTGTTGGATATTTTTTCGGACGCCCAGTACGCCCCTGTGGCAGGGATGAACCAGGTGGTCCCAAGAACACCTCATGTCCACGTCCCTCATCGTAGAAATTAGGAGCATAGCGATCTAGGGTGTGTATTTGTTGGCGGGAAAGCCAGTGTGACCTGAGGGGAACCATTGTAGGCAAACTCTTGCGTATCTAATAAGATATTCACTTTTGACCTAGAAACATGTCTTTCAACTATCGCTGCGTCTGAGTATCTTTTCCAAAATCTCAAAATTTACATATGCTTTCGTTGTTCGATACGATCGCATGTATTTTTAACCTATGTGGAGAATAAAAAAATACCTCATATAATATACATATTACGTACATATCTATTTACAGAGTGTTTATATATTTTAGGAGCCCTAATATAACCAGCCATCCAAAAAAAAATATCTTCATAGTTAGCCTTATTTAATTGTCGAGCCTGTCACATTATGTGACAGCAATTATTTATTTTACAATTGTGACAGCCACTTGTCAAAAATTTCACAACAAAAGTTTCGCTTCGAGCTTCGACATAACCGCTATTTTGATCTCTCTCGTTCATTGGCAGATTTGATGACTTTTTTTAGAAGTCTCGTTATATTTGGAAACGTATATCGATTAAGAAATGTTTTTTTTCTGTCCTGAGTATTATTACACTACGTCTTTACATTAGATAACAACCAATTAATCGAGTCATCCGAAGTCGTCATCCAAAAAAAAAAAACGTCATCAAAAGCAAAAAAGACATATGTATTTCTAATCCCCACTCCACTTCTAGTACCCACTCCAGGATTAATTTCATTTCATAACCTTATTTAACTGTCAAAGCTGTCACCTTAATACATATGACAGGCGTTATTTATTTTACAATTGCGACAGTCACTTGTCAAAAGTTTGACAACCGTAAAGCTTCGACATAACCGCTATGTCTATCTCTCTCGTTCATAGCTGGATTTGATGACGTTTTTTTTGGATGTCCAATAATTATCAGATACAAAAAATATTTGACTGTTATTCCACTTTCAAAATCTCAGCCGCCTCTGTTCAGGTGTCCAGTGCTGCCACTACTTGTTCAGGGAATTTGGTGGGGGAATTCCGGCGGTCGCTTCTGACTTTTATCTTTATCACCAAAAACAGTTTATCTATTGCTAAGTTCGCTGGTAGGTGTAACTTAAAGTTTAGTTGGTTCTATATTTATTTTACCTATTTTTAAACGATAGTTAAATAGGGTCACACATTCGTTTTCGTCGAAAAAAAATGTCCAAAATCAATGACAGGGACAGGGCGCCGAATTATCAGACTTACAAGTTAGTGATAGTCGGTGGTGGTGGTGTGGGGAAGTCAGCTATAACTCTACAATTTATACAGGTAATGAAATCGTTCTATTATTGTGCCCTTTGGTTTATTATAAAATCGTCCGGGTATCGTTCATTCTTTGGAATAAGTTATCAGGTGGTTTTGGTATCTCCTTTTCACGACGTCTTTATATGGAGTGATGAATTCATCACATAACCTTGTGTGAGACTAGGTGGTGAAGTTTCTCTTTATTTCGTCTGTTCCAGAGCTATTTCGTGACAGATTATGACCCTACCATTGAAGATTCCTACACCAAACAATGCGTTATAGACGACATACCCGCCAAGTTGGACAGTAAGTGCACATTTTACTCGATTTCCTGGCATGTGCATGCTGTGAGAGATGCTAATTAATTGCGACATTGGTATTTTAAAATCCTGCAAATATGCTTGAAAACGCATGGCATGTTGAAGAACAGTGCACTGGTGCAGTGACCAATACGTGCCAGTGCAATCCAAAAGCAACAGATGGTACCCAAACAAGTTAATGCAATTTTTTCAACGTATTTGCTATCATTGATTAGTGTGAACATCATCTTGAACAAATATTAGATTTCTGCATAAATTATTGCTATAAAATGACGATTTCGTATGTCATATCTATGATTTACGATGGGATTAAAATATATTTGTAATAAATACTTTTAAACACTCATGGATAGATAAAAATTTGGTGTTTGTATAATATCATGTATTATGCAAACTGCTGTTGGCGTGAGACAAAGTTGCAAAGCTTCTTATGTTCCATTTTCGAATTAAACCAATTCGATTTTAATTCACTTTTGTGCAAATGCGTTACTATATCTCAGTTCTCAATAACAACCTTTTATTTGTACAGGGTGATGAATTTATCATAAGAAGTGAGTTTTTCTCCGAAAATTAATGATTTGTTTTTCTGTTTAACATTTTTTTCTATTTTGAATATTTAAAAAGTTATGGTCGATTTATTGTTGAGTACGTTCTCTATTTTTCTCGTAAACCGCTAGCTAAATGAATATAATCTCTGTAAAGTGTATATCAATTTACTTGCCTTTACTAAAGCCAGAAGCTTCCGCCTTTCAAGATAGAAATAAAAATATAGCTTGCTAAGCATCACGATGCCTCTTTTTTTTTCTCACCCCTATAACTTGCAGAATATTTGCTTTTTCAAACTGTTTTCGTGTGTTTTTCTTGTAGTTTTGGACACCGCCGGCCAAGAAGAGTTCAGCGCGATGCGGGAACAGTACATGAGGTCGGGTGAGGGGTTCCTCTTGGTCTTTTCCGTCACGGAACGGTCTAGTTTCGACGAGATATATAAATTTCACAGGCAGATCTTGAGGGTGAAAGACAGAGACGAATTTCCCATGCTCATGGTCGGAAACAAGGTAAACGAAATGCATAATTTTGTAGATGTCATGCGTAAAAAAATTATACTGGATTTCCTTCAACGATTATTATCAAATGAATGCCTTGCAGCTTCCTCGTAGTTGTTCTACGCCTGTTAACATCTATTAGAAGTGACCATTTACAAGTAAACTAAGTCTCTTTCGTAACCGCTATCAAAATAATCGGACGCCCAATAAATCTTCATTCTAGTGTGATATTTTTAGATCGGTACAGGTGGAATGGCACATATTTTTAGATATTTCAAAATGACTGCTACTGTGTGCTGTTGTGTCGATTTTATGAAGCTTTCGTATACATCCATCAACCGAGTAATGTCTGGCCCGAAAATAAAATTTTCGGGAGTAATAGTTGATTTGATTGTAGCCGATTGTTTACGTAAGTCGTCAGTCACACTACTTGTTTATTAACAAGAACGACGTTAATGATAAAATAATTTAAATAAATCTGATTTGCAATATATCTGTAAAATTCTTAAGTTGAGTATTTATTTTATCCCTGAAACTCAAAGTAGGTGTGACTTTTGCTGCGCTAAGTCTTGAAGATGGACCTATTATGTATATGGTAACTCTATTTCTTTGCTTTCTTAATTTTTTGATCGTACAGGAAGCCATTGTGTGTGCAATTAATATAAAATATTTCCTCTAAAATAAATACAGCGCATTCCAATGGACTGTGATGGCTTAACTGAGATTCAGAATAAACAAATACCTCTCTTTTTAACAAATGTTTGACCTATTTCATTTGTGTAAGACTTTATTCTTAAAACGAGTTTATTTTATTTTCTTATATCGAGGTTAAATGAAAATATTTCAGGGTCACATCCTAATGAATGATTATGGAATTTACAGTTTGGGTAATGGTTATTCCATTTTAGAAGTGGTTTCTACCTTCTAGTAGTAGAGCGAACTAAAATTTTTTGGAGATAATTGTTGCACAGTTTTATTGGGCAGAAATTACTTCTCTTACTATTTAAACGATTAAATAACAAGTTTAACAGCAGTCAGCGTATTATCTTCTTTTTAGTGGCTAATTCACCTCGGGTCAAAATTAGTCGCCCATGATGTCATGGGGAATGACTTAATTATGTTGATATGAATTACTGCAGTGGTGCTGTAAACAAGTAGTGTGTTTACATTTTCCACATCTGTGATGGTCAGACTTTTATTAATTAGTTTTTTTTTTTATCTATCACTTTTTTCAAGAATCATTAAAAGGATAGTTTAATTACTATGGAACACAAAACAGTTATCATCTGGTTACTCATATTTTTACGAAAATGAAAAGTAATTTGGCTCTTAAAATATTAGGTATATGTACTTATAAAAATCTTTATAAATTCGATATAAATTGTATGTTTACTCTTCAGTCTTTTCATTTATTTAAATCTAAGAATCGGATATGAAACATTTTCTCTTCTATCCAGTTCTGAATTGTTATGGAAGTACATTTGAGTCATGTTGATATCTGATTGTTTCTACATATTTAGATGTGGTTTGCGAAATAATCTAAACACGGGTTGTATTTATGTGTTAATAATTTTAATAACACAAATCATGAATCATTTTTTTTAAAGGATATTCCTTGACAAACTCTGATAAGATTTCAAGTGGCTTCATCTTCAGCTGCTTGGTAATAGTCCAGGATTATCCGAAACCAATTTTATTTTATGACCACAGTAAAATGGAGAGTAATAAATTTTGTTTTGTACTTAAATGAAATTAATTCCCAATTTTTTAACTTTGAAAAAGAACTTTGAAAATGATTCAACATTTTAAGAGTTATTCACGCTTTTTTCAAAACATATTTATATATATTTATTGATATATTGTCACACAATCCACATATCGCCTTCAACTCTGGCTTATTAGACGCAGAATATCACAAGCTGTAATCCTATCAGTCTCAATACAGTAGTATAAAAACTATCAGAGTTTAAACAACCTTCGAAAAGTGGGGGGTATCAATACTTTTGTCTCCGACTGTATGTAACAAACTTGCAACTGAATTTTCACCCACCTCTGATTGCCCTATCAGTTTGAAATTTTGCGCACTATTAATCTTGAATGAAAATGCAGTATTTTAAAATAAAAATAGTATGATTTTATTTGTCAAACGAGCCGTTTTGATCAAGGAAGGTATCACTTAACAGCTCGAATAATCAATCGGTAACAGGTCTATCTCGTAATCCGAGACTCCCAGGGTCAACTCCGCACTGAAATTGTCAACTTTTTTTGTCTGATATGCACTTAAACAGTGCCACAGACGTGTAATACAAATAAAAAAAATCCTAGGAGCATTTATAGATATGCTTTTTTCTGAATAAATGTAAAATTTATTAGAGAACATCCATATAATACTCTCACCCCTCAGGTGGACCTGGAGCACCAGAGGGTGGTCTGGCAGGAGGAGGCACAGCAACTGGCCAGGCAGCTGAAGATACCGTACATTGAGTGCAGCGCCAAGATGAGGATGAACGTGGACAACGCCTTCTACGAGCTGGTCAGGGTGGTCAGGAAGTTCCAGCTGTCAGAGAGGCCACCCTTGAAGCCCAGCTACATCAAGAGGAACAAGAAAAAGTGCTCCATACTTTAATCTCGCTTGTTTCATCCTCCCAACCTCACTATATGCCACATCACCGCGGTTTCAAAGTTTAGGTCAAAAACAAGTCGTCGGATGAACATATCAGAGATGGTTCTATTTCGGAGAAGGTCCTCGTTAATTTTTTTATAGGATTTTGGGTTTGATTTGATTTGAAACGCACTTGGAAACGTGCCCTGTAATCAGCACAAAATTGTTTTCTAACGAGTAACTTTTGTATATAAGGTTTTCACCTTTTTTTTTGTGATTGGAGATAAAACAATTATTCCTACAACTTATAAAAAAAATATAACTAGCGAAGGAGCATTTCTGAAAGTCCCCTACGATAACCAGCGTGTAATAAACATATTTGCTACGCCATAACGTCTCTAACGTCTGTAAATACTCTATTTCTCGGTATGAGACAGCTCTGTATCAGCTATTTCTGTGCGCTTTGAGAAGAAACTTTATTATTTTAATTACATATTTAGATTAGTTCGTTTTTTTCCCCGGAGAGAGCCTCGCCGGTGAATCGTTCTTTTTGTATATAGTTAAAAAAAAATAGCGTTGAAAAGGTAGAGTGAGAAAACACCAATTTTATTTTTATATAAATTATATTTTTCTAGGGTAAAGAGTTAACTATTTAAGTACCATTATTGCTTGCGAGCGTGCCGTGAGTTGTTGCGATCTTTTCCTTTCCCGCGATGTGTTCAAGAGGTGTCCGATAGACTTGCTTTCGGGGGGGCCTACCCGCTGATTAATGCATGATTTTTAATCGCACTTTACGTGACGCTCGCAAAGTGTCGTTCGTCTTTAAGATCTCTCCGTTTTCCAAGAAAGAAAGGGAAATAGTGTACATCATTAATTTTAAATTGTCCAATTTTTGCATAAATTAATATGAAGTGATTGTTGAATTGTCTTCGAGTCGTCGCACTCGCTTCGAATTATTTCAAAGTTAAAAGGTTATTCTAAAAAAAAAATTCTAAATCCCCCAAAAACTGGACAAAAGTCCAGAACCAAGAAACTCCAAAAATACCCAAAACCAAGAGGTAAACAATATACACCAAGATTTGGAATACACTAGAGGGAATACAAATATTGTCACATTGGTACTCCATATGTTGGACATATGTCAAGCGGCCATATTGGTGTAACCGTGAAGGAAGCAAATTGTTTTTTTTATTGATGGTTAATTGTCTTTTTAAAGGCTAAACACCATTATATAGAAATACAATGCAGGGCTGGCGCGACAGCCAAGGAAAATATCCAGGGAGTGACACTTCACATTTGACCATTTTGGACTTTTATTTAGTTTTAAATTGTTGTAAAACCGTTGTTTATTATTAGGTATTGTGTAGTGATTGAACACAGAACAGAAACACTTTTAATGGTGTGGTAAGAAATACGTCAGGGCCAATTTCAGGTTTTATTGTGGCGAAACCGCCATATTGGTATCACTTTGTTTATACTATTTTTCACGCATAGGGCGAATGGAGTGCAAACGTATCCCATTCCTCTAGTCTATTCTAAATCTCGGTGATATTGGTGCTAATATGTCAAACACCTACTAAAAAAAAAATCCAAAACCAAGTCAAAAAATAAAAAAATTGGTTCCATATCAGCCTTTTTTTTCCATAAAAGCAGAAGGTGTATCCCATGAAAACAGTTATAGTAGTTGTCAATGAGGGCTTTAAATAGGTATCTAATATCTTGTTGTCTGTGATAGTTTTCAGAGTTGTAGTGTAATATTAAATGAAAAAAAAATAAGAAACTACAAATATATAGATTATTATAAAATATTGAACACCAGCGTCCAGTGAGTCAGTTTATTTTTTGCTCAGCTTTATTTTTGGTGTACTTTTGAGTATATTTTCTAATTTCTAGACAAATACAAACCTTGATTACATTTTTTATTTATTAAAAAACAACTAAAAAAAAGTACAATGTGCAATATTTCTTATAACGAAAAGCAAAGGACACTTATAATTGTTACAACAATCTAATTAATTTATTGGGATCAGTTTCTGTACAGTGTTTCCCAAAAAGTATGCACCATACAATGGGTCATTTCTTTATCTTTAGACGTTTTTTTAATACCAAAACAACCCTAACGTTTTTCTAAAACCAGTTTTCACCTAAATTTAAAGATACTAGTTTCCTATATGGTGCACAATTTCTGGAAAACACTATATAAAAAAAAATATCGTACCGTCGAATTTTTTTCCCCCGCGGATCTATATCTACTTCATTTTAATTTGTGTAAAAAATATAAAGTACGTTTTAGGCACTGCCATGTGTTGTGTACATTTTTGTGAATGAGCCTCATTCGCTTGATGTCCTTATCATTTTGCTCATCGTTAATTTTACCGCTACGTCGCGTATGATTTCATTACTTACACGAAGAGTGTCAATTAATAACTAATAGGAAAATTTCTCGTCTAACAATGTGAATATTAATAATCATATCGCTTTACAATATTATCCAATACATATGGCCGCTATTATAAAGATAAGCGGTTTATATATCAGCTATACTGACTAATAAAATACATATGTAATTGTAATGTTATCGATAAAATTGTATTTTGTATAAGTGTATCGCAGCTAATCAAATTTTGAGATTTCCAATTGAATTTTGTAAAGATACAGTGCAGCAACGGTAACTTTGCCCTCGATCGTTGTAGACTAAACCAGAAATAGTGCTCATTTGTTCTGCAGCTGCAGCCATGAACGCTTCGAGAAGGACAGTCTCTTATTGCTTGTTTGTGAGTATCTCATATCTTTCAAGTTTGGTGTTAAAAAAAGTCATCAAAGCTGACCAAGCAAAAAAAATACGTATTTCTATTCTTAATCTTAAATTTATAACCTTGGTTAATGTACAAGGGTATTACATTCATATTCTTTTCGAGCTTCGACATGACCGCTATTCCCATCTCTCTCGTTCATGGCCAAACTTGACGACATTTTTTTAATGGGTCATTAAATCTAGCCATCCAAAAAAAGTCATCAAAGCTGGCCGAGTAAAAAAATATATATATTTCTATTCTATCTTAAATTTATATAAAAAAAGACGTTTTCCACGAAACACCGAACTACTATACTTTTCTCGACGCGCGTTTCGCCAAGGAGAAGATTAAAACTCCTAAAAAATAAGTTTTAATCTTCTCCTGAAGATGCCAACTTAGTTGGCGAAACGCGCGTCGAGAAAAGTATTAGTAGTTCGGTATTTCGTGGAAAACGTCCAGTTTTTTGTTTCTACGCCAAAGGTTCCAGTACCCACTCCAGGATTAAATTTATAACCTTATTTAATTGTCAAAGCTGTCACCTTATACATATGACAGCCGTTATTTATTTTACAATTGCGACAGTCACTTGTCAAAAGTTTGACAACCGTAAAGCTTCGACATAACCGCTATTTTTCTCTCGTTCATAGCCAGATTTGATGACGTTTTTTTTGGTGGTCTTTATAATGAACATAGTATGATTATACTCTGTTCATTGTACACAATTCGCAAGGGCAAAGATTTTCTGGTTGTACTGTATATAAACGTATTTCATAAATAAGATGGTTTTATTAATCTGTTTGTTAACAAGCTGATTCCTATAAGATTGCGGAACAGATAAATAATATAAACTACCAAGTTTCGTTGTCGATGTTGAAGTATGTTGGACAGTGCCATCTAGTGACTGAGAGCAAAATGTAGGAATCTGAACTACTCACTGTACATATCTTGTCAGTGGGTTTGGGTCTTGGCATGAAGGCTCTTATTGTTTTAAGAAGTTTCTACAAGTAAATCATCATACTTTGTTGTAAATAATTATATAATGGCCATCTATTTAAGAAGATAATTGCAATGTAATTCAATATTTTATCTTCATACATAGACATATGCACGTCATTTCTGTAATTTTTTAAACGGTTCTTCAAATAGTCTCGATATGCCAATTGTTTTTTAGGCTATTTGCAGAGATACTTTATAACGTGACAGATCCTACTGCGCAAATAAAATTGTACCATAGAGAAACCTAATGATAATAAATATTTAATAAATACTTTTGCTATGAGAATTATATTTGTACCTAAGGTAAACTACGATAATTACGCGTGTATCAAGATAAAACCAACTTCAACTTAAACAAAATTTTTATTATAAATATTAAACGTAATAAATTATTCTTAATGTACTGCCGGTGTTTTCTTGGAATGGAAGAGCCCCATGAGAGCCGTCCTGCAGAGCCCTCTTGCAGGCGATGGTGGATTTGAACCCTCCCGCCCTCTCCTGTTCTGATTCCGATCGTACGTGTTTGATGAAGTCTCTTTCGATGAGTTCTTCGTCGCTAGGCGGCCTGGGGCCGTCTGTGGGGAAAGTAACTGGCTTGTAACTGTACGATGGGCCCTCGTCAGTGGGCACCGGTAAGAAAGAGGCGTGGTTTTGCCTGCTAAACTGTATGCCCGTAGAAAACTGGGTTACCTTTGGAGGGGGCTGCTTTGCCTTCTCCTCTTTGGCCTGCTGCGCTTGCTGGGCAAACGTGTCCAGGATGTTCTGAGCGTCCGCGTTGGAGAACATCAGTTCGTCGATAAGCGCCTCCCTTCTCGCATATCTTCTTCTTTTTCGCCTCCACCTCTTCCAGTTGTATTTCCTTCTTCCTCGCCTCCTCTATCTGTTTCTCTATTTCCAGCAATTCTTCCAGTTCGTATTCGACCTTCCCTAGTTTGCCTTTATTTTTCAGTATCTGTTCCCTGTTGTCGCGTTTGTATTGCTCGATCTTTTTGTTGGTATTCACTATGTCGATGTTATTCGTGAGATTGTAGATTATCGTCTCTACTTCTTCTAAATAATCGTTGTACTCTTCTAACGAGCTGAAGTCCTCCTCTTTCTTGTTGAAATCTCTCAGGACTCTTTTTCTTATGTCTACTTCCTTTTCAACGCTGGCGTCTTCGAAGAGTTGGACTCGAAAGTTGTTCCGTCGAAGGGGTATTTTACACTCCGGACACGCTCCTGAACCCTTGAGGAACAGCAGATCGACGCAGCTCTCGCACAGGCCGTGCCCGCATACGTTTACCATCATCTTGAGAGACGGATTTTGAAATTTGGAGGTCCTGCATCTTGGGCATGTGAAATCATCCATTTTTGAGGTTAATCTTGCGGTTCCTTATTGTACGTACTGATTTAACAGAAAAAAAAGTATTTTTTTTCTTTCATATTATAGATCGATTTGTTTAAAATGAGGTTATTTGAATTTTGGTCACTTTTCGGCAAATGTCACAGGTAAAATCACGAATTACATACCGTGATTTGTGTGTTGTGCGTAAAATGTAAAATCATTAGCAGCATTCGATTTTGTTTTATTGCATTATATGTACACTCAAACCCCTTTTATTTCACCTTCGCTTAATTCACATCCTCTGTTATTTCACCACGTTTCCCCCTATTAGGTCGCGAAACCGTCCCGGTTAAGTCGCCGCCTGTAAAAGTTTTAGAACTACGTTTGGAAATTGGATTCTCGCATGAATATGTACAATTTTTATTGAAAAAAAAAATATTGTGTAATACATTTATTGATTTAAAATAGGTTAGGTGTCTTAAAAATATTTAATCTTTAAAATATTCATTCAAGTGGAAAATTGAAATTTGTCACGCACGACTGGGTATACTTACATTGATTTTTCGTTCAGTTGGCTCATTTTTCGTTATAACAAGTGCTGTGGTATATCTAAATATTTCTTTTTGCAGTTAAAACACAAAAAAAGTTGAGGTTATGATCGCGACTTAAGAGAGGTAATGATGCACGGATTTGGCGACTTAAGAGGGGTTCGAGTGTACGATACAAGTTTTTAAATCTATGTCAATTATGAAGTTTGTCCTCCAATGGGTAATGAAAATGAACATAAGAAATCAAATTTCCCTATGGTAAGGAATTGTGAATCGAATTAATACCAATTAAATTATATAGGTACGGAAAACGTTCATTTTGAAATAACAAGCAGATTAATAGCTGTAAGATTTTATGGTGGGAGGACAGGCCACGCCTTGACAGTTAAATAAACAAAATTATTTAAGGAAGGAGGAAGGGTGAAGGATGTAAGGTAAACGGGGTTTATTAAAATGTCAATTTAAGTATGAATTTTAGGTAGTAAATGTAGCTTTTATGTATTTCGGCACATTTATTCGTCAGCTCAGTTCCAGTCAGCGCCGGGTAGATCAATCCTGTCAATAGAACGCTACTATGGTGCATTTGACCTACCGGACGAAACCGATACTCACCGAAACTGCGCGACTCCGAGTACCAATCTGACTCGTCCGACTGTTTTTTTTTAATCCCGTTTCACCTTTGCGTGGTGTGGTACGTAGCCATTTTATATCCGTTTCGTGTTATACCGTTAGATTTCAAGTGGTGTGATTATATGTGGTAATTTGTTCGTTTACCCCGAATGGGTGACTCGTTAGAGGGGAGCGAGAGCGCTCCCGAGCCGCAAAATGTGGCGGTCGTGGACTTCACGGCGTTCACGAACTATATCCTGAAGGCTGCGACGGTCCTCCTGCCGGAGGACGACGGCCAAGCCGAACCGACCAACTTGGTGGCCGCGCTGGACGACAAGGCAAATCAAGAGTGCATCCGTAAGTTCATCGGCGATCCTCAAGTGTCTACGTTGTACGTCCAGAGAAATTCTTCCAAAGGTAAAGTGTGACTCAGTCTAATTATCATAGCCGTCCTTGAATTATCGATTGTCTCGCGAGATGTTGCGTGAGGTCATCCTATCAATTTTTCTCGCGCAGATGACGACAGCGACCAGCCCCCGGAGGGTGAGGAGGAGAAGGAGCCTGTCACCTACTACGTCAGCAACGAGGTGCACTACACGAACTCGAAGATGTCGAGTTTGGTGTGCATCAAGAGGGGGCCGGTCATCGAGGCCGACAAGAGCATCAGGGCGCAGGTCAGGCTGATGAATTTCAGCGAGGGCTCCCCCTACGAGATCCTGCACGACTACGTCAGCAGGACGGTGGCCCCGTTCTTCAAGTCCTACGTGAAGGAGTCCGGCAGGGCAGACCGGTAAGTGAATTTAGTGTTTTTCGATTGCAACGCGAACGGCTTTTATGAGGTGGATGACCTCGTTCAATAACTCGTGACGGGTTTCTGCTCAATATTAATCTTGTTCCAAATGAGATATTGGTTGTTGCAGATAAAATGTGTGTTATGCAATAAAAATGTTTTGAAAGAACAATTAATTTGAGCGTATATTTCTTATTTCATAAAATTTTACCGTGTAGTCACCGCTACGTTTGGAACAGCACAATCCTTTTCTATTTTAAAGTGGGGTTTGTTCATTAAAATGTTTTTTTTGCGACGAAATTTATTTTCTTCCTCAAACGTTCCCCGTTTTATCAGGGATGGCGACAAGATGGCCCCCGCCGTCGAGAAGACCATAGCGGAACTAGAGATGGGACTGATGCACTTACAGCAGAATATCGACATACCCGAGATTACCCTCCAGGTACATCCCTATGTGGCAAGTCTCATCAAGCAGTGCGCTGACGAGGGGCCGGAAGCCGAAAGTTGCCGACTTCAGCGACAAAGTCGAGGATTCCAACTTCCTCAATCAGCTTCAACACGGCGTCAACCGATGGATAAAAGAGATACAAAAGGTCAGCAAAATCTTTTAATTGGGACCCTTATTGAATTGAGAAAAAAATACTGTGTTATAGAAGCAGTTTTATTAGAATAATTTCACAGTGAATAATAATATTAATAACCATCCCTTCCCCGTATAGATTTTAGGGATAATTTCATCCTTCGTGTGATTCTTTCCGCGGTGTAGGTGACGAAACTGGACAGGGACCCCTCGTCGGGCACCGCCCTGCAGGAGATCAGCTTCTGGCTGAACCTCGAGGAGGGCGCTGCATCGCATCCAAGAGAAACGCGAGAGCATGGAAGTGGCCCTGACTCTGGACATCCTGAAGCACGGCAAGCGTTTCCACGCGACCGTCTCCTTCGACACGGACACGGGGCTGAAGCAGGCCATCGCCACCGTAAACGACTACAATCCTCCATGAAGGACTTCCCCGATCAACGACCTGCTGTCCGCCACGGAGCTGGAGAGGATTCGGGCCGCCGTCCAGCTGATCTTCGCACACCTCCGTAAGATCAGGTCGACCAAGTACCCCATACAGCGGTGCCTCAGGCTGGTGGAGGCCATCTCCAGGGACCTGGGCACGCAGCTGCTCAAGGTGCTCGGCACCAGGCGGCTGATGCACATACCGTTCGACGAGTTCGAGAAGGTCATGACGCAGTGCTTCGACGTCTTCGCCATCTGGGAGGACGAGTACGAGAAGCTCCAGGCCTTGTTGAGGTAGGGAGAAAATTACAGCACTCTATGACACAAGTTCTGTATCAGAAATTGGTGTCTTAAAAAGCTCTGTATCATAAGGGTGTATCTTAAGAAGCTGAAAGCTCTTCGTAACTTGAAGAAGACATGATACAGAGAAAGAAAGTTCTGTATCATAAGGAAGTATCTTAAGATCGTGAGGGAGTATCTTAAGAAGTTCTGTTTCGTAAATGATTATCTTACGAAGCCCTGCATCCTACTGTCAATGTAATTTCGTCCTCAAGACACAGGGTGTATCTTATGAACTTCTGTATTAAAATGGAGTATCTCGTGAAGCTCTGTAAGGGTGTATATTAAGAAGCTGTGTTTCGTAGGGATTATGTTAGGAAACACTGTATGGTATCTTCTTAATTTGAAGAAGACATGATACAGAGAAAAGAAGTTCTGTATCATAAGGGAGTATCTTAAGGATCGGGAGTGAGTATCTTAATAAATTCTGTATCGTAAATGAATATGTTGTGAAGCCCTCCTGTCGGGATAATTTCCTTTTCAAGATACAGGGAGGACCTTAAGAAGTTCTATATTAAAAGGGAGGGTGTAGCTTAAGAAGCTGTATTCTGTATGAAGTATGTTAAGAAACACTGTATCATAATACCTTCTTAACTTACTTATCTTATGATACTTTGTTTCGTAAGGGTGTATCTTAAGAAGCGGTGTTTGGTAAGGGAGTATGTTAAGAAATACTGTATCATATCTTTTTAACTTGAAGAAGATTAAATCTAGAGAAATGAAGTTCTGGATCATGGGGGAAGTATCATAAGAAGTTCTGTATCGTAAATGGGTATTTAAGAAGCCCGCTGTTGGTGTAACTTTTTTATACACACCTGCCGCAGTAATGAACTTGTTTTATAGGGACATAATGAAGAAGAAGCGAGACGAGCACATGAAGATGGTGTGGCGGATCTCCGCGCAGCACAAAAAGTTGCAGAGCCGGATGGAGCAAATGCGGAAGTTCCGTAGGCAGCACGAGCAGCTCCGGACGGTCATCGTCCGCGTGCTGCGCCCCACTATCAGAGAGACGGCCACGCCCATCGAGGCGCAGGAGCTGGAACCGCCGAAGCCGACTTTCTCTTTGGACGCTGCTGATGCGAACGCCATAGAGGTACAGAGTGGTGAAGTAAGGACTTTATCGGTCAATGAGGAATGTTTTTTTTTAGGAAGTGAATTTAGCATACGAGAATGTGAAAGAGGTGGACTGCCTGGACATCTCCAAGGAGGGGCAGGACGCGTGGGACGCCGCCGTGCAGCGTTACGAGGAGCGCATCGACAGGGTAGAGACGAGGATCACGGCTCACCTGCGCGACCAGCTGGGCACCGCGAAGAACGCCAACGAGATGTTCCGCATCTTCTCGCGGTTCAACGCGCTGTTTGTGAGGCCGCACATCCGGGGCGCTATACGGGAGTACCAGACGCACCTGATACAGAGGGTGAAGGACGACATTGAGGCGCTGCACGAGAAGTTCAAGGTATTTCGATTTTTTTTTCGTTAAAAAAAATTGAGACTAAAAAAAATTGAATTAACTACTTAATTTGCATGTATTTTGAAAATTTTGAAATAAAACAGGTGTTTTTTTATTTTTATTTTCATGAAATATTTAATAATTTATTATTTGAAAAAATTTAAACAAACTCGCATACAGTGTTTCCCAAAAAGTACGCACCTTATGGGCAAATATTTTATCTTCAAAGATACTGAGATGGCTTGGACTGTCTATTTCAGATGGTTTTTGGTTTTAAGATGACGTATTTTGAAAATTTTGAACTAAAAAAAGGTATTTTTTTCTCTAATAAGTTTTTTTTATATAGTCGTTTATTTAAATTTTACAAGAAAAATTAGTACCCAAGTAAGTGGACAGTGAACATATTAGTGTTTTATAACATATGACGATAAAAAAAAAATTGAATTGGTCTACAGTGTTTCCCACAAAATACGCACCATATGGGCAAATGGTTAGATCTTTATCTTTTTTTATTTTTACAACTCTTAACGTCTTTCCTTAAAGGTGTTTTTCGAAAATTTAATAAATGAAGGTATTTTTCTGAATTTTAAATTTCTAACCTCACATTTGACAGATGCCAAGATGGCTTGGACTGTCTATTTCAGATGGCTTCCGGTTTTAAAACGACCCTAACGTTTTTCTGACGTTTCCTCTAAATTTAAAGATTATAACTTAGCTTATTTTTGGGAAACACTGTATAATTTTTTAAATTTATTTCCTTATATTTTTGTAATGTTACTTTCTGCTTAATAGTTTTTTTTTAGTGAATAAATTCCCGTTTTTTATAGAAATTTTTTGTTCCTTATGATTCATCTACAGGGTTTTTCCTCATTATTTGTCACCCCTTTAAAAAGTTCATTTTTCGAGATAGAAAAAAAAAAGATAGGCAAAAGTTGCAGGATTTTACCCAAAAAATGTTTATTAACTAACAAAACAATCTCACAATAAAAAAAAGTCATGTTATTTTTACACCCTATATATTTTTTAAATCAACTTAATTTCCACATCCCAAAAATGTATAATATGTCATCGTTTGGACCAGCTGTTTTTGAGTTATTTCACTTTAAATAATTCCATCTAGTTGGCTGTGCGTGACGATGCGATGTTTTATCGCACTGGCCATGGATCACTCTGAAAAAACAAAAGAAAAAAATTCTACTATGACTATATAGACATAAAAAAAAACGTCATCAACTCTGGCTATGAACGAGAGAGATAGAAATAGCGGTCATGTCTAAGCTTTTCGGTTATGTCAAAGTTTTGACAAGTGACTGTCACAATTTGTAAAACAAACAATAGCTGTCATATGATATGACAGTTTTGACAAGTAAATAAGGTTATAAATTCGAATAAGAATAGATATACGTCTTTTTTTTCTTGGCCAACTTTGATGACGTTTTTTTTGGATGTCTATATTAAGTTACAGATGTTTTTAAGGTTATTATATTTAATAAAAATTATTTTTTCCATAGTGATCATGGCCAGTGCGAAAAAACCTCACATTTTTATTTAGAATCGCCATGCAAGGCTAACTAGACGGCATTATTTAAAGTGAAATAACTCAGAAAAGCCTTGTCCAAACATACACATATTACATATTTTTAGAATGTGGAAATCAGGTTGATTCCAAAAATGTAACGATATATAGGATGTTCTATTTAAAAAACAACTTGAGTTAACCTTTTTTTTTTAATTTTCGCGATTGGTTTTGGTTTTTTTGGTTAGCATATTAAAACTTTTCAGGAAAAATCCTGCGACTTGTCTTTATCTTTTTTCTTCCTATGTCAAGAAATAAACTTTTTACGGGACTATGAAAATATAAGGAAAAAACACTGTATTTTTTCCCATAAAAAAAAAATACGTAAACAAACTTACCGCTATTTAGGTTCAATACCCTCAAAGCAACAGCGCCAGGATCAGCAAAGTTCGCGACTTACCGCCCGTAGCTGGGTCCATAGTTTGGGCGAAACAGATCGATCACCAGCTCACCACGTATTTGAGACGCGTGGAGGATGTACTAGGTAAGTTTGCCGTCGTTAAGTAGGCGAAAATATTTTAATCAGACAATTTTTGCGTAAAGTTTTATTCAAACTCGGTTTCGTTTTGGTGCGAAAAATTAGACACGCTCTTCGAAAATTTAATAAATGAAGGTATTTTTCATCAAATCAATAAAGTCACACTTTATAACCATATATGTATGTGAAACTTGCCTTCTTAATTAGCTTGACGATGTAGCTTGGTTAACAGTGCTATCGCGAATTGGAGGAGATTCGTAAAAACTTTGTAGTGTCAGATAAGCTTCTATAGATGTTTCCGAGAGTCTTGTTCGCTGTGGTGAAAATATATGCTTATATTTTCACCACAGTTCTGTTCAACATCTACTGATGTAATACAGGCACAATTAAAATACTCTTTGCACTCACATAACGGATCTGTAAATGCACCATCACATAGTTTGGTGTCTTTTGAACACACTAATAATAATGCTAGGGTCTACCAGAAATCTTCTATCATCTACAAATAAATTCAACCCTACCGCAAAAGTAGTTTTGGTAAATTTTTCTCTATGGCTTTCTAGATTCAATTTTTTTTTTCGTAATATTGAAATACATATCTCGAAAACCGTTCACTTTGGAGATTTAGAGACAAATAATCTTTTTTGTGCGCAATCGAATTCGAGTTTTTCCGCATTTTCTCTTTTTGGCTGATGATTTGACGCGTCAAATTCGCCAGGCAAGGGCTGGGAGAACCACATCGAGGGCCAGAAGCTGAAGGCGGACGGCGACAGCTTCCGCCTGAAGCTCAACACGCAGGAGATCTTCGACGACTGGGCGCGTAACGTGCAGCAGCGCAACCTGGGCGTATCCGGCCGCATCTTCACCATCGAGGCCGTGCGTTCGCGTAGCGGCCGCGGCAACGTCCTCAAGCTGAAGGTCAACTTCTTGCCGGAGATCATCACGTTGGCCAAGGAGGTGCGTAACCTCAAGTGCCTCGGGTTCCGGGTGCCGCTGGCCATCGTGAACAAGGCGCACCAGGCCAACCAGCTGTACCCATTCGCCATCTCGCTGATCGAGAGCGTGAGGACGTACGAGATGACCTTGGAGAAGGTGAGCGACACGTGGAGTTCATTATTGTTTCCTGTTGCCTAGTTTAGGTACTTATCGTCGCCAGACCTGTGCCTTTTAGTGGATTTGAGTGTGGTTGAACTGCAGATGTAGCGGACGCATTCCCCGAAATCGTGGAGCCAAAATTTTGCGTAATTAATGATATATGTACGTTTGACAAAACTTCACCTCAAAGCAGGCTATGCCAGTTGAAACGTATCATAAGATAAAAAAAAACATTCTCAAAATTCTCAAAGCCATGGAATCGATCCAATTAACCTTCTTTTTGATATGACCGTTTGTACGCTGACTTTCTGAGAATGCAGAGGCTTCTCTACAAAGAAATGCCTTGAAGAGAAAAGAGGTAAAACCATACCTTGTCGGTAAAAAAGGTGTTTGCAAAGTTCTATAATAAATAATTCTGCGTCTGGTCAATCGCGCATGATCGCGTAAGATGCTTTGCAATCGGCCCCATCATAGACACTCATGTTGACTCGCTAAAAGGCACTGGTCTGACTGTCACTTAAAAGAGCGGTAATAAACTGAAAATAGATGTCTATAGTGGTACTTTTTTCGAGTAACACTATGCTAGTTGCTTTACCGATTAGTAATATAAAATTTACTCTTGTACTCACGCTAGCTAACGAGCAGGACTAGTCCGCCAAGCGGGGTTAAGGTAGCCTTTTTAGATTCACCCCTGAGAGCCCCTAGCATGACCGTGCATTGCATAAGCTGTATACAAGTGTGCATGGTTGTCAATCCCTTTTACGTTAAGCATCATGCTTTGCGATTTTTTTAGATTCTTCCCGTACTTCTTAGCCCATTATGTCTTGGTAAACATATAAAACGTTACTTCGTACTGAATTTGAGATTGGCAGACTGGAGTGGCCCACCAGATATCCAGATTTGTCACCGCTTGATTACTTCTTGGGGGGGGGGTTTTATATAAAATCAAAAGTATATATGTCGACAAACCGTATCATCTGGAGCAGTTGGAAAATAGAATTAGGCATAAAATGCCACGCATGAATTACGCACGAAATGATATTTATCACAAACAAAAATAAAAGTTGCCTAAAAAAGATGATGACATCGTTACTCAGAAACAAACGACTATCGAGAACTGGATGTGACATAATTATGATACTGTCAAATTGACATCTATCACAAAACAAGAAAAATCAGGGTTGCCTTAAAAAAACAGACAATGAGATCATTACTCATAAACAAACGACTATCAAGAACTGGATGTGACGCAAAAATGCAGTTGTAATAAAAATCGGTCTTTAACACGTTCACTGCCGGAACGTACTTTATTGTATTTTGCCTTAAGGCCAGGGGTGTATTTCATATAGGATTAAAATTTTCATTTTTTGAGCCATAATGCACATAGATAGCTATATGCAAATAATGAAATTCCACGTAAGAAATATATCCAAAATTTATCGCCCCTGCGAAGAAAATCGAGGAAATGTCTCTCGGCAAATGTCGGCACTGCGTGTTGGTAAATGTTCCACGCTGGCGTAATTTCTTTATCGTCAAATTTGTACATGAGAAACTGGCACTGCCCAGCATTTCCTCCAAGCCGGCTCGGTCACTCTGCATAATCAAACTCATTAGATACAGAGCGTCTGGCACATGAGACGCGAAAAACCAACTCGGTCATATTGACCGAGCTGGCGTATAGGTCCAAAATATGTTCTCGGTCATATTGACCATGGGGGCTGGGAGGAAAACTATTTTCTCGGTCATATAGACCGAGACGACAGTGAACGTGTTAATAGTTTGTACTCTGTCTTCGTAGACTCCCTGTATATTCGTTCACCCCTAAAATTCTCAAAAATATATATTTTTTTTCCTATATGTATGTATTAATTATAATTTTTTTTCTTCCGTCAAGCCAGATTTGTGAAGTGTCCTGCATAATTTCTACATTTAGCTTTTCTTTGTAAAGACATGCAAAATGTATAAATCAATATAACGAGCTATTAAAAAAAAAACGTTATCAAAATGGCCGAGCAAAAAAAACGTATTTCTATTCTTAATCTTAAATTTATAATCTTATTGAATTATCAAGGCTGTCACATTATGTAATAGGTACATTTACTGGGTTTATAAAAAACAATCACCCATATTTATACACACTTGAGATCATATTTCAATTGAGTCAATAACTTGCTACATTATCCATAGTATTAATCCATTAATTTCTTAAATTTTTTTGGCAATGCGTTGCTGAAGGTCTTCAACGGGAGTTAAAAGAATTTAATTTTTTAGATAAGATGAATTCCATTATTTATTTTACAATTAATATTTTGAGCCTAGACCTTTTCACCTCTCTTTCTCGTAGCCAGATTTGATGACTTTTTTTTATTGACTCATTATAAATTGTGGCCATTGATGTTAAGAGATAGTAAAATGGTGAGTAGATGTGGCTATGGTTAGCGGTAATCTTATTGAATACTGGTTCCTGTGACGTAATGAACGCGTACGTTAGGCCATGCCCACTTTCCAGACCACCACAATTATTGGTCCATTGGTATAGACATCCAAAAAAAACGTCATCAAAGTTGGCCAAGAAAAAAAAAGACGTATTTCTATTCTTATTCGAATGTATAACCTTATTTACTTGTCAAAACTGTCACATCATATGATGCTATTGTTTATTTTACAAATTGTGACAGTCACTTGTCAAAAGTTTGACATAACCGAAAAGCTTAGACATGACCGCTATTTCTATCTCTCTCGTTCATAGCCAGAGTTGATGACGTTTTTTTTGGATGTCTCATTTGTAAACATCAAGGGAAGCCTATCGGTATGAGTACGCCTCGTTGCATGATATCGCGAATTCACGAAGACGACGTGACGACACAAGCATCTTTGTAGATCGAAGACAAGGCCAGCATCATCCCCCTGGTGGCGGGCATGCGCAAGGACGTCCAGAGCCTCATCGCCGAGGGCATGCAGCTGGTGTGGGAGAGCTACAAGCTGGACCCCTACGTCCAGCGTCTCTCCGACTCCGTAGTCGGCTTCCAGGAGCGCGTCGAGGAGCTGGTGATCGTCGGCGAGCAGCTCGAGGTCGACGTCAGGTCTCTGGAGACCTGTCCCTACTCGGCCAACACGTTCGCCGACATCCTCTCTAAGGTCCAGCACGCCGTCGACGACCTCTCGCTGAAGCAGTACTCCAACCTGCACATCTGGGTCGGCAGGCTGGACGAGGAGGTGGAGAAGAACCTGAGCAGGCGGCTGCAGGCCGGCATCGAGGCCTGGACCGACGCCTTGAGCGGCAAGAAGAAGGAGATCGACCACAGCATGGACACCGACGCGCCGGCGCAGCCCACGCACAAGCCCGGCGGCGACCCGCAGATCCAGATCGTGGTGCACGAGGTGCGCATCACCAACCAGACGATGTACCTGTACCCGAGCATCGAGGAGGCGCGCTTCCAGATCATGCAGCAGCTGTTCGCGTGGCAGGCCATCGTCACGTCGCAGCAGCGGCTCCAGAGCAGCCGCTACCAGGTGGGGGTCGACAAGCCGGTCACCGAGACGTACAGGAACATCCTGACGAAGCTGCCCGGCGGGCCGCTGCCGCTCAACAACGCGTACAGCGCCATCGCGTCCAAGATTAAGGAGGTCGGTAGCAGTTATTTACTTTTTTTCTTTTTAGTGACGGGAAATTTCGGTTCTAGGTACAAAACTACGTCAACGAGTGGTTGACCTACCAGTCGCTGTGGGACCTGCAGGCGGATAACCTCTACGGCAACCTGGGCGACGACATCGGCAAGTGGATGGAGTGCCTGAATGATATCAAGTGAGTATTTGATATGCAAAAGATTTTTTTGAGGTTATGCCATTATATTTCCCTTCCAGGAAGACGAGGACCACCTTCGACACGTCGGACACGCGGCGCGAGTTCGGCCCCATCGTCATCGACTTCGCCAAGGTCCAGAGCAAGGTCTCGCTCAAGTACGACTCGTGGCACAAGGAGACGCTCAGCAAGTTCGGCGGCCTGCTCGGCAGCGAGATGATCACGTTCCACGCGAACGTCTCCAAATCGCGCTCCGACTTGGAGCTGCAGAGCATCGAGGCGGCCAGCACGTCGGACGCCGTCAGCTTCATCACATACGTGCAGCAGCTGAAGCGCAACATGAAAGCCTGGGAGAAGCAGGTGGAGGTCTACAGGGAGGGCCAGCGGATCCTGGAGCGGCAGCGCTTCCAGTTCCCCACGCAGTGGCTGCACGTCGAGAATCTGGAGGGGGAGTGGGGCGCGTTCAACGAGATCATCAAGCGCAAGGATTCCAGCATACAGACGCAGGTCGCCAGCCTGCAGCAGAAGATCGTGTCGGAGGACAAGGCGGTGGAGAGCCGCACCAACGACTTCCTCGGCGACTGGGAGAGGAGCAAGCCGGTCGAGGGTCATCTGAGGCCCGACGAGGCCCTGTCGCAGCTGCAGCTGTTCGAGAGCAAGTTCGCCCGCCTCAAAGAGGAAAGGGACAACGTCGCCAAGGCCAAGGAGGCCCTCGAGCTGCAGGAGCCCGGCGGCGTCAGCACCAGCGAGGATAGGATGCAGGTGGTCTACGAGGAACTGCAAGACCTGCGTGGCGTGTGGTCGGAACTGTCCAGGATATGGCAGCAGATCGACGAGACCAGGGAGAAACCGTGGCTCTCCGTGCAGCCGAGGAAGCTGCGCCAGCAACTGGACACCATGTCCGCCCAGCTCAAGGAGCTCCCGGCGCGGCTGAGGCAGTACGCCTCCTACGAGTACGTGAAAAAGACCCTGCAGACCTATACCAAGGTCAACATGATGATAGTCGAGCTGAAGTCGGACGCGCTGAAGGAGCGCCACTGGAAGCAGCTGATGAAGCAGCTGCGCGTCAACTGGGTCCTCTCCGACCTCACGCTGGGCCAGGTGTGGGACGTCAACCTCCAGAAGAACGAGTCCATCGTCAAGGACATCATCCTCATAGCGCAGGGCGAGATGGCGCTCGAGGAGTTCCTGAAGCAGGTGCGCGAGTCCTGGCAGACCTACGAGCTGGACCTGATCAACTACCAGAACAAGTGCAAGCTGATCCGCGGCTGGGACGACCTCTTCAACAAGGTGAAGGAGCACATCAACTCCGTGGCCGCCATGAAGCTATCGCCTTACTACAAGGTGTTCGAGGAGGAAGCGCTGACGTGGGAGGAGAAGTTGAACCGCATCAACGCGCTGTTCGACGTATGGATCGACGTGCAGCGCAGATGGGTGTACCTCGAGGGCATATTCTCGGGCAGCGCGGACATCAAGACGTTGCTTCCCGTGGAAACGTCCCGGTTCCATAGCATCAGCTCCGAATTCCTCGGGCTAATGAAGAAGGTCAGCAAGAGCCCCATGGTGATGGACGTCCTGAACATACCCGGGGTCCAGAGGGCGCTGGAGCGACTCGCCGATCTGCTCGGCAAGATCCAGAAGGCGCTCGGGGAGTACCTGGAACGCGAGCGCACCTCCTTCCCCCGGTTCTACTTCGTCGGAGACGCAGGACCTACTCGAGATCATCGGCAACAGCAAGAACATCGCCAGGCTGCAGAAGCACTTCAAGAAGATGTTCGCCGGCGTCGCCTCGATCCTCCTCAACGAGGACAACACGGTCATCACGGGCATCGCGTCCCGGGAGGGCGAGGAGGTGGTCTTCGGCAACGCCGTGTCCACCGTGGAGCACCCCAAGATCAACGAGTGGCTGACCCTGGTCGAGAAAGAGATGCGCGTCACGCTGGCCTCGAACCTCACCCAGGCCGTGCAGGACATCAAGCAGTTCAAGGACGGCATCGACTCGCAGCTCTACATGCAGTGGGTGGACAAGTACCAGGCGCAGATCGTGGTGCTGGCCGCGCAGATCTTCTGGAGCGAGGACGTGGAGGCGGCTCTCGTGCGCATGAACGGCGAGCCGCAGCGCGAGCCGCTGGAGAAGGTGCTGCAGCAGGTGGAGAACACGCTGAACGTGCTCGCCGACTCGGTGCTGCAGGAGCAGCCGCAGCTGCGCAGGAAGAAGCTCGAGCACCTCATCAACGAGTTCGTGCACAAGCGGACGGTGACCAGGCGGCTGCTGGCGAACGGCGTGTGCAGCAACAAGGCGTTCGAGTGGCTGTGCGAGATGCGCTTCTACTTCGACCCCAGGCAGACGGAGGTGCTCAAGCAGCTGACGATCCACATGGCGAACGCGAGGTTCTACTACGGCTTCGAGTACCTGGGCGTGCAGGATAGGCTGGTGCAGACGCCGCTCACCGACCGCTGCTACCTGACGATGACGCAGGCGCTCGAGGCGAGGCTGGGCGGCTCGCCGTTCGGTAGGTGGAGCAGAAAAGAAAAATGACAATTACGCTGACTCTCTTTTCTTGGTAGGTCCTGCTGGTACCGGTAAGACCGAGTCCGTGAAGGCGCTCGGCAATCAGTTGGGACGTTTCGTGCTGGTGTTCAACTGCGACGAGACGTTCGACTTCCAGGCGATGGGCAGGATATTCGTCGGGCTGTGCCAAGTGGGCGCCTGGGGTTGCTTCGACGAGTTCAATCGGCTGGAGGAGAGGATGCTGTCGGCCGTCTCGCAGCAGGTCCAGACCATCCAGGAGGCGCTCAAGTCGCAGAGGGAGGCCAGCGCCGACGGCACCTCCGTGGGCAGTAAGTAAACCTCGCCTACGATCGGACATTTATCATTTGTGGTGATATAAGCTTTGTTCGCGGAAAACAATTCTGACAAGTACATGACTAATCCATGGCAAACAGTAAGTTACCTTTACGCGCATGCTCAATTTGGGACAAGACCCGGATTTGTAATACACCGCGAACTATTCCCTGACAACTTATTTTCTGTCCTTATCTCTTGTATCCTATGTAGAATTTCTACAGATATCATAGGATGTCTTTATATAAAATTGTATATGTATCTGTGTAAAAAGAGCAGATAACCTAACTAATTTCACAGTATAGAGTCTATTATTTTGTCAGCGCGCTGAGATTGCTGAGAATTCATAAGGCGCGTGCGTCTGACATATAGTTCTTATCTTAATCCATGGATCGTTCTGATGAGTTATCGACACGTCATGTATCTGTTCAAACGTTACCGCGAACGACAAATCTTTTGTCGAAATCATGGATTTCTCGCACCGCGAACGCCTATTAATGTATTGCGCATGCGCAACTGTCGAGGATTAATCTCTGACTGGCTCCGCGAACAAAGCTATAATTTGACCTCGTAGACAATTTGATCTCGAAGACATAGTTTGACCTTTACCGATTAAAACGTATGTGTTTGATGGGTTCAAGCCTGAAATTGTCGTCTAGCGTGCAACAGCTTCACAACGGCTTAACTTTACTAATTCGATACTAAACTAAAATTTGTTTGTACGTCACCATGTTGGAAAAAAGTTGGCTGAGACGTACGTTTTTCTTTCTCTAGGTATCAGCGTCGAGTTGGTGGGAAAACAGGTCAGGGTGTCTCCCGACATGGCCATATTCATCACCATGAACCCTGGCTACGCGGGAAGGTCGAACCTGCCCGACAACTTGAAGAAGCTCTTCAGGTCGCTTGCGATGACCACGCCGGACAGGCAGCTGATCGCCGAGGTCATGCTGTTCTCCCAGGGCTTCAGACAGGCGGAGAAGTTGGCCAGCAAGATCGTGCCGTTCTTCAGGTAACCTCACCTAATTTAAAAAAAAAAAATTAAGAACAGTTTTATGCTTTCTTGAATTTATTTGTAGGTTATGCGACGAGCAGCTGTCGAACCAGTCCCACTACGACTTCGGGCTGCGCGCTCTCAAGTCTGTCTTGATATCCGCCGGTAACGTGAAGCGGGACCGGATCCAGAGGATCAAGGAGGGCATGACGCAGAGAGGAGAGACCAACATCGACGAGGCGAGCATCGCAGAGAATCTGCCCGAGCAGGAGATCCTGATCCAGTCGGTCTGCGAGACCATGGTGCCCAAGCTCGTCGCCGAAGACATCCCCTTGCTGTTCAGCCTCCTAAACGACGTGTTCCCCAACGTCCAGTACACCAGGGCGGAGATGAAAGGTAACGTAATGATTTCCCGTCCGTTCTCGCTTCGTGAGCTTGCAACGGATTATCGTCTGCCTTGTTGGACACACCGGTGTATGTCTAGTCCCATAAACGCGCACTAGAGGGCAGAAGAAATGATACTGTTATCCATGACGTTTTTTATGTGATTTCTAGGTCTCAAGGATGAAATTAGGAAGGTTTGCGCTGAAGAATACCTTGTGTGCGGCGAGGGAGATGAACAGGGAGCGGCATGGATGGAAAAGGTAATTTAGTATTCATTGAAATTTTTTCTTAAAATATTTTTTTCACTCGTGCGTTTTAATCCTGCGTTAATTCATTCTTGCACGCTGCTCAGAGAGACACCTGGGTGGCGAAGGTACTTTATTTTTGTAATAAATTTATCGGGCAATCATTAATTATATTATTACTTACAAGAAGTTTCGCTTTCGACCAAACCGCAGATAGATGTTTCGTTCTAACGCGACTCGTCATCGTGGTGAAGGTCTGAAAACAAAAAAAAAAGGGCAGTACGGTCTGCGGAGCAATCCATCAATAAACTCCAAATTATATAATATAATTAGTTGGATTACCATACTCTTTGATGTGTATATTTTATTTACGTATTTAAAAGGTCCTCCAACTCTATCAAATCTCCAACCTGAACCACGGCCTGATGATGGTGGGCCCTAGCGGTTCCGGCAAAAGTACTGCCTGGCGAGTCTTGCTCAAGGCGTTAGAGAGGTATGAGGGGGTAGAGGGCGTAGCGCACGTCATCGATCCCAAGGCCATCAGCAAGGAGGCCCTCTACGGCGTGCTAGACCCCAACACCAGAGAGTGGACCGACGGCCTCTTCACCCACATTTTGAGGTTAGTTCTCCGAAAAAAAAAAATTATTTTTAAACCACCAAGTTTAAAGAAATAAATATATGAGGAACATAGTTTTTAAAACCTTAGAAAAGCTGTTTTGAAACACATTTTGAGGTTAGTTTTAAAAAAATATAATAGGTACTTTACATATATTACAACAAGTTCTGCTCATTAGGACCCCACCTCTTTCTTTAAAAGATAGTGTATTACAAGTGCGTATGACATCTTGAGATCATGTAAAAAAAGTCTGAATGTTGCAATATGTAAATACATATGGAGACATCCAAAAAAAACGTCATCAACTCTGGCTATGAACGAGAGAGATGGAAATAGCGGTCATGTCTAAGCTTTTCGGTTATGTCAAACTTTTGATAAGTGACTGTCACAATTTGTAAAATAAACAATGGCTGTCATATGATGTCAGTCTTGACAAGTAAATAAGGTTATAAATTCGATTAAGAATAGAAATACGTATTTTTTTCTCGACCAACTTTGATGATGTTTTTTTTGGATGTCTATATAAATCACCAAGATAAATATAGTGACTTATTATAATGCCCACCAGTAACCATCCTTTTTCAATGCGCGGTTAAGGATAAATAATTGTCAGTTTAGAAGCAACCAAGATGAAAACTGTTTTTCAAGGTACGGTTAGCGGATAACTATCCACTAAAGTGCTGGTTAACATAGCGGTCACTTCAAAATATCCGTTTGCTTACAAACTGTCGGTTAAGCACTATCTATTAATATTAACCTCACATTTAGCTGCAGTCAGGTGCTTGGAAGGAAAGAAAAAAGGAAATGGAAGTGTTTGATTTCATAAGTGATGATGACGAAGAATTTGTGGAATTTGTTGAGCACCGAAAGACGACCCTATGTAGTTCGAGAATGAAGTAATCCCTTTGAAGAATTAGATGATTTGGATTTTGTTGCTCGATTTCGGCTGAAGAAAGAAAGACTATAGACGTATACACGTCAGCTGCTCCAAGCTGTTAACAGTCATTCCTTCATCAGCCAATCACAGCAAAGATTTTTAACTGCCACGCTTACCAACTTCTCCTTTCCTTTTGTTAACAGTGTGTTTACTAACTACCAGACAAATTTCAATCCGAAAAACACTTCCACCACTAACAGCCACTTTAACTGCCGGTTAGCCTTAACTGCTTGTTACTTGACAAAAACTTTTAACCGCGCATTGAATAAACCGGCCCTAAAAGTCGCGAATAAACTGAAGTAACGTGGCAACCGTTGTTGGCGTCGCGTCATCGCTGCAAAAAAAGAGAAATACAGATGTACATTTCTTGATGTTCATCGTGCTCTAATAACTGCATATCACAATTGAAAAACGTAAAAAACAACCTTAACCTCCCAGGAAAATCATCGACAATGTGAGGGGCGAGATCAACAAGAGACAATGGATCATCTTCGACGGCGACGTCGACCCCGAATGGGTGGAGAACCTGAATTCCGTGCTGGACGACAACAAACTCCTAACCCTGCCCAACGGTGAACGTCTCTCCCTCCCACCCAATGTCAGGGTGATGTTCGAGGTACTTTTTCATCGTCGCTCCTTTCATTATCGATCGAAATGTAACAATTCTGCCTCCCGTAGGTGCAAGACCTGAAATACGCCACCCTGGCGACAGTGTCTAGATGCGGCATGGTGTGGTTCTCCGAGGACGTCCTGTCCACCGAGATGATCTTCGAGAACTACACACAGCGCCTGAAGAACATCCCGCTCGAGGAAGGCGAGGACGACACCTTCGGGAAGAAGTCGGAGAGCAAGGACGACCTGCTGTCGCCCACATTGCAAGTGCAGGTAGACGTCGCGAACATACTGCAACCGTATCTTGCTCCGGACGGGCTGGTGGTCAAGTGCCTGGAGTACGCCATGGACCAGGAGCACATCATGGACTTCACGAGGCTCAGGGCGCTGAGCTCTCTGTTCTCGATGCTGAATCAGTGTGTGAGGTGAGATATTTCGTGATTAATAGATGACTTTTTGTGGGAAAATGTATTTTTTTTTTTTTTTGCATAGGAATGTCCTGCAGTACAACCACTCCCACGCCGACTTCCCCCTCTCAAACGAGATCCTGGAGAAGTACATCCCCAAGTGCCTCGTCTACTCCGCGCTGTGGAGTTTCGCCGGCGACGCCAAGCTGAAGGTCAGGTCGGAGCTGGGCGACTTCGTCAGGTCCGTCACCACCGTGCCCCTGCCTCCCGACAACGGCAACATGCCCATCATCGACTATGAGGTGACCATCGAGGGCGAGTGGTCGCTGTGGTCCAACAAAGTGCCCCAGATCGAGGTGGAAACTCACAAGGTCGCCTCTCCAGACATCGTGGTGCCTACTCTGGACACCGTCAGGCACGAATCGCTGCTCTACACTTGGCTCGCCGAGCATAAGCCTCTCGGTAAGAAACGACTGATGGAAAAAGGAATGTTTCTGCTAATAATCTTTTTAGTGCTTTGTGGCCCTCCTGGTTCGGGTAAAACGATGACGTTATTCTCTGCCTTGAGGGCATTACCCGATATGGAAGTGGTCGGGTTGAATTTCTCCTCAGCCACCACTCCGGAATTGCTGCTGAAGACCTTCGATCACTACTGCGAGTACCGGAAGACGCCCAACGGCGTAGTCTTGGCCCCCATTCAGGTAAGTGAGGTTTCTCGTTCAAACAACACCGCAAAAAAATTAATTCCTAAAAAAAACCTTTTAAAAAGTGTTCTGAAAGGTCCTGGCCCAAAGAAAGTATTTCCTCCAGACTTGTCGGGAACTTATCTGAATTTGACTTTTATATAAAATTCTTTTGCGGTGCTTCGGTTGAAAGGCTATGAAAGGTTAAAAATAAAATGATACTTCGGGTGGGGGTGGAACGCGGCGTTAGATTTGAAAAATAACCGAAAATCATTCAATCAGAACTCAAAGAACCGACAACAACTGTCCCTTCGTGTCATTACTTAACGTCGCATTGCTCTCGTGCAGCTGGGCAAATGGCTGGTGCTCTTCTGCGACGAGATCAACTTGCCCGACATGGACAACTACGGCACGCAGCGCGTCATCATGTTCCTGCGGCAGATCGTCGAGCAGCGCGGTTTCTACCGCGCCTCCGACCAGACGTGGGTCTCCCTGGAACGCATCCAGTTCGTGGGCGCGTGCAACCCGCCCACCGACCCCGGCAGGAAGCCTCTGTCGCACAGGTTCCTCAGGCACGTGCCCGTTATCTACGTGGACTATCCGGGCGAGACCTCGCTGAAGCAGATCTACGGCACGTTCACCAGGGCCATGCTGCGACTGGCCCCAGGCCTCAAGGGCTACGCTGAGCCTCTCACCAACGCCATGGTGGACTTCTACCTGGCCTCGCAGGACAGGTTCACCCAGGACATGCAGCCGCACTACGTCTACTCGCCTAGGGAGATGACCAGATGGGTGAGGGGCATCTGCGAGGCAATCAGGTAGGTTTCCAGGTTCCGATCGTTCTGAAAATAGCATTCGTCGCCGCTGGTCGGTCGATAGGCAATTCTTGGACTGAGCTTGGACTATAGGCGTTCATATTATGCGGGTCACATTTCAGGATTGTATTAACAATTTACCTCGCCATTTCCTCAGCTTCTTGCGAACTTTAGGTCTCCCACTGCCTTCCTTTCAATTCACGCTTCCTGTTTCTCTAAACAAAGTCATCGATCTAGTCCAGCTTGGCGAAACTGTTTAAAATCCACAATATGTGTAAATTTTGAAAGGCGTTGTCATGTTGAATAAACCACTTATTAACGTATAACGTATTCTTCGCACATACTCGTAGCCCTGTTATGTGCTGCACCCTAGATTAGCCCTCTCTGATTACGCTGTACCTCTCCAGGCCCCTGGACAACCTCGCCGTGGAGGGCCTGGTGCGTCTGTGGGCGCACGAGGCGCTGCGCCTCTTCCAGGATAGGCTGGTGGAGGACGCAGAGCGCCGCTGGACCAACGAAAACATCGACGCTGTCGCCCTGAAGCATTTCCCCTCTGCGAACTGCGAGAAGGCCTTGGAACGCCCCATCCTGTACAGCAATTGGCTGTCGAAGGACTACGTCCCCGTGGAGCGCGAGCAGCTCAGGGAGTACGTCAAGGCCAGGCTGAAGGTGTTCTACGAGGAGGAGCTCGACGTGCCTCTGGTGCTCTTCGACGAGGTGCTGGACCACGTGCTCCGCATAGACAGGATCTTCAGGCAGCCGCAGGGCCACCTGCTGCTGATCGGGGTGTCGGGAGCCGGCAAGACGACGCTGTCCAGGTTCGTGGCCTGGATGAACGGGCTGTCCATATTTCAGATCAAGGTGCACAACAAGTATACGGCGGAGGACTTCGACGAGGACCTGCGTTCGGTGTTGCGTAGGAGCGGTTGCAAGGACGAGAAGATCTGCTTCATCCTGGACGAGTCCAACATGCTGGACTCGAGCTTCCTGGAGAGGATGAACACGCTGCTGGCCAACGGGGAGGTGCCCGGGCTCTTCGAGGGCGACGAATACACGACGCTGATGACCCAGTGCAAGGAGGGGGCCCAGCGGGAAGGTGGGTTGACGTCTTCTTTCATGGTGTCAACAATCATATTTATTAACTACCGTTTAGGTTTAATGCTGGACTCCAACGACGAATTATACAAATGGTTCACGCAGCAGGTGATGCGCAACTTGCACGTGGTGTTCACCATGAACCCGTCCACGGACGGGCTGAAAGACAGGGCGGCGACGTCGCCCGCTCTCTTCAATAGGTGCGTCCTGAACTGGTTCGGAGACTGGTCCGATGGCGCTCTATTCCAGGTACGTGCTTAGATTATACTTAAAAGGAAAGTGTTTGCCTCCTCCAGAGGCGGGAGACTGCCAAACGCGGTTTCGTTCGTGTCGGGGCTCGTCAGCGCGGTATGTCTCAAGAAAACGTCTTTTAAAGAAACTATGGTACTGAGTTTGTTAAAGTTTGCCAAAATGAAAGGTGTTTTTCGTTAAATTGAAAGAAAAATCGAGCGTCTTCTTCAAATTATTGTGTTTACCCCTCACATTTGCCTTCATAGCACAAAAATTCGGCCCTTTTTGACCTTTTAGCCAGTAGAGTTCGTGAGAAGCTCTGCTATCATTAATTTTTATAACAATTGGTGGAGGCAGTCCAAATAGGGGTATTTCCGTTATTTGAACTGACACCCTGTTTCGCCCGTGTTGGGGCTCGTCAGAGCAGTGTGTCTCACAGAGACGCCTTTCAAGGAAACTAAGTAGTGGGTTTGTTAAAGTTTGCCTGTCTGTTAGGGAAAAAAATGGTTGAAATGAATAGTGTTTTTCGTTAATATTGTGTCGCAAATTGAACGAAAAATCGAGTGTCCTCTTCAAATTATTGTGTATTTACATTTGCCTCACAGCACAGGAGTTCTGCCCTTTTTAACCTATCTTTTAGCAAGTAGAGTTCATCAGTAGCTCTACTATCATTAATTTTTATAACAATTGGCGGAGGCAGTCCAAGTAGGGGGTATCTCTGTTATTTGAACCGACACCTGGTTTCGCCCCTGTTGGGGCTCATCAGCGCGGTGTGTCTCACAGAGAGGTCTTTCAAGGAAACTAAGTACTGGGTTTGTTAAAGTTTGCCTGTCTCTTAGGGAAAAAAATGGTTGAAATGGAAAGTGTTTTTCGTTAATATTATGTCGCAAATAGAACGAAAAATCGAGTACCCTCTTCAAATTATTGTGTGTATTCACATTTGCCTCACAGCACACGAATTCTGCCCTTTTTGACCTATCTTTTAGCATGTAGAGTTCGTCAGTAGCTCTACTATCATTTATTTTCATAACAATTAAAACACCCCACAATAGGGGGATACCCCCGTTGAACCAAACCCGGTTTCGCCTTTATGGGGCTCGTCAAAATGAGTGTGTCTCACAGACGGGTTTCAAAGAAACTAAGTACTGGGTTTGTTAGTTATAACAATTGGCGGCGGCACTCCAGATAGGGGAATCGTCGTTATTTGAACCGACACCCTGTTTCGCCCGTGTTGGGGCTCGTCAGCGCGGTGTGTCCACAGAGACATCTTTCAAGAAATCTGAGTACTGGGTTTGTTAAAGTTTGCCTGTCTCTTAAGAGAAAAAAATATGTCGAAATGAAGGGTTTTCCGTTAATGTTGTGTCGCAAATTGAACGAAAAATCGAATGTCCTCTTCAAAATATTGCGTTTATTCTTCACATTTGCTTTGGAGCACAAAAATTCTGCCCTTTTTGACCTATATTTTATCAAGTAGAGTTCGTCAGTAGCTCTACTATCATTAATTTCTATAACAATTGGTGGAGGCAGTCCAGATAAGGGCCTGTTAGTCTCCGGTATCTGAACCGACCCCCCCCCTCCCAATGTGGGGCTGTCAAATCTCCCCAAAATTCCTTGACTCGGGGAAATAATCGCGATAGATGGGCAGATAACGACAATTAAGGCACTCTCCGCAGGTCGGCAAGGAGTTCACCAACCGTCTGGACCTGGAGAAGCCCGGCTGGAAGTGCCCCGACTTCTTCCCGGCGGCGTGCACCCGCATCTCCGCCTCCCCCAACCACCGCGAGGCCGTCATCAACGCGTGCGTGTACGTACACCAGACCCTACACAAGGCCAACGGGCGGCTGGCGAAGCGCGGAGGCCGCACCATGGCCATCACTCCACGTCACTACCTCGACTTCATACACCACTTCGTGAAGCTGTACAACGAGAAGCGCTCCGACCTCGAGGAGCAGCAACTCCACCTCAATGTCGGCCTCAGCAAGATCGCCGAGACGGTGGAGCAGGTGGAGGAGATGCAGAAGAGCCTCGCCGTCAAGTCGCAGGAGCTGCAGGCGAAGAACGAGGCGGCCAACGCCAAGCTGAAGCAGATGGTGAAGGACCAGCAGGAGGCGGAGAAGAAGAAGGTGCAGAGCCAGGAGATCCAGCAGCAGCTGGCCGAGCAGACGGTGCACATCGAGCAGAAGCGGTCGGAGGTCATGGCCGACCTGGAGCAGGTGGAGCCCGCTGTCATCGACGCCCAGACGGGTAAGTTGCGCGCAGAGGGCTTATTACTCCGTCCGCCAACTTAAGGGAATGATAATAATAGCAACCGTTCACTGTTGTTCGTCGTTAGAAATCGCAGATCTGGATTTCGGTCTTGTGTCGTGTATCGACAACTTATCCTGCCGAACAACAACGAACAAGTTTTAACTAATTTTCTTTCCCAGAAATTTGTCCCATAATGGCTTTGAAATTGTTCTGTACATTTTATCTCATTGATATGGAGGACTTCTACAGAACTCGCACAAAAACTGATTTTGTAAAACCCGCAGTCTATAGACTTAACGGTCGGCGTTTTATGAAAATTGAGAGGGAGCTTTGACGTCACAAGTTGTCCCGTGATGACGCCTCAAAGACAGACAACTTTGACGCACACTTTTGACAGGCTGTTTTAATTCATCCAGCCTCAGTGTGTAAAAAAAATGTGACAGCTGACATCAGACAATCGTGATGTGTATCACGTACCTTTCTACATCATAGCTCCGTTATGTTTATGACTAGGGTCCAGAAAGTGTGCCACAACGCAGGGTCGGCACTATACAACTCTATGGTAATTAAAGTATTACCCGTATTTTTAAGCGCCTTGTAAATTATTAATGTATGTTGCATACGTACGCCACTGACCATGCCTAGTAACGCGCACTGGGACTTTAGTACCCCACTCCTCGTGCGGGTGGTCGAAATACTTTTGTGGGTCTTAGCCACGCGGAGTGCTCCGATTCCGTAGTGTTTTATGTTAGCTCGATGAGAGCGGATGGTCGGTAGAATGCCGAGTTCAAAATTATTTTTTGTGTCGTGAGTGACGAACTCGTGAGTTCGTGTAGTGTATTTACATATTATCTGATTTTGTGTCGATTTTTGCAATAATGTGTGCAAGATGATTGAAAATTACGATGATTTTACAATACACAGATCGTATATTTTATGTATTCCTTGCAATCGTCGATATATATTTCGTAAACGCCGATAGTGTGGAAGACATTTAGCTTCTTGGATTATCCATCAACAAAATATTACTGGTACTGTAACAAAAGAGGAATTTGGTTTGATTTGTGTGTAATGTTTTATGCATGTAGCCTTTTGTGGAAAGTAGTCTACAATATTCACTTTAGTCGTTTTTTTGCCAAATATGTATCCGATTTTCCATTGCCTAGTAGCCATAGGTTGCGTAAAACATATTTACAGAAGACATATCGACACTGTCGTGGAAAATATTAAAGGAGACATACACAATAAATTTATGTGGCCGACAGTGGATGAAACAACAGATGTTCGCGGTAATAAGGTTGTTAATGTTCTGATACGAATTTTAGGTGTTTCAATATTTCGCCCTTGATACTGATTTTGCTTGTAAACGGGTTTTGCAAACAACGGCTAAAAGTATAGAAATAGCAACACATGCATTCTCCTCTGTAGATGCAAAAAATAATATACTGATTTAGTGACAACAAACAATTGTTAGTGACAACAAACAACTGTGCGAAATTCGTGAAAATAATGGCGCGGTGTCCCCCATGTGAACTATTTTGAATTTGCATCTTTAACTTCAGTATGTGAAACGATATCCTACAACTACTTGTACAAGCAAAATCGCTCCCGTTTAATGATAAGAAATGCAGACTGGTTGTGACAACGTACGCTCAAGCAATGAAGACAGTCGGCGTTTTTGAATGACACAAGCGATAGGTGTGTATGTACACACTGGCAACAAGTTGTTGACACATTTTTTACTCCTGATTTTTTGGCCTCTCATGATATGACGGATTACGAGTCCGACCCTGCGTTGTGGCACACTTTCCGGACCCTATTTATAACCGTTTAGTTTATGGACCGCGCGTAAAACCACATTTAAATTCCGCTAGCCGTTAAGTCGATCAAGAAGCAGCACCTGGTGGAGGTGCGCTCCATGGCCAACCCGCCTCACAGCGTGAAGATGGCGCTCGAATCGGTCTGCCTGCTGCTCCACGAGAACGCCAACGAGTGGCGCTCCATTCGGTCCGTTATCATGCGCGAGAACTTCATCGCGACGATAGTAAACTTCAACAGCGTGAACTTGAAGTAAGGCTGTATGCGGATCGCGGCCTACTTGCGATCTTGGTGTTCGTACCCTTGGCTGCCGGCAGATGGAGCATGATTTTTTATTCTCAGCTTACACAGTATTTACACTTGTTAGGTCATATTCTCTCGTTACCCCTCGCACGGCGTTGTCTTGGAGTGCAGTCCGTAACGTCGAAATAAGTAATAAAAAAGAAGCATTTTGACTAGCCGACATAGACACCATTGATATTTCACCCAAAAAAGGACAACGATTTACGAACAATCGGTTTGTGATGACAGTTACTCTGTAAAGGAGGACATACTGTAAGTACAGCATGATATAATACTTCACTGTAACATAATTTGTATTTCAAATCAATTCTAAAAGGCTTTTCGCTTTTATATGTCGTTCGGCGGTTGTATTGCCATGGTATAGATGACCTACGAGCGATGACGTCATTCGCGAGCGCTCAGGCCTTCTTTCTCGGTGGTAATTGTAAACTCCTGCCCTGTTTTTGGGTGCTACAATCGGCAAGGCTGTACATTCTATGAAAATTGGGTGTACTGATGGAATTGTGTTTGATATTAGCGGCCCATACACTTACATTCTAATTGAACGTCTTTGACTGCGCTAGGCTTTGCCCTTTAGTAAGACTGGCAGTCTGTGGATTAACCGGGTACATCCTCTCCCTACAGATAAAACCTGCAACCGGCCTTTTCCGTGTTGGGCATAAATATAACAAGTGTTTTCAGCAGTTTTTGACTGTTGTATTTGAAGATGTGTTTTGGACAGTTAGCTGTAGTATAAACAACAACAAATTATGACGAATCAAAACATGAGATTTTTGTCCAAAGAATTTTTGACAGATTTTATAAAATTGTACGAAAGTTTTCCGTGTTTGGAAAATAAAATTGAAGGAATATGTTAACAAAAATTTAAAAAGTAAAGCATATGAGAAGCTGGTCAATTTTTGCAACAAAACATAAAACAAAAATTTAAACTTAACTTAATTTAGACTTAATGTTTGTGAAACTTGATAAGGAGAGTATCGACTTTCTTTTTTCACTACTCGTAATCCAATATACATACTATACTATTAAATAATTTGTTTTAAGATGGTAGTTATGATTAGTTATTTACTAGGAACTACAGTTCCTTCAAAATATAACGTAACACTTTTCGACTTGCCGAAAGTCCACGGACCACGCCAAGACTGATGTTTTTCACCAGACTTGTGGCAATTAGCATAAAGTGTTGGCCCTTCACGGACTTAATAAACGAGTTAAACCGACAAACTTTACTTCATGTTAGTGGGTAATGAAAGGAATGGCCCGTCACAGGTTAAAACTGAAAGACCAAACCTGCCATCCAAAGTCCGTCTGTAAGACTGTAAATGTATGGGCCGCTATTGCAGTTATTGTAACTATTTACATCATAAAATAAAAAACTGCACTGCCCCATTTTTTTGATTCACTAGTCAACATCTGCTATATTTAGTATTTCTGTTTTATTTCTTATTTGGTTTTAATGGACTTTTGGATTATTTTAATGTAATGGACTATTCAGTAATCTATACGAGGTGTCTTTAAAATGTTCATACGGTTTTCTGAGACAACGTCGTGAACTGTACAGAATCTCTCTCGTAGCTTAAGATCCCCCTTGGCTTTCTCCTTCGTATTTTTATTTTAAACCCGCTTTATTATTATTTTTTTTCTCGTCCACACAGCGGTAAAGTCTATCAAAAAACAGCAGCTGGTCGAGATTCGTACGATGTCGAACCCGCCCGCCGTTGTCAAATTGGCCCTAGAGTCTATTTGCCTGTTGCTGGGCGAGAACGCCAGCGACTGGAAGTCTATACGTACTGTCATCATGCGTGACAATTTCATCAACACTGTCGTCAACAATTTCAATACGGAAGACATTAGGTATGCATGTGCTTTAGACCTTTTTTATTACAGTTAGCCTTGTATAGTATTCGATACGGATGCATATATGTGCCTGAGTAGTACTAGTGATGCCTCTTGTGGTGTAAAAGTTGAAAATTATACAGGGCGTCCCAAAGAGCAATGTCGAGTCGAATGGGAGTTACAGGTTGGTCGTGTGATAACAAAAATTAGATGAAAGTGTATTGGTTCTCAAGATATAGTCGTAAACATATATGTAGTATAGATTGTTGAATTTTTTTTTTTTAATAACCTACCGAAAGTTAAAAACCGCAAGTCTCAAACTCGAATAGAATGCAAATGGCGCTAATCTAAAAAGTGTTACGCTAATTTTGATAACAGTCACACTTCTCAATTTTTATACCACAAGAATTTAATTTTTGCAAGGGAAGTTTTGCAGGGTCATTTTTACGATATATCTACTATCTAGATTTTTAATCTGGCAGTTTACTTATTGTCATCATATAAACATCACTATTAAAATAAAATAAAACATCTCAAACGTTTAGTATAAATATTTTATAAACCACCTATCAAATAAATATTTCTCTACATTAAATTTAATTTTACGTAGCTGCCAATATAAAATTCTGCTTTGTGTAGAGTGGCCCAATTTTCGTGCAAATCAATAATCACATTTAAAATTTGAAAAGGATGTTTCCTATTATCTCTTTTCTATTAGATGTAGAATTTCACAAGCTGTAATTCTATCAGAAGTAAAAAAAAAAATCAGTACTGTAATACAAAAATTATCAGCCCGATCTAAAAATTATCAGAGAACAGATTAAGGAACCTTCAAAAATTGAGTTTACAAATACTCTCGCTATAGTAATTTAAAGCTGTCTACGAGATAAAAGTATGGTAAAGTTATATTTATAAAGTTATCATTGATATATATTTGTATTTATCAATTTATTGTTATCAATAACAATTATATTTATATAGTTATTGATATATGAGTGATATATTTTTTATATGATATATTTTTGAGTTTTCCTTTTGATTTATTTTCTTTTTGAGACAGTTTGGTTTTAGTTTTTCAGAAATTCGACATATTACTCTTGACTTTTTTACATTTACACTGGATCACATAAAAAATTAGAATTTTGTACATTTTAGATCCTATCTTTACAAAAACTAGTCTAGAAAATGCGCATAAAGTTTCACTCGATAATTTTGTGACGCCCTGTATTTGCGAGCATGTTCATTGCAATATACGGGGAGTGATCAAAAAAGTTCCAGGACAACAAACCAACTTACAAGTTATCAAAATTTATCCCCTAAAAAAAACCCCCCCGGGGGGAAGCAAAACTTCCCCCCCCCCCCCCCCCAACAACAAAAAGGCCCTTGACAACTCATTTTCTGGAATGCTGTTCAGCTCATCCAACATGTTTTTTTTAATTTCGTTAAATGAGTCAAGTCTATGCCATTTCAAGGGTCCCAATCATCACAATTTAAAGACAATATCCTCTTCACCACCCAAATAAGCTCATCAGGTCAAATCTAATGTCAATCGTGTAAAAACAAAATTGTTTTCGTTATCTGGAGACTGAGATATTTGCTCGAGGCTGTGAGAAGGAAGAGACCGGAGCTGTGGCGAAATGGGGAGTGGGTGCTTCACCGCAACAACGCGCCTGTTCCCTCAGCGTTGCTCATTCGCGATTATTGCACAAAAAATGGCACAACTGTCCTCCCTTAACCCCCGTACTCGCCCGATCTGACACCTGCGGACTTTTTCCTATTTCCTAAATTCAAGAGACCCTTGAAGGGAAAAGATTCGTCTCGTCTCATCAAGTGGAAACGGAGATAGGGAAAATGTATAGCTTCCCAAGGGGAGTACTTTGAAGAGGACGATGTCCAAAAACTTGTAAGCTTGTTTAACAAATTTTAAAAAAATCAGCCCTGGAACTTTTTGATCAGTTTCCTGAGACCCTTCGTACGTTCTCGTCAAGATAATTTGTACAAACCTCCGTCTGTAGCGATGACGTACGCGAAAAGATGAAGAGCCGCTACCTGAGCAACCCCGACTACAACTTCGAGAAGGTGAACCACGCGAGCAACGCGTGCGGCCCGTTGGTGAAGTGGGCCATGGCGCAGATCCAGTACGCCGACATGCTAAAGAAGGTCGAGCCGCTGCGCGAGGAGCTTAACTCGCTGGAGAAGCAGGCGGAGACCAACAAGAAACGTGGCGAGGAGGTGAAGAACCTCATCAGCCAGCTGGAGCAGAGCATCGCCTCCTACAAGGAGGAGTACGCGCAGCTCATAGCGCAGGCGCAGGCCATCAAGACCGACCTGGAGAACGTGCAGGCCAAGGTGGACAGGTCCATTGCGCTGCTGAAGTCCCTCGTGATTGAGAGGGAGAGGTGGGAGGCCACCAGCGAGACGTTCAGGTCTCAGATGTCGACGATAATTGGGGACGTGCTGTTATCCGCGGCCTTCATAGCCTATGGCGGTTACTTCGACCAGCACTACCGTCAGAGCCTGTTCACCACCTGGTGCCAGCACCTGACGCTAGCTACGATACAATATAGAGCTGATATCGCCCGTACAGAGTACCTCTCCAACCCAGACGAGCGTCTCAGGTGGCAAGCCAACGCGTTACCTTCCGACGACTTGTGTACCGAAAACGCCATCATGCTGAAGCGTTTCAACCGCTACCCGCTCATCATCGACCCCTCCGGGCAAGCCACCGAGTTCATAATGAACGAGTTCAAGGACAAGAAGATCACTAAGACCAGCTTCCTCGACGACTCGTTCCGTAAGAACCTCGAGAGCGCCCTCAGGTTCGGCAACCCGCTGCTGGTCCAAGACGTGGAGAACTATGACGCAATTCTCAACCCCGTACTGAACCGAGAGCTCAGGAGGACGGGCGGAAGGGTGCTGATCACCCTGGGAGACCAAGACATCGACTTGTCCCCTTCGTTCGTCATCTTCCTGTCCACCCGAGACCCCACGGTGGAGTTCCCTCCAGATATCTGCTCACGAGTGACGTTTGTCAACTTCACGGTCACCAGGAGCTCGCTGCAGAGCCAGTGCCTGAACCAGGTGCTCAAAGCGGAGCGGCCCGACATCGACGCCAAGCGCTCGGACTTGCTGAAGCTCCAGGGCGAGTTCCACCTACGGCTCAGGCAGCTGGAGAAGTCGCTGCTGCAGGCGCTGAATGACGCCAAGGGCAAGATCCTGGACGACGACAGCGTCATCACCACGCTGGAGACGTTGAAGAAGGAGGCCGCCGAGATCGGCCAGAAGGTCGAGGAGACGGACAAGGTGATATCGGAGATCGAGGCGGTGTCCCAGCAGTACCTGCCGCTGTCCCAGGCGTGCAGCAACACATACTTCACGATGGACAGCCTCAACCAGGTGCACTTCCTCTACCAGTACTCGCTGAAGATGTTCCTGGACGTGTTCAGCAGCGTGCTGCACAACAATCAGAAGATCGAAGGCGTCTCCGACTACCAGGCCAGGTTGAATGTCATTACATCGGATCTGTTCTCGGTAAGCGGTACGTTCTTTGTAGTATCTTCGTTTCCTGACTGTTTTTTCCAGGTGGTCTACGAGAGGGTGGCCAGGGGCATGCTCCACAACGACAGGCTCACGTTCGCCATCCTGCTGTGCCGCATCCACCTCAAGGGGGTGCCCTCGGAGCCCAACCTCGACCAGGAGTTCAACTTCTTCCTGCGCGGCAGGGAGGGCGTCTTCGGCAACAACACGGGTCCCCTTGTCGAGGGGCTCACCAGCGAGCAGCAGGAGGGCATCACCAGGCTCGTCTCCCGCATACCCGCCTTCAAGAAGCTCTCCGAGAAAATCAAGGAGATGCCGGAGTTCGGCGCCTGGCTGCAGCAGGGCACTCCCGAGCAAGCGGTGCCCCAGCTGTGGATCGAGGAGAAGCAGCTGAGCCCGTCGGCACGGCCATGTACCAGCTGCTGGTCATACAGGTAAACCGATAATCGATATAATTTTCCATCCCACGCTGTCTTGGGGGAGGAAATGACAGCACCTACCGCAGTAGTTCATTTGTTCAGTAGACGTAACCATATAAAATAGCTATCATGGGTACTGGCTAATATTGAATTTTATATTGTCCCTGATATTGGACTTATCGCCTATCAGTCATACAGAACAATAATTTTCCTGTGCTGTCTTGGGAAGGAAACACCGCGCCTACCGCAGTGGTTCATTTGTTCAGAAAGAATAACCATAAACAGATAGCTAAAATCATGAGTACTGGCTAATAGTGAGCTTTATATTGTTCCTGATGGGCGTGGAATTATATTTATTGTTTTATTTGATTTGAACTCTTGATTTTCGATAATTTATATGGTTATGCCTACTGAGCAAATGAATTACCGTCGCGCATACCACAGTAGTTCTTTTTCTCAGTAGGCGTAACCATATAAAACACCACAAGCGAGTTTTTTTTATTCTGACAGGTATTCCGGCCGGACAGGGTGATCGCAGCCGCCCACAACTTCGTCTCGGCCGTGCTGGGCGCGGAATTCATGTACCAGGCGGAGAAGGAGCTGGACCTGGCCACCTGCGTCGAGAAACAGATCAGTTCGAATGTGCCCGCTCTACTCTGCTCCGTGCCAGGTTTCGACGCCTCCAGCAGAGTGGACGATCTGGCGGCCGAGCTCAACAAGCAGATCTCGAGCATCGCCATCGGTTCTGCCGAGGGCTTCAACCAGGCGGACAGGGCCATCAACATGGCCTGCAAGACGGGCAGGTGAGTCAATAGAAAATTTTGGGAAAGAAACGGCCAGAAATGTTTATTTGTTCAGCAATAAGGAAGTTTTCCCACGCTCTCTTAGGGGAAACAAAACGTTCTTGCCTACCACGGTAGTTCATTTGATCAATAGGTGTCGCTATTTGAAACGTCGTCGATCGAGGTAACTTTTTAAACCTACGCTTTTAGGTGGGTGATGCTGAAAAACGTGCATCTGGCGCCCCAGTGGCTGGTACAGCTGGAGAAGAAGTTGCATTCTCTCCAACCGCACGCCGGCTTCAGGCTGTTCCTCACCATGGAGATCAACCCGAAGCTGCCCGTCAACTTACTCAGAGCTGGAAGGATATTCGTATTCGAACCGCCGCCAGGTATCAGGGCTAACCTGTTGAGGACCTTCAGCACGGTAAGTCCGAGGATGGTAGCGACTGGAGAGGAACTAACTTTGTGTTTTCTCGCAGGTGCCCGCGAGTAGGATGATGAAAGCTCCGAACGAAAGGGCCCGGTTGTATTTCCTTCTCGCGTGGTTCCACGCAATTGTCCAAGAGAGGCTGCGCTACTGCCCCCTGGGCTGGGCGAAGCACTACGAGTTCAGCGAGTCGGATCTGAGGGTCGCGTGCGACACTTTGGATACGTGGATCGATGCTACCGCCATGGTACGTAGATTTGAAGGTTATAATTACGTAACTTTTGATATTATCTGGTAATCTGATGCAACCAAAATATTTTTCGAGTCGATTGTATAGTGCGATTGTTATTTGATGAAAAACATTGTACATTTCAGGGTAGGACGAATCTGCCTCCGGAAAAGGTCCCGTGGGACGCCCTCGTCACTTTGCTGTCCCAGTCGATCTACGGTGGCAAGATCGATAACGATTTCGACCAGAGACTGCTGCATTCCTTCCTAAACAAGCTGTTCACTCCCAAGAGCTTCGAGGGCGACTTTGCCTTGGTGGCAAACATAGACAATGGTCCGGGTGGTACCCGTCACATTACCATGCCTGACGGTACGAGGAGGGACCACTTCTTGAAATGGATTGAAAGCCTGGCCGACCGCCAAACGCCAGCCTGGTTGGGTAAGTCTAGTTACAAGTTTCGATATGTTATCGAGGTTTTGTATCTCAAATTGTTCCTGAAACAGGCCTGCCGAACAACGCCGAGAAGGTCCTGTTGACCAACCGCGGGACCAACCTGATCGGCAAGCTGCTGAAGATGCAGCAGCTGGAAGACGACGACGAGTTGGCCTACTCCGTCGACGACAGCTCCCCGACCGACCCGGCCCAAGTAGATGGCAGACCGTCGTGGATGAAGACGTTGCACAACAGTGCCGCCACCTGGGTGGCGCTGCTGCCCAAGTCGTTGCAGACATTAAGGAGGACAGTAGAGAACATCAAGGATCCACTGTACAGATACTTCGAGAGGGAGGTCAATTCCGGTTCAAAATTATTGATAGATGTCCTCCACGATCTTAACGACGTATTGTTGATATGTCAGGTAAGATTCTAGTTTCACTTGGTACATTGTAGAGTCCAATTTATTTTCGTTCAGGGCGAGAAGAAACAGACGAATTATCATCGCACGATGCTGGGTGAATTGGTACGCGGCATCATCCCCGTGAACTGGCGGAACCGATACACAGTTCCGAAAGGTTGCACGGTGATCCAGTGGATCACGGACTTCAGCCAGAGGGTGAAGCAACTGCAACAAGTGTCCCAGCTGGTGTCCACGGCAGGTGCGAAGGAGCTACAGGTAATTTTCATCTGGTATCTTTTAATTTTACTGTAATAAATCAACACTGTTGTGGGATTTTTGTGTTTTTACAAACATTTTTCAATACAGAGTTTCCCGGTGTGGTTGGGCGGACTGCTGAATCCGGAAGCTTACATAACGGCGACGAGACAGTGTGTCGCGCAGGCCAATAGTTGGTCCCTGGAGGAGCTCCATTTAGACGTCACTATCACCGACACCAACGATAGAAACGCCATCCCCAGCGATTGCTTTGCCGTTGTCGGTAAGTTGAAGTTCGTTCATTGGGTAGTTTTCACCATAAAAAATATCTTTGTTGTTTTGTCGGGCTTTCCTGTGATAAATGAACAGACCTGCGTACGTCATAGTAGCCCATTTGTTCAGTAGGCATTGTAATTTGACAATGCCTACTGAACAAACCAACTACCGCTAAGAAACAGCCTGGCCTACCACGGTACTTCATTTGTTTAGTAGGCGTCTGTAATAGTTTTCACACGAATGACGCTTAATTTCCGTGGTCAAGCCTACATTGTCGTGTTTTTAGGTATAAAGTTGCAAGGCGCCCAGTGTCGCAACAATCAGCTCCTTCTGACCTCCAGCATCATGCTGGAGCTGCCTATTACTTTATTCCGGTGGGTCAGAGTGACCGGTGATGAAAAATTAAAAGAGGGTAAGCTCAGCCTTCCGCTCTACTTAAACTCCACCCGTACCGAGTTGCTCTACACCATTGAGCTGAATATCGCGCCGGGCCAGGATCCCCACAGCTTCTACGAACGGGGCGTCGCTTTGCTGACCTCTACCGCGCTTAATTAGTCCTGCATTTTAATATATTTCCTTCTAACCCAAGTATATATGTATTGTCTTTTAAATAAATAAAACTCATTTAACCAAGAAAAATGTTTTTCTTTGCCCTTCAGTGCAATTAAACCTGACAAAAATAGTTCGTTTGTTGAGTAGGCATGGCCAGTAGTTCAATTGTTCGGGAAGCATCGCCAGTAGTTCGATAAGCAGTGCTGGCGGTAAACGTCATTAATTGGGTCAGGTTTCAAATAAAGCTCATTAACAAAGGGAAACATTTATTGTTTCTTCATCCTTTAATGCAATAAATAAGATGCGTTCGCGCAATAATAACCTAACAAAAATTACAGAAAAAATAAATTTCCTTAAAAAAGAGTAATCACCAAAAAATTATCACAATCTAAAGGATTTCAGGAGCTCATAGAAATAGTATTGGACAACTTAAACTTTACGATCACACTAAAATCATGGTTCAGTGGAGAGGGCTGAGGTGCCGAACCTGTCGGTAGTTCAGTTATCACATTATCGACTGGCTCACAACTTAAAAATAACGCTGCTTAATAACATGTTGGCTAAGACGGGAACATTCAGTGCTAACATTCAGTACGAGGCCAAAAGAACGTGATATTTCAAGTGGACCTTGAAAATCTACCTTTTTTTTGGTATCGATAACAAAAAAGATTCTCGAGTGTCTCACAGACACAATTATTACGTTTTTTGCCAGTGCAGCAGATGCTTGCGTACACTAAAAGCCTTATAGCCAAGACTTCATTATAAATCTAAATACTGAGTTCATGTAAATGCAAGAAAACTACGTACTAAGATTAAATCTAAGCCATTTCCGGTAACTCTTCGATCGTGGGTATGGGATCTCGCCAGAAGATGTTCTGAGAGTAATCGTTGGCCGCCTCTAGTCGCGAGGGGTATAACTGGTCAACGATAACGCTCATGTTGGTATAACTAAAAAGAACGTTTGTGTTAATTTGCGTTACAAAAATTGGTGATGTCATTTTGGGTAGAATTCGAAGCGGATGTTAGTTAAAAAAAGTTTATTAGATTATGCAATTCTGATGCACTGATTATGCAATTGAGCTGCTTTTAGTCATCACCCAATCAAGGTAAGTGAAAAAAGGCATGCTAAATGTTTATGATTCTAATATACAGGGTGGATCATAAGACGTAAGTAATTGTGCAACAACAGATTTATTCTTTATCAAGATAAATCCTCGAAATGATTTATTCACTTTGTCAGCAAATGGTAGCTTTTTAGGCGTTTGCTCGTGTTACATTTTATTATTAAGGTAATACCGACGCCGACGACATAAACACCTCGAACACACCAATTGTGCTAGACGGCCGGGCGAAACGACTGAAGTCAATGAATTGCCACCCGCCGCTGAATTGCGGCACAATCGGCCAACCCTAGATACAGGGTGTCAAAGTTTTAATTTAGTTTTCAATTTTCCGGTGTTATTTCCGAATAAATTGAGATAATGGCAAGAAATTGGAGTCCAGGTTATTTTTAGGTGAGAAATTTAAAATCGTTCATAGTTTTGATGTTACCAATGGAAGCACCACTCTTCTTTAACATGGCATAACTTTTTTGCGGCTCAGGTTATCAGAAAAACTGACTGTCCTACATTTTTAACAATAAAAAACGTATATACTATTACTTATGATCCACCCTGTATAGTGCTTAATATTTTTTTATGTAGGATGGAAATGTTTCGGATAATTTTTTTAAATTATTATTATTCACTTGATTTTGAAGTATTATCGAAAGATAACAATTCATGATAGTTTTTCTGTCGTAAACACTTTTGTTCCTTCAATTTGGAATATATTCGGTGCACGACAAGCATGTACATCGAAATTATTGAAAGAGCCAGTCTTGGAACCATTTTGAAACAGAAGGTCGCAATGAAAAATGCATATTCCGATACGTTGTACGCAAATGGGACGATACCATGCCTCAAAACATCTACATCATGTAAAAAAATGGTTTCAAGAACCAATATTACACACCCAAATGCGTGAATCCAATCCAGCTGATTAAGCCATTCACCAGCGGAACCACACTTAGTAGACAGCTGTTAATTGTTAATGCAAACGTTATGCTAACACTGCTTCTTACCATTTATTGTCATGCTCAACAACGTCGCAGGCAAAATGCTCGGTCTAAGTTGGTGCTACGGGAGGTGGGGCAAAGGCGGGAACTCTTTTGTTCGTACCAGAGTCGTCCATTAAAATTGTACATATGTATTTTATCTCAAACAATCAACTATGACTATTACTGACGAATTATTGAATTCACTTTCATCGGAATTGAAGTAACCCAGTCTAAAACATAACCTCCAAACATTTTTTGAGGTTATGTTAGACAAGCCTTAGATGTACTTTTCTGTAAAAGTATAATGGGTTTTTAAATAATTCGACATCCACTGAATGAAAAGCGGGGTAAATAGTGAAGAAGCAGACCAACGACGCAATGCCCAAAACATGCATGGTACGGCAGCCATTTTGGATAAAATACATATGTCGGATAAAAAAAATATACGTGATAAATATTCCTAACTTTGTTCCGGTAACTATTATCTCTTAAATTGCCTTTAAATATACTGTAATACCACAGAAAATCACAATTGTTTCAGGTAACGTAAATATGATGCTTTGTCGATGTCGATTACTCGATGTACGACGATTCAGAGTCTGAATCGTCGTCGTAATCAACATCGAGAAGGCTCTTTCTAATTTTATCTAAGAGGGGAGGGAACACGTCATTGACCACCATTGACTGCCCGCTGTAACTGGAAAAATCAAACGGTACACTTCAATAAGGTCGTACAGTGAAGAGAAAAAAAAAAATTGCATGCACCCAAATATATTCCAAACGTTAACGAAGAAGCACAAGTGAAACTCGAAAGATCAGTGAAATAAATTGCATTCAAATTTGTTCCTGATATATATTTTTTTAAATTAAAATCTCCCGATTGCGTTTATAGAAAAAAAAAAACTTACCTAGACTGGAAAGTCTGTGTTAGTTCATGTTTCAATTCACCCTTTGGATTAATAGTGAATATTCTCACGATAGGAATACCAACTGCTCTATAGGCCCAAACGTCCTGGAGAAAAGACGATTTTGTAAAAAAACACACTGGTCACCGCGATTTCCTACTTACGTTGATCCTATTACCGTATCCAGCATAAAACGGATTCGAGTCCGGAGGAAACAGAGCCTTAATGTCCGACATACAAGATATCTTGAACTGTTCGGGTTTCTTTTCGATAACCTCCCTGCAAAAAGAGAGCGATTATTAGGCGTAAACCATCACCAAGTAGCGATCATTAGATGGTAATATTTTATGTTGAATGAATCAAGCTTGCCAAAGGCTACGACTAAACTGAAAAATAAATAACGTCGGCCGTTGTCGGCGTCGCGTCATCGCTGCAGAAAAAACGCGGTCGTTTAAATGTAATAATTTTCTCACCTGTGAAAGGCGGTTATCAGAGAAGTGGGATTGAGCAGTATTGGGCCGTCGGGCATGCTGAGATCTCCTTGCTTGATGGACTTCAGGTATTCCCTCGTTATCCTGGCCTGCCCGATAGCCCTGGCGCTGAGGTACAGCAGCTTGTAGCCGTTATCGGCGATCTTGTTGAACAGCTGGGCCACGCCGGATTGCGCCCAGTCTTTGCCTACTATCGGCAGGATGTGACCCAGTACATCAGACCTAAAAGACCCACTAAGTACAAACCACTCTAAAAAAAAATGTTGGGAAATTCTTACTTAGTAATGGTTCCGTCAATATCTGAAATTACTATCTTGTCGTCCCACTTCCATTTGTACAGATGGCACTGGCATCTCGTCGTGCCCTGATACGCTGTAGTTACGCTGAACTCCACCTCATTCATTCCGTCCCTCAAGTTTAGCGACAACTGGAAACAAAATTCGTGAACAATTCATCCACACTGTCCCGATAAAATTTGACAGACAACATCTGCGTCATTTGTCAAAAATTACGCAACAAGTTTAGGTTTTATCACAAAACCTTGTAGATATAGTTTCAAAACGTAGTTATAGACGCAAAATACTCACTATCTGTTTGGAACTTAACCGTAGAGTCTTCCTACACTTGTCCGACCCCGAAGTTAGAGGCAAAAGAGACGCGTTGGACACATCCTTAACATCTGCCTGCATAGAAATCGCTTCGGAACCTAACAAAGCCACATATCGATAAAAATGGAGATTAGAACCACACGTCCAAAGCAAGAACGCCTAACTTTTAGGTTAATTCTAACCTCAAATAAAAAAGAGCACTGATAAAGACACAAACCGATAAAAATTGAGGTTAGAACAACACGTCCACAGCTAGAACACCTAACTTTTAGGTTAGGTTAATTCTAACCTCAAACACACTGATACTATCGTTTCTACACTCATTTTACTCACCAGGTACGTTCGTTTTAACTTCCACCTCCTCCTCTATCTCCTTTACGACGACGTCTTTGGCTTCTGCAGTCTTATCGGTCTCGACTGTGCTATCGGGGGCGGGAGGTAGTCTCCCTCGACACCCTGCCGCGCCTCCAATTCCACCACGAGTACTTTGCCTCCTGCGGCTGCTTCGCGCCTTCCGCCATGTCCTGAGATTGCGTGACGGGCATGTGTATGTTGCAGAGGTGCTCAACGGACGACTGCAAAGATAGTAAACGCAGAGTGTCATACTGTACGAGAATTATTCGACTTACTTGTAGGAGCGGCCTTCCGAAGACCATTATGCTGGTTATGATGGGAGCCGCCACCTTCCAGGTGTAGTACTTGTCCTTGATCCGCACCACGAGGTTGGGATTTTCGAACAGTATGGGGCTGTTGCAGAGATCGCTGAATTTCACCAGGTGTTCCAGGAACTTATCGCACGTCGGCTCCGGCTCCCACCCGCAGAGCGAAAGAGAAATGTCTTGGGAATACGACTGGGCACTAAAATTTTCATTACCCTTACTTTATATCGACTCTAACCTCATTATTAAAGTGAATCGCTTGAATTAAATCATTCTCATTAGTCATAATCGAGACAAACAGCCTCCGAGGTCATTCAAACTTTGACATGCTACGAATTCTGAACTGTTAGGTTATATTGTAACCTTAAAATATACTATCGAAGTTATACAACTATTTAAGGTCGCATTCTAACCTTAAATGCGGTTTGAACATAACTTCGACTGTCCCCAGTATTTTGAAGCACCCTGTTATTCTCATTAGTCATAATTGAGACAAACAGTCTCTGAAATCATTCAAATCTCGACATGCTACGAATTCCTGAACTGTTAGGTTAGATTCTAACCTTAAAACATACTTTCGAGGTTGTACAACTTTTCAAGGTCACGTTCTATGCTAAAATGCAAATAACACACCGCCATTCTTATTAGTCATAATTGAGACAAACAGTCTCTGAAGTCATTCAAATCTCGACATGCTACAAATTCCTGAACTGTAAGGTTACATTCTAACCTTAAAAGGTACTTTTGAGGTTATATCACTCTTTAAGGTCATGTTCTAAACTTAATTGCGGTTTGAACATAACCTCGACTGTCCTCAGTAACACTCCGCCATTCTCATTATTAGTCATAATTGGGACAAACAGTCTGACATCATTCAAATCTCGACATGCTGCGAATTCCTGTACTGTTAGGTTACATTCTAACCTTAAAACGAATTTTTAAGCGCCCCAGAATTGCAAAACACAAGTGCTGAAAGGTTGAACTTACAGTTTGGTCTGTTCCTCGAAGTCGGAATCGATGCTCTTGCAGCACTCGCCGCTGTTGGGGCTCTGGGTCAGCGACGGTCCATTTCCTGATTCACAATCCATGTCGGCGTCTAAATTTTACATTAGATGACACTTAAATACGTTACGAGGTAATGCGACAGGCACTAGACTACGCAGAATGACAAAGCGACAATAGAATAGACGAGAGGTGCATAAAAAAAAAAAAACAGCGACTTAAATGTCGTTTGTTGCGTTTTTGTCACCAGTTTAGTAAAAATATCAGTGAAAAAGTACCTTTAAAGTGGTTTCAAAGCATTTATTTATAATAGGATAGAATTAACACATGAAACTTTTTTGCTTTAAAGTTAGTGGTAAATTATAAAACGGACAAATTTACTTTAATCAGGGTTCTAACCTTGTAACCACTTACGTACAGGTTGTAAATCAAATTCATGTTCGTATTGATAAATTGCGTGAAACTTGATCGGTAAGAAGAATTATTGTACCACAGATAGATTGTAGTAAATATATCAGTGAAAAGGTATCTTCAAAGCGGTTTCAAATAAGTTCTCAAGTTGCGAAGCATTTGTTTATAATCATATTTATTATAGGCTGGAATTACCACATTAAATTAACTTTTCTTCTTTAAAGTTATTTACGAAGTGGTAGGTTAGAAAACGGACAATAATTTCACTTCCTTTTTTTCCTAACCTTGTAACCACTTACATACAGGTTGTAAATTAAGTTTGTGCTTGTACACTCGATTCCCTCTTAAGTCACCAAATCCGTGCATCATCATCTCGCTTAACTCGCGAAATTTATTCTCTCTTAAGTCGCAATCATAACCTCAACTTTTTCGTGTTTTTAGTTGCAAAAAAGAAATATTTAGAGATATACCGCAGCACTTGAAAAATGAGCCAGCTGAACAAAAAAAATCAACGTAAGTATACCCAGTCCTGCGTGACAAAGTTCAATTTTCCACTTGAATAAATATTTTAAAGACACCTAACCTATTTTAAAGGTTAGGTATCTATATTTAATGTATTAAACAATCCTTTTTTTTTTTTTCAATAAAAATTGTACATATTCATGCGAGAATCCACTTTCCAAACGTAGTTCTAAAACTTTTACAGGCGGCGACTTAAGAAGGACAGTTTCGTGACATAATAGGGAAAAACGTGGTGAAATAAGAGGAAATGTGAATTAAGCGAAGGTGACTTAAGAGGGAATCGAGTGTATTGATACATTTTGTGAAACTGGATCGGTAAGAAGAAGAATCACTGTACATATATACATTTTTTTTAAAAGGAAGACAGAAAACAGTTTTTTTTTAGAAAAAGATTGCAGTAAAAGAAGCCACATGCAAAAAGTTGCGAAATTAAGAAATAGAAAATTTATAACTGCGTTTTTTAAGGTTTGGACATATTTTATCAAAAAAAAGTACAATCTAAATATTTTCCAAGTATATCTTCTTAGCCTCTAACTAGGAAAATTTCTGAAATAGACGATCAAAATTAGAGATAGAGCTGCAAGCCTTCGATAAAATGCACCTCCCTTAGGAGGCATTTTACATAGCAGCTCCATTAAAATTTCCGTCGTCATTCCATTTGCTCCTCACCCCCTCTACTTATCGCCACATATTTCACAAACGACCCGTATATTTTCCGTGATTCCTACACCCACCTTTCTTGTCCTTGCTCTTGTTGAAGTATATCTCGGCGGACGTCCTGGTCTATCCTGCCGGACGTGATCTCCGAAAGATACATCCCGCCCTCCAGATGATTCTGGGCGCCGTGCTTCTGCTTCATGAACGAGAACATGCCGCTCAGCATGGACTTGTGCTCCTCCTTGCGCGGATTCTCGCTGGCCGGCGAGTTCGTCTGCGACACGCTGGGGAAGCCGCCCCACTCCCAGCTCTTCTCGCCCTCCGACTGCTCCCCTGCAGCGAAAATAATCACTAAAAAAATGCTTCCGGGCGCATCCGGCTCGAAGGACCAAATCACGTTCCCCAACTGTATACCCCAATTATCAAAAAAAATAAACTAAGGAACCTTAATGAAGCATCTAACCCACAAGGTTGAGTTCGGTGATCATAAAAAGCACTCACCTTTGCGAAACTTAACCTCAAACTCGGAATCAGACTGTACTGTTTCGATGGTGACAGGGGAACCGGCTCTGGAATCCACGTTGCCGTTGGCGGTCAACTCAGTGTCGCTGAAGAAGTGAAAGTCCGCGTCGATCTTCTTTATGTTCGAAGAATCCCCTGGAACTTCTTTGGTCCTAGGGGTAAAACTTTTATTCGGGTATATCGAAAGCACAGCTCTACTCACTGCTGGATCTCCTTCAATTCCGGCTCAGAGGAGTTGCTATCCAAGGAGCTCCTGTCGGTGATGGTGTCGTTGTTGTCCAGGTTGTCGGAGGTCTGACTGGGCGCGATCTGGTTTATGCTGTTCGACTTTCGCGGGGCGTTCTTCCGCCTCACTCTTTTCCGTCTCTTCTTGCTGCTCTTGCTCTCGCTCACCGGCTCGACCACACTCTTCGATACCGGGGTGGGGGTGGTCATGGCCTCCTCGCACCTCGGCTCGTCGGTCTGTTGAACAAAACATTCAACAAAACTTGACCTCAAATTACTACACAGCACTGGCTATTAAATAACGAGACTGCGCGCGCAGAAGGCGTCCTAGTGGGGTAGGGGGGAAACGAATGCAGCGTTGGATAGCTGGAAGTGTCTATTATTCCAGTACGAAAGCACGCTTTGTCGCTGTGGTAGTATTTTTTTTATAGAGGTTAGAAACGAACGTGTTTTTTTCTAGCTATAACAATGTGTGACGAAAACACGGCAACTGTGAAATTTCTTGTTGAATTAAAAAAAAAAACTCCGACTGAGTGCTATGGGTTGTTAAAAGAGGCCTATGGTGAGAATTCTGTATCTCGTCCGCGGGTTTGGAATGGTATAGACGGTTTTCTGAAGGCCGATGATGTCGAAATCAAAATTTAAAGCCATGCTAATCGTTTTTATCGACATCAATGGCATTGTGATGACTGAATGGGTTCCAGAGGGTCAAAATGTAAACCAAACTTACTATTTGAAAGTTTTGGCAACACTGCGAGAGCGAGTTCGTAAGAAACGGCCAGAGTTGCGGAAAAACAAGTCATGGATCTTGCACCAGGACAACGCACCTGCCTATAACACGCTGTCTGTGAAGCGTTATTTAGCCACTAGAGGCACTCCAGTGCTCGAACACGCGCTGTATTCGCCTGATTTGGCGCCCGGCGACTTTGGCCTCTTTCAGAAGATCAAGTCTGCCTTAAAGGAAACGCTTCGATCATGAAGAGGTGAAGGGATCGGCGGAGCTCCTAAATCTTGACTTCCAGCATTGCTTTGACCAATGGAAAAAAACGAATGGAACGGTGTGTAGCGAATTACATTGAAGAGGAGCATTCGATTGTAGAATAATTTTTAAAATAAAAATATTTTTCATTAGCAGTCTCGTTATTTAATAGCCAGACCTCATACTCTGGCAAATTATAAGGGAATGTCTGATAGGTTCAGGCCAAAAATTGTCATTTTGAAAACTGGATTGACGGTTGTCAACTGTCAAGATTCAACAACAATTCATCATCATTCATCAACGAAAAACTCTTCAAAATGGAGTTTACACAACAACAAACCATTTTGGTACATTCCTATCAATTCTACCTCAAAAATGGACATCACAGCACTTGCCAGTGCAATTTCGAAAAGTTGCAACATTTTCGGAACGTTTAAAACTACGTTCATATCAGTTGCGCTCCTAAACCGACTTGTAGGCAAATATAACGCTGGCAATAACGCGCCAAGAGTGCATCAACTTTTGTCCTGCAGTTTTCCTCTAGAATGCACCTAATTGCGCATCGAAGAGGACGATGACTATTTCGACTGGCACGGGGATGCTGCATTCCTAAAATAAGTGCCTGAACTGACCTTGCTGCTCTCCATGTCCAGGCTGTCCATCTTGAAGATCGTCTCCGAGATGTCGTTGTTGCTCTTGCTCAGGTCGTCGCTGCTGTGCCTGTTGGAGGCGATGGAAAGCGTCATGTCGTCCACGGAGTTCTCACCAATGTCCAGATGGCCAAGGACGATCTGCCTCTTTATGAAGTTCCGTTCCCTGGCCTTGTTGCTCTCGTTGTCGTCCGTGTATCTACGCTTAGTGTAGTCGTTCTCTTGGTTCTCCAACTTGGGCATGTCCTCCAGTTGGAAGCTGAGCCTGCGCCCCTACAACAAAAAAGGTAGTCTGTTGAAGATTTAAACTGACGTCCAATTGTTTACTTATTGAAATATTTATGATCATAAAATATACAAAAAACTTAAATATATAATATATCTTTTTTTTAATTCCTTATAACCCTTATATGTACGAATTATCGATGAATACATTGATAAGAGCGACAGTTATAGTAACAGACAGAAATGTCTAGACAAATAAGAATGGGAAAAAGGAGAAGAGGATGAAGAGGAGAAGAAGAGAAGGAAGATGAGGAAGCAGAGGAGGAATACGAGGAGGAAGCCGAGGACAAAGAGGAGGAGGAAGACGTGGAGAAGGAAGCAGTGTCATAAGGTGGAGGGAGAAGAAGATGAAGCAGGACCTATTGTTTGGAAAGAGCAATAAAACAAAATACCTGAGTTTTGAAGATGTTTTCGAACTCCGAAACTGGTATAGGGGAGGTCGCAAGATGTTCGGGTATTTCATTTTCGTCGTCTTCCAATTCCTCGACGAAAAACGCCTCTCCACTTTCCCCCAATTTCATGTGTATCTCCTGTGGTTCTCCATTTATTTCAATATCCACCTATTAAAAAAAAAAGATACGTTATTGCTCAACATATTGAGCCATTAAAAAAAAAACGTTATCAAATCTGGATATGAACGAGATAGATGGAAATAACAGTTAAGTTGAAGCTCGAAGCGAAACTTTGTTGTTGTCAAACTATTGACAAGTGGCTGTCACAATTCTTGAAAACACGCAGTGGACTTTCACTTAATGTGACGCCTTGACATTTCAGAAAAGATTATTGTTAAAAATTTGGAAAAGATAAGGAAGAGTAACGCTCTGTGGAATATTTGCAATTTTTTTTTGTTTCATCTAGACACAAATATAAGCTTTTCGATTTGTTACAAAATATTTTTATTTCAAAAAGTTATGGCCATTTTTTTTGGAAAAAATGTTTATAAATTAAAATTATGGCCATATTTTTGAAAAAAAATTTTTCAAAAACAAAACGTCTTTTTTTTTTTTCTAGATTATGAAATACGGGGGCAAATTTCCCACTCGTTACTGAGTACCCGTAACCGAGCTCGGTGCTCTTCCAATTAACCCCCGATACACTCACACTGTAACATCCTTGTCCTAATAGAGGTGCCAAGTCATACTAAAAAGGAAGTGGGTCCCACTGACGTCGTTTTCAGGAGATGGCTAAGAATTGCCACCTCTGGTACCAACCCGTGGCTGTCACAATTGTCCGACAAATAATCACTGAGCACATATGACAGCCTTGACATTTCAACACTGCTATAACCCTAAGACCGAGGAAGCTGCACTCGAAATTCATCTTTTTTGCTCGACCAGCTTATGACTTTTTTTAATGGTTCGCTATTTCAATACTCATACTCACTGTCGCCCAGTATAAAACTCATCATACATTAACAGAGTAAATAAATATCTAATTCCAACAGATAAATAACTTGCACACTCAAGAATAAAGACGTATTTATATTAAAATCTAGATAATTTTTCAAACTCTGGTTTGACAGACAAGTTGACATGAACACAGACTGTAACTGTGGATTTCTACGGATGTGGTAAACTGTATTTAACTTTACTACGGTTACTGTACTGTTACTATGTTACTTTATTACTTTACTATGGTCACTATACTAACTTTCTACGGATGTGGTAAAAATAACTCTCGAAATAACTACTTATTCAATTGATTCCAAAATAAGTATCGACCTTATGTTTTAGTTTTGCAAGTACTGTAAACACCCGGTATTTACACAATTACGTCCACAGGTAGCAAACTACAGGGTAAGTAACCATTTTATTACCTAATAAATTCGATTGGCTTTACGCGACTCATAGGCAACTCGTGCAGCATGCGATGGGGGGTTATCTCAATTTAATTTGACTGCAGTAATCCTGTGTCAGCTGGCGCTGCTGTATCACCTCCGCAATACGTTGAATAGTGTGATATAATTTCGTAGTAAAATATGGCAAACGTGTGAAAGGCTGTTAGTTACTGTTGTACATTACATTTATGATGCGTACGCCCGTGTGGTGCGACTCGTTTTTGATAACTTTACTAATATATGTATCTGAAATAAAACTAGCTAAAACTTTTATGGCTTTACCGATTAGATAATTCATACACATTTTTGATTGTGAATGAAATAGAGATTAAAATTAACGTTTCAATTATTACTTAATGAAGCCAACGACCGCAATAAACGTAAGTATATCCTATTTTTTTCTTTTTTGATATTCTGGCAACGAAAAAAAAAACATAGAATTTACCTTCCAATTTAAATCGAAATAAAGCATAAAATACATACGTCATAAAATAATAGTGTGAAGGTCTAAAAACATGTTTATATGGAAAATGAAATAATATAAATACATAATACACAAATAATGGCGTAGGGCTATTTATTTGACTGAAGTAGTAAACATTTAAATACACAAACATAACCAAGTTAATAAATAATATCCATACAGTGAGTCACAAAATTATTCGTACCCTTCCAAAGATTCGAACAATGAAAAATATTTTACTGAAAGAAGTACAAAAATTGGGTCATAAAATGATTCGTACCCTACATATTTATTAATAAAAGTAAAAGTTATAAGTACTATTCAATATTTTGTTGCATCGTACCAAATTTCCAAGATTTTTTTCTTTACGATTTGTTTACTTGAAGCATAAAATTCGCAAGGCCGAGATACAACAGCCATTGTTCAATAACTGGTCCTATGTTTCATGTCTGTGAGAGGTCGAAAATGATACTGTCCTTATAGCTCTGCTCTAATTTTGCGACGCTTGGTGGGAGATGCCATCTTGTCCATCAACTCATCAATGAAAACAGGTTTCCGACACCACTTCTTGCCATACGAGCCCAATTATCACAAACCACCACACCGTGTGTGAGAGTTAGTTTTAAGTTCTTCATTTTGCGGTACGGCATTTTTCGTTCGCCACGCAAAACGTCTGTCATCGGAACCGAAAACCTTTGATCAATAATCTTAAAAAAATTAACCTTTTCTGTCCCGACCGACAAATTTCAATCTTCAGGATTTTTGATTGATTTTAATCTTTGGAAGGGTACGAATAATTTTGCAACTCACTATATGTAGGTATGTACGTATTTGACTCAATTAATGACACAAATCTACAAAAACAACATCTACTCTTACTCTTTTTTTGGTTTTGTTTTAAAGGGGATTAACAAAATCAAAACACTATAATTTTTACTGCCTGTAGTTTCCATAAAAATCACGGTTTATGAAATTTTAATAAAACAGCGAGTTCGAGAGAGATATTAATACGTTAGTTTTTTAATGTTATGTTTTATCTTGACCACCACATTTTATTCGTAAAGAGATAATAGGAACATAATACTGTTTGCAGATTTCAATTTAATTTAGCCCTTCAACTAACTCAACCAAATAAAAATATGCAGGGCGTTCCCATTAAAAAAAAAAAGAATTCTTGCTTTATTCTGAGAAAACAAACGATGGGAGACAAGAACTGACTACACCACTGGATAATGCATTAAAAAATTGTAGGAAAGTCCGTTTTTACATTTCTAATACGATAAAAGAAGAGTGTTAGAGGGGAGTGTCCCAAAAAGTATAAATTTTCAGTTTCACCCTGTATCTACAAAATCAAAAAATATGAAAATTCCGTTTACTACGTTTCACAAAAAAAAGTAACAGAAATGTGCAAACCGGAACTCTCTACCTGTAAAGACAACCGAATTATCCAGCAAAAGTGCTGAAAATTGGACACACTGTACACCGACGGCAACTGGAAAGTCGTAAAAGTAGTTCAAACGACTCGACGCACGCCTTACTCGCTTCGCGAAATTAAGAAAACCTATCATTTCAAGGACGCCAGCGTTAGGTTATAATTACGATTCTTGTAAAGTGGTTAAAATTCGCCGCGTAGAATTCCAAAGCACACTTACCACCTTCTCCCTGCTCCTGAGCACGCCCAGCTTCCCGAACCTGACGTGGAACGGGGAGCAGTTGAAGTTGCCGTCAGGTTGCTCCACGACGATCACGTCTATGGCGCCAGTCAGCGTGGCGCCGTTGATGTCGTTGTAGAACTCCTTGAAGTTGGAGAAGAACCTCATCATCCCGTGCATCTCTGCCGGTCCCTATTCTAGCACTCCAGTTCACAAATTGAAGAAAAAAACGCACTGTCCGTGCACTGCTATTGTTTTAACTCTAAACTACTCGCTACACCGGGAGGGTCCATCGACTGTCACTGATCGCGGCGGCCGCTGTTTATTTTCGCTTGACGGTTTCAGCGGCGTTATCTCTGCTATCAAGGTCGCAGTTCAAGTTTACGAACGCGAATGCAATACGAATCGATCTATCCTTGGCACTGCGCGGCGACTGTTTTACTGCGGATCGGTCTTGGGTCTCGGCGACTTCTGGCTAGCGGAAAATCGAAGGCGGTGCTCTTATACGCCGCTCGGGTTTTCGAGGGCCACGCGCGCACAAAACGTGGACGACTAGATCTGAAACAGCAGGCAAAAACAAAAACGTTGTTATTTGTTATTGTTTCTCGAGTTTTCATGCGCGTGCCAGATTTATCTCAAGCCTCCGTCGGAATACGTTACAATTGTTTCTTTGTTGGATCGTCGTCGTTGAGTGGATATACGGGGTGCGTCGGTTTGAAACCGGCGCGGTTTTTGAATGTACGAGGTGTGTAAATTAAGTAATGAGACTGGCAACGTAGCGCACGGTCTAGCAACTCTGCGGAGACGGGACTTGGAATGGCGGTAACATGTAATGCGCCTTCAGTATAAGTTTGAACTTGTTAAGAGTCATTTGTTTGTTCTTTGTGACTGTTTTCGTAAACCGGTTTTTTTCTAGTGCGTTTTAAAAATAAGCGACATTTGAGCAACGGTGTGGAATCGGGTTTTGCTTCAGACTTGGACACAGCGCAATGGATACTTCTACACGCCTACGGAGGCAGTGTTTTTTCAAAAGCCCAGGTTTTTCGGTGGTTAAAGGTATTCTCAGAAGGAAGAGAGTCGATTGAAGATGAACCACGCAGCGGAAGGCATTCATCTTCTAGAATCGATGAACATGTCGATAGAATACGAGATCTTGTGCGTTCAGATCGTCGGTTGACGACAAGAATGATCGGGGAAGAGTTAAATTTGAATCACACCAGTCATCAAACCTTTTGACTGCAAAAAAGGTTCCAAAAAACTTTTCGCACAAACAAAAGAACATCAGGAGAGAAAGGTGGCTTGACTTTTTGGAACCGATTGAAAATGATCCCCATTTTATGGAACCTGTCATTACTGGTACTGAGACTTGGGTGTTTGAGTACGACCCACGAAGCACGGAATGGCACACTTCAAACTCTCCAAGACCCAAAAAAAAAAAGAATGAACAAGTCGAAGATCAAATGCATGCTGATTTGCTTTTTTGATAGCCAGGGAATTGTCCACAAAGAGTTTGTACCTCCAGGCCAAACAGTAAATCAATACTTTTACATAGAGGTTCTTGAAAAACTTCGAAAAAGGGTCATGCGTGTTAGACCAAACATCAAGAACAACTGGATGGTGCATCACGACAATGCGCCTTGTCACACAGCCATTTCAGTAAACGAAGTTTTTAGCCAGTAAAAACATTCCTGTGACTCCTCAGCCTCCTTATTCGCCTGACTTGAGTCCTTGTGACTTTTTCCTCTTCCCGAGATTCAGCCTTCGACTGATATAAGCCCGCAGGACACAAAAGCCAACCTGCCATCATCGCAGAATACAAAAGCCATAAATATCGAAGTAAATTGTTTAAAATAAATCAACAATAGTTATGTGCTAAATAAATCCTGTATATGGTGTTAATTTAACTTTTTAACGCCCGAACGACCACGAAACATTTCTTAATTCCTTGTATTAACTTCAATATTAAAAAAAATGTAAATGTCTAATCGCAATATTTAATTTTATCATTGCATAATATATGTATATTAATTATGCTCAATTATAAACATATTTTGGCAACCAATCAGTTTGCGCAAACGGTGACGAGCGTGAATATTACACATATTAAGATAAAGCAGGTCACTAAATGGTATAAAAAAAGGACGCCTAACCCGCAAATCATTTTAGCAACATTTTACACAGATTAGAAAGCGTAAGAATGTTGCTATACTCTTGCTTGAAGAAGCTTTACCTTGAATTTGAATAACGAAAAAAAAACCTGTCCAAAAAATTACAAATATTCCAACATCCTATTTTATATATTAACTCTTTTTCTGTGCTGAATTTAGAAAAATCGACTGTATGAATTTAACAGACGACACTTGGAGTTTTTGCTCGAAAATTACAAAATCAAGAGAGCTGTAACATGAACATATACTATTTTATTTTAATGGACAAAAGACAGAGACGAAACAAAAAATTTCTTCTATTAAATGAGTGCAGTGATACCACCACTCGATCATATTGAAATAAAAACTATTATGGAATGTTTGAATTTTAAACTTCGCACTTCATATTCGTTGTTATGCAGTTGGCAGCAGATCCGAAGTTACCGCGTTGTGTTACTTGACACTGGTCGACAGTTTGAAATTATCTGAACCATACACTGGCTTTAATCGTAGTATGTGATTTTTGTGAGCCTCAAACTTTTATCTTGCATTAAAAAACTGTTATTTTCTGAATAATCAGAGTTGTAGTTGTCAAACTTCCGTTTGCGAAATGCCAAAACAGATAAACAGCTGCTGCCAAGAGTTAGTAGCATCTTAGATACGTTATTTTGAAAAAGAACGAGACCATAATAGTCCATTTGTATCCTTAGCAACTGTTAGAAATGTAATTTAAATATGAAACTGAAATATTAATTAAAACCATAGTTCGATACATTGTTTGTAGTGTAGCAGCAGCCCTAAACTTGAACGTTCCTAAACTTTTAAAATCACCTAGAAAGCGTAATCCTACCAAGAGAGTTACAAATACTGTAGCATCGAATACAAGTGCTATTCGTAACATTTATAATAACTGATATTTATGTACAAAAAAAATACACTGCATTATTTGTGTTCGTGAGAAAATCTTAATTTTTTTTTAAATGTCAAAACTACTGATTTGAAAAATGTTTCTTCCCATTAAAAAAAAAACTTTACTAACTTTTACTACCAATTTTTCCTGCTCTTTTTTCTACTTGCATATTTATATACCAACCAGTCTTTTAAAATATATAATTTTTTAAAATATACTATACATAAATTTCTCTTTTAAATGTTGGGAAAATAACTCATTTAACAATAAACAAACACAAAGGATCCATCCATATGCTAGTCAAAATTGTTTCTAAATACTGAATAATTTAATAACAATCTGGCATTAGTGGGGTCTGCATCGGTTTTTATTTTGTATAAAGTATATTTACACGCGTTTTAATAAGATCGTTGCGACACATTAATCGATATGGAACAACTACATATTCCATGACGTGAATTTTGAAATGAATAATACATATAAAGGATTGACGTGTTGAAACTAATATTTTGTGTACTTTGTATAAAACGAAATCGAATGTTTTGAAGTAGGTAGAGTGGGGCAATTGACACTTTTAAAAACTTTAGAAAAATAATACAATTTATAAAATATTAAAAAAATAAAAATAATAAAATAATAATTAGAAAAATATTTTTTAAAAAATATTCCCATATACTTTAAATTGAATTAAATTAAATATAAAAAAAAAAAAAAAAAATAAATTAAATATAATAAATAATTTTTTATTAAAAAAAAAAATAAACTAAATTTTTCTTAAAATTACCTTTAAATATTATTAATAAAAAATTTCTTTAATTTTTTTAAACCTCAATTATTTTCCTAAATTAAATATTAAAAAATTTTTTATAATAATAATTTTTCTTTATTTTTTTAAAAAAATAATATTTTTTTCCACTCTTTTTTTTTTATAACTTAATAAAAAAACCTTTCCTCCCTTAATTAGAACACCTTTATAAACTACTTTATAAAATTTAAATTAATTTTAATTTAAATTTAATTTTTAATTTACTTTTTATATAAAAACCTTTAATTAACAAAAAATTTAGTGGGTTGATTCCCCACTAATTTCTCCCTATTATAAAATTCAGTTGAAAAAAAACATATTAAAGAAATTAAAAATTAAATAACTTGAAAAGGAAGACTACCCACACCCCCTCCACCCCCTCCCCTGAACTCTGACGAACTGCTAATATAGCCAGCTGAATCACGAGATCACGAGGCAAAGCCATTCAACTGGTACCTCGACTCCTCGTACGATAATCATACGATAAGTGGGGGAAGTGGGGGCGATTGCAGGGGGATCGCCCTAGGACTGTCACGCACAAGACATTGTATGTCATTGGGTATCTGATAATTTATTATAGACTAACAGGCTAGTCATCGTGGTAAATAAAAGGAAATCATGGCTCTTATTTGTCTCTTGTTTTTTTTTATACCATTTATATTCATCATAAATTCATCATTCATTACACTTTTTCTACCAATAGTGAGCTACGGATTCGTAAGAATTACCACCCCCTCCTTTCACAGTTATTTTTAGAGCTACGCTTTTCTTTTGCAGGTGCTCTTTACCAGTTCTTCGGGAAAATCAAAACGGCCAATGCTGTTAACTGCTATTTTCAAGGTCGTGTTATGAGCAGACACTTTGAAAATTCATGGCCACCGAGATCGCCTGGTCTGAATCCAGCGGATTTTTGGCATTGGGGTTATTGCGTGTCCCATTCAAAAAAAAAACTAAAGTCGATTAAACAGTTGCAATATCCTTGTTTCAATTGTTTGTTTAGAGCATTATTTAAAAATATAAGATAAAATACCTAGGTTATTTCAAATACAAATATATTTTGCGTAGCTCTAAAAGTTATGTTAATGGGGGGGGGGGGATTGTTACGAATCCATCTTGTACATACATATGCATATATTACGTATATGTATAGGGTGTTCCATTAAAAAAAACACACTACCTTGATTCAGTTTTATAATTTTTGATGTTCAATTGTTTTTTTTTTCATATCGTATTATAAAAACGTAATATGCAAAACTCATAACTTTTGTCTGAAGAACTATTTTCTAATTTCAATAATACTCTCGCAATAACTTGTGAAACTATAAAAACTAACCCTGTACATACATGTACGAGGGGGTACACAAAAATAACCGGAACAGCATTGCCGTGGGCGGAGCTTGTGTAGTACGCAGTTCAGTGCCGCCTGTGTTGTCGACCTGGCTTGTTCTGTTCATCTGTAGTGATTGTTTTTGCTAGCGCTATTTTGTTCTTGTTTCGTTTTTTATTACGATGACAAACCTCGTTCTGGACGTCCATCAACTGCCCGAAACGACGAAAATGTTGAAAAAATTCGAGAGCTTGTGCTCACAGACCGTCGATAGACAATTGATCAACTGTCAGAGATTAGTGGGGTTATCTTGGAGCTCGGTTCAGCGAATTTTAACCGAAGATTTGGGAGTGAAAAGGGTTGCTGCCAAGTTTGTTCCTCGAGCTCTGACTGACAATCAAAAAGAATGTCGAGATGAAACATGTTGTGCTTTGACACAACAGCTTGAAACTGATCCAAATTTTCTGTCAAAGGTCATTACTGGTGATGAGTCATGGTGTTATGGTTACGACCCAGAAACAAAGCAACAGTCAAACCAATGGAAAAGGCCATTGTCACCTCGTCCAAAAAAATGTCAAGTCAAATCAAACATCAAAACAATGCTGATTTGCTTTTTTGATGCCACGGGCGTAGTTCATTCAGAGTTGGTTCCCCCAGGTCAGACCGTCAATAAAACCTTTTATTTGTAAGTTTTTAGAAGATTGCGCAACAGTGTTCGTCAAAAAAGACCCGATTTGTGGCAGACAGGAGACTGGTTCTTTCACTACGACAATGCACCTGCACACACAGCCATCTCTGTTCGGCAGTTTTTGACTAAAAATGGTATGGTTCCGCTGCCCCACGCACCTTACTCGCCTGACCTGGCTCCGTGCGACTTTTTCTTATTTCCACGCATGAAAAGGGGCATGAAAGGACACCGATTTGACAACATTGAAGAGGTCAAGAAAAAACAGGGGAACTGTCAGCAATTTCTAAAGATGACTACAAAAAAATGTTTCGAACAGAGGAAGCACCGGTGGGACAAATGTAATAGTTGTAGAGTATTTTGCAGAGGTTGTTTTGTATGAAAGGTTGTTTTGTAAAAATTTGAAAATCTATAGCTTTTAAAAAATAATTCCGGTTATTTTTCGGTACCCCTCGTATACGTAGGTATCTCAAATAAATGGGGTTTTCTACAAGAACTTCGGTTTAAAAAAAGTACGTTTTAAAAGGCGGTCTTGATATCGCATATTAAATAGAACGCCAATCAGTGGTTGAACCATCCTTGATAAACAGGTTGTTCAACTTTGAGCTGACGAGATAATGAACAATGAGACCCCGAAAAAAAAAATGTAGACTTCAGTTGTCAATCTCCTTAGATAATAGTCGATCAAGGTTGTTAACGGTATCAAAATATTTAATAAGCTAATTTTCCAGATATTGAACTTGCGTTAAAAAAAAGGTAAACGTTGTCGGAGAATAAAAAAAGTTGTTATGGCGTGTTTTTATTGTTAAAGGAATTAATTACAGACTACCGTTAAGTAAAAATGTATCGTCGTTTTAAAACTAGCTGTCTTCAATGTCTTGTTATTTTTTTTTAAGTCACGATTTGAACTTTATATTTTTAAGCTATGCGTACGTTACAAAATATACTTATACATTAACCGTAGAAACATTCAAGTTTAGCGTTGCTGCTACACGCTAAAACAATATAATATGGGACTGTATTTTTAACTAAATTATAAGGGTAGCAATGTACCATTATTGTCTCGTTCTTTTTCAAAATAGCTTATCAAAAATGCAACTAACTCTTGGCGGCAGCTGTTAAACTGTTTTGGTATTTCGCAAACGGAAGTCTGATAACTATAACACTTTGCTTGTTTTAGAAATAACAATTTTTCAATGCAAGATAAAAGTTTGGAGCTCAAAAAAAAACAAACCACTAATGAAGCCAGTGTAAGGTTCAGATAATTTTAAACTGTCAACAAATGTAAAGTAATAAGACTTCGGATCTGCTGCCAATTGCATAACGACGAATATCAAACGCGAAATTTAAAATTAAATAAAACATCCCATTATAGTTTTTATTTTGTACAAAGTATAGGTATCTTAAATTTATACATAAGTTAGTTGCCATTTTTTTGCGAATTTATCTCAATTGCCCGCTCATTGTTTACACACTTACCCAACAAGTAGCCAAAACAATAGAAACACGCCTCGTGTAAGATCTCTCCAGAGACAAACAAGCTCGAAAAAAATGTTATTCTAGGTATGCCATCGAATCTAAAAATTACCAGGTCGACCTCTAAACATCGCTATATAAACAAATAAAAGAGTGTGCAGTTATACAGGGCGTTTTTAAAATTGTCAGTGAAAATTAGAGGGCCTATATGTCAAATGAAGTGATATCATTCTTTGACAATTTATAATTATTTATTAATTACAATTACAGGGTTTGTCCGGAAAGTAATGTCAGTGAGCTTTGAAAAATGGTTTTTATTGGTTCTATGTGTACAAATCTTTAGAAACTTTCAAAATACATTACTCCTGCGTCCAACCATCGGTTCCAGCGGGTCTTCCACGCATCAAAAGCCGCACGGTAGTCGTTTTCCGGAATCGCCTTTAAAGCGTCGGTGCAAGCCTTCTGAATGTTTTTCACCGACCCAAAATGCTGTCCTTTCATTGGGGTTTTTACGGTTGTCCCCTGCGAAATGAAATCATGATGGACCAATCCCCGGCAATCAAAAAAGAGAATCAGCATTGTCTTGATCTTTGACCTGGACATCCTGGCCTTCTTGGGGCGAGGGGAGTTCGACGTGTGCCATTCCGCACTTTGCCTCTTCGCTCCGGATCGTATTCAAAGACCCAACTTTCGTTCCCGGTAATGAGGTCATCAAGGAAAGCGGGGTTGTATTCGCAGGTGTCCAAAAGTTCTTGGCAGGTTTCGACGCGCCTCGATTTTGATCGTCCGTTAGCACTTTTGCCACGAGCTTCGCGCACTCTCATTCCTAAAGACTCCGACACAATTTCGTGAATAACGGTTTTCGTAATGTCTAATGTTTCGGAAATTAAACGGACACTTAGACGATGGTCAGTGTTCAACAAGTCACGCACACTTTTCACATTGTCGTCGGAACTGGAGGTTGATGGCCGTCTAGCGCGGTTCTCGTCGTTGACATCTTCCCGACCTTCTGCGAAGGCCTTGTGCCACCGGAAAATTTGCCTGTCTGAAAGACAATCGACGCCGAAAGCCTTCTTGGAAACCAACATTGGAATGGTTTCCGCAGCACTCTTCTCCAGTTTCACACAAAACTTGATCGCCATCCGTTGCTCAAGCGAACGTTGCATTTTTTCTTGCACCGGGTCACTGTAAAGACTCTCAAAGAACGAGTGATGCGACCGCTACAACGACCGGTAGCCAACTGATGCTTGTTGGATCTTGTTGCCAGATCCCCCCACCACAATCCCAGCACGTAAAGCGCGGGCTGGCGCGTACAGTCTCGGGAAAAAAAATTCACTGACATTACTTTCCGGACAAACCCTGTATAAATAAGTATGTAAGCCGTCCAAAAAAAAGTCGTCAAATCTGGCCATGAACGAGAGAGATGGAAATAGCGGTCATGTCGAAGGTCGAAGCGAAACTTTGTTGTTGTCAAACTTTTGACAAGTGGCTGTCACAACTGTAAAATTAATAATCGCTGTCACATAATGTGACAGCCTTGACAATTCAATAAGGTTATAAACTTGAGATTAAGAATACGTCGTTTTTACTCGGCCAACTTATGTAGATCGACGTTTTCTTTTTATCGTGCTTGCACGTTACCAAATGTAAATTCAATTTAATACGAGGTGTGTAAATGAGACGAGAGAGATTTTTTTTAAATTGTTTTATTTTAATAGAATCACAATTCAGTTTTGTCACCTTCAAAATAACTTTCTTGGGAAGCCACAGCGCGGGAAACGGTTCTTCCATTCCTCATAGCAGTGCTGCAACTCATATACTGGAATAGCCTTGAGCTGGTCGGTTACAGCCGTTTGATTGTTTTCTATGGTCCCAAAATGACGTCACTTGAGGTGATTTTTCAATCTCGGAGTCAGGCGAATAAGGAGACATTCATGTTTTTACTGGCTAAAAACTCGTTTACTGAAATGGTTGTGTGACAAGGTGCATGGTTGTGATGCAACATCCCGCTGTTCTTGATGTGTGGTCTCACACGCATGACTCTTTTTTCAAGAACCTCTGTAAAAGTGTCAATTTACTCTTTGGCCTGGAGACACAAACTCTTTGTGGACACTTCCCTGGCTATCAAAAAAAGCAAATCAGCATGCATTTGAGCTTGAAGTGTGCCATTCCATGCTTTGGCGCTTGGTTTCCGGGTCGTACTCAAACACCCAAGTCTCATCACCAGTAATAATGACACGTTCCATAAAATAGGGATCATTTTCAATCGATTCCAAAAAGTCAAGACACTTTTCTCTCCTGACGTCGTTTTATTCCTGTGAAAGGTTTTTTGGAACCATTTTTGCGCAGATTTTTCTCATCCTCAATTTGTTGGTCAAAATCTGATGAACAGTGGTGTGATTCAAATTTAACTCTTCCCCGATCATTCTTGTCGTCAACCGACGATTTGAACGCACAAGATCCCGTATTCTATCGACATATTTATTCAGCGGTTCTTGAATATGAAGGCCTTCTGCTGCTTGAATCATCTGCAATCGACTCTCTTCCTTTTGAGAATGCATTAAACCACCGAAAAACCTGGGTTCTTGAAAAAACACTGTCTCCGTAGGTGTTGAAGTTTTGCAAAAGTATCCGTTGCGCTGTGTCTAAGTCGGAAGCAAAACCTGATAGCCACCGTTGCTCAAAATTAATGTCACTCATTTTTAAAACGCACTAGAAAAAACCGGTTTACGAAACCAGTCACAAAGAACAAACAAATGACTCTAACAAGTTCAAATTTGTACTCAAGGTGCATTACATGTTAACCTACCGCCCTTCCAAGTCCCGTCTCCGCAGTGTTGCTAGATCGGGCGCTACGTTGCCAGTCTCATTACTTAATTTACACACCTCGTATGTACTTTCACTGTTTACGTATTCACTGTAATATCGCGTGTTTAACAAATTATTTCGGTATCACATTTTACACGAACTCCGCACATGGAAAGAAGTCTTTTATGGCGACATCATTTCCATTGAAACACACTGTGTACCATCCCCACGACATTCAACAATAAATATAACAATTATGTACCTAATAACTAGATACTTTTAAATGCCCGTTAAGATTACTTCGAAAGTAGATCGAATGTATTGGCAGTAATTCAGCATTGTTTCACGATTTAATCAACTTATTGCCGTCTCCGATGATTACGTAGAGTTGCTTTTGTTCTTGTTTACTATCCGCAGCTGTTATTAATTATTATCACTTGTTAACGTTACGTTTGCGAATGAAACGTCGACCTTTGCGTGACTTTCAAGATTTGTGCCGCTTGGAGACGAGAATTTATTGAAATTATCGCCAATTTCCCGGTTTATTTTGAATATGTATATGTAAATATTGCGCTTGACGTAAACATTAAAGTGTCTATTTTTTTATCGTAATAAACAAATAATCGCTAAAAGATAATCGTCAGTTTTAGCGTGTTATTATGTCTATACACAATAACACACTAAAACTATGCGTCTATACTTCATCATAACATAGTATAAAACAAAGTCGCTTCCCGCTGTCTGTCTGTCCCTATGTATGCTTAGATCTTTAAAACTACGCAACGGATTTTAATGCGTTTTTATTTAATAGATTATAAATTTAGATAGAATATAATATTTTTTTAATAGATAGAGTGATTCAAGAGGAAGATTTATATGTATAATACATGCATAATATAGTAGAGAAACACTGATAATTTTAGAGGTTTCTAATGTGATGTCGTAAACCGTGCGAAGCCGGGGCGGGTCGCTAGTCGCTAGTCATAAATATTAGATACCGGAGATAATAAAGCGATTAAATGAGCAGGGTCTAATAAAACTAGAAAACGAAAGTAAATACAGCAAGCGGCGTGTTGCGAGTGTCTTTATTCGTGTAAAATCAGGAATCGGGAGGTGTGTGAAGTTAGCACCATTAAATTAGAATTTTGATTTAATTTTTAGTTCATTATTTTGACCAAGTTATGACCAATTTTGACCAGTAAGCAGTTTATTTTGACCACCTTTTGTTTGAAAATGCGAAGCAAAACTAGTTTTTTCAGTTTTTTTTTTGGCCGCAGGTCCAAATTGAAATTTTGAGTCCATTTTGGGCTCATTATTTTGACCAAGTTTTGACCAGTAATTGTTTTTTTACCACCATTATTAAATATTATTACATTATTAAATATTAATGTTTTAAAATTCCAAAAAATGTGATCCAAGTACTCCCAAAGTAGAATATTAAGTCAATTTTAAACTCGATGTTTTGACCAGTTTGGCCACCAATAAGTTTATTTTGACCATCTTAGTGGTCTAAATAAACTGTTTACTGGTCAAAACTTGGTCAAAATGAGCCCGAAATCGGCTCAAATTTCCAATTTGGGGGTGCGGGCTGAAAAAAAGCTCAAAAAATCAGTTTCGCTCCATATTTTTAAACAAAAGGTGGTCAAAATAAACTTATTGCTGGTCAAAACTTGGTGACAAACATCGAGCTTAAAACTGACTTAATATTCTACTTTGGGGGTGCTAGGATCACATTTTTTGGAATTTTAAAAGATTAATATTTAATAATGTATGGGTGGTCAAAAAAAAAACAATTACTGGTCAAAACTTGGTCAAAATAATAAGCCCAAAATGGACTCAAAATTCCAATTTCGAGGTGCGGCCTAAAAAAAAGCTCAAAAAATCAGTTTTGCTCCGCATTTTTAAACAAAAGGTGGTCAAAATAAACTGCTTACTGGTCAAAATTGGTCATAACTTGGTCAAAATAATGAGTCAAAAATCAACTCAAAATTCCAATTTGGGGGTGCTAACTTCACACACATGGAAGAGGGGCTTTAAAAGTATAAATGATAACTAGAGCTCGGAGGTTAATAATAAATCCGTATTTTACCAGCGGCGGTTAAGAAATATTAAACAGGTCATACCTTATACATGTGGGGGTATTGTTATAGCCCAACTAATCGGCAAAGAAACTATAGTCACAAGACACAGAACTTCTAGGTTTCTAATGTGATGTCGTAAACCGTGCGAAGCCGGGGCGGGTCGCTAGTGTTTTATAAATTCGAAAATTGTGAAATAATGTTTTTCATTCAAATCAATATAGGAGATTAAAATTAGCCTGCATACAAAACTCTTAATATTTGCAATATAATTTTCTGTAAATAATATATAATATATAATGTATATGTTTGTTTATATTTAATATATATATATTTGCAATATAATTTTCTGTAAACAGGCGAAACGACTGAAGTCAATGATCCTCCCGCCGCACGCCACTGAATTGCGGTACAATTGGCCAACTCTACTAATCAACTACAACTCGACTAGTCCACAGCCACTTTTTTTTAACACATTCCAAAACTAATGCGTGTAGGAGGTAGTTTTTTAAGATAAACAAAGTACATGGACAAAACATAATTACATGGATAAAACAGAAAAAAAATAATAAGAAGTGACTAGACATTATCCCATATTTATTCTGTACTCTTTTTAACTAAGAGACCAAACCGTAAATAAATAAACATTGTGTCATGTTCATTTAATGTAATCCCACACAAGTTGGCTTGTTGTTCGGTTGAAAATACGAAGCAAGTTATGTTATGTTAAGAGTTATGATGCTGTCATTAAAATGTAATTGCTATTACGAAATTGTATTTATTTTATCACGTCTTCTATTATTGGCTGCAATTTATAAAATACAGTGATGTTATTACTGCAACAATTAATGTGATTTACTGTATTCGAGCGAGGTTTGATTCGTATATTGTTTATAAAAACACAGAAAAATGACAGAATGAACGGTGAGCTAAAAAAATAATTAAAATCTTGAACAAGCATTTAATTAATTACAAATCTAACACGTGTAGGCGGACAATGCTAAAAAATAATTAAAAAGCACTTAAAACAATAGTAAAAAAAATGTGGGCGAGGCACACAATTATCATTTTAAATGTTTACTTTCGCGAAATCATCATTACTGGCAGCTCCACCACGCCAGTTTGCACCAGCCAATTTTTTTTGCGGTCCAAAATTAGACAAAACGAAAATTTGGCAACGCATCCGAATTTTTTTGTCACGAATTTGCCTAGAGGATTCCAAAGTTCGACCACAGACTTGGTCAGTTATCAACATACGTATTTTTGTAAATATGATTCGGATATACAGTAAGCAACGAAAGTTATCATACAACCACTTTTTGAGGTTTGCTTAAATTCTGATAATTTTTGTGTTACAGCATTGATTTTTTTTTTGCTTCTGACAGGATAATAGCTTGTGATATTCTGCGTCTAATAAGCCAAAGTTGAAGGCGGTATGTCGATTGTGTGAAAAGATATCGCTAAATAAGTAAAATTTCAATGTTTTCAAAGAAACGTAAATAACTTAGAAAGTAGTAAATCCCTTTCGAAGTTGTTGGACTCGTATTAAAAGGGAAATCTTCAGTGTATCTATTTGACTGTCATTTTGAAAAAAAATTTCGTAGACATGAATAAAATCTAAAGTTGAACCAAAAAATATGACGAAAATTCAAAATTCCTTAGTATCGATTTCGTAAAAATCACTGTTCCTGAAATTTTAATAAAACACGAGAGATCTAGAGGGATATTAATCCTAAATTTTTGTTGGAGTAATGTGTGGCGTACAGGGCTTTTTTTAATTTTCGTGATATTTTTGGTTCAACTTTAGATTTTATTCATGTCTAGGAAACATTTTTTCAAAATGACTCAGTTAGTCAAATAGATACACTGAAGATTTTCCTTTAATACAAGTCCAACAACTTCGAAAGGGATTTACTACTTTCGAAGTTACTTACGTTTCTTTGAAAACATTGAAATTTTACTTTTTTAGCGATATCTTTTCACACAATCGACATACCGCCTTCAACTTCGGCTTATTAGACGCAGAATATCACAAGCTATAGACATCCAAAAAAAACGTCATCAACTCTGGCTATGAACGAGAGAGATGTAAATAGCAGTCATGTCTAAGCTTTTTGGTTATGTCAAACTTTTGACAAGTGACTGTCACAATTTGTAAAATAAACAATATCTGTCATATGATGTGATAGTCTTGACAAGTAAATAAGGTTATAAATTCGATTAAGAATAGAAATACGTCTTTTTTTTCTCGGCCAACTTTGATGACGTTTTTTTTGGATGTCTTTATAATCCTGTCAGAAGCAAAAAAAATCAATGCTGTAATACAAAAATTATCAGAATTTAAGCAAACCTCAAAAAGTGGTTGTATGATAACTTTCGTTGCTTACTGTATACAGGGTTTGTCCGGAAAGTAATGTCAGTGAATTTTTTCCCGAGACTGTACGCGCCAGCCCGCGCTGTACGTGCTGGGATTGTGGTGGGGGATCTGGCAACAAGATCCAACAAGCGTCAGTTGGCTACCGGTCGTTGTAGCGGTCGCATCACTCGTTCTTTGAGAGTCGTTACAGTGACCCGGTGCAAGAAAAAATGCAACGTTCGCTTGAGCAACGGATGGCGATCAAGTTTTGTGTGAAACTGGAGTGCTGCGGAAACCATTCCAATGTTGAAGAAGGCTTTCGGCGTCGATTGTCTTTCGGACAGGCAATTTTTCCGGTGGCACAAGGCCTTCGCAGAAGGTCGGGAAGATGTCAACGACGAGAACCGCGCTGGACGGCCATCAACCTCCAGTTCCGATGACAATGTGAAACGTGTGCGTGACTTGTTGAACACTGACCGTCGTCTAAGTGTCCGTTTAATTTCCGAAACATTAGACATTACGAAAACCATTGTTCAAGAAATTGTGTCTTTCGTAGAGTCTAGGAATGAGGAAGGTGCGCGCGAAGCTCGTGTCAAAAGTGCTAACGGACAATCAAAAAGCGAGGCGCGTCGAAACCTGCTAAGAACTTTTGGACACCTGCGAAGACAACCCCGCTTTCCTTGATGACGTCGTTACCGGGGACGAAAGTTGGGTCTTTGAGTACGATCCGGAGACGAAGAGGCAAAGTGCGGAATGGCACACGTCGAACTCCCCTCGCCCCAAGAAGGCCAGGATGTCCATGTCAAAGATCAAGACAATGCTGATTGTCTTTTTTGATTGCCGGGGATAGATGAAAACGTATATGAATTGGACTAGGAAATAGTTGCACTTTTTTTTAATAACAAATTAATGAAAAAAAAATTTGAGTTTTTTCAGTTTTTTTCTTATAGAACAAAAAGTTATTGAAGCAATTACATCGCATCCAATAGGCACATTTTTCGGTGAGAAAACTCGGAAAAAACGCAAAAAAATTACCTCTTCTTAATCAATTCGTAATTCGAGTATTTTTGCATTAGCAGAGTCAATCTTGTGGGAAAATGTAGGTAATATCACGAAGAATGAGTGTGCAAAAACTGGATTATGTCCGATGAATAGTTTTTGCACAATAGTCGAATACATTTTTTTACAAGGATGTGCTTCAAAGGCTGAATTACAGGGTCGCCAGCGTCCGAAAAGAGATCCGAACGTCATAGAAACTGCACCATAACAATGAGCCTTCTTACACCGCCTTTGTTGTCACCTCTTACCTGACCCGGTTAGGTGTTGAAGCAATACCCCAGCCTACAGTCTCGACCCGGCCCCGGCGGACTTCTTTTTGTTTCCTCGGCTCAAAAAGGGAGCTTAAAGGACATTATCTGGGCACTCTGGAGAACGTCCAAGCTACTACGACGACCCTACTAAACAGCATTCCGGCCGAGGAGTTCCAGGGAGCTTATGCCAGCATGGAAATCACGCTGGCAAAAGTGTATTGATGCGGAAGGGTCCTACTTCGAAGAATATTAAGCTGTTGTACTTGTCGGATCAATAAACTTTGTAAAAAAATAAACCAGCACGAAAATATTTAGTAGATGACATATGGACACCAAGTGTTACGTCTTCCTCCATAACGCTGCATTTTTAATCCAATCGAACTTATATGGGGAACTGCAAAGACTTAATAACAAACACATGGGCTGAAATGGTAAGACAGAACAAGATTGTTCAAACATGTGGCGTGTACTCCTGAGATATGGCGGCAGGATTCAGCTAGGCATATAGAAAATGAAATCTCATTAATTTTTTCTTAAATATTTTCTTGAACGGTTGAAAATATTAACAGGACCTTAAAAACGTGTTCTTTAACTACGGCCACAAGACGAAATCACACGGTGTATATTTATATTCCTAAAAGTGGGTAGAATGGTTGCAGACATCGCGTTTCCGTTTGAGTCACAAACACCTGGTCTCTCGTACGAAATTTTCCACTTTGGCTTGTGCCGGAGAGAAACGACACGGCATGACGTCAGATGAAAACGTCATTCTTGTCGTTAGCCAAAGCGTACTAGATTCCTAAATTAGGAGAACACATGCCACTGCGGGCGTGGCCTTATATCAGAGTTAGGTTAGTTACATACATATTATGTGTAAAGACTGGCCACGTTTCGCAAAAATATTACATGAAGTGTATAACAGTTACGTATATACATATATACATACGTTTCCTACTTTGCGTCCTAAATAACTCAAAAACATTTTTGAACATTTGCAAAACAAAAACCGCGGCTTGTCAAATATTCTCGTTTCTATCTACAGTCGGCAACGAAAGTCAACATATACAGGGTGTTTAAAAAAGACGCGGCAATGTTTAAGGGGGTGATTGCCCAGGTCATTCTATAAAAAAAGTTCCTATAAACAATAAAAAACGTTTGAGGACCTACCGCAAACGCTTCGTTACCGGTCAAGATGTTGAAGTTTAATTTTAAAAACAGTAAAAATTATATTTCTCCAAAACCATTTGAGATATTATAATGAAATTTTAAGCATGTCAATAGCTATGGGAGACGCATACTTTGCAATACAAAATTATTTTTTTAGTCTTACCAGTGGCGCGCGTCTCGCCATGTCACTGGCTATTTTTAAAGGAAAAAAATAGGACGCCGCTGGCTTATTTTTCAATTCTCTGTTCAAATATGATTTCTTCAGATTTTATTATACGACGCACCGTTCTTGAGTAAAAAAATAAGAACCAGTTTAGTACGCGCCTAAATCCGATGCTGTTTTAATTTAAAGTTTCAAATTATTATTTGTTGTTTGTAGAAATACTAAGGGGGCTGATTTCAGAATATTAAAATTATTAAGTCAGGGGGGGTACTTTAACGAAATTTATTGATAAAAGAATGTACAACACTGACTAATTTTTACTGTTCTTAAAATTAAACTTCAACATCATGTAGATCGGTAACAAAGCGTTTGCGGACTTATGTTTATAGGAACTTTTTTTTATAGAATGTCCTGGGCAATCACCCGCTTAAATATTGCCGCGTCGTTTTTAAAAACCCTGTATATGTACTTTGTATCGATCCATCCAAAAAAAAAAAAACGTCAACAAAGTTGGCCGAGTAAAAAAGACGTGTTTCTATTCTATCTTAAATTTATAACCTTATTTAATTGTCAAGCTGTTGCATTATATGACAGCCATTATTTATTTTAGAATTGTGACCGTTAATTGTCAAAAGTTTGACATAACCAAAAAGCTTCGACATGACCGCGATTTCTATCTCTCTCGTTCATAGCCAGATTAGATGACTATTTTTTTGGATGTCTCTTTACAAAATTAAACCCGATGGACGTCACCGATGACTCTGTTAAATGAGTGCAGTGATACCACAATTCAATTATATTGAAACAAAAACAATAATGGAATGTTTTTTTTTGAAATTTTAAGTTCGCGCTTGATATTCGTTGTTATCAAAAAAACTAATTTTCACTTAGTCGACGTTTCGCAAAATTTATTTGCATCCTCAGGACTAATTGAATAAGCTTTTTGTTGTCGTTTGTAAAAATAAATAAGAATGAAACATTGATAATATCTATAAATAATAAAATAATAAAGAACAACGTACTGTCACGCAGATGTTTCGCGTTTTAAAAGACGTCGTACTTTATTATTTATAGATAGTATCAATGTTTCATTCATATTTATTTCACAAACAACATTCACAAACAACAAAAAGCTTGCTAGTCCTGAGGATGCAAATAAATTTTGCGAAACGTCGACTAAGTGAAAATTAGTTTTTTTTGGAAACATTTGACCTCATCCCACTGGTTAACTATAGTTATATGGAAACATGTCACTAATCCTACATTACAATTCGTTGTTATGCAGTTGGCAGCAGATCCGAAGTTGCCGTGTTGTATTAATTAACATTTGTTGACAGTTAGAAATTAACTGAACCTTACATTGGCTTTAATAGTTGTTTTTTGAGCTTCAAAGTTATCTCGCATTGAAAAACTGTTAGTTTCAGAACAATCAAAGTGTTACAGTTGTCAGACTTCCGTCTGCGAAATGCCAAATTATGCCAAGAGTTAATAGCATCTTTGATACGATATTTTGAAAAAGAACGAGACAATAATGGTCCATTGCTACCCTTAACAGTTGTTAGAATGACAATTTAAATACATAATTAAAATATCCATTAAAACCACAGTCCAATATATTGTTTTAGCATAAGCAGCAGTTCTAAACTTGAATGTTTCAACGGTTAACTCTATTTCACAAAAAGTAAAATACTTTGAACTTTTAAAATCACATAGAAAGCGTAATCCTACCAAGAGGGTTACAAATACTGTAGCAGTGATTACAAGCGCTATTGGTAACATTTATAATAATTGATATTTATGTACAAAATATTACATTGCACTACTATATATGGTGTTTGTGAGAGAATATTTAACTTTTTATGTATATGAGGCATTGTTTGTCAATTCATATATTTTTTTGACTAGATCAACATACTCTATGGTATTTTGATTCGCTGAATCCGAATCCACAGTCAGAATTGAGATATTTAGCGGGTCTCATTTTTTCTAACCTCAAAAAAAAACAGACAGAAATCGGGAAGTTTGGTATTTGGAGGTCGCTGATCACTTAGGAATTCTAAAGTTGAACCAAAACTATCATAAAAAAATTATCAGAATTCAGGCAATCTTCAAAAAATTTATGAACGTGGTATATAAATTAAGTAATGAGACTGGCAACGTAGCGCCCGATCTAGCAACACTGCGGAGACGGGACTTGGAAGGGCGGTAGATTAACATGTAATGCACCTTCAATACAAGTTTGAACTTGTTAGAGTCATGTGTTTGTTATTTGTGATTGTTTTCGTAAACCGTGAAAAGTGACATTAATTTTGAGCAACGGTGTGCTATCAGGTTTTGCTTTAGACTTGGATACAGCGCAACATATACTTTTGCAGAACTTCAACACGCCTACGGAGACAGTGTTTTTTCAAGAGCCCAGGTTTTTCGGTGGTTTAAGGCATTCTCAGAAAAAAGAGAGTCGACTGAAGATGAACTACTCAGCGGAGGGCCTTCATCTTCAAGAACCGATAAAAATGTCGATAGAATACGGGATCTTGTGCGTTCAGATCGTCGGTTGACGACAAGAATGATCGGGGAAGAATTAAATTTGAATCACACCACTGTTCTTCAAATTATGACTAATGAATTGGGGATGAGAAAAATCTGCGTAAAAATGGTTCCAAAAAACCTTTCGCAGGAACAAAAGGACATCAGGAGAGAAAGATGTCTCGACTTTTTGGAATCGATTGAAAATGATCCCCATTTTATGGAACGTGTCATTACTGGTGATGAGACTTGGGTGTTTGAGTACGATCCGGACACCAAGCGCCAAAGCATGGAATGGCACACTTCAAGCTCTCCAAGGCCCAAAAAAGCAAGAATGAGCAAGTCGAAGATCAAATGCATGCTGATTTGCTTTTTTGATAGCCAAGGAATTGCCCACAAAGAGTTTGTGCCTCCGGGCCAAACAGTAAATCAACACTTTTACAGCGAAGTTCTTGAAAAACTTCGAAAAAAGGTCATGCGTGTGAGACCAAACATCAAGAACAACTGGATGTTGCATCACGACAATGCGCCTTGTACACAGCCATTTCAGTAAACGAGTTTTTAGCCAATAAAAACATTCCTGCGGCTCCTCAGCCTCCTTATTCGCCTGACTTGAATCCTTGTGACTTTTTCTCTTCCCGAGATTGAAATATCACCTCAAGGGACGTCATTTTGGGACCATAGAAAACATTCAAACGGCTGTAATCGACCAGCTGAAGGTTATTCTTGTATATGAGTTCCAGCACTGCTATGAGGAATGGAAGAACCATTTCCGGCGCTGTGTGGCTTCTCAAGGAAGTTGCTTTGAAGGAGCCAATATTGAATTGTAATTCTATTCGAATAAAAAAAATATTTCATTACTTAATTTACACACCTCGTATGATATGATGACTTTCTGACTCTCCATTCTCCATATATCATTGATATATAATCACATAACAATGTTATCGAATAAAATATGTATGTAAATCACATGTTAGTACCTACATATGTACCTAGATGATCTAATCTAATAAAATCTACTTAAACACCTACATAAGTACCTAGTAATAAACATTTGTCAAAATAAACAACTGCAAAGGCACGTGGCTTCTCCACGTGCCTTTGCAGGTTCAAAACAAAAAAAAAGGTTCGTTCTGCTGCGCATTTTTTGGAACTGAATGTAAACAAACGATTTTTCCCACTGCCCCCCCCCCCCCCCACAGCTCGTTTGTTCGTTGCGCGATGCAAATAACCGATAGCGGGGATCCTGATAATTCTCAAGGACGAAAAACAAATAAAAAAAAACGACTCCAGTGAAAGTGACAGCGCGTGCAGCGCACAACACAACGCAAGTCGTTGGAGTATTTCGAATAATAACATTGTTTACTTTTTTTAAATAGCTCGGCAGTAATTTAACACAATTACATTGAACGTGGGTATTATACAATCACTCGCAAAAAGCTTCCAATATTATGTACATATTTACGAATGAAACTAAAAACCCAATATTTTATTATGTAAATCAAATTTTATAAAAATACCTACGTTAGCTAATATTGTATTGTTTAACCTTAACCCCAAGTAAGGTTTAAATTTTCGACGTTCCTATTAAGAGTTAATTTTCAGGTGTGCGAAGTTAGCACCCCGAAATTGGAATTTTGAATCCATTTTAGGCTCATTCTTTTGAGTAAGTTTTGACCAGTTTCGACCAGCAAACAGTAGTTTCGCTCCGCATTTTCAAACTAAAAGTGGCCTAAATAAACTACTAGTTAAAACTGGTCAAACCTTGGTCAAAATAATGAGCCCGAAATCGGCTCAAAATACCAGTTGGGGGTGCGGGCTGAAAAAAATGCTCAAAAAATTAAGTTTCGCTCCGCATTTTCAAACTAAAGGTGGTCTAAATAAACTCTTTGTTGGTTAAAACTGGTCAAAACTCGGTCAAAATAATAAGCCCGAAATCGGCTCAAAATTCCAATTTGGGGTGCGGAGTGAAAAAAAAGCTCAAAAAATTAGTTTTGCTCCACATTTTTGAACAAAAGGTGATCAAAATAAACTTATTGCTGGTCAAAACTTGGTCAAAACATCGAGCTTAAAACTGACTTAATATTCTACTTTGGGGGTGCAAGGATCACATTTTTTGGAATTTCAAAGCATAATATTTAATAATGAATGGGTGGTCAAAAAACAATTTCTGGTCAAAACTTGGTCAAAATAATGAGCCCAAAATGGATTCAAAATTCCAATTTGGGGGTGGTAACGTCACACACCTTTAATTTTCGCTTTTATTTTTAGAAAATGGGTACTTTTACTTCCACATTCACGTAGTGGAATGGAAAAGGTTCGCTGTTTTTAAGAACATAACCTTCTGTTTTTAGCGATTTACCTAGGTCCGGTAATTTTTGTAACGCGTCCCGGCGCGTTGTCGGGCAGGGTCAATGCCGTACGCAGCACGGGCAAGAAATACACGCGTACGTGGTGTGGCTATTAAATAACCGAACTGATGCTGCTACCAGCGCGCTGCGAGCGTGTCGCGACAATTTTGAACAGAACTGTCTCTGGTGATACTTTCTCCACCCTGAGCTCGCTTGACAAGCCAGCAAATAACCGAGTTAACCAAGCCTTAATCACTATATCTGGGTACAGTTAAATTTGCTAAAGAAGAACATAATTTCACAAACTGTAATATTATTAGAAGCAAAAAAAAAAAGACTGAACTACAACAATGATAAGAATTTACGCAACCTCCAAGAAGTCATGAATAAACATTTCTGCTTTAGTAGGCCATAAAAGGCGATAAATTCCAAGGCCAGTTCGAGGATATTTCCTCGTGTTTAATGGTCGTTTTTTTTTTCGACGAAGAGTTCTAAAAAATATCAAACGGAAGACATCAAGGAAACTCCAATAACACCCGCTTTCCTTGAATAGCTTTGTTTGGCTTGAATAATGAAATGAGAAGGCATTGACGTTGCGATATAATAATTCGGAGTAAGTACAGAGTCGGATTCGGCCACGGAACACTTAAAACCAGAGTTGAAAAAAAATATTTAACAAAAAAATGCAACTCGGAATATTTTTTTAGAGAACAAAATTAACCATCAGGATCTCCAACGAGACAAATAATACAATCGACTACAAAAAGTAATGCGTTTAAATTATTTTTTTTGACAGTATATCAGGCGCAAACAATATTTTTACGATACTTACAAAAAAAAAACAGCACGTGCTGATATGAATATATAGAAACATCCAAAAAAAAAAGTCATCAAAGTTGACCCATAAAAAAAATACGTATTTCTATTCTTAATCGAATTTATAACCTTATTTACTTGTCAAGACTGCCACATCATATGACAGCCATTGTTTATTTTACAAATTGTGAGTCACTTGTCAAAAGTTTGACAAAACCGAAAAGCTTAGACATGACCGCTATTTCCATCTCTCTCGTTCATAATCAGAGTTGATGACTTTTTTTTGGATGTCTATACAATAATTTTGATTTGCACGCAATGTCAGTTTATTCAACAACATAAGAGATCAAATCTGGCTATGAACGAGAGAGATCGAAATAACGTACTCTACTTCCATTCTAAATTGAAAATAGGTAGAAAAAAGCAAGGTTGTCAGATATATTTTCTAAAATTGCTAAGCTCACTATACAAGTATACTTCATACTTCAGTAAACTGTTAGTTCGTGACGTTCTTAGAAAGCTAGTTTGGAAATATTTAAAAAAAAATACATAGATATAAATGTATTAGTTAGCATTAAAATAAAGCGTTTAAAATTGCTGGAAAAAATAATTATAAATTCAAACAACTTTATGTATATTACTATACTTAAGAAAATTTTGAAGAGCCGGCAACGGCGGCTCAGGCGGCTGGCCGCACAGAGTAAAACCACTGGCGGTAACACCGGTCAACGAGATTATTAGACTACTTTGCATTTAATACATTGCTAATACTTCTTCGGTCCACTGTGCCATAAAATTTTTACGACGTCGTGAAAATGATTTACGACTTTAGGCACTCAACTTGTTTAAGACGCCAGTGACGTGTATTTCAGCTAGGTTTATTAAAACAGACAATTTTTTGAGATTGTCTGTTTAAATGAGCATTATTTACAGCAAATTGTATTACAAATATTAAGAGTTTTGTATGCAGGCTAATTTTAATCTCCTATATTGATTTGAATGAAAAAAAATTATTTCACAATTTTCGAATTTATAAAAGATATATGCACGCCCATGGAATCATAAAGTTGCACCGCTTTTTTTGTTCCCCAGGCGTATTTATCATTTTCAATTAAAAATAGAAGGACTATACACGTCGAAACTTTAATCCAGTCTGTGAGCCGGGGAATTAGGCCAACTAAATAAGTTTGGTGTAGCTACTCGAATTCAAAAAAATTTTGTTGCATCAGGTTCTATGAACCTCTAAGGTCATTCGTGACTTCGTCAGCCAACCTGGCAAACCCTCTCAGACCACCCCTATACTATAAAACACACCCCATTCTCACCCTCATTTTTAGAGTGGCGTTTAATTTAAAAAAAAATGACAATTAAACATCGAGAGTGAGTTCTAGGGGGTTTTTGGGTTCGGGTCAATTCTGTGATCAGATTCGGAAAAGTATCATCTCTTTCGGATCGAATGGACTGGTATCTACCGTATCATTGCTGGGCAATATTACGTAGTTCTCAAGAAAACTCGCCTTTTGTTGAAAATTCGTCAAATAAAAATATTTCACCAGTTTCTGTCACCTCGCTGTTCCTATCGTTCTATTCAGGAATTATGAGTTACTAGCGACCCGCACCGGCTTCGCACGGTTTACGACATCACATTAGAAACTCTAAAATTATCAGTGTTTCTCTACTATATTATGCATGTACTATATTATACATATAAACCTTCCTCTTTAATCACTCTATCTATTAAAAAAAAACCGCATCAAAATCCGTTGCGTAGTTTTAAAGATCTAAGCATACATAGGTAGGGACAGACAGCGGGAAGCGACTTTGTTTTATACTATGTTATGATGAGTGGTCTCTATAGATTTGTAAACAAACGAATTGTGGTAAAACCAGCGCCTCCTATTCGACCAAAACAAATCGTAGAATGGGATACGGTTTACGGTAGGGATGGGCAAATGGAAAAAAATATATCGATATATGTATATCGTATCGATATTTTTAGGCAATATCGATATATACTAAGGAAAAAATATCGACATTTTTATACCAAGGCACGATTACCTAAAAAATTGTCAAAATATTCGAACGTGAAAAAAAATTACCACATATTTGGCAGTTGTATTAATTTCATTTATTATTAAAATACATATTTATTTATTATTAGTGAAGAAAAAAAAGACAATTATTATTAAAGTCAAAAGTTTAAATAATTGTTTCTTATTCAAATTTTACTCAAACCAATATTCATCAGATATATACATCAGAAGCACTTTTTCTTTGATGTGGTCCCCGGTTAATCTGCTTCTATTATCTGTACCTACCATATAATTACTATAAAATACAATAAAGCTCTTAAAAACCATCGAATTCGATACTCGGAAATAAATATCGAATACCGATATTTCGAGATTAAAAATTTCGACGATATTTTTCGATTATTTTCTGAAAGAATATCGAATTCGATACTCGGAAATAAATATCGAATACCGATATTTCGAGATTAAAAATTTCGACGATATTTTTCGATTATTTTCTGAAAGAATATCGATATTTGGTGCCCTTCCCTAGTTTACGGTATTGTGTCGAGGTCGTCGGTTCATACGCCCGAAAAAAGGAGAAAATCACGCTGTGCGTGGCGCCACCTCAGCGCGTCCAATAGGATCGAAACGTCGCGTCTTCTTATCGCGCCATCCGAAGGAGCTGTTACGCGCTACTATGTGTGTCACGTTCGTCGAGTGAAAGGTGGCGGTTTTGCCATCGTCTCGCTTTTGTTTTCATTCAGGACACACTTTGCACTTTGGTTATCGCGCGACGAATGTAAGAGTCGGGCGATGCGATTCTTTTGTTTCCCCGAGTCGCTGACCGAGATTTATAGAAGACTACAGGCGCGTACCCGTACACGGGGTGTCCAAAAATTCTTCCGCCAAACGGAAACCGCAGATATTAAACGTCATTTTATGACGATTTGACCTAATTCATATTAAACTAAAAGTGCATCCTAACAGATTATTTGAATTATAATTGTTTTATCTTCAAATTGTCAACTTCTTTCATTTGAAATCTGGAAACTTTAAGTTGTTTTATAATAATAATGTCCTTTGAAATCCCTAGCATGCACTATTTTCACTATTTTCGAGAAAAAACAATTTAAATTTTTCGTTTCTTGCATAGAATCCCGTTTGTTTGCACAATTATGTAACGTTCGCTTTGACACATCAAAAATAGCAATATAATCAAAATTTTTTAAGCTTGAACTTTTCCGGCTACGGCGTTTTTGAGATACTTCCAAAATATGACTTGAAACATCTTCAAAAACGTCTTGCTCCCTAGGGAAGTATTTTTGGATCAAGGTACTTAAATTAAAGCGACATAAAACCACATCTAGTATCTAGGGTTCTGGTTTTGCACTCAGGAGACTTTTTTCACCACAACAAGCAAGACTCTCGGAGACAACTATAGAAACTTATCTGATGTTATAGTCCTTCTAAACTCAATGTGAAGAGATAATATTTTTTATTCCTTTGATGGCTAACGCCGCCCGATGGCGTGTATATATCTTAAATAAATTCGAAAATTGTGAAATATATTTTTCAATCAAATCAATATAGGAAATTAAAATTAGCCTGCATACAAAACTCTTACTATTTGTAATATAATTTTCTGTAAATAATGCTCATTTAGCCAGACAATCTGAAACAATTGTCTGTTTTAATAAACCTAGCTGAAATACACGTCACTGGCGGAAACAAGTAAGAATTCCTAATGTCGTAAATCATTTTAACGACATCGTATGACATAGTGGACCGAATAAGTATTTAACGAACGTATTCGATGCAAAGCGCGATAACCTAATGGATCGTTGGCCAGTGTTAAGCGTTGCCGGCTCTTCAAAATTTTCTTTACAAAAAGTTATAATATACATACAGTTGTTTTAATTTATAATTATTTTTCCAGCAATTTTAAACGCCTTATTTTAATGCTAACTAATAAATTTATATCTATTTATATATATGTTTTTACGGATCTTCTACAGTTCGGGATAGTACTGTTAACCAGGCTACGTCGTCAAGCTAATTAAGAGGGTAACTTTTACACACATATATGAATACATAGTGTCAATGTATTGTTTTTGTTACTATATTTAATATTGGATGCTTTCTTGTACTATATCATGCGTACGTCTATGTCCCGCGGCACATTCGGCCGACTCTATTCATTGGTTAGCTGAAAGGGTTACAGACCAATAACATTACGCAATTTGTCGTCTGCAAAGCGACGTAAGAAATGCATTGGTTAAAGGGAGGGGGTACGGACCAATAACATTTCATCATTCACAGTGGCTCCACCTACCGCGATATTCATTTGTCAATGGGTAAATGTTCTTTGCCTACTCTCTCCCATAAATGAGACTTAGGCAATGATGCGTACGCCAATGTCCCGCGCATATTTCGGACAATGTCTCTCTTTTTTTAATTAATATATATCGTATTTCCAAGAATTTCAAGTTATAAAAATAAAATTATTCAAAAGTTATAATGCAAATCCAGAATGTAGGTAAGAAGATTAATATATATAAGTAATATGTAAAGGTACGTGCCTAATAACGAGATTTGGTATAATCGGTGGAGGAAATAAATTGATTGGCTTCCAACTGCTAGCACAAATATACTTGTAGGATATGTGCATAATTTAATTACAGTTCGACGTTGAATACACGCTTTTGATGTAATTTAAACGAATTATAGGCGAGTTAGGCGTTGCTCAAGAATTCTAGAATCCTAGCTGGGCAATTTCAATCTAGCACTTTATTTAAAATTGCTTAACAGTCATAATACCAACGTCTATATATAATTACGTCCATCCTTGGTGATTACCTACAGAATAAATCCTTTTTTTTCCGTTATACTATTAATAATGTAAATGTTGAGGGTACTTAATTCACACAAAAAAATCACACCCCAAAACCCCAAAGTAAACTAATTTTATTATTTTTTATTTTATGTACCCCTAAATTACTTTTTCCATTTGGTTAATTAGGTATATGTTTTAATAGGCAATTTAATGTTTAATTAATGAAAATCTTTTAGTATATACGGAACTATCGGACGGCATACATAACTATATGTACCTAAGATTTTAATCTCAAATATTCGTTTTAATACATTTAAAAAACTATTACTAATACCACCAGTAGCGCGTTATATTGACTTTAAATAGTTTACTACCGTTTAAAGTCCAAATAACACAACAAATTAATCTCTTTTGTGTGTTAATTTCTAGGAAAATAAAAGTTAATACTCACAGTGCGATTTTTTTCTGTTACCCAACCGTTTACCGACATGAACTGTTCTTTAAAAGATTAAAATACAACCTTATAGGAAAAAAAAGTGGGCTAAAAAGCCGTCAACTGCTGCTTTCTAATTTTCTGGCACTGTCGCAACGATCTCGTAATTTGGCACTGGTACTAAGAAAATCTTTCCGATTCTACAGAAAGTTTGACTCACCTAATAAAAAATAATCCTTTGTTTACGACCGGTATCTCGTCGACAAGGTACCAAAATACAAAGGTTGAAATAATCAGTAGATACAAAGTGCGTTAAAATTGAAACATCATGGAACTGATAGATAGTTTATACACTTGCCGGCCAGAACAAAGAAACGCTAAAAAAACAAGAGCACCATTTTTAAACTATCGATCGAACGAACTGTCACGGTTCGTTATCGATTCAACATGACCGTTAACGGGAAATAACGTACCTGTCACGACGGCTCTACCGACGAAACCACGTCAGGGGACGATTTTCAGCACTGCTTTTCACGCACCGCGGAAAACCAGACCGTCAGGGGCCACCGCAACGAAAAGCGAAACACCCGAAACGTGAACTCGAACTGAACAGCTGAGTCGAGCGTCTGGTCTGGATGACATCATCGGGCGGGTAGAAACTTTTCAGTTCGAGGAATCCTATTAGGTTATGTTTGTATGGATTGTAGTTATGCAATTAACAATACGCGCAAGCTGTGTGGCTGGTCACGTAATGTTGTACGGATAACCAGCCATGCAGCTTGCGAGTATTGGTAGTTGCATAACTACAATTCAAACAAGAATTCAGAAAGTGTGCTACAACGCAGGGTCGGCACTGTACACCTCTTATGATAATTACAGTAACAACCGTATTTTTTAAACGCCTATTACTTGTATGCAATTTAGCCACGCTGCGAGCAAGGTTCCGTAGTATTTTACGTTAACTCGATGCGAGCAGATGAACGGTAGAACGTCGAGTTCAAAATAATTTTGTGTGTCGTGAGTGACCAACTCGTGAGTTAACGTAATGTATTTACATATTATCCGATCTTGTGTGGATTTTTGGAATAATGGCACAGTCGTAACCATTTGTGATAGAGTGAAAAATATGATTGAAAATTACGACGATTCTACAATAGACGGATCACATATTTTATATCTTATACATTCCTTGAAATCATTGTCATCATCAATATTTCGTAGAGGTCGAGAGTGTAAAGACATTTAGATTTGAATATCCATCAACAAAATATTACTGGTACTGTTAGAAAAGAGGAATTTCGGTTTGTTTGTGCGTAATGTTTTGCGCATGTAGCCTTTCGTGGAAAGTGGTCGACAATAATCACTTTAGACGTTTTTTTGCCAAATATAGATCCGATTTTCCATTACCTAGTAGCCATACATTGTGTAAAACATATTTACGGATGACATATCAACGTGTCATGGGAAATATCACAGAAGACATACGCAATAAATTTCTGTGGCTGACAGTGGACGGAAAACAGATTTTTGCAGTAATAAGGTCGTTAATATTCTGATACAAATTTTAGGTGCTTCAGATATTTCGCTTCCGATATTGATAGCTAGTAAACGGGTTTTGCAAACAACGGTTAAAAATATATAAATGGAAATAACACGTGCATTGACCTCTGCAGATGTAAAAAATAATAATGTACTGATGTTAGTGACAACAAACAACTATTAGTGATACAAACAATTGTGCGAAATTCGTGAAAATAATGTGTGGTATGTCGCCCTCTGTCCATGTGAATTATTTTGAATTTGTTTTTTTGATACCTTTTTGAGACCTTTATTGATATATTGATTTTGATACCTCTAAAATATCCGTATTTTTTTTCTTTTTCTTGTAGATAACTAGTGAAAAATTCATTTTAGAAAATTTTTTTGTTAATATTTTTTATGATATTCCAGGCATTCCAATATCATATCATAGGGATCAAGTGGAAAAATTCCAAACTACACTCGATTCCCTCTTAAGTCACCTTCGCTTAATTCACATTCTCTCTTATTTCACCACGTTTTCCCTATTATGTCACGAAACGTTCCCTCTTAAGTTGCCGCCTGTAAAAGGTTTAGAACTACATTTGGAAATTGGATTCTCGCATGAATATGTACAATTTTTATTGAAAAAATGATTGTGTAATACATTAAATATAGATACATAACCTTTAAAATAGGTTAGGTGTCTTTTAAAAATATTTAACCTTTAAAATATTCATTCAAGTGGAAAATTGAACTTTGTCACGCACGATTGGGTATACTTACGTTGATTTTTTCGTTCAGCTGGCTCATTTTTCATTATAACAAGTGCTGTGGTATATCCCGAGAATAATACACCACCATATATTCTCGGGTATATCTCTAAATATTTCGTTTTACTACTAAAAACACGAAAACCTTGAGGTTATGATTGGGACTTATGAGATAATAAATTTCGCGACTTAAACGAGAAGATGATGCACGGATTTGGTGACTTAAGAGTTCATCTCATTTTCGAGTTTCGAGGTTCGAGTGTATCTCATTTCAAAACAGATACCGCCTAGTCTAGAGATTCTTAATTTTGAATTGATGCGTAATTTTACCCAAGTGTACTTAGGCCGTCCCTGTCTTGAAATCCGTTATTCCGATATGACTCATCTTGTACTCCAAATTGTACATTAGCACATTTTTACTACATATGTATGTATTTGGTCTCTCATATGTCCTTCCGTCAATAACATGACGGATTGCGAGTCAGACCCTGCGTTGTGGCACACTTTCCGAACGCTATAAACATAACCTAGAAATTTCAACTTTCATTTTGCTTACAAGATTTGAATAAACAAGAATATTTTGGTATGTCCGAGGCTTCTGGGCAACCTCTGTCTTCTAAAATCGCCACGACTTTCAGACAAGTAAGTACGTAGACCGATATGTCGCATCGACAATAATTTATTCTTGTAGGACGTGGTGAAGGAAGTTTTGAAGTCCAAATTTCAAAATCCGAAGAACAAAATAACCGAAGACGCCGTCGAGCTGGTAGCCGAGATTGCGAAGGTCATGGTCGTCGAGGCAGCTGCAAGAGCTGCGCAGCAAGCTTCGTCGGAGAATAAGAAGAGAGTGGGACTCGAGCACGCCGAAGCGATTTTACCGCAGATGGTAAGCTTTTATCGCCACACCATTAATTATGTATAATTTCACCAGCCTGTTGTAGATGCTGGACTTTCCGTGAACAGAACAAAAACGCCTTAGTAACAAATTATATTTAAATACCGTACTCAATACATTGTACTGTTTATGTATTATATAAAACTTATTCAAAATAAATCCATGTCCGTCGTGCAGCCAATGTCCAAGAAATCCTCGTCGTACGCGTTGAGTTTCCCGCGTGAGCTGTCGAGGGAGTCGTTGCCGTTGACCACCGGCGAGGGCAGCCCGTCCATGCTGTTCTCGTGGCCGTCCGTCTCGGGGTGGGCGGCGGATTGATCACGTCCGTCTCCTCAGTCTCGTCCTTGACTTTCCTCGCTGGGTTTTGGCACGCCAGTAGTTCGGCTCGCGTGAGCAGGTCTGGCAGTAGTTTGGCCTTCGAGGCAGCTATGAATTGCGCAGACAATACAGTCGACCGAGACATAGCGAAGATGTGGGTAAAAGACTTCGAAACGCTACTAGTCTATCGAATAGTGAACATAAAAGTGCATACACTGTTGGCAATGTCACATCTTCCGACTGGTAGGATCGCTATGAATTCTAAATTGTTATATTTTTATGGCCATTGACTTCAGTCGTTTTGCCCAACCGGCTGGCAGACTCTGGCGTTATTATTATTATTAGTGTGATCGAGATGTTTATGTCGTCGGTGTCAGTATTACGTTAATAATGAAATGTCACATGTGCAAACGCCTAAAAAACTACCTTTTGCTGACGAAGCTAATAAATCCATTGGTGATTTGGAAGATATATTTTGTCATGGCGCGACCGTAATGTGTAGAGTCTGTATAAAAAAACTGCTATGTAGGAACAAAGGCGATTGTAGCCGTCAAATAAATAGTGTGAAACTTAAAAATAAAAAAGAGGGTATCTCCTTGAGGAATCAGTTTATGTTCGACTTACTTTTAAAGCCAAGTGCCCTTGATGTAACCCTGAATGTATTCAATAAACAACCATTTTGTGAGATTTGGAACAAATATGTCCCAGAGATGGTCACCGAGGTGTCACCAGGTCACAAAACGTTATGTAACCATCTACCAACTGTACGCAGTGACTTACTAAAGTGGATTAAAAGTGCATTAAAAAATACACAGCTGTGGTTATGTACTGACGAGATAACAGACTGCTAGTAAAAGACTAGCAGAGTGTAATGGCAACACAATTACAAGTGTGGTGTTGAAGACTCTCCAACTATTCAAATTGTCAACAAGTTAAAAAAAAATTCGGCCAACTTAATCATTGGTTAGTGGAAAGGCCTACACACCAATAACATTACACAACTTGGAGCCTGCAAGTTGATATAAGTAATTCATTGGTTAACGGGAGGGGCTAGAGACCAATTACATTACATTATTCACAATAGCTCCACCCACCCGATATTCATTTGTCAGTGGATAAATGTTCTTTGCCTTCTGTCTCCAATAAATGAGACTTTAGCAACCATGGGTTCAAAGCGGGGAAGATGTGCCTTTGCCAACCTTGTATATCTTCCGAAAATCAATGCCTAACAAGGCATACAGCCACAGTAGTCGTTTTGAAGATACAAATAGAAAGAAAATACCTATTTGATAAACGTGTTCCCTTGTTTTGGGAAATCGAATCATATTAAAAGTGATTTTGCAAGTGTTCGGATAAGTACATTTCAAGTTACAAAAAAATTTAATTTTTTATAAATTTGAGCTACAGAAGTATGATTCTACTTGTTAACCGTTTCAAATTCGTACTCACCGATCTGACATTTCCATTTCTTAGTTTTCTGCTTCTGTTTGGCTTTGGCGTTCACCTTATTCCTCTGTTTCTCCTCGCCGAATATCTTGTCTCTCTGCTCTCTCGTTATATGATAATCTTGCCGTACTAAGTATAAGAACACGCCGCCCGGCGTTCTACGTCTTGTCTGGTTCTAGAAACGAGATTAAGAATAGCATATTTAACATCCTAGTCAAGTACTGAATTGCTCAAATCTCCAGAGGTAAATACGAGACTGAAAGTGGACCAATTTGCAGTTACAAGGTCTTAATATAGATTGTATAGATAATTAATGGAATAGAAACACGTTTAAAATTGGGTATATGAAGTTTTTTCAATGCCAGTACGGGAATTTTATGAGATTATAAACAATATACAAAAAATATGATTATCGTGACCTTACCATTACAAGCATTCCGCCTTCTTCCTCAATCTTCTTCGTTTCTTTGAATATCTCTATTGCTTTTTGTTTTCCCATGGTGTTTATCACCCTTACTAAAAGAAATAAATGCAAATTCCTAACCTTACACCTTATAAACTTTATCACACCACTTACAAATTAAATCTTCCTTCTCTTCGCACAGCTTATTCGCCATATCTTTGGCCAAGTCTTCGGAACTACTGTTCAGGTCCACCGTCAAGTCCAAGATAGCCCTCGTTTTCCCCTTCGTCTTCTCAGCGCTGCCTGACCTCTTCTTCTGCTTGAAGTTCACGTTCCTCCTATCCTCCCTCGTCCTCTTGTTACCCTTCCTCTGTTCGAGTTCCTCGTAATATTTCCTCGCCAACGTGTAGTCATATGACTCCACGTCGCGAGATCTATCTTTCCTCGTCACATCACAGCTGTTTAGCGTCTCCGCGAGCACGTCCTCTTGCGCCCTGGTACACCAGACGTCGTATTTCTTCCGTTTGGGCTGCTGGGGCTTCGGTTTTAATTTGATCTTGGGTTTCTTGCTTTGTCGCACATTGGTGTCCGAATCGCTATCGCTGTCGCTGGACTGGGGCTCCTCTTCGCTCTCCGACGGTTGGTTCACCGGGAACCGGGGCTGTGGCTGCGTAACCGAATAGCTTTTCGGCCGCTCCAGCGGCGTATAGTTATTGTCCGAGTCGTTGGAGATCTGAAATTCGATAGAGTGTAGGTTAAGTTCGGTTTTTCGCCGAGCAGCGGTGAAATAGTTTATTTTTATTACCTCGCCTTCTTCCACTTCTATTTGATCGGCCTCCATAGCATCTGATTTATCTAGACGGCACGCTCTAAATCGTACATCTTTTTTTCTTTTGAAATTAACTGTCAAAAATCGCAAAATGTCACAACCTTTGTAGTAGCGGCAATTTTTCGCGAGACACACAGGCATACCTAGTTTATTCACAGCTCTGTCACAACGACTCGTTAGAAAGAGACAGAATATGCTGTACCATACCGGTTACGTCGCAAAAATATACCTAGAGTTTTGAAAGCCCCTATGAATACAAGCGTTGCTAACTTAAAACCTACAATATGAAGTTAGTAGTAGGTCACAGTTTTTCTAATGTCATTTGATGTCAAAATATATAGTAGGTATGATATTGATCAACTGAAGTTGTCAGAAGTGTTGTTTTGTGTTTTCCGATACTCAGGGTTTAATTTAAACCGAATCATTACCGAATCTTATCAAATACGTTACGTAGAAGATACATTTTGCTGCGTCATGAAGTAGTTGCACCAGTCAGTCTATGGATAACGACGAAAGTTGTACCAGTACCAGTAGTTAACCCTACTTTGGTAGATACTGGGGTATTTTGCCACTGTAAGTCTTGTAATGATAATTGCCTGAGAACTGCCTATAACCCGAGATGTCGAGAACAAAAATTGAATTCGCCGTGCAAATGACGTGCAACTCGTGTGTGGAAGCAGTGAAAAAAAGCTTGGAGAACGCATCGGAAATCAAGAGTGTGGATGTAAACCTCGACACTGGAAGTGTGGTGGTCGATAGCAGTCTCTCCACATTGGATTTGCAAAAGAGATTGGAGTCTACGGGAAGAAAAGTTGCCGTTAGAGGTTATGCAGGAAGTATAGCTGCTGTTTCCATAATAGAAGCGGGCGATAAAAGCGTTCAAGGTGTAATCCGCCGTTCAAGCTACTCCTGACGTGTGTATTATTGACGGTACAGTCGATGGTTTGAAACCGGGTCCGTATCAGATTTCGGTACACGAAGCTGGCGATTTATCCAGAGGTAAACAATTTTTTCTACACATACTTCTTTAGAAAAATTATCTTCATTAAAATTTCTTCTTTTTATTTAAGGTTGTGAAAGTGTTGGGGATATCTACCACCCAGATAAAACCTGTAGTCAGCGACTGTACGGGAATTTGGGAACTGTAAAAGCAGAGGCAGGCGGAAGAGCCGCGTTTCGTCTAGAAGACGACACGCTGAAGCTGTCCGACATAATCGGTAGGTCGTTTGTTATAGCGGAAAAGCCAGAAGAGAACAGGGAAGGTAGAAGGCTAGCTTGCGGCGTCATAGCTAGGTCTGCCGGCCTCTTCCAGAACCCAAAAACTATATGCGCTTGTGACGGCGTTACCCTTTGGGACGAGGTATCAAAACCGCGTCTTTGATTTACCATTTTGTACGATATATATAAATTTTAGTTATTAAATAAGTTGCATTTAGTTAGACTGATTTTATTTATGCGTCTGTATCTGTAGTGGTGAAAACTGTGTTTGTTAAAGCTAGAAATGCAAGTTGCAATTAAAGCATAGTTTGGTCCGAACATTTTCCATTAAAGTTTCATTTTTGCCTACTTTAGTAACATAATTTTGAGACCGATATGAAAGACTTAACAATTAAAAGCTTTAAACAACCTTGTGTTGAATATATATTACAAATATATCAAGATATTTATAGTAGTTGTAAATAACCGCTTTCTCATTATTTAAATGGCCCTGAATGACTAAACAGGCATTGTTTTATTAATAATGTCTCATATTTTATAACGTTGACATAGTATGAATGTCCTCAATACAATAACGGTAACATTTATTCAAGAAAAAAAATAATTTGGTGCGTTAAATTAGTACTCCAGAGTATGCTAATTGACGACGAATTTGACATGATAAATTGTGTTATTGATGTAACACAATGCCACTTACAGTGCATGGATCTACCTAAAAATATTTACGGTCATCAAATACTAATTGACTGCGCAAACAATTAGAAGTACCTGTCGATATCCCAGTGACTCACTACTTAGTAAAATATGTTGTTTGTGAAAGAAAGTGTGCTAGAAAATGTCCAGTTGCCGCGCAAACTGTCGAGATAGCCCCCAATTTGCTTATGTTTGTATTAAGTATTGTGTTTCGGTCAAATCATATTTGCACCTGCTTTCTTACCGAGGTCGTCACACTGAGCACATAAAAATGCGACTATCTTCAGCTAAATTATTCAAAATTTTGTATTAAGTCTCCGGTGCCTACCAGCATAACGTATAGTTAACTGTACCCTCGGTTATATAAAAAGTAAACAGGGCCAAACTTGCCTATTTTTTGTTGCAATTGACTGGAATCGCAATGATGGGGGTGTACGTTGTTTGTATCCTCGGCCTTGGGGGTGTTTTTCTCGTGAGCTCTTTCGAAATGGAGGCCTTGCACGACTTCATGACACAGCCCGAGTTGGCTTACTACTTCCAAACGGGCGACAAGTCGGACATACCGGACTACGAGGTCGTATACTTACCAGTCGTGTTGCCAGTGAGGGGAAGCCGTCGATTTACTCGGAGACGAGATAGAAGAGATTGAGTATAGTTTTTCGGCTTTCCAAAGGTAAGGTATAATGTATATATATAAAAAATAATATGATTGTATTGAAGATGAAGGTTTCTAGATTTTAAAAGAGTATAGAAAAAAATATGTCTCAATTTTTAACTTGAATGTATTGTCCCTATATTTTTGAATGTTAGCTTTACTATAGAGAGTTTTAATTGGGAAAGTTGCTTTAACAAAGTAACTAGAATAAAGGAACTCAAGGAGTATTATAAAAAAATTAAAAGTTATTTCAAATAACTTCAAATAATTTTTTTATAATTCTCTATCTAGGGTCTTTTTTTTTAAATAATCAAGTTGATTTTAAGTAAAATAAATTGTACTTCAATAAAATCGAAACAAGCAGGTTTTTTACACAGAAAAAAAACGAAATACATAGGTCAAATTATAATTACAAAAATGTTTTGACTGATATCACCTGTCAACCGTCAGTTTTTTCTCGAGACATGATGTCATCCTCATTTTTTTCAAACAGCAATCTTCGGTTTTTGGTGTTGGTTTTGGGACATTGGAATTCTCCAGACCTTATGCCCCTGGACTATTTTCTTTAGGGACACTTGAAAACGCCATCAAAGTTGGCCAAGCAAAAAAAGGCGTATTTCTATTCTTAATCTTAAATTTATCACCTTATTGAATTGTCAAGGCTGTCACATTATGTGATGGGTACTTTTACCGGGTATATAAAAAACAGAAATATATTTTTTTTTAAAAGGAACTGTATAAATAAGACACTGTTAAAGAAAATAACGACCGCCCATATTTATACACACTTGAGCTGTTATTTTAACTGTGTCAATAACGCGCTACAGTATCCAGGGTGTTCCATTAATTTCTTAAATTTTATTGACAATACGTCGTCGATGATCTTCCATATCGCCAACGGGAGTTTCAAAAATTGAATTTTTTAGATAAGGCCAGAGAAAATATCACAGGGGTTCAAATAGCAAGATTTAGGGGGGATTATGGTTTGTGTGTTCAAACTAATTATACGATCTTCGAAAAATTCATCTGTATAATTAACTGTTTCCCTAGTAGTACGCACACAAGCTCCATTGAATACAACCTTGCAATTCGTCGTCATGCTACATTTGTACAAAATATGTTAAGATTTCTAAACGGTAGCTTTTTGCATTCAATGTTACAAAAATAGGTCCAACAATCTTCCTTCTGCTCATAGCTCACCACACTCCAATTTTTTGTGGATGTTGTGGAGTTTCAATATAAAAGTGATCGTTGTCTGCACGTCAAAGTCTCATATTAGAGAGTTCATAGCCCGAAAGATGGAACCAAGCTCATCAGTAAAAAAAACGTCCTATATGCGTCCTATAAAAAAAGTTTCAAATGATATCCGATCCGATCCGATATAATTTATTGCAAAAAAACAGCTAAAAACCGCGATTTCTTCAATTGCTTTATATCTGAAAAATATATAATATCTTTTCATGAAACTTGTGGAATGGATGGTCCTCGATAAGTATGCGAATAAGCTGATACTTTTAACATTGCAAAATTCCTCATAGTTTTTGCAAAAATCGCATTTTTCGCAAAAAATGCTTTTTTTAACTAATAATTCATACACAAATGCACTTAGAGAGTTCAGTTAGGGCTTAAAATTTTCTTCAAGACTTGTACTTTCGTGTACAAATAAAGCGCGAATCGTAATATGATTGTTAATATGCTAAAATAACCGCGCAAAAATCGCCATTTTTTTACGGAACGAATGTAATTTTTTCAAAAAAGTTTAAATCATATTGAAATGGCGTTATTGCCATTCGATAGCTGCTATTTGTCTACAATTTAAAAAAAACTACCCTACGACCTTCTGGATCCGAGATTCTGGAGATTTTTTTATTTCGAAAAATCGCCACTGCGTCATTTCTTAACATTAAGAGCTGAAATTTGCACAGGTCGTAGTTACATAGATACTTGTACTTTCATATAAATATTATTTAATGGCAGTCAATGTCATTTCGTGATCTGGAGACTACATGGTATTGGCCCCTATATAGAGTGCTGCCTCCGCTCGATGTTCGTTCATGCGCGAGGTGTATGCCATGTATTATTTACGTTCACTAACTGTATACGCCGAGTCGGCGTCTCTCTCTCCCCCCACCATGAACGAACATCAAGCGGAGGCAGCACTTTGTATTTTTGTATAGCGGCCAATACCATGTAGTCTACAGATCAGGAAATGACATTGACTGCCATAAAATAATATTTATATGAAAGTACAAGTATCTAACTACGATTTGTGCAAATTTCAGCCCTTCATGTTAAGAAATGAGGCGGTAGCGATTTTTGGAAAAAAATCGGCTCCAGAAGGTCGTAGGGTAGTTTTTTTTAATTCGTAAAAAAATAGCAGCTATTGAATGGCAATAACGCCATTTCAATATAATTTAAACTTTTTGAAAAAATTACATTTGTTCGGTAAAAAAATGGCGATTTTTGCGCGGTTATTTTAGCATATTAACAATCATATTACGATTCGCGCTTTATTTGTACACGAAAGTACAAGTCTTGAAGAAAATTTTAAGCCCTAACTGAACTCTCTAAGTGCATTTGTGTATGAATTATTAGAGTTTTCGAAAATTGCGATTTTTGCACTATCGGTATTGCACTATATTAACTATCTGGAATTTTGCAATGTTAAAAATATCAGCTTATTCTACTTATCGAGGACTATCAATTCCCCAAGTTTCATGAAAAAATATTATATATTTTTCAAATGAAGAAATCGCGATTTTTAGCTGTTTTTTTTGCAATAAAAAATTTATTTATTTATTTATTAAAGTCGGATTAGGCTTAAATTGTTTGTTTTAATAAGTTCTACAACTTTTTTTTGTAGGACGCATAGTTTTTTATTTTAAACGAAAAAAAAGGGGTTTTGGACGCCATTTTGAATATGACGGCGAAATTCAGCTCGGGAAAAGTAGTTTATTCAATTGTACGGGATTTTTTCCGATTTTTTATATATATTTTCGTGCTGTCCCTAATTTTGGCACGTAAAAATGTACGCAGGCAACGGCAACTGCAATCCCCCGAGTATTTTGGTTTTTACTTGACCCATTGGGGGGGGGGGGGCGATCGCTGCAGATTAAACAAAAAAGCCAAAAAAAAGGTCACTGGAGGCAACGGCAACCGCATTCCCCGAGTATTTTGGTTTTTACTTGACTCTTTGGGGGGGGGGGGGACGATCGCCCCCTGGCTACGCTCTTGCCTAAAATCATAATCATAATCATAACATAATATAAAACAAAGTCGCTTCCCGCTGTCTGTCTGTCCCTATGTATGCTTAGATCTTTAAAACTACGCAACGGATTTTGATGCGGTTTTTTTTTAATAGATAGAGTGATTCAAGAGGAAAGTTTATATGTATAATACATGCATAATATAATAGAGAAACACTGATAATTTTAGAGGTTTCTAATGTGATGTCGTAAACCGTGCGAAGTAGGGATGGGCACCTAACATCGATGTTTTTGAAATATCGATGTTTTCCACTGAACATCGATGTTTTAATTTCGATGTTATATTTTCAACATCGATGTTACTTGTAAACATCGAAACATCGGTACGTAATACGTATCCCACAAATATCATTTAATTTTTCAGTACGCATGTTTTTTAAGTTGCTAAAAAAAAACGAAAAAATTACTGATTGATTCGTTTTACTCTTTGTACATTGTGGCTTACGCGACATCTATCCCTCAAGGCAGTAAGTATTAAATTCCTAACAAACATGTATATTGTATAATAACAGGTAACATTTTTTAGCATTAGAAGTTTAGTTTATATATTATTATTTCTATTAGAAGTTTAGTTTTCTATTTTTGTTTTACGCATTCTGTTCTTGTTTTACTGAAATAAACATTTATTTATTTTTTTTGCCACTTATTTTTTATATTATCTACATAATATATGCAATAATTTGTATCGCAATATGTTCCTATTTTCTAGTTTCTACTTCTACAAAATTATACACTTTTTTTCAGAGATCATAAAAATTAGTCACTTTATATATATTATTTTGAAACATCGAAGTTTCCCAACATCGATGTTTTCTAGCCGATGTTTTTACTACCATCGATAGTAGGTACCGATGTTGAACATCGATGTTTTTAAAAATGTGCCCATCCCTAGTGCGAAGCCGGGGCGGGTCGCTAGTGGTTAATAAACCAATGGTCGAGCTGTAGTTTTAGAGGTTTATCTGCTCTGAGAATTTCATGTGTGGATTGCAGACGATATGGATGGAGCTCCAAGGCAAAAGTGTATATCAGCAGACCACAAAATTTAGAGGATATAAAGAGAGAATATGGCGACAAATTCACACAATTCAAGTCTTTCACAATGTACTCAGCGAATTTATTTTTGTTGGCAATTTGAGAACCATTTGATCTTGCACTCATCCTGTTTGAAATAATACCAGATTTACCAAAACTGACACAAAAAAATAGGAGATTGCCGTTTAAAAAATTGGTGACGAAATCGCCGTTGTCGTTCGAAGGCATTTGAAAATTGAAGAGTGATATATGGCAGTCAACATAATGTATTTTTGCAATCGACATTTGACCCGGTTCGGTTTTATTTTCTGTGAAAATTTGCTTGATTCGATTTCATTGAATTTACACACCAGTTTCGCTGCTCTCTGTATATCTAATAAACAGTAGACTACAAAAATGCTAGCGATCTAGAGAAATATTTTACTATTACTTCTTCATAATAACGACACTGCACGCTCGCAAAGTTTGTAATTTTAATCCTTGTCTATGTGTATTTTTAGTCCTGTCGATTTAAAACTGAGAAGAAACCAAGACATCACGTCTCCAACTTTTAAAACATACATCCACGGAAAAGACGGGATAAATGCATTGCCCCATTCTCCTCAAAATTGCCACTATCTACACAAAGACAAAAAAATCTGTGGCTTCCATCAGTATTTGCTCACCAAAATCCGTGGTAAATATCACTAAAACCAGGGATGGCAAAAGTAGCGGTTCTTGCGGTTCGGAACCGGTTCCGGAGCGGTTCCACCAGTAGAGAACCGCTTCCAAAAGTGGAACCGGTTCCGTCCCGGAACCGTTTTTTAGAGTACAAGAACCGTTTGCTTTGGAAGCGGTTCCGCTGTTTCGGGAATTTTGGAACCGGTTCCAAAACCGCTCCTTTTCTAAACGGTAATGGGATGATTTCGTAAGAACCGGTACGAATACCGGTTCCTGGGGTATTTTTTCTTCTTATTGGTTTAACCATTAGGGGCTGTCCGTAAATTACGTTACACTATGTATTGTAGAACACTTTTTAACCTCCCTCCCCCCCTCACGTAATGGGATATTATATCAAAAAGCGATATACCCGGGAGAACGCTATATTCGGGAAGCGTTATGTCCGAGTTTTACTGTACTTACAAAAAATAGGAGAAAATATCGAATATATTATCTGGGCCAAGTATGGTCACATTTTTGGCACAAAAAATCAATTAAATTAAGGAGCTTCAGAGTGGTTTTTTCTACTCCGAAATATTTAACGTTACAATTCGGGCTTCCGTTGATCAGATGAAGCGAACTAAAAGTCATTTAGTTGATTATAATTTTTATTAATTATCACTTTTATGTTCAATATCGAACGTGGAATATGGAAATAAAAATATTAACATAATCAAAAATAAACAATAATAATTTTAGGATCACAACAATCCAAATCGTTACACAACCAACCTAGAGGGATGCACACACTTTCGGTACGATTGTGATCTGTAAGGAAGGGAAAACTAACTATTCATGACGGAATTTGGTGCAATCTTCTCAAAATCTAACCAAATTTTGACTGGCGATCAAAATGATTCGTTTATTCCTTCATAAAAAGCATGTTTAACCTTACAAAAGGAGTTCTTTAATATCGCCGGGTACTGCGTTTCGACCGACAATAACGACGTGTGTGTGCAGATTTTGAAGCCGTAATTAAGTTTAACCAGTGTACTCCATTAAGAACTTTCTGTATTTTTTTTTAAAACCTCATTTCGCGATCCCTGATCCCTGATTCTGCCGATATAGCCGTTAGTCTATTAATATCGCCTCTTCTTAAAATTCTGTATTATATAATTGCACAAAGAACCGGTTCCTATCTAAGAACCGCTTCCAGAACCGGTTCTAAACGAGAACCGGTAAAATATTTTTTTGGACCGGTTCCATCTTTTTTAAAAACGGGAACGCTTCCAATACCGCACAGAAATGTTAACCGGTCCTGATTCCAGAACCGCTTCCAAAATAAAACCCCGGAACCGCTCTTGGAAGCGGTACCTTTTGTGACAAAGTGGAAGCGGAACCGTACCGCTTTTGAAGAACCGGTTCTGTTGCCATCCCTGACTAAAACATCAAATTCGGGAAGGAACGGTTTTAAATCTTCCGTTCTTTCAGCAAGGGCTGATATTTTTAGAAAACGCAACGTTAGAAGTCCACCCTCTGACCGACAGGCTGCAGACGTTGGTCAACCTGCAAGAACCCTCCGTGGAGGATTTGATCGAGGAGGAGATCGTAAAAATACCCCATATCGTGAAGAGGGCAAATTTTATGAGCGACTTCGTGCATAACGACATTTTTCCCATTGCGGGGAACGTCTGGTCGGACAACGAAGAGATCAACCCCCACTACTACGACAATTTCGATTATGTCAACAGGAATCGTTTCGGTTATTTGGGGCACGCAGAGGTTGCGTCTACCAGGCCTACCGGCGGGGGGATGACGTTAGAATTAGCACTGTTTTTCGACGAGGCGGCTTATAGGATTTTCGCGCCCCATTTGGGCAACGACGAGAAGAGACTTCAGGACATGCTGCTAGCTTATATGAACGGAGTGAGTTCTCTGAGTTTTGTTTTTTGATCAACGTTTCAAACCTTGTATTTCGTCATCACTCGTTATCTGTATTGGATCTTGGAGCAGCTACGCCTTCGCAAATGCCAACATATGTGACCATTTTTTCAAACAAATTCGTCGTGCTCAAGACTTTTTTGATGGCTCAATGAAGTTTGGAAAAATGAGTTTTTTTCACAAAGGGCTGGATTGTAAACTATTGTGGAAAAACTATCAGACAGATTTGGAAGAAAAAAAACGACGTTTTCCACGAAACACCGAACTACTACACTTTTCTCGACGCGCGTTTCGCCAACCAAGTTGGCATCTTCAGGGAGAAGATTAAAACTTCTCTTAAAAAATAGTTTTAATCTTCTCCTGAAGATGCCAACTTGGTTGGCGAAACGCGCGTCGAGAAAAGTGTAGTAGTTCGGTGTTTCGTGGAAAACGTCCAGTTTTTTTGTTTCTACGCCGAAGGTTCCAGTACCCACTCCAAGATTTGGAAGGATTTTTGTGTGTTGTTTTATTGTATCAAAAAGTTTTCTGAGCCACAATTTGAAGTGGTCGAAAAAAAATCATCAAAAAACTGCTTTTCTTCAATTTTTTTTCGATTTTTGTAACAATACAACGATTTTTTTATTTCAAATCTAAAAAGGCCTCGTGTAAAATTTAACAACAAAACTCTTCTCTCCAACTTTTTTCTAGAATGAATAGTTCACGAGTTATCTAGAAGAAAAGAGAAAAAAAAAACACCGATGTTTTAGGGCTTTTTTTTTCATTTTGTTTGATAACAAATTTTCCACATCTTTTTCAACTGGCTCATATAGAAATTATCATTTCGTATGATATTCCAGAGGCATCAAAATTACGAATCATAATTATGGAAAAAGTCCAAACTTCCAAACTACTACTTGAAACGATAAATTGGGTGAATAAATCAGTGAAACGATAAATTGGAACCCTGTATTCTACTTTCATTCTCAATTGAAAATAGGTAGAAAAAAGCAAGGTTGTCAGATATATTTTCTAAAATTGCTAAGCTCACTATACAAGTATACTTCATACTTCAGTAAACTGTTAAAATAATTCAAACAACTTTATGTATATTACTATACTTAAGAAAATTTTGAAGAGCTGGCAACGGCGGCTGGCGGCACAGAGTAAACCACTGGCGGTAACACCGGTCAACGAGACTATTAGACTACTTTGCATTTAATACATTGCTAATACTTCTTCGGTCCACTGTGCCATAAATTTTTTACGACGTCGTTAAAATGATTTTCGACATTTGGAATTCTGACTTGTTTAAGATGCCAGTGACGTGTATTTCAGCTAGATTTATTAAAACAGACAATTTTTTGAGATTGTCTGGCTAAATGAGCATTATTTACAGCAAATTATATTACAAAATATTAAGAGTTTTGTATGCAGGCTAATTTTAATATCCTATATTGATTTGAATGAAAAAAATTATTTCACAATTTTCGAATTTATAAAAAGATATATGCACGCCCATGGAATCATAGTGTTGCACCGCTTTTTTTGTTCCCCAGGCGTATTTATCATTTTCAATTAAAAATAGAAGGACTATACACTTTTTATTTATCTCCCTTGTATTTGGTTAGTGTAAGACACGCAGAGGTATTTTTTTACAAACGTGTATAGGAGAGAATTGTTTTTAAAATTGTCCTGTTGCATTCTGACATAAAATATCAGATTTCGGTATGCAAAAACTGCTTTATAATAATCGTATGTTTAGGTGCAGGCTCTGTACCACCATCCTAGCTTGGGAACGAGCCTTGAATTGGTCTTGGTGCGCATGGACATAATGAAGTATCAGCCGTCCGAAATGCCCCACTATAAGGGAGAACGAGGAAAACTCTTGGACAGCTTCTGCGAATACCAAAAAAAGATAAACCCCACCGGAGATGCCAACCCGGAACACTGGGATATGGGCTTGTATGTTTCTGGGTAAGAAAATATTGCAAAAATCGTCAATATCAGATACAGGATTTTTAAATTTTTTGACACATTCGTTATATACGCACTACGAGTGTCTACGATACTTTTTAATGCCAAATTAATCTTCAGACTGGACTTCTTCCACTACGAAAAAGGTCGAAACAGTTACGTAACGATGGGACTGGCTACAGTAGGCGGAGTTTGCTTGGACCAATACGCTTGCGTGATAGCCGAATTTGGCACGACGAACATTTTCGGAAAGCCGTATCCAAGCGCCGGCTTTACTAGCGTGTATATTTTGGCACACGAAATTGGACACAAGTGAGTAAATTTTCATCCGAACGTATATTATTTATTTTTAGGGCCCGGAAAGTTTGCCATAACGCAGTTTGCCAGAAACCCAACGCGTAACCAGGCACGGTCAGTGGCGTACGTGTGCACGGGCAAGAAATTCCGTTAATACTTTAATTATCATAGAGCTGTATAGTGCCGTCTCCGCGTTATAGCACACATTTCCGGACCCCATTTCGTCTTTCTTTCTCCAGACTTTTACTATCCTTCAAATGTTCCAAATAATGACTTAATTTTTGGCCCCATTTTTAAGCACATTGTAACGTCCTGTCCACTGAAGAGTTCGTTAGGTGTGAAAAATCAGACACGCACTTTTGACTAACACAATTTATTTAATACAAATACTATCACGAATTAAACATCCTGGAGTGGGTACTGGAACCTTCGGCGTAGAAACAAAAAACTGGACGGTGTTTCCACGAAACACCGAACTACTACACTTTTCTCGAAGCGGGCCGAGAAGATTAAAACTCAGTTTTAATAAACCGTTTTTTTCTAGTGCGTTTTAAAAATGAGTGACATTTTGCTTCAGACTTGGACACAGCGCAACGGATACTTTCGCAAAATTTCAGCACGCTTACGGAGAGGTTTTTCGATGGTTTAAGGCATTCTCAGAAGGAAGAGAGTCGATTGAAGATGAACCACGCAGCGGAAGCCTTTCATTTTCAAGACCCGATGAAAATGTCGATATAATACGGGATCATGTGCGTTCAAATCGTCGGTTGACGACAAGAATGATTGGGGAAGAGTTACATTTTAATCACACCACCATCAGATTTTGACTAACGAATTGAGGATGAGAAAAATCTGCGTAAAAATGGTTCCAAAAAACCTTTGGCGGGAACAAAAGGACGTCAGGAGAGAAATGTGTCTTGACTTTTTGGAATCGATTGAAAATGATCCCCATTTTATGGAACGTGTCATTACTGGTGATCAGACTTGGGTGTTTGAGTACGATCCGGAAAACAAGCGCCAAAGCATGGAATGGCACACTTCAAGCTCTCCAAGACCCAAAAAAGCCAAAATGAGCAAGTCGAAGATCAAATGCATACTGATTTGCTTTTTTGATAGCCAGGGAATTGTCCACAAAGAGTTCGAAAAACTTCGAAAAAGGGTCATGCATGTGAGACCAAACATCAAGAACAACTGGATGTTGCATCACAACAATGTGCCTTGTCACACAGCTATTTCAGTAAACGAGTTTTTAGCCAGTAAAAACATTTCTGTGGCTCCTCAGCCTCCTTATTCGCCTGACTTGAGTCCTCGTGACTTTTTTCTCTTCCCGAGATTGAAAAATCACCTCAAGGGACGTCATTTTGGGACCAAAGAAAAAAATCAAACGGTTGTAACTGAGCAACTGCAGGCTATTCCAGTATATGAGTTCCAGCACTGCTATGAGGAATGGAAGAACCGTCTCCAGCGCTGTGTAGCTTCCCGAGGAAGTTACATCAGTCTCATTACTTAATTTACCCACCTCGTATGAATTTTTTGAGACAACACATTTTGAAAATGTATTTTTTCGCAGCCTGGGTATGCACCACGATAGCAGCGGAAACAGCTGTCCCAAAGAAGGGTACATTATGTCTCCCTCTAGGGGTACGAATGGAGAAACCCAATGGTCCAGGTGCAGTGCGGATGTGATGGCTAAGTTGGGGTATGTAAATTTCTCCAGTATACGTTCGACATGGTATACAAAATATAGATAAATGTATGCTAACAATCATTCTGATAATTTTTCTGCTTCAGTATTAATTTTTTTTACTTCTGGTAGGATTACAACATGAAATTATGCGTCTAATAAGCCCCAGTTGAAGGTAATATGTCGATTGTGTGAAAATATCGCTAAAAAAGTAAAACTGCAATATTTTCAAAAAACCGTGAATAACTTCGAAAATATTGACCCCTTTTCAAAGTTCTTGGACTTATATTAAAGGAAATCTTCAGAGTATCCATCTGACTTTTTGGAAAGTATTCTAAAATGCAAAAAAATATTACAATTTTTCATGTATTCGGAATGCTACAGACAGCGTCCTCTACAATTTACATCAAACTGATTGGCAAATTAAAATTCCTCTCCTCAAAAAAACCCACCGTCACCAAATTTTGTAAAAAAATGTCGTTTCTTAGAGACGTTTTTACGGAAATTGAAAATAAAATTATAATTTTGACACTAAAACTTTTGGACTAAGTTTGATTAAATAGTAATACACTTACCAAAAGAGTCTATAGTTTCGCTGTAGCCCTTAATAATGTATACCCTGTATACCCGCAAATTATCCACATTTGAAACCGTCAAAAAAAAAGGTTTTCCTAATTTGGGCGAATGCGTTGGCGTTTTTGCGTTCCGACCTCGGAAAAACGGATTTCATACAAAACGAAGCATAAAACTGGTAATCTAGCAACGTCGATGCGTACAATACACAGTAAGCGGCACCCTAATGCGTACATAGGTGGATATTATGAAATGATACATTTTTATGTCATAGTTAGGCGAATTTACTTGGGACGGGGGGGGGAGGGGGGCTTGGTTGTGTAAGAGGGGGCATTAGCGGAAATCTAAAGAGCAACGTTGCCAGAATTAACTGTAACTCTTAACTCTGCACAAGTCTTTATAAAAAACCTATATTTACAAAATGCATTGATGTACGAACAATTGCGTATCGTATAATAAAGTTTACTGTTATCTATTTTCAACCCAACAACTGTGAAATAATTTTAAAGAGTTAATATTACTTTAAACAGCTTTGAAACAATTTTAAAATAACTAATATGTTGATATGACAACAGCGAACGCACGCAGCGAACGAAGGCGGAACGAACGGTCCAATGGTCCAGGCTCCACCTACTAATGCACTCTCCTTGCCTCGTCACGGATCTTGTCGGCGGCCGCGCTCATACCGTCTGTCATTTAATTATTTGAACTTTTTTCGTCAATGTGATAAATATCCATTTTTATTTTTATGAATGTATGTAGTGCTTCTACAATACGCTCGTAATAACGCACTTTTCTAATCAGGTACCAGACCAGTATAAAATATAAAATGGTATTTCAAATTTTAACTCAAACCGCCCTACCGACAAACCGGATGCCTTTCATACGCCTGCGCTAGCGATTGGATCGCGATTGGTTCTCACCTCACGTTTACTCTACTTACAAAGAAGTTAAATTATCAATTGCCCTTCATTCGGCTATGTACGCATTAGGTTGCCGCTTACTGTATGTATATAAGTACTTTTTTTGCAGTGTCTGAAGATGCTATGCAATGCTTTACTTGCGGAGAGTTACACCATGAGATAAATCAATCCTACAGGTTTTTTCTTTCATCCGCACCATATCCTATTGTTAAATCGTTCATTTTATATTCTATTCCAAAAATGTAAACACAAAACAAGCGTCAGTAACGATTGCTCTATTGAAAGTTAATTAGTTTGCATCAAAACAATTGTTATATCCATCGCAGGTGGGCGAAGTGCCTCCAAGACTCCGGTAAATCCCCCAAAACTATGGATCACTCGCGGTTCTTGGATAGTCCCGGTCAAGTGTACACTGCCAAACAACAGTGCGAGCTACTGCTGAGAGACAAGGACGCCACGGTGTTGCCCAACCAGGAATTGTCGACGATCTGCTACAATTTGCAGTGCAACACTCCGCACAGGACGGGATATTATTTCGCGGGGCCAGCGCTAGACGGCACTCAGTGCGGAAACAAAAAGGTAATAGAGCATATACAGTGTTGGAACGTCTAAGATTTCAAAGTCGAGCATTAAAAGATAGAAAAGAATAAACTCTTCAAGTAAAGGGAACTGACACAGAAATATTATATCCATAGTTGCCGGACTGATATGTCATTTTAAAACTTTTATGAGCGTTATTCGTGATAGGGTAGCAATAAAATATGTAAGCGGGACGCCCCGCCCATAAAGTATAATGCGCACGTGTGAATTGAATTATTATATCGTTATTGGTCTACGGAAAATAAGCACTTGAGTATTCCTGCTCGTACGCAGTATCCCGAGAAGTTAAATGTTTGGGTTGGTATTTTAGGCGATTCCATCGTTGGGCCATTTTTTATAAACGGTTCCTTAAATGCCAATAAATATTTAACAAATAAAACAAACTGTTTACGGACATGAACATGAAAGACCACGAAATTTAAATGATTTACGGGCTAGAATTGTGCAAGTCCTAAATACTATTTCCCCTGAAATGTTAGAACGCGTAAGAACTGAGTTTTACAATATACTAGGTTTTTGCGAAGCACAAAGGGGCGACATTTTTGAACCACTTATTCAATAGGCATTTTTTTCTTTCTTTCGCCTTATAACCGGGTTGATTTATATTTTTATTTTTTTTGTTTTTTATAGAACTTCAGTTTTATTTTCTTGCAGACCGGTTAGTTAAGGAACACAAAAATTTGAAAATAAATACAATTATGTCGTACACTTCTTTTAAGTGTATGGGATAATTGTAAAAGTCAGAATTACGTAAGAATTTCGTTTCATACAGCTAAGTCGATTTACACCCTCATAGCTGCGAAAAAGTGCTGAGTCCCAGTCAAATTCGGTAGGTGATGGGCGGTGTCAAATACCCCTCTCCACTTACTGTTACGCGCAGGTCTCATACGTTTCTAATACGCACTGTTGCATCTAACTGTCTTTGTCTGTCCTTACATATTACATATTGGCGATACATGTGTAGAAGAGAAAGTTAAAAGGCACCAGTCTTTTAACTTATTCTCTTCTACACATGTATCGCCAATATGTAAAGGTGCAATTTCCTAGGGTGTATAAGGTGCCTAACGAAGACTTACTATCCTTTCTCGGAACTTTACCGAGGCACCGAAGAAAAACGTTCAGTATTAATTTCATTATTCCAGTACTGTTACGGAGGCACTTGCACGGCCAAGAAATCCCCGAAACCGATGAAAATCGTCCCCGGGGGGATGGGGACCTTGGAAGGAGGGCAGCTGCAGCTCCGGATGCTTGGAGAACTCCAAGGGACACTCCACGAAGCGTCGATTCTGCAACAGTCCCACTCCCGTAAACACGGACGAAGGCTGCGAAGGCCCCAGCGTGGAGTTTGGGTTATGCGACGATAGTAGGGTTAGAATAGCACGATACAATCATGGTTGTGTTGTTTACTAAACGTTTGTTTGTTGCAGATTTGCGAAGGGAGGAAAGAAACCATCGTTGGCTATGCCTCAGACAGGTGTAGGGAGTTTTCCAGGCTGCTCCCCGAGCTGGATCCAAAGGGGGCTGGTTTACAAGCTCCCCACGAAGCAGGTATACTAAATAGTTCGTAAAATGATAAGATAAATGTTTACATGGGATACAGGAGGACGATTAACAAAAATTCCTGCCCATTCTTGTACAGCAGACCTTAAACTTGTAATACACTCGAACCCCTCTTATGTCGCCAAATCCGTGCATCATTACCTCGCTTAAGTCGCGAAATTTTGCCTCTCTTAAGTCGCGATCATAACCTCAACTTTATTGTGTTTTAACTGCAAAAAAGAAATATTTAGAGATATACCACAGCACTTGTTATAACGAAAAATGAGCCAACTGAACGAAAAATCAATGTAAATATACCCAGTCGTGCGTGACAAAGTTCAATTTTCCACTTGAATGAATATTTTGCATTAGTGGGTGGAGCTTAAAGTGGACATTCTAGTCTTGTTATGTTCGGTGGCTTTATGTACAATGATGCTGAATGCTCTGGTGGCCCAAATCAGTTGTTCCAGGTAACATAAAAAAGTGCAATATTTTAAAGATTAAATATTTTTAAAAGACACCTAACCTATTTTAAATCAAAAAATGTATTACACAATCATTTTTTTTTAATAAAAAATTGTACATATTCATGTGAGAATCCAATTTCCAAACGTAGTTCTAAAACTTTTACAGGCGGCGACTTAACCGGGACGGTTTCGCGACCTAACAGGGGGAAACGTGGTGAAATAACAGAGGATGTGAATTAAGCGAAGGTGAAATAAGAGGGGTTCGAGTGTACACTATTCCAAAAAATTAAGGGAGCAAAAAAAATTTCCTAAATTATTTGGCGATTTTTGAAACGTTGTATTGCAGTGAAAAATTGTCGAATTTAGATTAAAAAAAAACATTTTGAAGCTTCAAGTTTCCAGTTTGGAGATCTTTTAGCGAAAAAATTTTGTGAGCTACGGTCAAAATGTCTAATAAGAATATTATGTTAATGTGACAACAGCGAAAAAGACAGAAACTACGTACAGTCAAAGTTCCGGCGAGTCGAAACAGAGTCGGACTCAGGTCACTATTATTGCAAAGCGATAGTTCACAGAAAATACATCATAATACGATCACGCAATCCTAAGAAATAGCGCGAGAAAGAAATTTTGCAATGTTTTCTTTTTTCTTTTGGTCCATGGGTCTTGGGAATTTTTTTAAATTAAATCAATGCATGGGCCGGATTGATTGTTTATTCCGCTTCAATTTGCTTCTTTATATTCTCTTTACGTCAACTTGTCGCTGAGATATCTGACTTTTAATGAAAAAGGATTATTTTGCCTTTGATCATAGATATCTCAGCAACCAATGACGCACAGATAATGTAAGGGCAGTTTCAATAACTGGAATAAACCTCTTAAAGAACCTTTTACGATTTTTTGAAAAAAAAAAATTGTTTTCGTCCTCAACATTGATTTAAAGAAAAAAGAAAAAAAGCAGATTTTTTTCGTCGTTCTAGTAACACAACGGCGTATTCACAAATGTTGATGGAGAGACTAATGTTTTCAGTTTTTTTTACAGCATAATGTACCCCCAACAGCCCTGTAAATTTTCAAATCGATCCATTGCACCGTCATCTCGGACCGATCGATCAAAGTTTTACAAAATAATTAAAGGAACAAGTGTATTGTTTCTAAACAGTGTGCAATCTTCATCAAAATCTAAAATGTTTTTGCTCCCATACTTTTTGGGGCAGTGTAGTAATCAATGATTACACCACTCTTCCTAACGTCTCGTCGTCTTGCCTTAGTTGCCACATTTATTAACAGCATTTGGGCTGTGTAATTCGGACTTTGAGGCGACACTTTGTGATACTTTTTATGTTTACTATCTATAATACTATACCTCAGAAAAAAATGTACGCCTAAGCCTTCAGTTACAAGACCATCAACTATAGGTTAGCTTGATAGTTACACATTAGCTTCTTAACATTATTTGTTACATCAGGTCGCGTGTGGATGGGGTGTGCCATATTCTGCAGGAGGGCAGATTCAGGAACGTTCTACACACCCAGGATAGAGCTGAACGACTTGGGAGTGACCCCGTACTTTCCCGACGGGACGTGGTGCCATAAGGAGAAAGATCTCAACTACTATTGCATACAACATCACTGCTTGCCAGAGGTAATTGAAACTAATGAGAAAACGAGCCGTGGGAAAGGGAACAAAGTACACAAGTGCCCAAAAAGTATGCACTTTACTTTTCGGGAGACATTGTACCAGGCTGGTGCAATAGAGCTGCGAGGCTTACAGCCCCATTGATCCCGTGGCTGTGCTTTGGGATCAATGGGCGAACGAAATAACGAATGTTGTTAGCAGTAGCAGCTCGTGGGTGTGTTATATGGGTGGGCACAGGGTTTGTCAGTAGGATAACTTATTAGCTAGCAATGGCGCCGCAGGCGAAAATTTTTAAAATTTTCAAGGTCATGTGTTTTACTGACACTTCAGAATTTCAATGAAAAATTCTTTTATACAAAAATATAGACTTTCACAAGAATCATTTTTGGGATTTGGTAGATTTTTGAAATAATATTTAGTCACGAATATTGAGGGCTTGAATATATTAAAATAATGGGTGACAACATGTGAAAAAAAAATTGATATAGGTATCTTACCGTTATTTGTAGAGGAAATCAGCTCGCCTGTCCTTATTGTTCACAAAAATGTTAATCGCCTTTTCATTAAAGCCCGATTTGTTTCACAAAATTTAATACAATTAATTAGTTTAAAATATGTCTGTTTTTATCCACATTTTCATTGTGAGGTCTTATATTTTCACGATAAACACTATCAAGCTGTTGCCTTATGTCTACCTTTCCCAACACACTAAAATCTAAGATGTTATGTAAATGTTTTTCATTGTAGGTAGCATGTTTCTTAGCTCGTTAATTTAAATGTTTTAAATCACTCACCCCTTCTTGAGTCCATGCACTTTGGTTGCCACCCATCACTAAACAAATAAAACAAAACAGTTTGTTTCTTTTGTACACCCACATAACCACTTAAATCTGTCGTAGACACTATTATTAAAATTTCGTGAATAATTTCGCGAATTTCCTACGTCTGTTTTGGAAATAATCAAATCGGGTATCGGCCTTCCTAACCGTTTAATTTCCGTACGGATCTCGTATGTAATATCTTTATTAGTCAATAAAAAGTCCACCGAATTCATTTTGAAACGTTTCACAATCAAAAACAGTAAAAACACACTTCTCAGCGAAGAAAATAAACAATAAAATTAAAGCGGTCACTCAACAAGTGTGACCCGTTCAGCTGATTTTCGAACGATTTAATGACGTTTTGTCTGCAATGGTCGCCAAACTTTACCAGTCACCGAAAAAAGCCTGATTAAAAACGAGGGCTGGGAAACTGTGTGCCCTCGCCCACCCGCGCGAAATGCGACTACGGTGGCTCGATGCGAATTCAGACTACGGTGGCTCGGTGCTCGATCGATAGTCTGTCATATATATGTGATAAAAATCATTATTTGTGGTATAAAAGGAATAATAATTAGAATATGAATAGTTTGTCGTATACAATTAATTGATATTATTGTAACAGTCATTTATAGTAAATTAACACAAAAGAAATATTTTCTATTGAAATTTGGACTGGGCACGTGCCCCTGTGCCCTTTATCACCAGCCGCCACTGGCTGTTAGTCTCTGAACACAACAAAATTGTGGCGGCTTATGGGATTTAATGGGGCTGCAGCTATTGCAGCACCGCACCATCTATGCACCGCCCTCCTTTGCACTGTATAATTTTTATTATTGTATTTTTTTTTTATAGAATTTCCAGCTTACAAAAATCGACGACCTGGTGGACGACGACCTATCGTTCGCGCAGAACGCCTATCCCATTAACGAAATACCGCAAGAGATAAAGGATTATTTGTCGTTGACGGCAAGCGGTAAACCCATAAAGAACACCCTGAGTTTCGGCAGCGCCACCCCGCCCAAGGACGACGTCTGGGAGACCCAGGACTACATTGAGATTCCCGGATTGCAGGACAGGTTTAAATTTAGGGGGAATTATGATCAGAATTTCAATTTTGTATAAGACGGCACTGTGATTACTGTATTTTTTGTAAGTAGGTTTGTAAGGTTAATTATGTAAGTCCATAATAAAAAAACAGCAAGGTATAAATTGTTTTTTATTTTATTTTCTGAAAATATGGGATAAAAATTATTTAAAAACAAACGTTAATTTTTCCGTAATTTTGACGCCATTTAGCGAATAATAGAGGCTATTCTATGGTTGCAGCTAAGCTTAAATTGTTTACATTTGGGTCATGGTGTCTCTCCTATTGTGTAGCGTACTCATTTCCTGGACACCTTGGACATAAAATATCAAAGTATAGACAACCAATGTCACAAATATAGGTTTTCAGAGAAGAAAATCGTTCGGTGTCATGGTCTCATATCTGTCCGCCTCCAGAAGGCGCTGTAAGCAGTGATGTGTTCGACTACACGTTATCTGCGAAAGTCAGGTGATGAGCAGCGGACCACGTGTGTCAATGCGTATGCTTACATGCTGTTTGGCTTTAATAAAAATACAATCCGAATGTTAAATAAATATGGTTCGAAAGTGCTGTGTTCACTGTGTTGCACTGTATGATACAAGATGCGTTCCGAAGCGTCAGAATAATCGGACATTATTTCAAATTACTGATGTATGTATGAAACGAAATATTTTCCTTTGTTGTATTGTTACAGTTGAAGCACGTAACACGAAATATTTTGAGTACATTTTCATATTGATAATTACGAACATTTGTAATTGCAAAGATAACAACAAATTAAAGAAAAATATCCAGCGTCTGCCACATGAATGTCGCACCACGGACATTCACACGGACTCTAACCTCTAACGCACACAGATTAGTATAGAACGACACTGTTTATACCAGTGGCGGCTGGTGATAAAGGGCACAGGGGCACGTGCCCAGCCCAAATTTCAATAGAAAATATTTCTTTTGTGTTAATTTACTATAAATTACTGTTACAATAATATGAATTAATTGTATACGACAAACTATTCATATTCTAATTTGTATTCCTTTTATACCACAAATAATGATTTTTATCACATATATATGACACACTATCGATCGAGCACCGAGCCACCGTAGTCTGAATTCGCATCGAGCCACCGTAGTCGCATTTCGCGCACGTGGGCGAGTTTCCCAACCCACACAGTTTCCCAGCCCTCGTTTTTCATCGGACTTTTTCGGTGACTGGTAAAGTTTGGCGACCATTGCAGACAAAACGTCATTAAATCGTTCGAAAATCAGCTGGACGGGTCACACTTGTTGAGTGACCGCTTTAATTTTATTGTTTATTTTCTTCGCTGAGAAGTGTGTTTTTACTGTTTTTGATTGTGAAACGTTTCAAAATGAATTCGGTGGACTTTTTATTGACTAATAAAGATATTACATACGAGATCCGTACGGAAATTAAACGGTTAGGAAGGCCGATACCCGATTTGATTATTTCCAAAACAGACGTAAGAAAATCGCGAAATTATTCACGAAATTTTAATAATAGTGTCTACGACAGATTTAAGTGGTTATGTGGGTGTCCTAAAAGAAACAAACTGTTTTGTTTTATTTGTTTAGTGATGGGTGGCAACCAAAGTGCATGGACTCAAGAAGGGGTGAGTGATTTAAAACATTTAAATGAACGAGCTAATAAACATGCTAGCTACAATGAAAAACATTTACATAACATCTTAGATTTTAGTGTGTTGGGAAAGGTAGACATAAGGCAACAGCTTGATAGTGCTTATCGTGAAAATATAAGACGTCACAATGAAAATGTGGATAAAAACAGACATATTTTAAACCAAATAATTCATTGTATTAAATTTTGTGAAACAAATCCGGGACTTTAATGAAAAGGCGATTAACATTTTTGTGAACAATAAGGACAGGCGAGCTGATTTCCTCTACAAATAACGGTAAGATACCTATATCAAATTTTTTTCACATGTTGTCACCCATTATTTTAATATATTTAAGGCTTTAATATTCGTGACTAATATTATTTCACAAAGCTATCAAATCCCAAAAATTATTTTTGTGAGTCTATATTTTTGTATAAAAGAATTTTTCATTGAAATTCTGAAGTGTCAGTAAAACGCATGACCTTGAAAATTTTAAAAATTTTCGTCTGCGGCGCCATTGGTAGCTAATGGGTAATCCTACTAACACACCCTGTGCCCACCCATTTAACTTTGAATAAAAGCAGATCAAAGGAGGAAATTGACATCCTGTAATATTCAAAAAAGTTCTCCGGGTTTTCTTTCAAGATTAAACGACGAACGACAACCACGGCACAAAGTGCAACAACTACATTTTTATTCAACCTAAACCGGCGTGTGTGGCCAGGACAGAGCTGGATTTCAGGTGCGTGAAAAACTGTTGGTGTGGCCTACTATGAGGGCACTCACGCTGGCGCGAAAAAAACGCAGCATGAAATCCCGCCCGTGTGGCCGTAGCCATATTATACAGCGAAAAGCCGCAGCTCTGTCTCCTTAGTTCTAGTAAGAGTTCTAGTCTTCTTGGTTTTCTGCATAAAATATCAAGTTATAGGCAAGTGTCATAGTAGACATAGGCAGTAGTCCACTTTCATAGTATCGATTGTCTAAACAAAATATAATAATTAGGGTTGGCCGATAATGCCGCAGTTCAGTGGCGTGCGGCAGGCGGGTCATTGACCAGTCGTTTCGCCCGATCGTCCGGTAGACTCTAGCAGTACTATGAGCGCGTTCGAGGTGTTTATGTCATCGGCCTTGGTATTACATTACATTAATAATAACGTCACACGTGCAACCGCCTAAAAAACTACCGTTTGCTGTCAAAATGAATATATTCATTGGTGATTTCTAAGATTTAATTTATCATGGCGCGACCGTAATGTGTAGGCTGTAAGGAAAAACTGCTGTGTAACGACAACGTGATTATAGCTGTCACATAAATAGTGTGACACATAAAAACAAAAAAGAAGGCATGCCCTAGAGAACTCAGTATATGTTCGACTTACTTTTAATGTTAAGTGCCTGTGAGGTATCCCTGAATGTACTAGATAAACAACCGTTTCGTGAGTTCTGGAACAAATACGTTCCAGAGATGTTACAAGCTATAGGTGACACAATAAATGAGTCAGTTAAAAATAAAGAGACACCGATTTTATCAAATTCAGACAAATTTGTGATGGTGCATCTATATACAGATCCGTTGAGTGAGCGCAAAGTGTATTTTAATTATGCCTGTATTACATCAGTAGATGTCAAAAAAATACATAAGCATATATTCTCACCATAGCGACTCTCTCGGAGACAACTACAGAAACTTATCTGATGCTACAAAGTTTTTACGAATCGTCTCCAGTTCGTGATAGCACTGTTAACCAAGCTACGTTGTCAAGCTAATTAAGGGGGACTTCTACCTCGATACATTTGAAACAATCGATTTTTTTTTTCATTTTTGTGTGTCAGGGGGGGATGTCTTTACGGACCAGGCATTGCAGACTGACGGTAAATATAAGCCCCTTTGAATAATTCACATTTTAAACTTTAAACGCGTTTTTCTCAGAATCACGTTTTTAAAAATGGCTGACATTCTAGCGGCCACTGTAATTAAGCTATCGACTTGAAATTTTGTACGAATGCGTAAAAAACATTTCTCCAGGGTCTGACGCGCCGGTTTTTCGATAAAAACATTTAAAAAATTTTAATAATTTTTTTTGTAAAGAAAAAAATTGCAAAAAAAACAATTTTTTTTAAATTTACCGCAATTTTTGTAATTTTGCAGTAATGGAAAAGATACCTCGTTGTTCCCTGACCAAAACACAACTGATTAAGAAAATATTTTGTATTTCTGTTTCACATCAACACAGAGGGTGCGATGTTCTGGCGGTCGCCATTTTGGATTTTTCTGATTTAAAAAAAATGTTTTCATGTAAAAATTATTGAATTCGCAAAAAACCGCACTTGCTAATGTTAATTACATCCCCCACGAAAAAATAATACAAAAATGACTAAAAAATGACATATCAAGGTAGAAGTCCCCCTTAAGAGGGTGTTCTACATACATACATGGTTATAAAGTGTAAATGTATTGCTCTTATTGTACTATATTTAATATTAGTTACTTGTATTACATTTATTATATTATAGCTGACCCGGCAAACGTTGTTTTGCCATTTTGAAAACTTGGGTTTATTAGTATTTTTTGATGCCAAATAAAAAAAGAAATACAAAAAAAATTGTCAAAAAAATAGAAAAATTTTCAAAATTTTCAAATCACCCCGGAAACAATACAAAATGTTTTAGAAGAATTTCAGCAACGCCTCCATTATTGTCAAGAAGCAACGGGCGCCCAGTTTGAACATTTGATTTAAACTGTTCTTCTGTTCTGTTTCATGTTCTTTTCTTTACTTAGTAACATTTAAAATGTAATATTTTTCAATAAAAAAATTATAGAAATTAAAAAAAATCTTATGTTGCTGGATGGAGAATTAAAAATCCTTTCAAATGAACTATCACACGTAAAATTACATACATTTGAAAGATAATATTATGAAAAAAATTATTTTTAGCTTGGATTTGTTACGAATATATGGCCGAAAATATAAAAATCTGCTAAAAATGGTGACAACTAAATGTTCGGAAAATCGAGAAACCTGCCCTATAAAATAAATAAAAAAAAATGTTGCCGCGGTGACCATTAATTTCACAATTAGATGTGTCAGTCACAGGTGATTTCTGGTAGTTTTTGCGAATTTTCGTTATTTTTAAATAAAAGTGGGCCGTGGACGTGCGACTGATCAAAAATTGCGGCAGCTCATTTTAAAAAAATACTGCAGTGGCAAAAAAATCTGCAAAATTGCGGAATAATTGTGCTTTGCAAAATCTACTGTTGGGGAAATATTAAAGCATTACCGCGAGACTGGAAATTTTGATGTAAAAAATAAAAGCTATTCCAACAAAAAGTGGTTCGTGGAACAGCATATTAAAGTCCTATCATGGCCATCAAACAGCCCCGACCTAAATGTCATTGAAACACTGTGGCATAAGATAAAAAGAGTTTTGAGATATAATCCTCAAAGAACGGTCTTTACTTTAAATAAAAAAATCGGCGAAATTTGGGACACCTTTTCACCACAACTCTGTCGAAGCTTGGTTGAAACAATGCCTGCAAGAATTCGGGCAGTAATTAAGGCAAAAGGTGACGTAACGCCTTATTAATACTTAAAATATTTTTTTTCCGAACATTTAGTTGCCAGTTATTTTGTTACATTTTATTTATTTTGTTAAGTTGTGACATTGCTAATTTGTTTTTTTTGAAGATGTTAATTAAAACAGACTTTTAAATTATTTAAGTTCTTATGTACTGTCAGCTGCATTAGTCAATGTTTGCTTCATTATACATAAAAACAGTATAATACGCGAAAAATGCGTTTGTCCGAACATACAGAGTTGTTAGGGCTCGTATTATTTAAACGACATAAATGTGACTGTTATGCAAAAAAATTCTAATCCTACCACGTAGGCTGCCGTTTGACGGAGCAGCCAGTCGAGCCCTGCCCGTCTCCCTCCCCAGGTACGGCCCTGGCTCGCGCCCTCCGGCGAACAAAAGCCGTTCACTCTATATCTGCGGCTGCAACGCCAACTTGACTCGCCGGTCCCTCCCCCCTTGTCGGTGCCACCCGCCATCATCAGCGGAGAGAACAACAAACAAGGACACACACGGGGAGATTCCGAACCTGTTACATAAAACAAGGACAAGCCGCCGCCTGTCCGCGCGCAAGAGACAGAGAACCGGAGGAGATTCCATCGCTTGGTCAGGCGAAGAGAAGGCGCGCTATATATACGGGGGCTGTCGCAAAAGTTCTCAGTTACCAACACACAAATACCGATGTCCAACGAAATCAAAGGATTGAAAATAGCTTGGTGTATGCTAATGCATTACATTTGTATGAACAGCACATATGTATATCGTAAATAAAAATCGATCCTACACGTTTTGTCCTGCATGACTTGTAGTTTTGTCATTATATATGTAGGGTGAGCCATCAGATGGTTTCTTTTTAAAATTGCTATTAAAACTACATCGTTGAATATTTTTTAAATGATTGTTGCTTTATTCAAAAAAGTATGCCTTCCCATTATTTATGAAAAACAATTGCAGTTAAATGGCCGCCGCGGTTGGCTTGGCAGTAGTTCATTCTTTTCATCCAATTTAGCAGTACATTTTCGATTATTTGTGACTCTATTGCACGAATAACTCGATTGATGTTTTCCTTCAGTGCGGCAATTGTTTGTGGATCGTTGGAGTAACAACGGCCCTTAACATGTCCCCATAAAAAATAGTCCAACGGTGTTAAATCGCAGCTGCGCGATGACCAATTAATGTCTCCAAAACGGCTGATAACACGGTTACCGAATTTAGTGTGCAAAAGATCAAATGTTTCACGGCTTGTGTGGCACGTTCTTCCATCCTGTTGGAACCAAAGCTCGTCCAAGTCCAAATCGTCCAATCGTGGCCACAAAAAATCAGTTAACATGTCTCTGTAACGCATTCCATTTACTGCATTTACTGTAACGCATTCCATTTTGAAAGAAGTACGGACCAATGATGCCACCACTCCAAAACCCACACCAAAGAGTCAGTCTTGCAGGATGCATGGGCTTCTCTATGACTACGTGTGGATTTTCGGAACCCCAAATCCTACAGTTCTGTTTATTAATATGTCCTCCAAGATGAAAATGAGCTTCGTCCGAAAAAATGATTTTTCGTTTGAAATCGGCGTCATTTTCAAACTCATTTAAAGCACACACGGAGAAGCGATAACGAAGTGGATGGTCATTTTCCTTTACCTCTTGAGTAAGTTGTAACTTGTTAGCAAATAATCCGAGGTCTTTATAATATATTCTCCTTAGAGAAGTGCGACTGACATTAAGTTGTTGTGCTCCGTGACGAGTTGAGGTTCTTGGGTTTTCACGCACACTTTGGGCAACGGCAGCAATTCTTTCAGCTGTGCGCACCGGACGAGCACGTGGATGACTTCTGTTATCCATAAGCTTGCCAGTTTCACGAACTTTCCAAAAGAACTTTCTTACACCAGGCGCTGACGGAGCTTCATTTCGATCAAAAATTGTTCTCAATTTTCTCACTGTTTCTGCAACACAACATTCACTTTCGAAATAATTTTTCAATATTTCCCAACGTTGTTCAAGCGTTGCTCAAGTAAAACGATCCATTTCTTACAGCGGAGGTTAGACACCACATAATATATGTCAAATGTCAACCGCGTCAGTGTCAGCAATGTAGAAATCACACTCAGTTTAAACATAAATCAATAGATGGCCCACCCTCTATTAATTATTATTACTCTTAGAACTGCAAAGTTCTGGAGTTTTTAATATTAAGAAAATTATATTTTTTAAAGCTTTTGCGATCGGAAGTTACTTCAGAAATGTCACCAACACTGTAACAATCCTCCTTCTGCTCACAGCTGCCCATACTACAATTTTTTGTGGATGTAGTGGAGTTTCAATATAAAAATGAGGGTTGTCTGCACTCCAAAGTCTCATATTGTGAGAGTTAACGTAGCCCGAAAGATGAGGAACCAAGCCTCATCAGTAAAAAAAAAACTTTTCGAAGACAGCATCGTTATTGTTAAAAAAGATTAATAAATCATTGACGGAACTGTAATCTTAGAGGTTCATCGGCTCTCAGAATTTCATGTGTGGATTGCAGACTATACGGATGGAGCTCCAAATCATTTTTCAAAATTCTTTAACATGTATAGGACATTCACTTCGTTGGCTCAGATGGGTAATTGATGTTCTTGGACTGTCTGTTATCACTTACCTAACCAGTTCAAGGTTATCTTATGTCCTTACTCTGGGTCTGCCGCTTGCTGCTTCCTTATTTCCGACTGATGCTTCTAGTTTGCCACTACAAGTTTAGGAAACGTTTAACTGACCTGCTAAGATGATCGAAATTAATAACTGCGTCTAGAAAAACTTCCCTGAAGTCCTCATACGCAGCTCTCATCGGATATATCCAGTTTCTATTGATTGTACTGCCATTTCTAAAATAATAAAAAATAAAAAGTGAAACATGCTTCCGTTCTTCATTAAAAATGAATTCCATTATTTATTTTACAACTGTGACAGCCACTTCAAAAATTTGGCAACAACAAAATTTCGCGTCGAAATTCGACATAACCGCTATTTCCATCTCGTTCATAGTCGGATTAGATGGCGTTTTTTTGCAAGGCTCGTATTTCATTTTATAGCAATATACACGGTGTCAATTTGAAAACGAACAGCATTTAATATCGCCTAAACTAATTACAGTATCAAAATTTGGCGAAATACGTCAATTTACATATCAAGGGGGACAGCTTTTGAGGCATTTGTTGTCGTATTACTTTCAACCCCCTAACCCCTAGGGCACCTACCCCTAAAATTTTAAATGGCAACCCCTATTTCTTTTGCCATTTTTTAGTTTCTTGTACAATTCTAGATAAATTCCATTATTTTTTTTTCAAAATTGAAGTACTTAACCTCTCGAATGTGTGAAATGTATTTATTTTCTAAAATGACATAATGCAACTTTTAAAAGGGGTTACATTCACTGACCCGTCATGTCAGTCACATCCATTCATTTAAAAATATTTGTTGAAAAACTAAGTACCAAGTTCTTTCGTTTTTTACATTTCACCGCTACAAAACACGAAATAATTTAACATTTTTGGCCGCCTTCGAACCTCGTTGTCTCTTTTTGCTTGAAATTTAGCCGAAATGTTAGACAGAGCTATAGAGCCTCTTATAATTCATGAGGTGGAAAATCAAAGAGACGCCAATGGAAATCTTGCTCTAGATGAACATTTGCTGCACTTCCAACAGGATGGAGCACCTCCTCATTATGTTCGCTCAGTAAGTGAGTGGTTGGATAATCATTATCCGGAGCAGTGGATTGGTAGGGAGAGAACCCATCGAATGGCCACCTATGTCACCAGATCTGACACCTCTCGATTTCTTCCTATGGGGTCACCCTAATGCGTACGTAGGTGGATATTAAATACATATTAAATGATACATTTTTATGTCATAGTTAGGCGAATTTACTTGGGCCGGGTGGGGGGGGGGGGGACTTGTTTATACAGAAAGCTAAGAGGGGGCTTACCGGAAATCTAAAGAGCAACGTTGCCAGAACTAACTGTAACTCTTAACTCTGCACAAGTCTTTACAAAAACCCTATATTTACAAAATGCATTGATGTACGATCAATTAATATAAGCCAATTTAATTTTCAGACTGCGTTGCGTATCGTATAATAAAGTTTACTGTTATCTTTTTTCAACCCAACTACTGTGAAATAATTGTAAACAGTTAATATTACTTTAAACAGCTGTGAAACAATTTTAAAATATCTAATAGGAATATAATGTTGATATGACAACAGCGAACGCATGCAGCGAACGAAGGCAGAACGAACGGTCCAATGGTTCACTCTAAGCTCCACCCACTAATGCACTCTCCTTGCCCCGTCACGGATCTCCGCGGTTGTCGGCGGCCGCGCTCATACCGTCTGTCATTTAATTATTTGAACTTCTTCGTCAATGTGATAAATATCCATTTTTATTTTTATGAATGTATGTAGTGCTTCTACAATACGCTCGTAATAACGCACTTTTCTAATCAGGCACTAGACCAGTATAAAATATAAAATGGTATTTCAAATTTTAACTCAAACAGCCCTACCGACAAACCGGATGCCCTTCATACCCTTGCGCTAGCAATTGGATCGCGATTGGTTCTCACCTCATGTTTACATATACTCAACAAAGAAGTTCAATTATCAATTGTCCTTCATTCGGCTATGTACGCATTAGGCTGCCGCTTACTGTATAGATCAATTCCACGTAGGGTTGCCACCTCGGACCTACGTGTTGCCCGGAGATTTTCAGTCAGAGGGCAGAGAAGGGGGAGTGTAAGCGGGATATTTAAACTCCGTAATTTTAAAAAGTGTAAAAAGCTGACATAAGTTTGTTTGATGCAATGGTTTTTTCCTGTTTTTTTTTTATGAATCTCACTATTTGAATGTATTTTAACTGCTTTTTTCACCGTCATATTTGAGTGTAAATGTAACACTATATTTCGTGCATGTTGGTTAACCATGACTTATTATTAGGATCCTGTAACCATCTGTCATGAAAACTACAGAGGTAGGATTTTTTTTCTTTGCAGACGGTTCCATTGAAAAAAAGGTATGCTGCACTTTCAGTAAAATATTCGAGAGAACTAAGATTTTTACCGCCACACACCTGACAGTGGTTCTCTTTTTGTGCTGTGAAGAAGTTGTCCTTTTCTTTTATCTATGAGGTTGTCGTCTCTGGTTCGTCCCTTTAAAATAAATAGAGAACGACTGACATCGAACGTCGACTCGTTGAGCCGCAGGTTGGTAGATGGCGGTAAAACATACATATAAACATGTAAACCTGTGTTTACTCCACAGGAATGTGACATCAAAAGTGCGGCATTGTGTCATTTTTTATTTCCCGAAAAATTGTTTAAGTACAATTAAAGAATTTATCTGTAAATCTCCTTGGCCCGGAGAAATTTGCGTAAGGCCGGAGACCCGGAGATCGTCTCCAAGGCCCGGAAGCTCCGGGCGAGGCCCGGAGAGGTGGAAACCCTAATTCCACGGCATACTTTGAGGACGTTTTTTTTATCTTACTATGCGTCACCAGGCGATTGCATTGCCAAGGTATAGCTTCACCTCGCAGTGGTGACGTCACCCGGGCCTTCTTTCTCGGCGGTAACGGTACTCTACCACCGAACCTAAGCACGGTCCTGTAGTGCAACAAACAGTTAGCACCCCGGCTACCGACGAGTAACCGAACTAACCGAGCGGCCCTCGTAGCGAGAAATTCCGTCGCTCCCGCGTGGCGGCGGGACGAGAGGGGCGCGGAACGGGGACGGGCGATTCCAGCCAGCGGTCCAGCGCGGCAATTCCGCGAATTCCACACGGCGAGGTCCGCACACGCATGCACGGCGCTCGCCGATCGAACCGTCTAAATTTAGACAATGATAACATCCTGGACCAGAAGCGGAGGCACGGAGGCCGATGATTATTCGCGGCGCGAACGAAACAAGCGAAGTTTCGGCCCGGCCGACGCGATTTTTAAAAGTTAAATCGCCGGGCGCCGATTCTTTTGCTGTTTCTCTCGCCGCCTTTCTTCTTTTTTTCGCTCCGCGGCCGCCGCCGATTTTTAAAAGCGGCCCGCGGAGCGTCAGCGCGATCATATGTTCGCGCCGGGGCAGACTTTGTACCGCATCGCGTGTTTGGCGAGGAAACGGCGGCGGCCGCGTTTAGAAAGAGAAAGGCGCTCTCGGCCGCAGGGCGGCGTTGCCGCGTCTCGGTCGGCAGTATTCGCGACGAGCGAACTACAGCTTATAGTACGTCCGACGAACAGAAACAGTGAGGTCCATAAGTAACGGATAAATTCGTTGTCTACGTAATTTACAATTTATGAGTAAAATCCTGAAACACGTCAATTTTTAATTCTAGAATGACATTTTTTGAGCATAATTTTATACCTCCCCTCCAACCCCCTTAATAATCCGAATCCGTAATAATTCGAGCAGACAGGCTAACACCTATGAAGGAATGTGAACGCTTAAAGGTTGATTCTCACTATACATACCGTTTCCGTTCCATATCCCTTCCGTAAAATTTTATTGTATTCACACTATACTTTAAGTTTAATTTCCATGTCAGTACATTTGTGACCACACGGTTGACGCTTACGTTGTAAACACAGTGAAATCAGTACTATGTGGTCCGAAGAAAATTTAATAATTGCCGCTGTTATTTTGGACGAGGAAGAGCGTTTACAAAGAAAACGAAAAAGGCGCTTCGTAATTCACAACATATTGAAACAACGAAATGTTCATGGGGAATATGTTACGTTATTTCCGAAATTAATGGACGACGACACAAAATTTTTCCAATATTTTCGCTTGTCAAAGTATTGTATTACTTTGTAAGATTCGTAATAAAACATTTTTTACTAGCTTATTTGTTTTATTTCACTTAACTGTTATGTTTAATTCCTTAGCAATCGATGTCCATACGATTTTTTCTTTATGATTAACACCGCTGTACTTACTACTTTCCAAATTATATAGTTCAGGATTTTGTTTCACAAGTGCTATTAATATTTCATCATTCATTATATGCTACGATTTTCGATTTTAATTAATAGAATGAATTGATACGGTAGGCTCCTTCATTCACACTAGCCGTACCATTTCCATCACGTTTCAGCCTGTCCACCAAAAATACGTTTCGAAGGAATGGATACGGAATGGAGGCAGGCCGGTATATAAACGGAACGGAAACTGTGTTGCAATTGGCGTTCCCGTAATCCGTGGCGGCAGAAGTGAAGAGTGGGGGGGGGGGGACTGGGGACGTCTGCGTGCAGTCATTCTTGCGTAGCAAAATACTGCTAATACTGTATGATTTACGTAATTAAATAATGCAAACTGAAGTCCTGGCCTGGGATTCCACATATTTTATTGCAGCCTATAGCGAAGTATAGTCGGTCTCTGGTTGGTCGGACTATACCGGGCACAATATACCGAAGAACGGCGGACACTCGACGCGATACGGCAACGCCGACCCGTAAGGTGAATCCGAGCGGAGACAAAGACGGTTGCCAAACAGGTTTGAAAGTTTCGAGGAAAGAGGTAGAATAACAAACAGGCTGACGTCGGAGCGAGTGCGAGGGGGGTGAGGGCGATTCCGCTCGGAAAGAGAGAGAGAGAGCGCGCGCCACCAGCGTATCGCTGCCGCTGCCGAGCGAGAGATCGCCATCCAGTCGCCGCCGTCGGTGCGACAGAGAGAGCGCGCGCAGGCGAGTAAACATGGCGCCGTGTGACCCGTCATATCGTATTTAGTGTGTGTATCTTGCACGCAGTATCTTTAGGTTTATCTCGCGGCTCCGTAGAAAATCTCTCAGATAAGCGCGCAACCGAAAATACACATACGCCGCGATGACCGATAGAACGGGCGTTTGAGACGCAAGTGCCGAACGGTGGACGGTATTTTCGTAATCTCGACGGCGGATTCTTCTGTCACCCCGCGTACGCGACTTTCCACGAAGTCGCCAGTTGTAAATATTGTGTTCCGCGATATACCTCGCAGTGCCCGCGATTCGCGTATCTTAAAACACAAGTGCCAATGAGTTTCATCCTTTACATAATGTAAACAGTGTGGTCCCGCGACAGAGAGACGTGTGGGCGAATTGCTCGCTTCCAGATACGGTGAGTAACGTGACAAACGGCGTTGCATCTGGTGTGCCGTGGAATCCAGGGCCTGCCCGATTAATTCGTGAACGCTGCTGTCCGGGCATCTTTTTTTGCACGGTATTGTACCCGTGGCGCCGCTGCGACTATCAGCTTGGCGTCATACGCTGTCTGTCTGGAGCCGACGAGCGTTGGCCCCGCGCCGCCCCGCGCGGATTCCGTCCTGCCCCCGCGCGCGTCGCGAACCGCCCGAGCGGTGACGTACGAACGCCAGCGATTTATTTTTTTTGTTATCGCGAAACGCGTGGCCCGCTCGCACGTTGTTTGGAAGCGCTGGTCGCGTTGTTGTTCGCGGGGCTATTTCGATCGTCGGCCGGTCGGGGCCCGTGAATGAAAAATTTCGGCCGGAAGGCCGGAATGTATACGGACTGCGATAACGGCGCAGGGACGGACCGGCCCGCGGGCCTCGCGAATCCCCAGAAAATATGACGGTTTTCAGAGCTCGTTTCAGATGGCATGTGCTTTTACTTAACTTAACCCTAGAACGGTAGCATAAAGAGCAACATCGGGTTATTTTTTCTTAGATATACAGTCAGCTAGGAAAGTCCACTTTTCGTAAGCTACTTAAATTCTGATAGTTTTGTTTGTTTGCTTCTCATAGGTATTCTTCGTCTAATAAGCTCAAGTTGAAGCCGATGTGATGGTTTTTTTTTTGAAAAACGTGATGACTTCTTCGTTTAAACGTTTGTTGAAATAGAGGCGTGCAACTTCAGTCTATGATCGTGTTCTACATCCGTAACCAACCACCTGTAGAATTATTACCGACTTACAAATCGCGTCTTGGATCAAACAATGTAGGAAGAGTAAGGGTATTCAAAGTAGTCAGGGAAACCACTTAAAACCGGCACTTTCAGGGAATTTGGTAATAAAATCGGGAAAAAGCTCCTTAAATATCATAATTAAATCGAATATTCTGATGTCAAGATCCCCGGTCGTTTCACATATCTAAGAAAATGGGAAACTTTTTGTAACCCCTAAAATTTTTTGGAAACATTTGTTTTATATTTATTTTTGTTGATTTTGTTTTAATTTATCTGTTACAATAAGTAGCAGACGTAGGAAATTTTTTGGAGAACCTGGAAAAGTCAGTGAATTTAATGATTGTTGAAGATTTGTTGAAGAAATATTGATGAGAAGAAATTTTGCTGGGTACCCTGTAGAACAGTGACGAATTTAAAGGAATCTATAACTTTTCCATACGACTTTAGTGGCCACGAAATGACTTTTCGTTTCATGTTCATACAGTCAAGTGGCGGAATTATTGTTCGAGTGTTTTTTTTAAAGTTGTGACGTATTTTGAATGAACTTGATAGGATTTTTGACTCCATAATGATGTAAAGCAAAAAGAACATATACTAATAATAATAAATATGATGCGACCTATAAAGGCGATACAGTAAACCCTGAGGTCTCTACGACCTGTGCAAGGAAGAGATGGCTATTATTATTTGTTATGGCGCTTTGGGACTTTACAAGACTATACTTTATACAAAATAAGATCCGATGCACATCATCAAACATGCGTTTTAAGTTTTAGAGCGCACCGATGCCAGATTGTCATAAAATTATTAAGCAATTTAGAAATAATTTTGGTGTTTGTTTATTGTTAAATAAACAAACGTATCAACGTTCGTTTTCAAAATGGCGTATCAAAGATGTTCTTGTTTAACTGTTTTGGCATTTCGCAAACGGAAGTCTGACCACTATAATACTTTGATTGTTCTGAAAACAAGTTTTTCAATGCAAGATCTAAGTTTGAAACCCAAGAAAGATACAAACCGCTATTAAAGCCAATGTAAGATTCAGCTAATTTCAAAATGTCAAAAAATGTCAAGTAATACAACACGGCAACTTCGGATCTGCTGCCAACTGCATAACGACGAATATCAAGCGCGAAATTTAAAATTCAATAAAACAATCCATTACAGTTTCTATTTCAACTTAATTGATTGAGTGGTGGCATCACTGCGTCATCGGTGACGTGCATCGGTTTTTATTTTGTACAAAGTATATTTCGGTAAAGCATCAGCTTCACACAACTTCAGTAAACTCAGTAAACGTTACCAAGTGAATATGGAGTTATATTCATACTCGGTTCATTGGAATCGCAATGAAAAACGTACTGTAACGTGGCTTGGAAAATGTTTTGTTTGCTAATTTTTGTTTTACGTTTAACATAACCACATAAATATTCCTTTGTACGTAAATCTCAATTGTGATCGTCATACCTTTGAATTATTTATTTTAATGTGGGTACAGTCATTATTAAGAGCGCTTGTGATTCGGCAATGGATTTATTACGTCCAGTTTCAGTAATACTAATAAAATAATTGACGGAAATCAAGCTGGCCTGATTATTCGCCAACAACGCGTCCGTTGCCACGGTAACGTGTTTGCTTTTGTCTCCCGCGACACTTGCTAAGGCTTCTTGATGTCGACAAATAAATATCCTGAGCAAATGTCCCAAATGTTATTCTCAAATTGCATGTAAGGATCACTTCGTAATATTACGATAGAGAAAACAATGATAAATAGGCATGAAATCATCATCGTACAATTGACTATGTTATTTAAAATTAAGAAATGACGTACCTTGAAGGTACCTAATCAATAATTGCGACAAATCGATAATTAATTTAGATATTTCATTTTATTACTTTGTTATGTTAAATGGAACACCCTGTTTATTTGTACATTTTTAGATACCACACTAAATTTTAGGTCGACTTTATCTTTTTTTTTAACTCCACATGAGACCTAAAACACACATTTTTGGAGATATTCAACTGTTTTAGAACAATATTACGATAACAAAGCTCAAAATATTTTTAAACAGCGTCTAAATCAAAAAAGTTACGAAACATGCGGTTTGGTGTAAAATTGTATTGCATTGTTGTAAAATGACCCACAAACTCCAAATGGTCATCGAAAAAACGCCATTTCTAAGGAGATATTCAACTGCAAATGTCACGACGACAGCGCTCTAAAAAATTTTAAATCGTATTCCTCACCTTTTCCTTTGATAAAAAAAAATTGGCAACGTCGCTTCCGAGGCGGGGCCCTCGCGCCGGTCCATCCCTGTCCCGTAAACAATTATAAAAATAAATACGCGCATGATATACGCGGCACCGCCGCGACTCTGGAGCCGTTCCTTTGACATTTCGGATATTTTTCTCGCGCGAACAAGCGCGTTGCATGTTGCATGGCAATTATGCCCCTGTCCGTTAGTCAATCGGAGTCGGCTCTAAATAAATTAATAACAAATGAACGCGGCGAATTGCTCGGGTGTGACATCACGCCGTCTCTCCCGCAAAATTGTCGTCACTTTCGATGAATCTGAGCGATGATGCGGAATTCTGTGAAATACCACGGTAGCGCTATTTTAAGTCTCATAAATTATAAGTCAGTGGCGGCTCCTGACGGGGTTACGGACGATCGTCGTTCGGCCAGTGGCGGATGATGCTTAAGTTCGCAGGGTGCGCAACCTCCAGAAGGTCATCGAAAAAACGCCAGTATATTTTTAAATTTCAATCGTAACAAATATTTTAAAAGTATTCGTCTCTACCCGTGGCATACTTGTACATACAGTGTGGAACAGCCAAATGGAATCAATTCAGTAGCTCCATTATTATGCATTTGAAAGGTCTTTTCATTCTCTATTCAAAACTGGTATGGTTTTAAGTTTCTCCAGCATAGGAGAAACTTTTCGTTACATTGAAATAAAACTTTTATAAGCAACACTATTTGTCAATTTTAGGTTCTGAAATGTTAATAATAACAAAAAACAAATGTCTGTAATTGCCGACATTCCCTACTATAAGATAAAAACTTATTAAAAAAACTTTTTTTTATAAGTTGTCCAAAACCGCCTTTGTCTTCAGTAATGGAAAAATGGAGGGTTAGTTAACCCTTCATTTAAGGGGATGCACAGGGTCTGGAGCAATAATTCTTCTTTTTCGCACTAGCTTATGATGAGACGAAAATTTTGAGCATTTATAAGTTGCATTTCATCAATTCCAGGTAAAGTTACTGGTGTTTGAAAAACGGGCTAAAAGAGCTCGTTTTTTGGGGTCACTCTTTATCGCGAATGTCTTCTTTGATATTACCCATGACACGTTGATATGTCTTCTGTAAATATGTTTTACGCAATGTATGGCTAATACTAATTCACCAAAAATTATTAACTTTTGTATAGAGATTACCAGTTTTTTTTTTGTATATTTTTTATGTCTCAACGAGTCGCTACTGATACGTATATATTTTTTCCGTAGGTGTCGCGGTCGTAGCGATTATGCCGAATACAGGGTGTCCTTGAAAAAACGCTCGGATACTTCCTCAAACTTCGTTATGAATTATGGATGCAATGTCGAATGCTTGCCTAATGTCGATTTTTTTTTAAATGTTTACTTTCGAACCCTGAACACGAACAGCGCAGTTGACAAGTTTTTGTCCATTGGATGGAGGGGTTCATTTTTACAGGGCCGAATTCTGCTCAAGTGCACATTCGAAATGATCTGTCTGGCCAGTATTTTCGGCGGTTCTCAGACGTAAAATACAACGGCGTTTCGGAAATGCAGGCTTGAAAAGTGAAAAAAAAATACAAGTATGCTTTTTATACAGTATGTGTAAACACAGCATCGGCCAGTTATGAAAAAGGACAAACATAAGTGAGATGACAGATAAGAAGCAACCGCATACGAATAGAAGGTAGTGGGGTAATAAGACTAGCCCTCTCACCACCTCAGCCGTTAGGCTGGGTACACACGGTGAGGATTTCCGGAGAGGAATTCCTTCAGGCCTTTCGAAAATTTGGAGAGGCCTGGCGGCCTGCGCAGTCCGCCTTAACTGAAGTAAAAGTCTGGTCCACACGCTCCGGCCGGCCGGAGAGGTTGGCCTGAACGGGTAATCCTCTCCGGAAATCCTCACCGTGTGTACCCAGCCTTAGAATGGGAAGTGTTGAATTTGTCCTTTTTCACAACCGGCCGATGTCGGCTTTACACATACTGTATAAAGAAAAAGCTGCGAGAAAACCGGTTCGGAAAAACTTCTTTATTTGATAAGTTGCAACATTCTGTGAAGATAAAAATCGTAAAAAAGTTATCAATCATTACGGTGTCAGCTGGAGTTTAAATTATAACTGGATGCAAATACCAGGACAATAATAAAATAAAAATAGGCAATAAAGATGTTGAAAAAATAAATTTGCACTTTTCTGGCATTTTCTGCCTTTGTGGCGAAATTGTGGCTGTACTGATGAGTCGCCATTGGTCTTCACTAAATCTTGCTAATTTAAATTTCTCGTCGAATTTTTTTAGCACATTTTTCGGATAAATGCAAACGAGTTAAGGCATCTTCCTTATAGACTTATTATTCCATGCTGAAGGTTACAGTTATTATACAATCAATATCCTATATGCCTTACAAATTATAAGGTTGTCGCGAAAAATGTAAACTAAACTACAACTAATTTTAAAACAACTAAAAAGCAATGTTTTTATTGTTTTAATAACTTGATACGATGTTTAAGACGATCGCTTAAAAAAAGGTTAACATGTTGTTTTTGAAATGGAACGCCCTATACATATATTATCACATTTTTCAAAATCAACTTAATTTACACATTCCAAAAATGTATAATAACTCTAAATGTATAATAATTGGACCAGCCGTTTGTGAGTTATTTCACTTTAATTCGATCTAGTTAGCAGTGCGTCGTGATTCGAAATAAAAATGTGACATTTTGTGTACAAACCTAATTTCCACGTTTCGGCGTGTACCATTTGTACATTTGTGTCAATACGTGCCAAACCTCTGGTACAGCCTATTTCCTTCTTGCTAATAACACCCGAATTGCCCTTTGGCGGCGAATCATAAATGACTCGCTAGCCTGCGGTTCGGTTTTCCCAACCTGTCTTGGAACTTACTTTCCGTTTGGATAGTAGTCTATCTTTGCGATTCACCGGCTCCAGATTAAGAAAAGAAGAGCCGATTTTTGTTTTACTTTCAATTACTGTGTTAATCCTAAATCTTTTGTAACTTTTTTCTATGTATATTATGCATACAGTAAGCGGCACCCTAATGCGTACATAGCCGAATGAAGGGCAATGGATAATTTAACTTCTTTGTTCAGTAGATGTAAACATGAGGTGAGAACCAATCGCAATTCAATCGTTAGCGCAGGCGTATGAAAGGCATCCGGTTTGTCGGTAGGGCTGTTTTTTATTCTGGTGTAGTGCCTGATTAGAAAAGTGCGTATCATCAATCAATATTGTCATTTGCCAATGATTTTACGTATACATACATATGTGTAAGCTAAAACACATACGCCAGCACATCTCATTCGAACAACTATTCGCATAGTAATATAAAATATAAATTAACCAAACGACAAGTACGACAACAAACGACTAGCGTCTACCAGGTCACGGGTGATCCTGGCCAATGAGAAATACCTGTGTAACGCGGTGAAGGCGGCAAACTTGGTCAGTAAATCACAAAACTTTGATATGAAAGGTTTAAAGCAATCACCTTACAACTTAGCTTGATTCTTTTTTTGATATTAAAATTTAGTTTTTAAGGAAATACAGACAAAAATTGTCTTATTATTTAATGAAAATTGATTACAGGATTTACAGTTTTATTTTATTTCTCAGCAGTAAAATTGTCTAGAAGCATGCGCGTTTTTATTTTTCGGTTTGATTGGTCGGATCGCCCGTGACCTGGTGCTGGCTAGACGCTAGTAGTAAATTCGCCTAACTATAACATACAAATGTATCATTTAATATGTATTTAATATCCACCTATGTACGCATTAGGCTACCGCTTACTGTATATCATAGTACGATTTATTTGTTTTGTTTTCCATGACGATTCATGGCCAGTGCGATAAAACGTCACTTTTTTATATTGAATCGCCACTCGCAGCCAACTAGACGGAATTATTTAAAACCAAATAAATCAGAAACAACTGGTCCAAACACAGACGTATCGTATATTTTTGGGATGTGGAAATTAAGTTGATTTAAAAAATGTGACAATATGTATTGTGTTCCATATAAAAAGAGGGAAAGCCATTAAAAATAAGACACGCTATATGCAGACATGGACAAGATGCAGATATGGACAAGAATAAAAAAATACGCTAAAAAGAGAGATATAAAGAGCTTCCACCTAAAATACTTCAGTATAGAAAATGTAGATAACATTATTTGCCTGAAAAATTGATAATAAAAAGTGATGATAATAATAATATTTACAGGAATTCGATGTACCGCTAATACTTTTAAAATTCTACGAATCAGATTTTTAGATAGATCTCCAAGATACGGAGATCTTAGAACTTATAATGATAATCTGAGTATGTACACACCTTGACTTTTAATTTTATCGTCGCCGTCCTGTAACTTCCCAGAAGTCGTAAACTACGCCAGAGGTCTTGGAGCGAGGCGTCGTATTTCTAGAATTCCTCGCTGTTTAATCGTGAAATTATGAATTCGTCAACGAAACCCAGTCATACCGGAAATACATACTTAGTTAGGAAACCAGGAGACGTCAGCCTTTAACCGTCTAAAATGTGTCTGTTCCGCAGCACACTCTGATGATTAATAACTAATAAACAATAATAAAAATAACAATAAAAATAACTCGAAAAATAATGTTGATGTATAACAGGAGCCTCCATGCAAAACTGCACATGTTCAGGTTGTCTTTGAAATGGGTTAAAGATTTAATGTTGAAGGATTTTCTGAATTATACCCAACTGCAATGTCAGAATTGTGCAAAACCTGTGTTGTCCTTCAGTAAACCCATTGCAATATACAGAAATCCAGTTGTCATAACAACACATGTCCAACGGCAGCGATTGATTAAACATTTCGATCATAATTACACATGTCCATGGGGACATATATACATAGGTCTCTGCATGGGTTAGCTCAAAACTGCACATGTTCCCATAAATTATATTTATTTATTGCTATGTTGGTGCTTGGTTTGTGTGCAGAATTTCACTAATAGACGAAAATATCACTAATAGCATAAAATATGATGATAGGAAACCATATTCTTAAACCATGTGATTTCCCCAAGTCATTAGTGTGTAGTTATAAAGTACAAGCAACAAGAAATAGCAGTAGTGCTAATAAAATATTATTTTGTGGCGTACGTGCGCGATAATATTATTACGTTAATCCTACTTTATTATTGAAATATGGACGTCTCCGTGGGGTTTATTAACTATCTATTCTAGGAGGCGGCAGCTAAATTTTCTGTTACTGTATCACTAAATAATCGTTCAAAATAACACATGTCCATTAGCTATTTCAATCAAAATTAAACATGTCCACTTAGTCCAAGCAAAATTGAACATGTCCAAATTAAAAGTGATAATTTTGTAGTTGTTTTTTATTTTTTTTCTTTCAAAATGTTTTACAAATCAGTGCCAATATAGGTATATTCAGTGATATTTTCGTTAACTACAATTCAGTAGCCATTATACAAATAGTTTTTGGAAGGTACCTCAAAACTACTTTTAACGGACATGTGCAGTTTTGCATGGCCGCTCCTTAACTAACCTCATTGCGATTATGAGATGCAGTATTGCGAGCTTATTCTTTCACTTTATAAAAATAAATTCAGCCTATTCTGATGCAGTCTACTACAACGGCCATGAAAAAAGTAAAGCGTGTGACAGTTGACACGTTGCCCAGCTGTTCTGTTCGTCCGAAATCAAAAGATGAGTCAGGATTTCAATTTGCAGAACTCTGGCTGTCTATTTGGTACTAGGATTAAATCAGATTTTTGACATGGGATATCGCGTCAACCAGTTTGAAAAATGCAGTCTTGAAGAAAACGTCTTTAACCTTTGGAGCGCCGGAAAATCTTATATAAGACACTCTCCATAGGCTATACAATCATTCTTAAATTGCAACGAAACTTACTAGTCTTTGCTTTTTGGAGGTCGTTGATCACGAAAAAAAAAGGCTTTGGGGGTTGACATCCCCTAAAAAAAAATACCCCCGATTGTGATATCAATGTAAGATTGAGTTTTGAGTAAAAATATAATTTCATTTTATATTTCATATGTGTCTTTGCACTATGAACGGTGGCAGATACCCCTGAGGGAATATCTCGTGGACGTTTCTGATAGTAAACGAATGAAAACCAATTCTTGTTGCTATTTCCAGGGGTGTTTTTTAAGTTAGAAGATATTTGAAAATATTTTTACAACGCGTAATAAATTACTCGTTTAGAATCAACTGAAAATACTGCTCAAAAAAAAAAACACTAAAAACAAAAAAAAACTAAGTACTAAAAACTAAAAGAAATATTAAAAAACGAAAAAAAACGAAGCCACATAGTCTCTCCACGTCCTCGTCGTTGGCTTCGGGTAATACTGAAGGAGAGACCATCAATCAGTCACACACTGGACGACAAAATGATTCCAAAATCACCATAAAAACCAATCCGATTTTAAATTGACGGAGGGAAAATGTGTTTACGCTTCGGATTGGCTAGTGACAGCCTACTATGTTTTTTCCAACCTATTCTTGTAAATTATCTATTTCAGGAATATTTTTTTTAGTTCAATTGAATTATTGAATGGCCAATAAATATTTTATAGTGAACGTCGTTTAAAATTTGATAAAACAATTTTCTTACCCAGTGAGAGAAAAAAGGAGCAATACGTACTCTCCCCTGAAAAGGGTAGAGTATTATATACTTTATTATTGTAAATAAAATTCATCTTTCCTGATTTTGGAGAATTTTCTACTCTCAAAAACTTATTACAAAGTAATATTGTACATACTTACGGCAGAGTCCGAGAAAAAATGATAAAAGGGGTAGTTTCTAATCAGAAAGGGGTGGTTTTTGAAGGGTAACGCAAAAAATTACTATCATCATCGCGTTCCTCATCCTCGAAAACTCCATAGAAGCATTTACTTGGAATTTTAAAAAATTAAAAATCTTCCGGATCGTTAGCTGCCGGAACGTCTTATATAAGACGCTATTTGAAGTTGGTATGCACTGCATGGGGGTTGAATGTACAAAGTAGGACTAAATCACTAGGATTTTTTAAGGCAAAAAAAAGTGCCAAAAACCCCGGCGCTCCAAAGGTTAAACTATATAGGAGATGAAAAAAAATGATAATTCTTTAGGCTGTTAAGATGTTTTCCAATCATTGTACTTTTCTTTCTGCAAGAGTTACAAGGTTTGACCGTTTTATGAATAAGTTCAAGGAAAACGTCATCCCTTAGAAAAGAATTCTTTAACCCTTAGAGTACCGGCAAAGCCACTTTTGTGACTTTATACAAATGTCGACAGTCTCTGTAACATATCAGTTATAAATATGCACTAAATTTCAGCGAAAAAGATCTTCATTTTTGGGAAAAAATGCCGGTACTCTAAGGGTTAAAAATCACTTTTCCCGTTGACTGTTTTTCTTTCGACCCTGGCACACGACCTAAGCACGGCCCTGCCGTACAACAAATAGTTAGTACCCAAAAATAATCCATTTTGCAATTAACGTTACAGTAGAATCCCGATTATCCGTGCGCGGGTTATCTGGGCTGCGGATTATCCGTGTCATGATTTTCCATTATTGAAATTGCATTTTTGAAATTTTATCCAAATAGCTTTACCGTAAATTACTCGACGGAAACGATCGACGAATTTTAACACAGACCAAAGTGACATACTTTTATTAAAATAGGCTACCTAAAATACATATCCGTTTTATGTAAATGCAAGTTAACCTACCTATCTAGAGTTTTTATTTTTCTAATAAAATTTAATTTAGTATAAAAGTTTACTTATGTAGAATTCTGTCTTTTATGCAATTTAATGAGATTTTTTTTCTGTTATCTTTTTTTTATGTATACATACGTATGTAAGAAATAAATGTTCGGATTATCAGTGCTTTTCAATTTCCCGTGCCTCCTCCGGTCCCGTGGAGCACGGATAATCGGGTTCTACTGTACTGACAATCCACCCATGTGATTGGCTAAGATTCTTACGTAGCCGTGCTTTACGTAAAAATATAGTTGCGCGAAAGGAAAAAACGCAATTAGCGAAACAAGCGCGGTGACAGACGGATCGGTATATCGGAACGTTTCCCAAGAAATTTTGTAAGGCCGTTTTGCAAATACGATCGCGGTTTCGGAGAGATGTGAAACGTCCCGCGGCCGTAGTATTTGGTAAGAGTACGCGGTGCGTTGACGGACCTACTACGTTGTGAAAGGTCGGCAGTAAGATAGCGAGATTTTGTTGTTGTTGAACTGCCTTTTAGTACGCCCAGAATATACGCCCGTGAATTGCATACGCGCATAATTTAGTACGCCCGTGAATTGCGCACAACTCTGCTTTCCTGACATATACATACGAGGGGCGATCAAAAAGTTCCAGGACTGATTTTTTTATAAATTCATTAAACAAACTTACGAGTCATGGGACATTGTCTCCTTCAAGGTACTCCCCTTGCTACAAGCTATACATTTTTCCCACCTCATTTCCACTACTGGAAAGACCTTGACAACTCATTTGCTGGAATGCTGTTCATATCGTCCAGCGATTTTTCTTTAATTTCATTATGGCAATGTTGTTAGCAGAGTCTGTTATTGGGTTATAGGTAACACAAATGATAAACACACAGTAGAGTTGAGAGACGTTTATTTCAGTACCGTTCAATAGAACAGAAAGGTTGTAAGTTCAGTGAGTGAATGTTAAACTCTAGTTATCGGGGTGACTTCACAAATTTCAGCTAGCGTTTTATTTAATAGTCTAAAGAAAGATATAAACGAAATGTCACGTAGGCTTGGATTAATTAAGGGTCTCTTACACTGATTCATTTTTGTATATATTTATGTATTTACATTTCTGTAAAAGTCAATAAATGTGGAAGACCTTCACCAACGTATTGTCAATATAATTGCAGAAAATACAACACCGTGGATACTGCAGCGCTCAGTTAAAATAAGAGCTCAAATGTGTATAAGTATAAATATGGGCGGTCGTCAAGTTTTTTATATACCCGATAAAAGTACACATCACATAATGTGACAGGTGACAGTCTTGACAATTCAATACGTTTATAAACTTAAAAGAAACAGGTATACACATATTTTTTTGCTCATCCAACTTTGATGGCGTTTTTTTAATGCTTCGTTAGTATTGATTGTACTATTAAGACGTATTTGCTGTGAACTATTGCTTCATGTAACAATGGCGACCCGAGTCCGACACTGTTGCGACGCGCCGTACTCCGCGGTCTAGATTGATTACCGAACTTCTATCTAAACGACATAGATACGGTCCTGTTTCGCAACGAAAGCTTAAAAACCTTAACGGGGACCGTTGTTGTTGCCTGACGCGGCCGGAGAAGAGCAGGTGGCGTGCGTTTTTCAAGACCATCGTGGCTCTGGTCGGGGTTGCCCCTCTGTGTCGTTCCATCTCTGTCTCGCTCTCTTTCTCGCGCCGCATCGCCGGAGTGTCCCCCGGATTCCGAGAAAAGCCAACGCGCTCTACCTGGCCTTTCCGAGAAATCTCGACTCGTCGCCCGTGAAGAGACGTCTTTTTCGTATCGGCGATCGCTTACCGAGAAAACGCAGACGGGAACAGGTTGCCGGCGGCGTTGCCGGATCGGACTTTTGTTTTTCCGACGCCTCCGTAGAAAAATCGTGGCTTGTAAAATTACTCCGTAAAAATACCTCAGATTCTTGTGAATTCCGAAAATCGTCGAAAAAACGCCGTTTTTATTTGCAAAGTGACAATTTTGCAATTTCAAATCAAATCGTCGCCGAATTCCCAATTTGACATTTTTATATGTATAATATGGGACAAAATTTATCCTTCAGAATACGCTTCAGTTTCGGCGAACACCTCCTCACCGAAACCATGTCTGTTTCCGGCGAGCATTTTTATTTTTGAGATCTGCGAACAAGTAATAGTCGCTGGGGGCTAAATCTGGAGAATACGGTTGATGCGGAAGCAGTTCGATGTGCAATTCGTGAAATTTTGTCATTGTTGCGATCGATTTGTGACACGGTGCTTTGCCTTGGTGAAAGAGCACTTTTTTATTCTTCATTTGGGGCCGTTTTTTTCGCGATTTCGTCCTTCTGGCGCACTAATAGTACAATGTAATATTTACTATTGATCATTTTTTCCTTTTCAAGATAGTCGATGAATATTATACCATACTCATCCCGAAATACGGATAACCTTCCCAGCCGAGTTTTGAGTTTTTGGTCGCTTTGGACGGCTTTCGCTGTTTGCTGTCCATTCAGTTGACTGCCAATTTGTCGCTGGAATGTAATTATGGATTCATGTTTCTTCCATTGTCACATAGCGACTGAAAAAAATCCTCGTTATTTCGCCTAAACAGTTCCAAACAGCGCCCTGAATCATCAACACGTTGTTGTTTTTGGTCAACACTGAGTCGAACGGAGCTGAATACTTCCTTCTGATATCTTTGAGGTGTCAGCTATCTCATGAAACTTCACTTTACGGTGTTGGTACGGCCGCATTTAAAATCAGCACTCCACTTCTCTACCTCTCCGAATAACTCGAGCAGAGTCCGAATAACACTTGTCGAGCCATTGCTTTGTTTGAACGATATATTTTGCCATTTAAAAGCAATAGTTTTTGAACACACGAAATTCATATTTTTTTCATTGTTGCGAAAATTACAAAAGTAGCGTCACTAAAACCACTGTAGCTTGTAAACTAATGGTCGGAATGTCTTGAAATTTTGACACATATCAGTTGACAGTTGGTACTATCTAAAAAATCATATACATTTATCAGTAGTGACGTCATTTATATGTATATCATCTTACGAACTTATTGAGTAACGTAGTAGAGCCGGAAAAACTGCCTTTTGTACAATTTGCATATTAGAAGACACTCTGGTAACTTCCTTCGCCGTACGCGAGAGGTGATTCCAAAGGAGGTGGGTAAAGATCGGCCTTTTTTTCGCCCATGAAAGTGGTGAAAATTCAAAGTTTTTATTAAAGTCATATTATCATATTTATGTGAAGTTCAGGTATTGATCTTTACATTTATTCTAAAATAGTAAGAAAAAAAATAACAGGTCTTATAAAGAGGTCATCGAACGTGACAGATTTGTCGAATTTTTGCAATTTTAAGCGTTTTATCTCTTATATTTAAAAAATCTGTTAAGCACTTTATGCACCACTATATTTTTTAGTTTCTCAAACACTACAACTAATAAGCTTCTAAACTAGCATTCATTTCTTTTGGTGCATCGAGTGCATCTATGTTGTAGGAAAAAAATAACTTGTCCGCGAGTCAGTCACTCATGCGTCATGTGCGTGTTCGAACGTGTCTTGACCTCGAGCGAGTTATATAGTAAAACAAATATTTCTTTTGTTTCCTTGCCATCATTTTACGTAGTACTGTAGGCGTTTTCCGTATTTTATCAAAAAATAATGCCTAAAATTTAGCGTGATTCTTGTGAAAAGTGGTTAAAATATAAAAGTGATTATCGTGTTACTTCTAATAAAAAATACTATCTGTTCTGAGACGACACAAAAATTTCGATTTATAAAACAATGCCGAAGTGTGTTCCACATGTCGAAGATACGCAAGTTAGAGACTAAACATTCTTATACATCTTCGAATGTTGTCGATAATGTAAAACCGTCTGCGAGTACACCTACGAACTCTACTGCAGAAGAACCTAAAGTAGTGTTGTCATTACCTCGATGTCATAATTCAAATACGCGTTGCGTAATTTGTAATCGTGAAAAAAATATTGTTCAGTTCCTCTTACAGCACGAAGATAATCATTTATAGAGACAGGTATATATATAACGGCAGGAAAACGATGCTGCAAAGATCATCTTTCTGGAAAAGCATTCACAGATACAACTTTAGGGAAGTTTAAACCCAATAAGTAATAACACTTGTTTAAGTGAAAAATATATTGAAATTCTTTTACAAGATATCAGAAAGGTGGCATAAAAGAAAGGCTTTTTGAAGTTGGTGCCAGAGTTGTTGGCTGCTGTGCCCATGTTGCATCTGTACTCTGACACTTGGGGTACTGGCGCCATAATCAAACTCAGACAAAAACACCGTCTTGGGTATGTAGATACACTTCAAGACGCTACTACTGGATGGTCCAGTGACGATTCAGCCAGTGAAAGCGAAGGAGAAATATAATTTAAGACATTTGTTACAAATACTTTAGTATAGTTAATTTCTTACTGTTGTCTCTATTTAATAAAATAATTTTTTGAAAAAAAACTAGCATTTTCAGTTCGACTGAGTATCAGTTTTGAAAATATCCATATATAATATGAATTTGCCGATGGGCGAAAAATGGCCGATCTTTACCCACCTCCTTTTATAACGGGAAAACATATGCTTTCGAAAACTACAACTAATATAAATTTTACACCAAAACCACTACATACAAAAAATATTTTTTCTTTGCATTATGGGATAACCTTCGGTGATTTCAATATAAAAACGAATAAAAACCAATCTAGATTACTCTATCGTCAGTTATCTAACAAGTTACCATTGCGTTTACCGTATTAGAATCCCCACTCAGCTCCCTGTAGCTGCGCCACTGTCGCACATTCCGTACACAAAAATCCTGTATACAATTTTTTTTTTCGCTCGTCGTTTGTAATGCACATATTTTTAAGGAGTTCAGATTCCATTTTTTAATGTCAGATCGGTCGTAGATCCATATCGATCTAAAATTCTGAAATCAGAAGGTCGAAGTCCGCTATGCGCCGATGCCAGTTCGTACTATTCGCGTCTCTGCTCGCAGTTTTTTAAGTTATCTTCCGATTGTGCCTCATTTAACAGGATTCATTTTTCGTGTTGAAACTCGCCATGCGAATTGCAAGTGTTAAAAACACTCAAGAAGAATTTCGTTAAAAATCGCGGTAGTACCTGAAACGGATGCCGATCTGACAACGGCGCGAAAGTTATTGAGGATGATATCACGGCCTACGAGATGAAATTTCACATTACAACAGATTATACTGCGAGCACATAATTCGAGAGCATATCGAGTTGCCTTATCTCCGTTTACGTTTTTATTTGACATTTGCCTCTGTTTGTTGAATGTTTTTGTTTTCGAGGCACGCTAGATATTAACAGCGACGAGGCACAGCGCAGGGTTTACGGCCCCATTTGGAAGGGAAACGCATCGCACCGAACGAGATCCTTTTCTCTCCAGGAGAGCGGAAGCTGCCGCCTAAATATTTCCGAACTATTTATATCGCGGTCGGCCGTGAAAATCTCGGACGTCAATCGTTCGCCGAATGCAAAGTTACGACTTTCCTTTGTGTCCACATTTAAAACCGTCATCTTCGTCGGGTTTTGAGGTTATGTTGGAGTTGGAAACAAACTTTGACCAGTTTTTAACACTTCTCATCAACCAAATTTTAAAATTCCACAACCGATGTACGAAGAAGCATTTGCGTGTTTACGTGCATCGCGCCCTCTAACGGTGAGTAGTCGAACTAATTGCTAGTCGGCATGGGTGTGAAACTAAGGAACAATCTTCGAAAAGCCGGTGACAGAAAAGCTGTTTTTCTATCAGAAGTGTTAAGATTTCGGGTCTACTATTTTTGTAACCGAATGTATATTGTAGCATTGCTCGTGTTAGATTCGTTTACGAAGTCTTGTTGGGCCATCGCAGCTCGAGCCTGTAGGTCTCTGAGGGTCCCCTCTGTATTTGAAGATTCGGCAATGGCTGAACGTGATGTTTATATAAACATTTTTATGCATAAATATGATGATGTAGTTTAGAGACGGAGGGTTATGATAATTCTCGTTCTAACTGTTGTACCGAAAGCTGCATATACCTGGCGTTCCTTATTTTTATAAAGGGTAATATTTTGAACCCTTGTATTTTATTATTCACCTTACACTCGTCATATTCCGTAAACTGAATGTTCTTGGATAAGCTGGTGTTGCATATTCATGACTACAGTTGGCCGAAATATGCCGCAAGACATAGGCGTACGCATGATCATATAATACACCTAATAAAGTAACTAATATTAAATACAGTCACAAAAGCAACAAATTCACACAATGATCATACAGTGTGTAACAGCCACATGGAATAAATTCAGTAGCTTCATTATTATGCATTTTTTTAGAAAACTGAGACACGTCAATTTCTAATTCTAAAATGATATCTTGCGACGTAAAAATGTCATCCCTAAATTCAACCCCCCTTCAGGTGACAGCTACAATCCCTAAAAAGTTTCAAATTGAAAGTAGGGGCATGTGATACTTCATTTGAAAGGACTTTTCGATCTCTATTCAAAACTGCTATGGTTTTAAATTTTATTGCAGAAATTAAAAAGAAAAAAAAGTTTCTCCAGCGTATGAAATTCGTTACATTAAAATAAAAAACAAATCATTATTAATTCAGCAGATGTTCAAAATGCATGCCTCCAGCATCTTGGCAGCATCCTAGACGTAAATAGAAATGTCTTCTAACGTTAGTTAACATCTGCGGGGTAATCGACCTAGTTGCAAGTGTTATTCTTCTTCTTCAGTTAAGTGAGCTAAATCGTCGGGTTTGGTTTTGTAGGCCATACTTTTTACATATCCCCATAGAAAGAAGTCTGACGGCGTGAGATCAGGTGATCGTACAGGCCATTCTACAGAACCTGTCTCTCTATCCAGCGATTTGGAAATATTGTGTGGAAATATTGCCGGACATTGACTTCGTAATGTGCTGGTGCACCATCTTGCTAGAACCATATTGCATTACCTGGAAGTTGTGGGTTTCCTTCAGCTGGATACAAGTTTGCCATCGTCGGTACAACATTATTTTGGAGCAGCGGTAAATAAATTTCTCCATTCAAATTGCAGTCAATGAAGAAGGGACCAATGATATTTTCTCCAATTATTCCTGCCCAAACATTAACTTTCTCAGGGTTTTGCGTGTGTAGTTCCCTCATCCAGTGAGGATTCTCTCGACCAGTAACGACAGTTTTGGCGATTAACATGGCCGTGAAGTGTAAATGTAGATTCATCCGAAAATAAAACATTTTCTATTTGTAAAGTATTGTCATCTACCATTTGCATCATTTGTTCACAAAAGATAATTCGTCTATCAAAATTGTCTTCCGCGAGCTCATTAGTTGGTACTAGTTTATATGGGTGCATCTGATTTTCTGAGAGAATCGAGGAATGGCTAATATTTAATGCTGAAGCTGTTTGACGACTCGACGTATGTGGATTTTCTTCAAGCATAAGCATTACATCCAATTTCTGATCATCACTGAGTTTATTGGGAGGATTTTTCTTTAGCTGCCGTACATGTCCACGTTCCCGAAACTGCTTCTCTATTTTACTTACGGTACCTTGAAATATCGGCGGCAACACCGGATATTTTTCTTGAAATAGGCGAACAACTTCGGCCTTCGGTTCGTGTTCTGTCTCCGTAACCAATCATCTGCAGAATCGTTATCTTATGCATTTCTGTTAGGTAAACCATCTCTCTAAATTGTAACACGAAAACTAAAGCAAAAAGTTTAACACTGATAACTGTTAACTACTGTTATAATGACAAGCACATTTCTAGGTAATATCACTAAAACTGATAATGGCCAACTTCTTAACTTTCAGGTTTGTTTTTTTGCTGCTTGTTCGTTTTTGTTGTTCGATTGTCAAGCAAAAAGTTGTACGTATTTATTAGTAGGGAATGTCGGCAATTACAGACATTTATTTTTTTGTTATTATTATTTCAAAACCTAAAATTGACAAATGGTGTTACATACTTACATATAAAAGTTTTATTTTAATGTAACGAATTTCCTACGCCCTAGAGAAATTTTTTTCTTGTTAATTTCTGCAACAAAATTTAAAACCATAACAGTTTTGAATATAGAATGGAAAGACCTTTCAAATGAAGTATCACAAGCCCCTACTTCCAATTTGAAAATTTAGGGGTTGTAGCTGTCACCTGAAGGGGGTTGAATTTAGGGATTACATTTTTACGTCGCAAGATGTCATTTTAGAATTATAAATTGACGTGTCTCAGGATTTTCTAATAAAATGCATAATAATGGAGCTACTGAATTTATTCCATTTGGCTGTTCCACACTGTATATTGAGCTAAGGCCAGCATGTAAGTTTTTACAACATATCATAGTAATAACATGTTTTTAAATAAAAGTTAGAAACAAGGGTAGGTTTGTTTATGATCGATGTCCTGTTCAACACAAACACAATCTGTTGTGTTAATTGAACTTAAAAATGGGAGCTCGGATAAGTAAAGAGGTCACGTCAAAAGAATACGGCTGACAATATGAAACCAGCCGTAAAGTTCGTTACGTAGTGGATGATTTCGCTGGTTTCGCAAACACAAGTGAAAGACCGAAGGCGGTTCCGAATACGCGAACCATTGGAACATGACTCACGGCCAACTATTTAAAACACGAATCGCAATGGACAACTCAAGAATTTTTTAAATGATTCATAAACCAATATTTTTTTATATATAAATTCTACCGCTAAAACGAATAGGTAGGTGCATATGTTGGTTGTGTGAGTGGTTGACTCAACAATAAGCTGTCAAAAACTAAAAAACGAAAAAAAAAAAAAAAATCAAGTAGGCCCTTAACGAAATTTATACGTGAAATGCCAATGTATTCTAATCTCATCCAATGAGTCATTGGGTAGTTTCTAAGGAGTGTGCATAGTGTTTAACATTATATCTATTCAAATTCGATCTTGCTCGAGGTACAGGGTGATCGATTTATCATAGGAAGTGAGTTTTGCTCGGAGACGGCTGAGAGAAATTAATTTTTGTGAACGGTATTCACTTTTACTCGCCTTCACTCAAAATTAGGGCAAATATAAAAAAAATTCTGAAAATATTCCCACCTAATTCAGCATAGGCAGCAGTAATTTTTTGCTTCAAATCAAAACACAAATTGTTTTGTGCACAGCTCATTTGTCTGTATTCCAGTTCAAAAAATAATAACAATTGCTTTAATAAATACGTATGTATTTACCTAAAGTTGAACCAAAAACTGTTCTTCACACATACTTTCACAGTTAAATCCTGGGAGTTTTGGAAGTTGAATACGCTTTATTACTCAGTTCTAATTTGCATTAGAAGATTGCAATGGTGTGAAGTTTAGAAGTGGACTATTTAGTAGATTGATAATATTTTTAAGCGAGTTTTAGTAGATCAAATAAGTTTCCGAGAAAAACTCACTTCCTATGATAAATCAATCACCTAGGTGCTCCAAATCGTCCTGATTTGATTTATTTTTTTCTTGCCTGCATATTTTCGGCACAATATTCGTTTGAGATCCTTCGCTGCTTTTCATGCGTCATGTTAAGTAACCATTATACGATTTTTTTTTGCCGAACAGATCAAAGGTGAGGCAGAAAACTATACTTCCACCTTTGACCCTCCCCTCCAACCCCCCCTGTTCAATGAGAATAACGCGCAAAAATAGGTGCTAACCGTTCGTTGCAAGACAGAGCCGTACTTAGGTTCGGTGACGTCGGCGTTAAACGAAACATCAATCATAAGGACTTACCCGGATTATTCATATGTAATTATGTCACCCAAAAAAAGAACGTCATCAAACCCGACTATGAACGAGAGAGATGGAAATAGCGGTTATGTCAAAGCTCGAGGCAAAATATTTTTTTCATTCTCATGTCAAAATGGGGTTCATCTAACACACATCACACAACAGCACACATTCTCAAGCGTATAAACGATACGCTCTACCAACCTAACCCAACCTACTGGACCTTAATATCGGGATATTTACGCAAGGAAATAATTCGCTAACGCGCAGGCGTGTATATGTAAAACGTAGTTGCTGTCTAGTGCGCCAACCTTCGATACAGTAATTTCATTTCTGTTGATTCAGAAGCGGGTGGGATAGTACAGTCAGTGGTTTATTAGTTACAATGTATGTACAAGTATAAGGTTTTCCAATAAGGACGGATGCGACAGGTCCAAGTTTCAATGACTTTGCCGCATAGAGCCTAATTTGAGCGATGGCCTGGGTTACGTTCACTTTGAGGGCATCAATCGTTTGCGGCTTATTGGCATACATCACACCTGCGACTTCAGAAAACCCCTCAAGAAAAAGTCTAGCGGGGTTAAATCGTACGATCTTGGTGGCCAATTCACGTCACCTCCGCGACAGATAACCATACCCTCAAATCGTTCATGCAGAAGGTCCATCGTGGCGTTCGCTGTGTGGCACGTAGCGCAGTCCTGCTGAAACCACATGTCGCCCACGTCCATATCGTTCAATTTGGGCCAAAAGAAATTGGTGATCATTGATCTGTACCGGTCGCCATTAACAGTGATGACCTCACCTACGTCGTTTTCGAAAAAGTACGGTCCAATGACGCCACCGCCCCAAAATCCGCACCAAACAGTAACTTTTTGTGGATGCAGTGCCACCGGGTGAACCTCGTGTGGGTTGGCGTCGTCCCATATACAGCAAAAATGCGCCTCGTCACTAAATTTGATTTTTCGACCAAAACTGGGGTCTTCTTCCAAACGCTCCGAAGCCCAGTCAGCGAACAACCGGCGTTGTCTATGGTCATTAACTTTGAGCTCCTGGGTCAGTTGGATCTTGTACGGGTGCGGGCCCAGACGCAAATTTCGCCAAGTTGAAGTTTGCGAAAGGCCGAGTTCTTGTGCACGGCGAGGAATTGACTGCCTCGGGTTCTCCTGCACAGTTACACGGACACAGCCGATGTTCTCGGCCGATCTGGCGTTTCTTTGACGTACTGGTGTTGGCAGATTGTTTACCGAACCGGTCTCGAATTTGGTCACCAAACGTTGGAGAGTCGACTTTAAAGGGCCTTGAAAGTCCGACTTTAAATCGCGTCTGCCGTAAAATAGACGCAACGCGCGCAACGTTTTCACTAACGAAGATTCATTTTGATAATAAAGTTATCATTTGGACGTGCTGCTCAATCGTGTAACTTGCCATGGTGATTTGGCAGCGGTGACTGAATAATAAACAACATATTTGACAGACGCTGCCAAAACAACATGGCCACAGCCTGTCAACATCGGCCCGTCCTCATATGACGGGTAGCGACAAATACAACTGAAGTACATTCAACTTTTTTTACGATTGAAATTTAACAATAAAAACGGCATTTCTTTTCGACGATCCTCTGGAGGTTGCGCAACGTTGCAACCTTAGCACCAGCTGCCACTGGTTGAATAGTATGCTGTATACTCTTCGACGTCCTTCGACGTATCAGCTGATGATGTCAAAACACCAATATACATCGATGAATTTTGCCCGGCTCCGATTCCGATAAAAACCGCTCGTGATTCGTTAAGCAAACAACCGCACGATCCCCCCTTCGCCGCGCCGCTCGATTCGAGAGACCTTCGTCGCACATTTAGAAGCGTTATCAGCGATATCCCTTATCGCCTCCGCGCTTGTTATTATATGATTCACGATCGTTTCTCGGCGTATTATCCGTTTGTTTCGAGCCAGCGCTAAAAAAACACCAGATACATATTCGCCGTATTCGTTTCGTAGTGTGCCGCGTGGACTTCGTTTCGCAATGAGTGTTTCCGGTTGCAGGTAAGCAACAGCTATGGAAAGCGGCGCCGACAGCTACCTGCACAAGAAGTTCAAGAAGCAGCTGAGCATCGAACAGCCCAGACGGCACGCCAACAGCAATGACAAGGAGAACAGGTCGACGGCGCGCGACGACAGGCCCCCGGAGGACGGCGACGACGCGGTAGCGTCGGCAGACAATAACGACCCAGTGCCAAACCAGAGTACAAACCGGAACGCCGACAACTCATCTCCGAAGTCTTCCATATCATTAGAGAACCAACGATCCGCCAACAACCCGTGCATATCAAGCGCAGACGGCGACCACTATAAGCCGGCTAGTTTTGATACGAATTTTAGCGCAGGCGCAGCACCGTCTTCCATTTTAGATAGCCTGTACGCCAAGCAGGACGCGCAGTTCCTCTACGACGACTACCCCGCGGCCGCCGACGCCAAGGGGGAGGAGGCGCAGGTCCGAGCTCCGGCGGCAAGTACGTCTGCACGTACTGCAACCTGGTGTGCTCCAAGCCGAGCGTGCTGCAGAAGCACATCCGGGCGCACACCAACGAGCGGCCGTACCCGTGCATCAGCTGCGGCTTCAGCTTCAAGACGCGCTCGAACCTGTACAAGCACTGCAGATCGCGAACGCACGCCAACCGGCTGATGGGGAACAAGACTCAGGAGCACGGCAAGGAGATCTCCGACGGCCAGTCGCAGAAGGACACTCCCCGGACCACCTCGAGGGCAAGGAGGAGCGCGTTCAGCCGGCCGACCTCAAGCTGAAGCCGTACAAGCCGCGCTTCCACACCGGCAAGCAGTTCTTCGAGACCGTGGCCAAGGAGAACATCGAGGAGGAGCGCCAGAGCAGGCACCCGGCCTCCGACCTGCTGTCGCACCACATCAACGAGATCATCAACAAGAACAACTCCATCGTGAACTCGGGCGAGCCGAACGTGGCGAAGAAGCGATTCGCCGACTCGATCGTCGACAGCGTCAACAACAACGAGTACATGCAGAAATACGGCAGAAGCGACGCGCTCTACCCGACCGACGAGCCGCTCAACCTGACCAACAAGAACCGCAAGAGGTGCATGAGCGAGATCGCCGAGCCCGTGGTGCAGAAGAGCCTCATCAAGGAGCTGCTCCTCAAGAACCTGTACTCCAACGACATGCAGTGCCCCTACTGCAAGATGATCTTCCAGACGGTCACGGAGCTCGACGTCCACAAGTACAGGAACTGCAAGGGCAAACCGTCGGGGGTGAGGTACAGCAGGAGCAGCTCGGTGAACGTGGCCTCCATCCTGACGCAGAACAAGAACGCCTTCGACAACATCCCGCAGCTGCAGAACACCATCTTCCCGCTGAACTCGCCGGGGCCGTTCCTGGGCAAGACGCGCCTGGTGGAGACCGACAAGACCAAGTCGTTCTCCTTCGACAGCGGCAACCTGCCGCTGATGAGTCCCGGCGAGCCGCCGCAGAACTACCTCCTCTCGCCGCTGCCCTTCGACAAGGAGAAGCGGCCGCCGGTGAAGCTGTTCGGCGGCGAGGTCAAGATACACTCGTCGGGGGAGACGAAGAGCTTCAAGATCGACAACAAGGACGACAAGTACGAGTCCGAGTCGAACTACATCGAGTACGGCGGCAAGCTGAGCGAGAACAGGGTGATACAGTCCAGCCTGCAGTCGGGCGGCACGGTGCTGACGAACAAGACGAGCTACAACAAGCAGGACCTGCGGGCGCCCCAGGACGTGATCAGGGTCTACGAGAACACCTCGGTCTCGCCCAGCATCGACATACCGAGCCTGAGCAAGCCCAAGTTCACCTTCGACTGCCAGCTGGATCGCCCGCAGGAAGACGCGAACGAGCCGAACGATTCCTCCAAAGTGCAGAGCCCGCTGTACAAGTACACCAACATAATGGACTTCAGCCAGAAGGCGGTCAAGATGCTGACTCCTAACCTTAAGCAGCCCAACTTTACGGTTCCCGGGATACCGGTGCCGAGCAAGATGCTGTTCAACAATCTTCCTGTGGAGAGTAAGCCCGAGTTGAGTTCCAAGCCTAAGCTTGTGGAACCGGAAGCGAAGCCCCAGAATCTAACAGTCGCTTCGGATATCGACAGTACCAGCGCGAGAAACAACTCGCTGAAGACCCAGATCTTGCAGAGGAAGATGTACTACGAGTCCCAGGCGACGACTCCCACCACCAGCATATACAACCCCGTGAATCTGTTGGTGAACGGGAAAGTGATCAGGTATGTACCGGGCATGCCAGGTCCGGTGGCGGCCGAGGGACCCGTGGACCTAGGCTACGCCGGGGGTATAGTGGCGGTAGGCAGGCCGTCGCAGACCACCCCCGACAAGCCGGAGAGTCCCAAACTGTCGAGGTCCAACAATTTTTTAGTACCCGAGAAGGTCGAGCGTCCGAACAGGTCCCCCAAGCTGGACGCCCTGGAGGTAAAGACCGACTTCGCCGTCGCTAGGGTGTCGGAGGCGAAATCACCAGTCAAGACGATCGAAATGAAGTACCCCGACGGCGTCAGCGCGGCGGAAACGAAGAAATTCGCCAGGCCGAACAGCCTGGCCCTGAAGCCGACCACCGCGTCGCTGAAGCAGCACCACGGGCTCACGCCCACCATGTTCAACCAGATCCTGATCAGCCCCGACACGCCGCGCGTCGCCAAGAAGTACGCGGAGCACTTCCTGCACGGCAACTACTTCAGCTACCTGGGCCTGAAGAGCTCCACCAAGCCGGTTTACTGCACGCTGAACAAGACGCAACCGTTCTACGTGCCGCACTTCAAGAAGCTGAGCATGTACTCGGAGTGGAGGCAGCAGGACACCAAGACGGACAAGCTGTACGTCTGCAATTACGACTCGAGGCAGAAGAGCCAGCGGTACACGGTGGCGGGGAAGACGGCCGCCAACCTGATCATCCACTCCAGCTACAAGGTTAGTTCGACGATCATAACACAGGCCATAGCCTAGGAAAGATTTTTTTCCAAAAAAATTCCTCAAGCGTTAAAAAAATTTTGATAACTAGATAAAACATAGTGCAATTTGAGTGCACTAGTTTTGGATCAAATCGGTTTGTAGGAACATAACCAAAAAAAACCTGTGAAACATCATTTCATAAACATGTGAAAAACGTTTTTTTCACTTTTTAAGTACCAAAAAAAATTATTTCAGAAAAACAAAAAATAGCACGTTATAGCGCTTAAAAAGACGAAGAAAATCAGTTTTTAAAAATTAAAATCGGTTCACAACTTTTTTGCAAAAAAAAAATAAAAACCTTCGAAAATTGCCCTTTTTTTACTATCTAATTACTCGGCCTACGAAAGTTGTAGGGACTTCCGTGAGTGACCAAATAGCTCTTTTTTCGGCGGCTACTTAGAGTAAAAATTTTATCAAAAAAATATTCATAACTTTTGGCGCAATTCGAAAAAATGTAAAAAAAGGTGTTTTCGAAAAATGGCCCGGCAATTGTCAATAACAGTCATACGGTAAATTTTCAAAGTGCGTTTGGTTCGTGAAGAGGTGCTCTACAATCATACAATGGACCAAGTTTGTCAAATTTGAGGAAGTATCTCAAAAACGACATTGAAAACCGGGCTGTTTTGCGTTTCGGGCGCTCGAGCGAAGGGAAAAGGCCGCATGGTGGGGGAACTCTCTCAATTCGAGCGCACGAAAGCAGTCGCGCCAAGCAGTCGAGTAATTATCAATTTTTTTTTTTAACGCTTGAGGAATTTTTTGAAAAATTGAACCAATTTTGGCCATCTTTCCTAGGCTACCAACAAAATTTGATTGATTTTCGGTAACAGCAACTCTAGTACACTTTTCCGAAGGTTGTCGATGCACTAAATCCGAATCTGGCCTCAAAATTGCTCCACCACGTCAGGTTTCTGAGATATCCTAAGCTAAAAGTGCAAAAAACGCTGTTTTTTGACATATTTGAGGTTATGTAACATCATAAGGTATTTTGTTTTCTGACCCTTGTTGGCCTGTGTAATTAGAAGCAAATATATAAGTGAGGTTAGCTGGTGCTTAAGCGAAACTGAATCAAAGTTAAAAATTCTTGTAAAATCCTGGAACTTTAATAACAATTCAGAACAGAATTCACTCGTTCTTGGAACACTGCACTACAAGCTCTGAATTCTTAAGTCGACTTATTGGAACAGCAAAATAGGTTTGCGCAAACAGTATAAAGTTCTGAACGGTTCTGAACTATTGTTGGAACAAACCTTATGTTTCTATAATGGTACTATGTACATTGTCAATGAAAAAAGTCTTTGGGTTTTCTTCTTTTTTTTATCAACAGGGCAAAATTGTATTATTTTGATTCTTATTGATTTATTTTTATTGTTGCGTTTGTTTAGTGATAGGGGTGCCGGAAAGGTAAAGAGCGAGAGCAGCTGTGAAACTTCGTCGTGTGCTTCGTGTAAAAATAATCTAAATCTGCCGATCGTATTTGGGAACTTGAGATAAGATAAGATTTCAAATATTTTAGCATTTTTTTAGATATCAGAGTAATCGTAAATAAAAAAGATGTGTCACGTAATAATGTAATAACTAATAAAACATATCAGTGGAGCAAAAAAAGATATTGACCATACACATTAAAAAATGTTCCAAGATTTATTCATTTTCATTTGTTTACCTAGTCACTTTCTGTAATTTAACATCGTTTGATATTCGCAACTATTATATTTTCTGGCTTCTATTAAATTAGGAAATCTCAGTGAATGGTATTTTTTTTATAATCTTAAAAGGATATATTTGGGAAATTCTTCTCTGTTGCCTTTTTCATTACAAAAAGACTTTTTTATTAATTCTTATAAAATATTTTAGTTACATACATATGTATATTACTAGACTATATTTCTCGTATCATTTTTTTCATACACAATGCATGCTTTTAGAACTTGTTTTCAATAGCAATTTAAATGATTCACAAGTTAAACCATTTACTAATCGATGTATTCTATACAGCCGTCCTTAAAGAAAAGATCCTGCAAAATTTTACAATTTAAGAATTTTGCGTATCTATGGAGTTATACTTTGTACAAAATAAAACCCCATCCACGTTACCGATGACGATAAAATTAAAATAACGACAGTCAAATGTATTGTTTTAGCGTGTAGCAGCAGCCCTAAACTTGAATGTTTCTGCAGTTAATTCTATTTCACAAAAAGCCAAAAACACTGAACTTTTAAAATCACCCAGAAAGTGTAGTCCTACCAAGAGATTTAAAAATACTGTAGCATTGTAGCAAACAATAATGAAAGTTTGTATTACTCAAAACAGTAAAATTGTACATAGAACCTTTTGTTTATGAACGGCAGTATAATTCATTCGATATACGTAAATATACATATAAGTTGTTAAATTTAAAATTCTTTAAGTAACACCAAATCAATTGTAGGAAAACTACAATGTCTAACAAGAGACCGAAGTTGCAATAATATGGGTCACAGGCTAGTTAAAAAGTAGTATTGCATCTTTGGAACTTGAAATAATGTTTTCTCTCTTAAAATTAATATTGGCCACAAGCATTCGTGTTATCTTGAATATTAGTTCTTAATAGTCTTTAATATTAGTACAAGCTCAGTTTGCAATTTCAGAGGAATCGGGAAAATAATAATAATTCACGATTATTTTACAGTTCATTGTGTCAGAAGTCACGTCCGCCAAAGTGGAAAAAGGAGATGACCAACAGAAGAATAACACCGTCCTTGGCGGATACGAGTGCAACGAGGACTACACGTACATTAGAGGCAGAGGTAAATAAAAAAATAAATCAAAACTCCAATTCAAACTGTACGAAATTTTGTTAAACATTTTTTTAATTCTTAAACATGCCGAAAATGAAATTTTTAAGGGATATTTTTTACATATTTCAAACAGTTGTGAGGATATATCTTTTTTGAAAAAAAAGTTCAGAGCACTGTCAACGGTTCCTGGGGCACTTCTGACTCTTTTTTTCGCACACTCTCAGGTCGAGGGCGGTACGTATGTGATCAGTGCGGTATTCGCTGCAAGAAGCCATCGATGCTCAAGAAGCACATCAGGACCCATTCAAATGACAGACCCTACACTTGCAGTCATTGCAACTTCAGGTATGTAAGCATTTCTTACCTCATGCAACAGACACTCATTGAAGAAACAAAAACCATAACGGATAACACGTTCGAAACAACTTTCTTCTTAAAAGAGGTTAAGTTCACAATACTGATTTGAAAATGTAGAATTTCACTTGGAACCCTGTACTTCACTTCGATAAACTTCCAATTTCTGAATAACCGAATTTATCAAATTTTAAAAACTTCTGCGCCATCCGCCATTTGTTTTAAACTCTGCAGGACATCTACATTACCGGCAGAAGTTGTAGTTGCTCTGTTCGTAAGACCTACACTAATTGTTTATTGTCAAACATTAGATTAATATGAAGGTTTCCGAGGCTTTTCCAATTGCTTATCAACGTTTAAGTATTGTTTTATATTAGATCTATATCGAATGCAGGTCTGCGAAGTACAATACGGCCAGACAATTTCCCTAATTACACTATCGTACACTTCCTAAATTAGCGAACAAAGTTCTTTATGTTGTCGAAAATGTCAAACACCAATCGTTTTTGGCATTGTTTGTTTATGTTTATATTTTAGAGTTGTGTTATTAGAAAACTCTTGAAATAAAAAGACAGAAGTTACTGGTAAATAAATAATAATACAAGTGCCCAAACTAACTACTTTTCAATTTTTTTTATTGAATTTTTTTTAACATGTTTTTTCATACTTGATATGTTTTAATCTTCTCTTGGACAGGTGTGATGGTATGGAGGTTTGTTTTAAGACAAATACAGCCTTTTTACTGCGTTAAAAAACTTATTATGGCATGAATATTTTTCAGCAGAAATTATATTTCGTCCTCCACTAATTCAGTATGTATGTGTTTTAGTTTCAAGACGAAAGGCAACTTGACGAAGCACATGAAGAGTAAAGCGCACACCAAGAATTATACGGCGAGTAGCGGCTCCAGCTCTTCGACCCAGCAGAGTGCGACTCAGAGCTCCGAATCGGATACCGACGACAGCGGTATGGACAGCAGTGGTAAGTACTCAACGTATGTATATGATAATGTAAACTTTTAAACGAGTCTTTCTGAATAAAATTTGCTATGTTGTGTAGGTAGCATAAATTGTTTGGCGTGTTTAATAATGTGTTAATGGGGTATTGATGTTTTGCATTTGTTGTAATAGATAAAGCAAGTTCCGATTTGTAAAGAGCACGCGTTTTACGGTAACGTATGGAGTTGCAGCGTGAAGCGTCATGCCTGGCTTTAAAATATGTTTTTCTTGGCTGTTTTTGTGGGATTTCTAGGAATTCGGCTTGACCTTGCGGAAATATGAAACATTACTGAATTATACTTTATAATAGTGTTATAACGCCAAATCAAAACCACAATTATATTTTATTTCGCTGCTGTATAGTATGTTTTTTTTGTTGGATTAGTAATCAGAATATTAAAAGGCAAATATGACAGATTTTATTGACCCAGAAATTTTGTGAGATGTGAGATTTTTTTCCTTATTTCTAGGGACATCTTTTTTTTAATTTGAAAATGATGAATACAGTATGCACATAAAGTATGAACATGTTTTTAAAACATGTTGGTTGTAAAAACAAATTGATTGTAATTCAGCTTCAAAATTTCATGAAAAAAAGTTGGTTAATATAAAGAAAAACTAATAAACAATAAGTTTTAAAGCCATCTAAAAAACTGGAATTTATTTTTCAACTTGAAGATAACGAGCATTTGCATAAGTTTGATTCAAGTTGGTTGCAGAAAAAAACTGAATGTCTTTTTAGCCGTGTTTTTTCCAATATAGCTGATATGTACACAAATTTTTGACAGCTCGACAGCCGGAGGTGTAGGAAATTTGTCATAATGTTTTTGCTTTTGAATCTTATAATAAAGAATTTTTTTCAGAGACTGTTATATAAAGAATCATTCAATAAGTTGAACGTTTTGTGTGACAAAATAAAAATACACGTTTTTTTCACAAAATATCGAGCCATCCAAAAAAAAGTCATCAAATTTGGGCGAGCAAAAAAAGTTCTATTCTTAATCTTAAATTTATGACCTTATTTAATTGTCAAGGCTGTCACATTATATGACAGCCATTGTCTGTTTTACAATTGCGACGGCCACTTGTCAAACGTTTGACAACAATGTTTCCCTTTGAGCTTCGACATAACTGTTATTTCTCTCTATGGCTCTATTTTCATTTAAAAAGTAATTCACGTAAAATAAAGTACATCGAACATGGTAAGAACAAATTTTTATTCACACGCAAGGAGCAGATGTGCTAACTAAGTTACAAGTCTATTTTAAAAACGCCTTGTGTGTGCAAATCGAAAATTTACGTTATCCCTTTCCTAGACGCAGTCGACGCGACAGCAGGAACACGAGGCCGCCTACGGCCTGCTCTCCCTGTCGCAAAAGCCCACCCAGACCAGCTCGACGCCTTCTCAGTCCGACCTGGGGCTGCTGAGAAGCAGCAGTCCCCGTGCCGAGCAACGACCTCTTCATGAGCAGCGAGGAGATCGCCTACGTTTCCAAGACCAGCTACGCCAGGAACAAAATCCTCGATGAGCGCAACAGCATTAGCTTCAGCGGCACCAGGAGGATAGAAGTAGCAACGGAGGCCGCATCGGAAGAGACTGTGGAGGCGGCGAACATCAGGAACTACCTGGGGGAAGTCCAGCGCCACCAGGCCTTTAACCTACCCGTACACTCCGGGCGTTGTTGAACGAGAAAGACATGTTGCCTTCGCCTACGCCAGAGATCATAAGTAGAGCGACCAAGAATGAGGGGATCCTGAACAGTGTCGAGCCCACTGCGGAGCCGAAGAGCATAAAGCAGTTCCACGTGATACAGAAGTACACCGCGCCTCCTAGTCAGCCGGTCTCCCCCGAAGATCCCCGTGCTGGGCAGCCCTTCGAAGGCGAGTCCGCCTCCCAAGAAGCTGGAGATGTACGGGTCCCCCCGAGAGGGTCCTGGCAAATAACGCCAAGAACCTCACGGCGAACAGGGTGCTGCCGACATTGAAGGTCAACGACATGTTGATTCCGAACGACGGTTTGGCGGATTTAAGGAAGAGGAAGTTCCCTGTGCTTCAGAACCATTTCAAGTCCAAGGTCCAGAGGAACGACGAGGTGATGGACCTGTCGATGACGACCATCGCGGAGAAGCAGCCCGTGAGGATGAACGGGCTGGTCTCCGACGAGCGCCACTACAACGGGAGGCCGATGGAGCACGTCAACAACGTCGCCAACGAGGTAAGAACAATGGAAATGCGTTTTTCTTGCTGTATTTCCTATTTTGTAAAACTGAGTAAACTCGGGATGATTCACTGGATCCGGCCAGTGTGCCACAACACAGGGTCTGACTCGTAATCCATAATGTCATTGACAGAAGGACATATGAGGGCCAAAAATGTGTTAATAATGTACATACCTATTGCTTGAGTCGTTCAAAAAACCGACTATCTTCATTGAGCATACGTTGCCACAATCAGTAGTCTTTCTGCATTTCTTAATTTCTTAAACGTGAGCGAGTTGGCCTGTACGTACGGTTGTAGAAGAAAAATGATCGTTCTACATCTACTGGAGTTAAAGGTGCAAATTCAGAATAGTTCACGTGGACAAAGGACAACATACCACGCATATTATTATTTTCACGAATTTCGCATAGTTGTTTGTACCACTAACAGTTGTTTGTTGTCACTAACATCAGTACATTATTATTTTTTACATCAACAGAGGACAATGCACGTGTTACTAGTATTTCTATACTTTTAGCCGTTGCTATAGCTAGCTAATAGCTATCAATATCAGGGGCGAAATATCTGAAGCACCTAAAATTCGTATCGGAACATTAACGACCTTACTACCACGAATATCTGTTGTTTCGTCCACTGTCAGCCACAGAAATTTATTGCGTATGTCTTCATTGATATTTCCCATGACACGTTGATATCTCTTCTGTAAATATGTTTCAAGCTATGTATGGCTAACTAGGCAATGGAAAATCGGATAAATATTTGGCAAAAAGACGTCTAATCTAATTAAACCAAAATTCCTCTTTTCTAACAGGTCCAGTAATATTTTGTTGATGGATATTTGAATCTAAATGTCACATACTCTCAGCGTTTTCGAAATATATATCGATGATTGTAAGGGATACATAAAACATGTGAACCTTCTGTAATCAAATGTTACAACTGTTCTCAAATGGTAAGTACTGTGCCATTATTGCGAAAATCCTCACAAAATCAGATAACATGTAAATACACTACACGAACTCACGAGTTAGTCACTCACGACTCATAAAATTATTTTGAACTCGGCGTTCTACCGTCCATTCCCTCACATCGAGCTAACGTAAAACATCACGGAATCGACGCACACAGCGTGGCTAAACACTGTGGGACTAAACGAATGGGATCCCAGCGCGTTACCAGGCACAGCCAGTAGCGTACGTATGCACGGGCAAGAAATACACGTACATTATTTACTTAAGGGCTTAAAAAATCAATAAAACAATAAACACAATAAAAATTTAAAAAACACTTCGAAAATACAGTTTATACCTTAATTATCAGAGGGTTCTATAGTGCCAACCCTGCGTTGTGGCACACTTTCCGGACCCTAATTATCACGTTGCTGTATTTCCTGTGAGTAAACTCGGGATGATTCACCATGGAATGTTCAAGTAAAGTTCAACTGTAAATTCGTCACGTCTAGGAAAGTTTTTCGTAGAAAAGTTTGAAGATATAGATGTGAAATGTCCACTTTGAAACTCCATTTCCAGGTATACGTTGCGCAGGGCGCAGCCAAGACCCCGCGGCGGTTCATCGAGGAGGAGAAGCCGCGTTACGCCCCCAACGAAGACCCCGTCTATGGCGGCGAGCCGCACGGCAGGACGGTCATCCTGCTGGGGCCGCTCCCGGCAGACGAGCACCCGGGCTACGGAGTTGGCGTCGAGCAGCACAGCAGCGGCGACGACCAGCCGCAGGCGAAGGCGACCGCCGATTACGACAACAGCGCCATGGAGACGCTGGCCGACGTGGCGACGCGCCGCGAGAAGCTCGACAAGAACACGCTGGCGAAGAGCGTCGCCTCCGAGTTCCTCAAGCTGGCGACGAAGAACGAGAGCCCGGACGGGTGCAGGGAGGCGGGTGGCTACGCGCCCGTCGGCAAGGACGTCAACGACATCATCGTCAAGTCGGAGGGGAACAAGAGCTGCACGATATGCGCGAAGAGCTTCAACAAGCCGTCGCAGTTGAGGTGAGCGAATAAGCGTAAGTTAACCCTTTGCGGCATACATTTTTTATATAAGCGGTTTCTCATAAAAATTGGTGACTAGGGGTTTTCGAGGTCAGAATTTAGAAATTCTGAAGTCAGATCCGTAACCAGCAACTCTGTAAACCCCTATATAGTAATTTTCAATGAAATCTGATTGTATTTCAAATTTTTGTCCATCATCTTGAACCCGCCATTTTGAGTTTTCAAAATTTGAAGTTAGATTCGTAATCAGCGACCCCGAAAACCATTATATGATAATTTTTAATGAAATCCGGTGATATTTGAAAATTTTTTTCCGCAATCTTGGATACGCTATTTTGCATTTCTAAATGTGTAAGTTTTCAAAATTTGAAATTATATTCGTAATCAGCCACCCCAAAAACCATTGTATAATATTTTTTTATGAAATCTGGTGGTATTTGAAAGTTTTGTTCGCCATCTTGGATCCGCCATTTTGAATTTCTAAATTCTAACAGCAGATTCGTAATCAGCGACCCCGAAAACCTCTGTATTATTTTTTCCGTACGATGATACTAAAAAATTTCTCCAATAATGAATTTTTGTTAAAAAAAAGTTTTTTTTTTAATTCGCTAATTAATATAAATAAATTAACAAACAAATTCATACCTTTGTGCATGAATTTTAATTCTGTAACATCCCAGATCATAAAAATACAAAAAGCATCGGTTAAATTGAATTTAAACTACTTCAACGGTGCCACCGTGCCGCAAAGGGTTAAGCTTCCTCTCCGAGTATTTTCCCTCTCCAATCTTTCTTCTAACCCCTGTTGTGAACAAATAGATAGCGCGGGTCTGAAAAAACGCGAGAAACCTGTCTTCTAAAGATATCCGGATCTTTTTTTACAGTGACAGTTTTGCAACTAATTTGTTGGGCATTCAAACTCAAGGACAACTCTTGGAATGTTCCTTCTAAGAATAAATATATGTATCTCTAATTTTCTTGCTAGCATGTTGCTAACTTCGCATTTTTGACTTTCGCATATCTCATAAGTATGTCACCTTCAGATGTTTCTACCTGTTCAAAAAAATATATAGATCCCTTTTTACTACACCCTAGGATGTTCCTACAGATAACTAAACTTGTGATTCTTTCCTGAAAGTTTCACAATGGAATTCAAACAGAAGGACAACTTTTGGAACATTCGCTCTAAGAATTAATACGTATTTTTTTTACTTTTGCATTTCCTTTACAAATTCCACGACCAGATTAAACATCTACATATATTGTGCTGTCGAAGGTCGCTGCTGCTTCGTCAGTGTGCTTTTATTAATAATAATAATAATAATAATACATAGTCTTTATTTAATAATAATGCAAATTTACATACATTGTCCTTATAATACAAACAGAGTTAAAGTAAATTAGACGAGTATTGAAGTGGGAAATTAGTAAATTACATATGAGAGTTACATTATTATTAAAAAGGCGGAGTTCAACTACTCAAGAATGAGGTCGTTGTTCTTCCACTCAAGGAATCGTTTAATTTTTAATCCCTCCCTATAAATACTATAGTGGGCGGACCCACCGTGAAGGCTGTAGCTTTTATTGCTAATGTTTGGTCTGTCGCCCCTCCCTTTAACCAATGAATCGCCCATTTCAACCTACAAGGCGCTAGTTGTGTAACCAATCAATAGTTGTTACAATTTGGCAACACCTAGATGGAAGATGTGACATTGCCAATGGTGTATATAACTTCGAATAATATACCAACGTTTAGATCAGTGCTTTAATTACTACAATTTGATTTAGTCAGTTCATTCGTCATGGCAATCTTCATATGAATGATTAATGGTATTGCGCTGTCAAGTGTCGCTGCTCCTTTGTCATAGGTAATTGGATATTGCAAACTTCGCATTTTTGACATTCCAACCTAACCTCAAAAGTATCCTCGAATTCAGATGTTTCTTTAACATCAGGCACATGTGTCAGAGGTTGTATTTCTAGATTATCCTATTGTGTTTAAAGCAATTGAACTAAGGACGGATACTTTTCGTTTTATATGGGTTTTTATCGCGATTTTCCTTTTTTTTCTAGACTTCACATGAACATCCACTACCTGGAGCGGCCGTTTCGTTGCGATTCGTGTTCGGTGAGTTTCCGAACGAAGGGCCACCTGCAGAAACACGAAAGGAGCGCTAGTCATCACAATAAGGTAACCATTCTAGAAAAAATTCTTAAAGGTGACAAACAAAATAATTTTTACCTTCTTATCGATTTATTTTCTCGATCTAAAATAATTCTGAACACGTTTCGGTCGCGGATTTTGAGAATTTTTGTTTTCCTCTTTCAGTTGTCGTCGTCGCCAGCCTTGTCGTCGTCGGAGCCGCGGCCCTTCAAGTGCTCTGACTGCAACATAGCGTTTCGAATACACGGCCACCTGGCCAAGCACCTGCGCTCGAAGATGCACATCATGAAGCTGGAGTGCCTCGCCAAGATACCGTTCGGGCTCTATGCCGAGCTGGAGAGGTCCAACAGCCTCCTCACCGAGATCAACACGTGCGACGGGGACCAGTGTCTAGAGAGTCTAAAGGTATGTGATCCTCTCAGCGTTCGTTTGTATTGTTTTATTCTAATTTCCCACAACCTTTTCAACTAGCGCATATCGAAATTATCATTTTTTACGATATTCGAGAGGCATTCCAATAAAAATTGGAGATCAAATGGAAAAAGTCCAACCCAAAACAAAACAAAACCACAAAAAAAAATACACTCGATTACTCACAACACTACGCACACCCAGAAATGGCTAATTGATGAATGTGTTATCTCCCGCCCTGTTTTCTCAAGCCACGTGCGGTTCTGGGCGCTATAAATGGTAGGGCCCTACATTCTATGAATATTGGGTGTAACTGGAGCAAAGAGAAATAAAGGCATACAAATTTTGCTTAAAAAAACTCTGGTATTGAGCAAAATTGAGCCAGGTGCCGTTATAATAATTTTAGCTATTTGTACTTCATAAAATAAAAATGTCAGAAGCCTTTAGTATTTTCTTATTTCGATCTTATGAACACATAACAGTAAAACTGGGAATTTTTACTATTTTATCTGAGAATGATGTTCAAATTTCTAATAGTTTTACTGTTATTTAAGTAGTATTTACCTGTGTGATGATATTTTTATGAACCAACATTCAAATTTTAGTCATAAAATTTAAAAAAACAACTCATAGCCTCATTATAAACTTGCTGATTTTATGACAGCCCTATGTTATATAGACTGTGTCTGTTTATGTTAACAAATAGTAAAATAGTAAATGAGGGGGTGTGGTTAGGGTTAACGATGATCTTATTGGATAGTGGGCATTGCCCAGCTTGATGTCACAGAAGCCACCATCCAATAAGATTATCATGAACCATAGTCACGCCTACTTATTACTTTACTATCTATTAACATCAAGGGAATCAATATGCATAACAATATATTATATATACTATATTTAATTATAACTTATACTATATTTAATTTATACTGTATTTGATAACTTTTTTTTATTTCTTCCAGACTTTAGCCATGAAAGTTTTCATCAACGATCCAAATAAACTAAATCAATTAGAGCTAAGGGAGAATGTAAATGCCGATAGTTAGTCCTAAAAATATACATATATATATTTTTTTGTGTAAATAATAAATATTGCTACTTTACGCTCAAGACTGAATAACAAAAATCTATTTGAAAAAATTTACCTTTTATAAATATTTTATTGTTGGTACGTTCTAGTTATAGATTACTTAATTATTTACAAAAATATATATACGTACTAGTGGCCGGGACGGATCCGACTTCCCTCCCTATCCGGATCGGTAATAAACGTAAACATTAGATAGATCTAGGTGGCCGTATCGTGACACATTTCAAGATGGCCGTCTCGCCGGGCCTGTGGCATCGTTGGGACCAAAACTGACAGTACGCCTCGAGCCGTACTGGTCGAGTTGCATTTCGTCGTGTAAAAAAAAAAACTCAGGTAATTTTTATTCTCCGCTTTGTTCCGGAACTCCGAACTGGGATCCGTCCGCGTCACGTCAATATACATATGTATACATATATTCTGATGTGTCAAATATAATTATTGTGATATACCATTTAAGTGTTGTAGATATTTTTAAAATTTGGTTGTTTTTTTTTTTTTGGTCTATGAGAATGTTTTACTTAGGTCGGCGACCGGCGGGGGGCGCCTCTGTTCGATTCGGCGCCGCCGCGGTGACGTTTGGTTTTCGGTGGAGAAACGGCTTTATACAGGGTGTGTTATGTTTCGAGCCTCGGAAAAAGATCGCACGCAAAATGGGTGTCAGCGTGATGTAGGATAGTGACTGATAGCCTCTAGCAATTGTTTTTTAAACAAATATTAAGCTTTTATCGACGATTAAAGGCAGTATGGAAATTGGGTTTCGGTACTTCCAATGGAAGCTTTGCAAGAAGCAAAGGAAAAACCTTGGAACAATTTTTTAAAGTTCACGTTTTTAAATGTTTCGTCATCACTCGTGTACCTTTTGTTTGGCTGCTAGTATTAGCGTCTATCGTAGGCATTTGTTAAGGACAAATCGTCTATCTTGGACGTCTGCGTACCAAAAGAACCAGAAAAACGTCTTCAGTAAGCTTACTTATACCATTAAAGCCAATAAAGTTTAAAAAAAGTCTCGGATTCGAAAAGGTCAATTAGAAGAATTCAAAAAGATTGATTTATATCAAACTTAAGAACTGTTAGATTTTTTACAGGTTCGCAGAAAAAAATCAAATAAATCCACTGTAGAAGGTTGGCAAAGAAACATCTGAAAGTTGTGCAACTGTGAAAGTTGTAGCTTTCATTGGAATCGTTTGGTTTGTAGTCCCTCCCTATTATTGTGGTGGGCGGAGCCACTGTGATGCTGTGGATTTTATTGGAATAATTTGGTCTGTGGCGCCTTCCTTTCACCAGTGAATTGCCTGCTTCAACCTACAAGGCGCAAGTTCTGTGGACTGTAGCTCCTTCCTCTAACCAATCAAGAATTATATCAATAGTTGTTATAATTCGGCGACACCCAGAACTTCAAACAAACATTTATATCAGTGTTTTAATTACTTCAACTTGATTTAACACAATGAAATGCTTTTCAAAGTAGATATTAATTTTGAAATATTATTTTGAACCGAAATAGGTTCAGAAATAATATAAAAGTCGTTATTTTCAAAATAACAGTTTTATTTTGAAGGTAATTATCAACTCATTAATTGATTAATTAATTTCCGAAGCCCAGTTTTCATACGAATTATGAATGGTTCATTTGCGGTTTCGTATTTTTGACAATTTTTTTAATTTTGCATTTCCGAATCCTAGTAGTACCATAAAAATCAAGTTATTTTCAAAATATGTTTTATTTTGAAGGTAACTATCAACTGTTTTATTTATTCCACAACAATTTCCGAAACCTAATAATCATATGAATTGTGAATGGTTCATTTACAGTTTCATACTTTTGGCATTTTATAAATTTTAAATTTCCTTTACAAATATATATTTATGTCATGATTAAACATCTGTTTTGTGCTGTCAAAGGTGGCTGCTGCTATGTCAGTGGGCTTTTATTGGAATCGTTTGGTTTGTAGTCCCTCCCTATGAATACTTTTGTGGGTGGAGCCACCGTTGAAGGCTTTTATTGGAATCATTTGGTCTCCTCCCTTTAACCAATGAATGGCCTCCTCCAACCTACACGCCGTAAGTTGCGTTATGTTATTGAACTGTAGCTCCTCCCTCTAACCAATGAACAGTTACATTACAATTTGGCGACACCCAAATGGAAGATGTGACATTACCAACACTGTATGTAACTTCGAACACTTATATCAGTGTTTTAATTACTATAACTTGATTTAACTGATTCTCAAATGTTTTTCAAAATAGATATTAATTGAGAAATATTATTTTGAATCAAAATAAGATTCAGTAATAATATATAAATCGAGTTATTTTCAAAATAATAGTTTTATTTTGAAGGTAATTATCAACTGAATAATTAATTCCACACAATCCCTGTCACTTTGACAGTTTTCAACAGAAATTTCCGAACCTAGTTTTCATACGAATTATGGATGGTTCATTTGCGGTTTCATATTTTTGTTTCTTTGCTAGAAACAAAAGAAAGTAGCGATTCACGCTCGACTCCATTTTCGTGCGATCCGCGCGACACCCTGTATATACATTTTGTTTTACTGATCTTGTTTTTAAGATTATTTCTGTTTGTACAAGTTGATATTATTATTTTTTACCTGTTCTCTAGGTACGCCACATAGATTTTATGTACAAAAAAGGTTAGGTTATCATGAAGTTGTTTACGTGCTTTACGTTGCGTATGTAGATCCCTACGAAAGAATTGTATCGTGTTACGTTATCGCCTGTAAATATTGTTTGTATTATAATTTAAGGTAGATACATGTGTATTTGTTAATATTGTTTCTATTGTTAAAAAAAAAGTACAAGGAACTGTTAAAGAAAGAATATTGTCTTTTTGTTTTAATCTGTTTGTTTTTTGGTGCTGAAAAATTAAGACGCTTTATTTAGTTAAGACATTTATTTAAAAAAATTATATACAAAAATATATCTATATATATATAAAATATATGCAGGTACAGTATAAACAAAATGGATTTTTCTTAAATATCGATCATCATTCATCAACGTTTCTCTTCATCTCATTCAGTCTTACTCTTATGGCCTGATATTCGCATATATATAAGACTCTTAACAGAGTTTTTTCCGAATTAACATCGCAGCTCTAAGCAATCATGTTATTTATCTCAGTCGCTGTCATCTGACAATAAAATTATCCTCTTACGTTTAGTTGGATTTCCATTATTTTTTCTCGTCTTTTGCTTTTCTCTTATTTTTCCTCGATTGTTCTAATTTTTGTTCCAGAATCTCTAATTTGGACAATTCCTGTGGCGACATCTCGTCTCCCACGTCCACGACAAACGAGTCCTGCAAATTCCGTATTTAACCGCCACTCATAATGAAATACCGTCTAATATGTTCTCAATCAGGGTAGGCTGTGATTTATATATCCTTTCTGGTAATGTATCTGCTCATTTGTCATTAGAATTTAGGTGTTGCCAACTTCATAAAATTCCACCCTACCCTGATTGAGAATTAATTTGAAACCACGAAATTTGTCAGACTTACTTCTAGATACGAGTCATCCTGGCTGACTTCCTGCGAATATACGTTCCTTATATGAAATTTCGGTTTGTCAGGTATCTTATATCGTCCTCTATTCGCAGGGCTTCTAGATTTAAAAAGAAACAAACATTTAACTTGAGTCTACTTTCAATTTCTAAGAACACAATAGTTTTAACTTTTGATGATGAAAATATGTAAAGTACTGATAAAAAGATGCAGCACTATCTATGAGAAGGTAAGTCACTAAAAATCTAGAAACAAAACAAAATGGATAGGAAACATAACCTCAACGCAAAGATAAACTTAAGTTAAATCAAGCTAACGGATTTAAATTTTGTGTAAAAAGGACTTTCAGCTTGTTAGTCAATTCTTCATTGAATTACACTCGAGCCCCTCTTAAGTCGCCAAATCCGTGCATCATTACCTCGCTTAAGTCGCGAAATTTATTCTCTCTTAAATCGCGATCATAACCTCAACTTTTTCGTGTTTTAGCTGCAAAAAGAAATATTTAGAGATATACCACAGTACTTGTTATAACGAAAAAATGAGCCAACTGAACAAAAAAATTAATGTAAGTATACCCAGTCGTGCGTGACAAAGTTCAATTTTCCACTTGAATGGATATTTTAAAGATTAAATATTTTTAAAAGATACCTAACCTATTTTAAATCAATTAAAGTATTACACAATCATTTTTTTTCAATAAAAATTGTACATATTCATGCGAGAATCCAATTTCCAAACGTAATTCTAAAACTTTTACAGGCGGCGACTTAACCGGGACGGTTTCGCGACCTAATAGGGGGAAACGTGGTGAAATAACAGAGGATGTGAATTATGCGAAGGTGAAATAAGGGGGGTTCGAGTGTAGTGTGATTATATACATTCAAAAAAAAAACGTCATCAAAGTTGGCCAAGAAAAAAAGACGTATTTCTATTCTATTTATTCAATAGGATTTATAACCTTATTTACTTGTCAAAACTGTCACATCATATGACAGCTACTGTTTATTTTACAAATTGTGACAGTCACTTGTCAAAAGTTTGACATAACCGAAGAGCTTAGACATGACCGCTATTTCCATCTCTCTCGTTCATAGCCAGAGTTGACGTTTTTTTTGGATGTCTATAAATTAGTATTTGTTTTTTTTTTGTATTCTACTTTTGCCAATGAAAATAAAGTGTGTACTGATAAAACACATGCAGTGCCATCTACCAGAAAGTAAGAAAAAAAAAAAAAAGTGGGAAAAAAAAAGGAAAAAGGAAGAAAAAGGGAAAGGGGACTCTAAAAAGTCTAGAAACAAAATAAAATCGCTAGGAAACATAACCTCAACGGGGCGATAAACTTGGTATGCAATTCTTCATTGAATTATGAATATGGAATGAATGATAACAGAGTAATGGCATAAATGTGACAAAAATGGGTAAATAATTGACCAGTTTTTTTAAATCTTTGTTTAAGAATCGCATTTTCTTGTAATTGGATTATAAAACTGAAATGGTGATGTATACGCAAATTTTACGCCATCTATTATCGGGAAGACCAACTAATATCTCAAATTTCCCAAGGGCTTTACGAAAATTCACGCCAGACCCATACCTCGTGGACTGAAGATAGAAAGCGTGCATCTGCGTGTCCAGCTGTACCGATTCGTCGGCTACAAAACTCTTGTCATAGCCCCTCCCATCGTTGTCGTCTTCATCCTCCGAAACGACTACGTCTTCATCTTCCGACAACTCTGCTTCCTCTTCTATAAAAGGATTCCTCGACACGCCCTGCAACATCCATTGTTACCACAATTTCCCAAATTACATTACAGATGGAACCTACAGGTTTCGTTTTTACTGGCCTCGTCAGCTGCGGCTCACGTCCGGGCGAGTCTATTTTGTTACTCGGTCGGGGGAACCGTCAGTTTCGGCCTCTTGAAAACGGGACTCGGCTCGAATTCGTCGTCGCTGTTAGTCGAAGTCGACACTGGGCTGCGGTTCAGTTGAAACCTGCTTCTTTTTTGAGATGGATCGACTTGGGTCTTGCGGATGTCGATGTTTTCTCTACTCGTGAAGTCTTTTAATATCCCGGAGGGACTTTGGACGGAGCTAGGGCCCGAAATATTGTCGTCCTTGTTTATGATGTTCAGCAACTGGGTGATGGGTAGTTGACTCTGTGATTTAGTGGTGAATTGGGAATAATTTGACTTGCTTGGAGTTCCCAGAATTGTCATATCCATGAGTGAGGTTTTGTCCATTTTATTGTCGCTCTGTTTCGTTGGGCTTGGAGTTCCTAAATTGGTTATATCTACAACTGTGTTAAAAAAATGTAACTATGTGTCAAATATACATTCAAATATTAATAGACTAGTTCCGTAGAAGTGGTCTTGTAGAGCTAAGTTGGTTATACATGCTTCTATGGTAATAAATGTAGCTCATTTATTATAAAAAATGTCTTCAAGTACACTGAAAACGTTATTTTTCTAGACATTGGAGTGAGAGCTTAATGATACTCAATCTAACATCTGTAAGGTAGCATTAGCGCTTAGAAGCTGCGACCTCTAGCGAAAAATAGACGAAGTACCATCAAAGTCGGAGCATGCGCGAATAAATGACCTTAACACAGGTCGTGACATTATTGGCTTTACGAATTTTGGAAGCAAACCTTTAGGAAACGTGGAACAATAGAAAAAGGCTTGAAAACTAATTTATTACCTGTAACTGAGTTTTCCTCCAGTTTGTTGTCACTTCCCTTCCTACTCGGCGTTCTCAACAGCGTTACATCCTTATCTTCTACCTTTTTCTGGCTAGGAAGTCCAAACGTGGTCAGGTCACAGAAATCGTCAACTTCGCGCACTAAATTTGAGGATAATACGTTGTCGTTTCCGTCCCCCATGAGCTCCAGTGCCAGTTTCGAGGGCGAGGCAGCTTTCCGTTTGACGGGTGATAACCCGAAGTCCGACAGGTCGCATATATCATCTATGTCCAAATGGGCATCTTCTTGTCCATTTGTGTGGGTATTTAATTCTTCTCGGGGCAATTCTGTCGACTCGAAGGCATCCTTTACCACATCTTGGTTCGTAATACTAACAAACGGTGTACTGCTCATCTTCTTTGTGGTCATAGAGAACTTGGACGGCGTCATAATCTCTCTATTTTGTACGTTCTGCACCCTCAGTCTCTGCAGATTCGGTCTGCCACGACAATTAGCCTCTCTCTTAACAGGAGTGACATTATCAGAAGTGGTGGTTTCATTCTTAGGGCGCCTGGATCTCCTAAACTTGCCGAGAACCGGAGAAGTCGTGGCTTCCTCTTCGCTTTGTCGCCTCACGAATGCCGGCGACTTGTCTCTTGGGCTCGGTGTCGTCTCGAAGATATCAGGAGAGTAAATCACCGTCTCCTGAGAACTAGAGAGGTTAACTGAGTTGCTGAAGAGTTCCGTTAAAGACGTCAGCTTAAAGAAACTAAGTAATTCGTATTCGTTGAGCTCATCTTCATTATTCGCAGTCGTTTTCGACTTAACCTGCTCCAAAACTTGGTCCTCTTCTATTATAGAATTGCCGTACCTGCTGAAGAGCAGAGTAAGATTCTTAGGAGCTTCGTAAGTGCAAGATTTTTCACCGGGTGGAATATCCACGTACGAATTTTCCTCGATGACTGCGTCTTCGAGCTGCTCCAGGCTGATGTCGGCGTTGCCGCTCATTTTCTTGGCCATCTTCTCCAACTGGGTAATCTGCAAGCCCTCAAAAACGTCCGAATGCCCCATTTGCTCGGTTAAGTCTAAGTTTGAGTCGGCAAAATCCAAATCAAACAAGTCTTCTGCGGTCGGATTAAGCGTCTTTGAAAATAATTTGATGTCCTTCAGGGTTATGTTTTGGAAGACAGAGTCATCGATTTGCATCCAAGAGATGACAACGCTGGGTATATGAGTTGTATAAATGGCGCAGTCAAAGGAATCCGGGCAGTGCCTGCACTTTTTAGTATAGTCCGAGTTCTGTATGGATAGATAGCTGGATATTTCAGAAAATAATTGCTTCATTTCGACTGAGTTGTTTTCGTCTGTTGAACTCGTTTGCGATAATGAAACCTTTTGACCTGAAAAGGTTAAATAATTGACTTCTGAAGAAAGCGCAATAGTTAAAAATTATTGTGCATGAAAAATAAATAGCAATGGCAACACTGTACAGAAATTCGACAGTTTTTCATATTGAAAGATCAATCAAGCATAGTAGGCCATGAAAATATAAAATCTAAAGTCAAGACTATGGGAATTCAATTGTCTTTGAGTTAGGTTAGGTTAAATGCCTAATCCAGTTTAGTAGGCCATGAAAATATAAAGCTGGTATTGCCTTATACATACGTTTTAATTGTTTTCCAGGTATGCAACAAAAATGAAAAAAAGCACTAGTTTTCAATTAAGGAAAAAGTTAAGGAATTATGTAGACCAAGGAAATATAAATAGTAATGACAACACTGTACAGAAATTCGATAGTTTTCAAGTTAGGTTAGATTTCAGTTTGTTCAAAAGTTCAATCAAGTGTAGTAGGCCGTGGAAACACTGATGGCAAGACTATAGGAATTCAATTGTTTTCGAGTTAGGTTAAACGTTCAATTAAGTTAAGTAGGCATGGAAATATGACAAGTGTCAATTGTTTGTAATTGGTTATAATCGTTTATAGGCAACAAATAATTGTACAGATTGTTTTACAACACAAAAAAAAATCAACAATTTAAGCTTTTCTCAAATTTTGTTTCGATAAGTTCGAATTTCCACTCACTTTGACTGCTCGACGTGGCAAAATCGTCGCTCCTAGGCTTAAAAAACATGCTGCGAATATCGCTCTGTATCAAATTCCTGTTCTGAGACAACTGCGATAGAGTGCCTGAAAATAACCAAAATAAAACCCATCCGAAATCCACCGACTACATTCCCCTTACCTATCTGAGTCGTCGGCATGTTGTACCTTTTAGAATCGGACAGCTTCAACAGTTCCACAAGCATTTCAGTACCCTTGGAATGTTTAACCTGATGAATGGGCTGTAAGCTCCTTTGCTTCTCGATCCTTCTAGAAAACGTACCCAAAACTACAGCCTCCACAATCAGCGGATCGTCTACAAAAAGTACATTGTCAACGAATTATTTTCATTATTTCCTCACATACCTTTATTCCACAACATAACTGCATCCGGGATTCTCTCTTGAATCTCGACCAGTTCCAGATCAGGCGAGAAAGCCGGCTCCGACGAACTGCTAGAGGCATTACGAAACATATCCTATAATGAGTTATGTAAGAATCACACTGCAATAGTTCACACTGTTTATACATTTATTTGGTTCCCGGAATGTACAAAGAAAAAAAATTAAATAGGTTCAAAATACCTTCAAGGTACTATTCTTCTTTATGGCCTTCCTCACGGTGATATGGATCTTCTCGCACTTGGGGGCCACCTCCGGAGGTACCAGCCTGGGGCTCGACGGTTTCAACCCCTTCGCTATCTCCCTGGACGAGAGCACGTGGAACGCTATGTTGTTCTTGTGGATCAGACAGTCCTTCAGCACTTGCTGCTCCTTGCCCTCCGTCACTAGGACGGTTATGCGCCCCTCTTTCTTCCTGCCCGTCCTGCCCATCCTCTGTACCATCCGTATGGGCGACTTATTCGATATGTCGAAGCACACAATGAGGTCCACGTCCCCCACGTCCAGACCCTCCTCGCCTATGCACGTCGACAGCAGGACGTTGCACTGGCCCTCCCGAAACGCCCTCACCACCTGCACAATAGACAGATAAGGTCATTTTACATACTTTGCGTAATGGTCGCTTGTGTCTAATGTCTGCAATGTATTTTCTTTTTATACCGATACAGTCTAAAATCAGAACTGAAATTTGAAATTCCCGCCAACGATGTGACGTCACGATCTACGCACGCGCACTCGCGTCTAATACTCTACGATCCCATTGGCGACACTGGACATTCAACTTCACTTTATTTACACTAGTTATGACTCTGGCAGCAAGGAACAACCGTTTTATAAGCAGTGCAACATTCCAAGTGCCTGCAGCGTACGCAGTTCCCCATACTATTACTCCTGGAGTTATTAAAGTGGTCACTTACGTTCAGCTGCTCCCTTTGGGTAACTCCCTGGCCCTGACCGAGGAAAAATCGGGGCCTCAGAGTGGGCCTCTCCTGAATGAGCAATGCGAAAGCCTCAGTCGCCGACTTCCGGTACTCGAAGAACACTATGACCTTAGTGGAGGCATCGGCCTCCTTGAAATACGCCAACAGTATCTCGCGCAACTTGTAGAACTTCGGATGCCCAAATTTTATGTTCTTGGGTACCTATAGATTAAGATTTTTAGTTTAAAGAATTAATAAAAAGATACGTTTACTTCAGGGTATGACCCGTCTGGTAGGAGATCCACGTTAGGCTCCGGCCCCAAGTACTGTCGAACGTCGTCGATGATTTCTATGAGGCGAGTGTTGCCCCTCAAAAGTGGCTTCTCAATGTGCTCTTAAAGAAAAAATTGTGCACTAACAGGACCGGAAATGTATGAAAATTAAATTACCGTTGAAGAATGAAAGGAAACCCCGCAAACCGTGCCGTATCAGCAGCTCGTAAGCATGGTATAACGTGACGCAGACGTTCAGACTCTTCATGATCTCTGCATAATTCGGGGTACTGAAAGAAACGCATCAAAGTATAATTTTGACCCATTTAATTAAAAATGTCCCTAAACAAGATTATTTTTCTTTTAGTTTGCATACCTACTGGTCTTATTTCTCTGAAACTCCTTTAGCAACATGAATATCTTGCCTTTCGTTAAGTTTCCGCAGTTTCCATGGATAACGTTGTACTTCACCAGCGTTTTCGTGTAATATTCCAGTATCTACAAGAAATCTATTTAAAAATCCAACGTAAAAAGTAAAAAACTACGTACCCGCATATAATCATCCCGTACTTGTTGTAACTTCTCTTCTAGAGGCACAACGACCGTTGTCAAGGTCCGTTTGAAAACATAAGGTTGAACATCCGCACTTTCTTCCACACGAAACTCCAAGTGAGAAATAAGCAGATTCTGGACAACCTAGCAAGTAAAAAAATGTTTTTACTTGCCCTAAAGCCGCTTAATAAACACTTTTTACCTCTAGCACGTCACCGATGGTGCTGCCAGGCGTGGCACTCAATGCCAAAACCCTGAAGAACCTGTTCTGCATCACCAGCCTCCGAATAACCTCGCAATAGGCATGGTTGCCCCTGGCTCTGTGTGCCTCATCGAAAACTAGGCACTTAATTTTAGGCCCCAGCTCCTTGAACGTCTCTAGATCGTTTTGCAGGATCTGCGGCGTGACGAAAAACACCCTCTTCTCTTTCCAGATGTCTGCCCTGGAATTCACCAACTTCATTCCTAAAAATGCGTTAACCTAATCGAACACTTTCTTTACAGTTTAAATGATCGCGAGGGAAATGACAATTCTCGGTATTTTTGTGAATCACTTATAGGCTAACCTGTTAGTTCTGCGGTGACCTCTTTTGGTATGGCCATAATGTCGTAGCAGGCGTCTATCTGTTGCTTCACTAGCGGCCTCGTGGGCGCCATAAACACCACTTTACCGGTGGGGTACCAACGATAAAAGTTATACATCACGACGGCAGCAATGAACGTTTTACCCAAGCCAGTGGGTAAGCTCACCTGGTAAAATAAAAAGAGACCGAAAACATGCATTACTGGGCCATAAAATAAGGTGTGAACTAACCAAAGTGTTCTCAAGTAACGCCTTCTGCACGATATTGAACTGGTACTCTCGGATAGGGTAATTTGTGGGGTACACCCATGATTGTCCTGCTTGTAAATCGAAACCTAGCGTGTCTGGCGCCTTCGATAGACTGAATCCCCTGTAAAAATCTCGTCAGAAAGTTCCTCTTCAAGCGTTACATAAAATACTTACAGTGATTTAGATAATTCTTGAGTCATAACAAAAAAAAAAAAAAAAACGGAATAACCGAACAAAATTACAAAACGCGATTACTGTATACAAAGTTCAATTTCATACATCGCCTATCGATTAGATTATAATTAGAGTTCGATAAGTATTATAATTAGAGTAATAAAATGTATTTTCCAACCATCACATTCATAAAGATGTTGACATGCTCGACATCTGGTAGGTTCTTCTAACACATTCGACAGTGGGGGGGTAACAATTGACGGTGAAAAATTCAAATTGTTAGTTGTTTTCGGTTTAGTGGGTTATTTTCCTTGTCAGGTACATATATTAGAACAGGATATTAAGATATCACTTGATAGCACGAAGATAAAATTCGTAAGAGCTTTTCATTGTGGAAAAATTCTTCAGACAAAAACAATTTTGCAGCGGTATACCCCCGGACAGAAAAGAATGTGGTATTCTGTGACCCAGGTGTGAAATTAATTTTATTCCCGAAATGTAAGAGAGGCGTTCATAGAGTGAGGTAGATGTAGACGTTACAAAAATCAGAGAACCCACACTCCAATCCAGTGGCTTTGGCGATCGAGGGCTCGGTTCGCATTGAAATAGGGAGGGTACAAAATAGAGAACAACGTGCCCGATAGGTGTGGCAATTACATTTGTCTTATATTATTTTATCCTTCAGTTAGGTCTTATTTCCTTCCCTTTTTCTTGACTGGCCATTTATTTCATAATACACCCTGTATGGACCAGTAAAATTAATTAGCAATCATCACGCCCTATTTGGTCACAATTCCCTAAGCAAATATGAGTCATCAACTAAAAATATTTATTGACCATTAAATTAGTTATACATAATAATTATATTCCTTATAATAATTGAAGTACTTTAAGCATACTTCGTAGTCTTGCTGTTACACTAACCGAGTTGTATTTACATTTAAATTGTAGTTTAATACTTATAATTCACTTATCAATAAATAGGCTTCTTTATTAAAAGCTTGCAATAAATAAGAGTAGTCCTTGCGCTTAAACTAGGACTGTACAAATAAAGAGTCATCGTTCTATCCCCATAGGTCTTCGGATCGTCCAAATTTGTAGATTACAGAGGAGACGAATATCAAGGCGTTTTGCAGGAATAAGGCCACCCCAGACCAACGATTATCTGAAAAACGATACGTATACATACGTGTGCCAGTTTACACGAAATTTAAGAAATAACCAACCTGCTTTCATAAAGTCAGCAAACAATATCCAACAAGAGGCGATCACCGACGCAAATCCCATTACGAAGCCTAGAAACAGCCAAATTCTGGCCCCACGTGGACCCAGGCACCCCCCTTCGTATGCGTCGCCCCTCATCTATAAAAAAAAACCATCAGACGATTCATTCCACTTTTACTTTTGTGACAAGTTTTTATTTTCTTTTTAAACTTCAACATAAGTGTGTGGCTCTTTACCTGGGCATTCGATATTGAATTGACCATGATTAGAGACAGCGTTCCGACAACACCACACATATGGTAACCGGCCAAAACGTTTTTATGCACGCTAGCCGCATCGATGATGATCCACCAACCGGCGAAGAACTAAATAAAGGGAACTCCTATTAGATTTTTTCACGTAGTGGGCTAATAATTACAAATGACTACACAGAGCAATGTTTACTTAGAAAAATCAAGGACTCACCAAAAATCCTGCCAATATAGAAGCATAAGCGTTTCTCTTATCGCCACCCTCGAACCAAATGCAAGGGGGCATGCTCATGTTTTCAAAACAGTCGCAAACGCCCATTTTCTTTGAGTATTTTCCCGTACAGAAGAAGGAAACGCAATAGATTAAAAATAAACAAAGCTGCCTGACAGAAAATCTATAAAGACAAATTATGGCGTTTGACAGCTGATATTTAACAACAGCACAGACTACCTTTTCTGTGAACAACAGTTTGTTTCTATTGTTCATTCTAAAAAGAGATCAGGATCATTATACTCTATCTACTTTATGATTAAGTCCTGTTGCCAATTGAGCTAACCACAACCATAACCATAAGCGTAACTGTAATTTTTATGTTTTGTCTACAACAAATCTGCGTAAAATAGTGTGTATTTTGAAACTCCCGCATAGATGATTCAGTTTAGCCAACTTTCACTAAATTAAACATTTTGTGTGAAAAATCAGAAACGACACTGGAATTACAAGAAATGATGGACATCGAATTGTTAACTAATATTGTAGTAATTTAGTATTAATTATTGTTAGTTACTATTGTATTTAGGGTAACCCTTACCCATATTTCACGAGAGAAAGACACAAGGTTGGTATAACTGGCAAAAGTAATTTTAAGACGTCACAAAAGCCCCCTGCACAATTAACATAAACGTGAAATTAACCGCAACCACAAAGTGGAGTATATGAAAATAATGATCCTGTCTACAACTAATTCAGTTAACATTAGCATTAAGAATGACCTTCAATCGTCAATAACCGTAAACATAAGATGAAATATTTTATCTTTACGCTTAAAATTACTTTTGCCAGTTATACCAACCTGTGCTGTCTCTCGTGAAATATGGGTTGAGGGTTACCCTAAATACATAGTAACTAACACTAATTAATATAAATTACTACAATATTAGTTAACAATTCGATATCCATCATTTCTTCTAATTCCAGTGTGTTTTGATTTTTCACACAAAATGTTTAATCTAGTGAAATTGGCTAAACTGAATCCTCTATGCGGGAGTTTTAAAATACACACGATTTTACGCAGATTTGTTGTGGACAAAACGTAAAAAATTACAGTTATGCTTACGGTTATGGTTGTGGTTAGCCCAATTGTGCAACAGGACTAAAGATAAAATAATTTCATCTTTATGTTTACGGTATTGACGATTGAAGGTCATTCTTAATGCTAATGTTAACTGAATTAGTTGTAGACAAGAACATTATTTTCAATACTCCACTTTGTGGTTGCGGTTAATTTTAGTTTATGTTAATTGTGCAGGGGGCCTAAGGCACAATTAAAATTCGATTTCCATTTTAATTATAAACAATTCGATGTCCATTTCCATTTTCCATCTGTATGGTTTTCTACTTTTTTTTATCCTGTTTTTTATAATTTTATTTGCGTTTTTCCATTGACAATTACGTTCTATATGTCGATGATTTTTTCACAAACATAATATGTAATGTCAAATTCAGAAAGATTGGCTAAACTGAATCTTCTAAGCGCGAATTTTAAAAAACAGGCGGTTTACGAGGAATTATTGTGGACAAAACCTATCTTACTTTGGTTATGGTTGTGGTTAGCTCAATTGTGCAATAGGACTAAAACTTGAGCCATCCGAAAAAAAAAACGTTATCAAATCTGGCTATGAATGAGAGAGATGGAAATAGCGGTTATGTCGAAGCTTACACCGATTTATATTTATATATACATCTCGGTGGAAGCTTAAAGCGAAACTTTGTTGTCAAACTTTTGACAAGTAGCTGTCACAATTGTAAAACAAATAATAGCTGTCACAGCACATACCTTGACAATTAAGTAAGGTTCTAAATTGAATATAGAATAGAAATACGACGTCTTTTTTTTGCTCGGCCAACTTTGATGACTTTTTTTGGATGGCTCGTTTATTATCATTCTTATCTGTCACTTGTTGACTTGATTCACAGGTCTGTCACTTGTGACTTGTGAATCTTATTTCACAAAAAGAACACACCTATTTTTTTTTGTTGATTGGTAACCATCATAGTTGGTAACGCTGCCGTAAACGGGCGATTGTTCTTTTTTCGCTTTTTGACAGTACGTGGGAGTGAAGTGTGGTGTTCTATCGACATTCTAAAAGAAAAATTAAAATGTTTGGCGGTGGACGAGCACCCGTTCTAGTTTTAAGTAGGTGTTTACGTTCTTTTCGGTATCGAGCCAATATAACTTACGATTCTTGTCTTTTCAGGTCAAAATACCAAAAGAGATTCCGGTAAGAAAGTTCAGCTGGAGAACATAAATGCCGGAAAGGTATGACTAGCACACGTGCTTTTTTATTTTACTCATTGTCCCTTTCCCTTTGCCCTTATTTTTAAACCACCTTGTTTCACACTATTGATAAAAGTAAATAATTCCTGCAATACCACTTCTAACTACAGGGGCGGACAAAAGTATTTGTCGTACCCTTATATTTTCTTATTACTAGATTGTAAATTACTCATGTAGGTAAGGAATTGCAAAGTTTTGTTTACACCTTAGAAACATCATTTAATGAGCATTAATATGACAAAAAGATATTAAATTAAGATTGTGGTGTATGCGAAAAATATAATGAAATTGTTTGATTCGTATAAATTTACTGCGACAAAATTATTCGTACCTGTCAGTAAATAAAGCAAGATTCGACAAGTTTATTAACGAGGACACGTGCGATTATATAGTGCGCAACAGTACCCAAATGCCACAGTATGCCTTTAGTTAGATGTACGAACGGAAGCAAAATGGGAAGAAAAAAAGTGAAACAAGTATTAAAGAACGAGAATTAATAATTAAATTTCATAATGAGGGTAAATCCTACAAAACCATTGCGGAATTACTCGGACGGCCAAAGTCAACTATACAATATATTATCAAAAAAACATAAAAGTGGTGGATCAACCATAAATCAGCCTCGTACAGGGCGACCACGAAAATTAACAGAAAGGGATGAAAATTATTTGGTGAAACAAGTAAAAAAGAATCCAAAAACTAGCACAATTGCTGTCTACTACGTTAAATACACCCATAAGTGCGCGAACTTGTCAAAGAATACTAAAAAAACACGATTTACATACAAGAGTTGCTCGTAAAAAGCCCTATATTAATAAACAAAATAGAAAAAAGCGTTTAAATTACGCATTGAATTATGTTACTAAAGATAATTCGTTCTGGGATCGTGTTATTTTCTCTGACGAGTGTAAGTTTAACATTTTTGGGTCTGATGGAAGGGTTATTGTGTATTGAAAACCGAAAACGGAATTTGAAACAAAAAATATTTCAGCTACTGTAAAACACGGAGGTGGCTCTGTGATGGTGTGGGGGTGCATGAGTAGTAAAGGGGTTGGTAAACTAGTTTTCATAGATGGTATTATGAATAAATACAAGTATCTTAACATTCTAAAGGAAAATTTGAAAGAAAGTGCTATCAAATTAGGATTAGACAGGGAATATTGGTTTCAACAGGATAATGATCCTAAGCATCGGGCATATATAGTACAACAATGGCTTATATACAACACTCCACATTTATTAGTGACACCTCCTCAAAGCCCCGATACCAATCCTATTGAACATTTATGGGCCGAAATAAAAAAAACAGCTACGTAAACATGAATTACTAGTAAAACAATGTTAAAGGCGAAAATTTCTGAAATATGGAATAGTATATCCCCAGATGTGACTTCAAAATTAGTGCATTATATGAAGAAACGGTTGCAACTAATTATTCAAGCTAGGGGTGGTCCAACAAAATATTAACAAACACATTTATTATATTTAGTAGTTAGTACGAATACTTTTTTCATTTATTATATACATAACATAACAGAAATAAAAATTTATTTTTTTCTAACTGTTTCAAAAAATAAATGAAAAAAGTATTTGTAATGTAAACCGAATGTTTTCTTCCTCTTTTAATCCTCATATATCAATGTTTGCAATGCGTAAATAATACTTTGATAGTGTATTACTGAGTAGATAATTTACATCTCAAAAACAAAAGAACGGCGAGGTACGAATGCTTTTGTCCGGCACTGTATGTTAACCTTGTATTACTAAATGTCTCTTTACATAACACAATTTTTTTAGCAAATTGCGGACGTGATCAGAACATGCCTGGGCCCGCAGGCGATGTTAAAAATGCTCATGGACCCTATGGGCGGTATCGTGATGACTAACGATGGCAACGCCATACTCCGAGAGATCACTGTACAGCACCCGGCCGCCAAGAGCATGATTGAAATCGCCCGTACACAAGACGAAGAGGTACCGTAATCTTGAGAAACATCTAGAATGTTCTAGAGTTAGTGTGCTCCGGTACTTTACATTTTTAACTTCCAGGTCGGCGATGGAACAACATCCGTTATCGTACTGGCTGGCGAGATGCTTGTGGCCGCGGAAAAGTTCCTAGAGCAACAGATGCACCCCACGATCATCATACGTCAGTACCGGCAAGCACTGGAGGATATGGTGCAACTTCGAGGGGCCTCTGAGCAAACCAATCGATAAGGGTGACAAGGCAGCTCTGGCCCAAGTCGTAAGTGAACGGCCTGCTGACAGTCAATAGTAACGGTTCTAATGTTTTTTTTTCAAGGTTAAAGCTTGTATTGGTACAAAGTTTATCAGCAGGTGGTCAGACCTCGCGGTGAACATAGCCTTGGACGCCGTGAATACCGTGTCACTGGAGGAGAATGGTAGAATAGAGGTGGACATAAAGCGGTACGCCAAGGTGGAGAAAATTCCCGGAGGGACCATCGAAGAGTCGAAGATACTTAGAGGAGTGATGCTCAATAAGGACGTGACTCATCCCAAAATGAGACGGTACATTCAGGTATGTCCATTGGGTTTGTTTCTGTAAGCCTACTGTGATGCAAGACTACATTTTATACGATTCTCTTATGTTTTAATTGTAAGCCTGTTTAGTTTTTTTTCACTTGTCACAGGGCCTTCTTGTTTTAATCGATATCATGTTTTTTTCTGGAAGTGAATGTAGCGTTGTCCCAAATGTGTAAAAAGACAATTTGAAATATGAAAAGGCAGTTCTCTTTTTGTCGGATTACTAACACAAAGCAAATTACAGAAGCCCAGGATAATCCTTCTGGACTGCACCCTGGAGTACAAGAAGGGGGAATCTCAGACGAACGTCGAAATCAGCGGCGAGAGCGTAAGTTGCCCTGCCTTAGCTCGGATATCACATAATTTTTGTTTCCCAATACCGCTCGTTACATTCCAGGACTTCACCAGGCTGCTGGAGCTCGAGGAGGAGCACGTGCGACGGCAGTGCGATGAGATCATCGCCTTCAAGCCGGATGTCGTCTTCACCGAGAAGGGCGTCTCCGACATCGCGCAGCACTTCCTGCTCAAGGCCGGCATCACGGCTGTGAGGCGCGTTCGCAAGTCCGACAACAACAGGATCGCGCGCGCTTGCGGCGCCACCATCGTCAACAGGACGGAGGAGCTGCAGGAATCGGACGTCGGCACTGGCGCCGGCCTCTTCGAGATCAAGAAGATCAGCGACGAGTACTTCTGTTTCGTCACCGAGTGCGACAATCCCAAGGTGAGCGAGTCCAACTTAACGATCCGTGTCGCTGTAATTATATCTAGTAGGAATTATAACTCGCGGAAACTAGACTAGTGGGAATTAACTTGGAAACTTAATCTAGTGGGAATTCTAACTCATGGGAATTGTGAGGCATTCCTAACTATCTCTACTCTTGCGATCTTCCTTAGGCCTGCACCATTCTGCTGCGAGGCGCCAGCAAGGATATCCTGAACGAGACCGAACGTAACCTGCAGGATGCCCTGCAGGTGGCGAGGAACATCTTCCTCAACCCGCGTCTGGTACCGGGTGGGGGAGCCATCGAGATGGCCGTGGCGCAGAGGTTGCTGCAGAAGGCGACCCACGGTCCTTACAGGGCCCTGGCGCATGCTCTCGGTGAGTACTCGCGTTCTGGGATGTTCCTGTGTAGAGTCTAAGACCACTTCTCTACCGTTCGTCTCGATGGAGCAGAGCTCGGATAACACTTGTCAAGCCATTGCTTTGCTTGAACGGTATTTTATCCCATTAAAAAGCAATGCTTTATCAACCCGCGATGTTGAGATTTTTCCGTTGTTTTGAAAATTACAAAAGTTGCGTCTCCCAAACCACCGTAACCTGTAAACTAGTGGTCGGAAGTCATGAAATTTTGACCCAACGGTTGAAGGTTTCTACTATCTAAAAATCGTATTGACTGTTTTACAAGTTGACCTTCAATTTATTGGAATACGTGTAAAACAGAAATTGCGCCCAATTTATTGTCCACAATAAATTGTAGAATTTAGAACTTGCTCTAATTTCTTGGCAAATTTTAGGGATATTTGGTAACTTTTTACATTTATTTCATTGTACCAATCTAATAATGAGATAAACGATTTCTCTTAGGGACAAACCTATGATAACACTTAGGTTTTAGTCATTGACAGTTGGCAGTGTTGAAATTGCCCAATGAATTTTTAAAAATATTGCGGTGTAAACAGTTAGGTAAAAATATCTAAAACTAGACAAATCAATGAAAAATAAATTGTACAATTTATTGTGCAATAAATTGGTATTTGTAAAACAGTCTTATGGATTTGTCAATAGTGGCGCTATCTATATATCATCCTACAAACTTATCCAGTACTTCCTTTCATAGATGGCGTCATACATCGGCATCAATGATTCGTCGGTGGATTTCATTTGTTCTAATTGATGCGCCTTCTATAGAGACATCAAAAAAACGTCATCAACTCTGGCTATGAACAGAGAGATAGAAAAGCGGCGTCTAAGCTTTTCGATATGTCAAACTTGACAAGACTGTTACAATTTGTAAAATAAACAATGGCTATCATATGGTGAAGGCTTGACAAGTAAATAAGGTTATAAATTCGATTAAGAATATAAACAGCTTTTTTAAGGTATATTTTCAGCATAGCTTACAAGCTTACCGCTAAATTCACTTGTGTTCATAGGAGCTTCCATTAGGGCGTTTCTGTAATTTCCGCGTGTCACGTTTGCAGAAATAATCCCCAAGACGCTGGCGCAGAACTGCGGCGCCAACACCATACGGACCCTGACGGCTTTGAGGGCGAAGCACGCCAACCACGCCGACCCCAACACGCCGTGCACCTGGGGGGTGGACGGGGAGTCGGGCGAGATAGTCGAGGTGGACAAGCAGGGCCTGTGGGAGCCACTCGCCGTCAAGCTGCAGACGTACAAGACGGCTGTCGAGACGGCCATCTTGCTGCTGCGCATCGACGACATCGTGTCCGGCTCGAAGAAGAAGGGCGACAAGGAGGTGCCTACCCCTAGCCAAATGCAGCAACAGGAGGGCCAGTCGCAAGAATAGGCGCCCTCGCACCATTCGACGATTCATATTTAACACAAGCTTCTTAACCAGTTTAATCGTATGTTTAGCCAGTTCATAATTCACCATTTTTGCTATTAAATAATTAATTTAATACACACGATGGTTTTATTTTTATCCATCTTCGGCCGAAATATGTTTTCAGGTGTCTTTGCACTTACAACAGCGAAACATGCCAAGTATTTTTTGGGAATTTATTGGAGGACTATGAAAGCGAGGATTGTATTCGAAATTTTCAAGTATTCGAAAAAAAATTGTCATTAAAAATAAATAAATAAATATTTACATTGAAAAATGCGGAGACATCTTTTTTTGCAGAGACCAAACGGTGTACCTGATTGGTGAGGTGAGGCAGCATTCATCTGTAATAAACGCAACCATTTTTTTTTAGTTGCTTATACATTTGGAATTTCTTGACTGTTGATCAATAAAATTGACTTGATAAACGTGTCTGTTTATAAAAACAAATGATTTTGTTTTTTTCTAACGTTTCGGCTTTATTCAGCCATCATCAGAGAATATATTTTCTATTTTCTTTTTCTCAGAGGAAGTTCTCTGAGGAAGTTTTCCTGAGGACTGAGGAAGTTCTCAGTCGAACTAAAACATCTACAACAGACACGACTCAAAGAGAAAATAGAAAATATATTCTCTGATGATGGTTGAATAAAGCCGAAACGTTAGAAAACAACAAAAAACTTTGTTTTTATAAACTGACCGATAATCCCACAAGTTTATCAAGTTAGTTGCTTATACAATTTTTAACAATCTGTACCGTGGGTTTTTGAAAAATTAAAAAATTCGATTTTTGGCAGGAGTTTTACAAAAATCGTTTTTTTCTCAATTTAATTTATAATAATAAACAAATGGAAAATGATATTGAAAAACGTCAGGACGACTACCGTTTGCATTGCGAAAAATTGACTAAAAATAATTGTCACCATTCATCAGGAGAATATTAGCTATTAAATACACGCGGTGGCTTTTGTAATTAGTTTAATACACGCGGTGGCTTTGTTTTATCCATCTTCGACCTAAGCGTGTTATAAAATAGATTAACCAATTTACAACCGAACGAATACCGTGTACATCGCAAAAAAATGCCTAGAAACAATTGTTATGTACCTTTCATCAGAAGAAGAAGCAGAGGTTTGATATTTTTAAGGTTATATTTTGAATTTTAAATGTTTTGAAGGGGAAAATAGATGATCAACGTTAGAAAAGTTGCTCTCGGAGTGTCTGGCGGTGTTGATAGCGCCGTCGCAGCGCTGTTGTTGAAGAGGAAAGGTAACCAAAATAGTTTTTTTCTTCAGTTCCTAAATTTTAGGTGCCCTAAATTTACAGGTTTTTACGTGGAAGGGGTGTTTATGCAGAACTGGGATATCGCAGACGAAAAAGGCGTTTGTACTTCCGACGAGGACTTCAAAGACGCCTCGTATATTTGTCAACATTTCGGCATAAAATTGCATTACGTAAATTTCGTGAAACAGTACTGGAATGAAGTGTTTTGGTAATTACATTTGAATATCGACTTGACTCGATTGAAAAAAAAAAAATAACACAATTAAACCATTTCTTGTAGCCAACTAGTAAAGGAATACGAATCGGGCTATACACCAAACCCAGATATTATCTGCAACCGACGCATAAAATTCAATTACTTTTACAAATACGCCGTAAACGACTTAAAAGCAGACGCCATAGCTACTGGACATTATGCGAAAACTAGTTTCGGACCTTACTTGGAGAATTATAGGCCAGACCTTAGTAAGTGTATATATCATATGAATATTTTTTGTAAACCTTATAAAACTTATAACTTACCTTCAGGCGTTAAACTGTATAGAGCGGAAGATCGAAAAAAAAGATCAGACCTTTTTTCTATGTCAGGTTAAACAAGAAGCTCTCAGAAAAAGCATGTTTCCTTTGGGGAATTTGACGAAAACTGAGGTTAAACAAATAGCGCTGGAAAACGGATTGGAAAAAATCGCCCTGAAACCCGAAAGTATGGGAATTTGTTTTATAGGATCCAGGAACTTTCAGAACTTTATACAAGAGGTACTTTTTGTAGTTAGAAGTAACGTTTTGATAATTCCCTTAATAGATATAGAAACAGTTATGCAGCTTGGCCAAAAAATCACGCATAATGCCTCTAAGATTTTAATAAACTTGAATATGAAAAAAATTGTCCTGAATAAAAGTTTTTCGTCAGTTTCAATATACAATAGTTAGCGAATGAGGTGTTGAAAGTGATTCCTCCATTTTCCGCTAAGCAGTGCCCAGGCCGATCCCGAAACTCTTCAATAACGTTTATTAGGAAGTCTTCAGGCATGGCCCCTGATTTCATTTGAAATTTTCTGTTTCAAGTCTTCAATATTATCTGGTCGATTGACATAAACTTTACGTTTTAAATACCCCCACAGAAAAAAAAATCTAAGGGCTTTAGTTCTGGGGAGCACACTGGCCAATCAAATGTACCTCTTCCGCTTATACAATGTTACTTTTTTGCCACACTGTATATGCTATTCTTATTAGAGAATTATCTTCACAAAAAACTCCAGTATTTCAAAATGACACTTTTCCAGTACATCCCTAATAAACCAGGAGACTTTATTAATGTAGATAACGCTGAAACGGTAGGAACCCACGACGGCATTCACCAATGGACCCTAGGTCAAAGATCCAGGCTTCAAGGGTTGCCGGAGGCATTTTTCCACGGCCAAAAAGGATGCGGACAACAATATCATATATGTTGTATGTATTCCTATCAAATTTATATTTAGCTGTGATTGAATCTATATTTTTTTAGGCACAAGGAACCAAACACCCTATACTCCACACTACTTTATTCTGTACATCGCAAGCTCACTGGATCCATTCCGTGCCCGATGAACTAAGTAAAGGTCACGTCTTGACGTGCGAATTTAAATTTCAGCATACCGAAGAATGGACGTCCTGTGAAGTATGTCAAACTGAGCGAGGGCTAGTCGTAAAGTTGAGAAAAGCGAAACGTGCTATAACCCCTGGGCAGTACGCGGTTTTCTCGAAGGATAACGAATGTTTGGGCAGCGCACGGATAGTTAACTCGGGAATTTCGAATTTTTGCCTATACTATTTGCAGAATAGGGGTATGAGGGACGTATCTAACGTATTAAATAAGCACGAAGTGAAGCTAAAAGATACAACTAAGGATGAGGGGTTGGAAAATATGTTACAAGAAAGAAATGCAATAAAGACAATGTTATGATGAAAGGTTGTGTGTTTTTTTTTTTTAATTTATATCAATCTCTTACACAACTCTGAATTGCAAACGTATAAAAAATATTTTGCCACATACATGAATTTTTACTCATCTTCAGAAGAACTCCTGTGTCTCGACCTAGCCTTTTTTTCTCCTTTATGTCTTTTTTCTCTGTCGCTTTTGTCATGCTTCTTTGTTTTCGATTTTTTATCATGTTTTTTCCTTTTCTTGCTCGCCCTTTCATCCGAATCATCCTCAGAACTGGACGTCTCGCTCGATTCTGCTTTCTTCGACTTCTTTTCCTTTTTCCGCTTCTTCTTCTCCTTCTTGACTTTCACCTCAACTTTCTCCTGAAACAAACGCCCATTTTTAAACATAGTTAAGACAATCGAAAGCGTAAATACCTCGTCTAATTTTTCTTGTTTTGGCAAATAAATCGGCAACCTTTGCGGCAATTTTATATCCGCCTCAATTTGGTCAGCAATGGTTTCTCTGAAATCTCTAGGAGGACTCATAGCTTTCGGTAAAACGGGAGCGGCTTTCGGGGCACATCCCTCTTCGTACAATTTTTTTAGTTTCATCGTCTGTCTTTTTGCCTTCTTTCGGAACCTTATAAGCAGCCACATGATCTACTCTGATGGTTCGATTTAGGAGCTTTATGCCATTCAAATTGTCCACTGCTAAGATAGTCGATCGTTGATCTTCGTAACACAGGAAACAAAACCCTCTTGATTTCCCGGTTTCTTTGGATCGTATTAAATTAATATTGACTACTTCTCCATATCTAAAATCGAGTGAAATGATCACAGTTCTAATAATAAATTAAAAAATTCGTAACAAACAAGTCAGGTATTGGTTTCTTATGTAAATTACTGGTGCGAGCCAAAAACACCATGAAAATATTCTGGCATAAACAATATTTACTGAGAAAATATGCAGATGATGTCCCCTTCCGATAGGTCGAACGGAAGTCCTCCTATGAAAATCCAAGCACTGTCTCTGTATTCGTCATGCCAGGAGGTCTTATTATTAGTCTGAAGTTCCTGTTCGCTCAGTTTCAATACATTTTTCATATTCCTAAAAATATATGAAATATTATTGCCTTACAATAAACTCATTATTAAACTTACGTTAAAGGATTCATGATCTCTGTGACAAAGAGAAAAACGCTGGATAGTACAAATGTATTAAATTAACAGAAAACAGCAACAGACAACAAAGCACAAATCAGGTTATGTAGTTTAACGTCAATATTTTAAAGGTTAGTTGAAGTGGTAGCTTTCTGTTCAGGAACTGAACCTTTCATTTTGTTCACATAAATTTTATTGTAGCAAGAAAGTACAAAATATTAGTCAACATCGTTGACGAATATTTTTTATTTTCAAATGACGTGGTTTTTATTATTTAGTAAATTTCACAATGTAAATGTCATTAAAATAGCAGATCAGAATCGAAAATAACATATTAATAAAAACGAATACAGCTAATGACAGCTGGTTTGTTGTCAAAAGTGACAGTTAATTTAACCTTACTTTTTTCAATTTCAATCAGTAGCGAACACATCAATAATACAAGAAAAAAATAAAATAAAATACGGCAGTAAAAAACTAGCAATAAAAAATGGATACCGAAGAACACCTTTTAGCACTAAAAGGTAAATACAATATGAACCGAATTTGATCCTTTAGTAAATTTAAAACTTCCAGTGATGAGATTAACGCGACCCACATTGGCAAGTCCTCTTCCCATTACTTGCGACAGTAAAGACTTACCGGGAAACTTGCTAAATAACGTTTTACAACAAGATCCCACGTCAGTCGAGGGTACGGAGACGTTATGCGCTGGTCAGTTCCTACTTCTGCCCCAGAATCCAGTGAATATATATCTAGGAGAGACGTTCTCTAGCTACATTTGCGTTTATAACGAAACTGAACAGATCGTCAATAATATCACCGTCAAGGTAAGTATTCTTTGTAAATACGAAATGGAGGAATGATGAATCGTCCTTTTTATAGAATTGTTTGCGATCAGAAAATATTATATATACAGTTACAGTGGAAGAAATGCAACATATTCTGAGTTAGTGTGAATTATGGTAGGATAACTGTTGGTATTTTTGCTGCAGGTCGACTTGCAAACTAGTTCTCAGCGTTTACCTCTTTCTGTAAATCCTCCGACTCCCAAACTGTCTCCGGATGAAACTGTCAATGTGGTAATCCATCACGAGGTAAAAGAAATTGGGACACATATGTAAGTAATACGTCATTAAAATCCACTAATAATTAGAGTTGGCCGAGATGTGCCGTTGGACACAGGTATACCTACGCATCATAATACAATACAAGCAATACAAGAAAGTAAGTAATAATTAATATAGTAACAGAAACAATACATTCAGAGAACTTATTTTGTTCACTATTTGTAGTGACCCCTTTATTCAATTTTATTATGACCCCCCCCCCCGCGTGGCAAAAGGAAAAAACCCGTGAACTTTTTTTATTTTTCTTAGAATTCAATGTTATTTCTTTGGAAAGTGCGAAAAATTTGAAATTCAGTAAGGCATTTTTAAAAAACTTAATAATTGGGGAAACAATGGAGTATCTATAAAAAATAATTTAATTTTACAAAAAAAGAAAGCAAAAAATATTTATCTTTCTTAAAAACCTTATATGATTTTTTATCCTTTAGCGAGAAAAGTATCCTTCAACAAGAACTTTTTGAGCGGTCCCCATTTCTTTTTAACCATTTAACCAATTTTAAAAAAACTAAAATAATTAAAAATACTGCTCGAAATTTTTTAAATTTTTACTCTTACATTTTAAATCAATATATTTTATTTAGAGGTTTAAAAAATAATAAAACTTAATTATTTTAATTTTAAAAAATTTAATAACAAAAATATTTCTATGAAAAATAAAAAAAAGTTCATGAAATTACGATTAATACAGCCACGAGGGTCAAATTGTTTCCATTTTCCATCACTGTGCGCTGACGACATAAACACCTCGAACACACTAATAATAATGCAGGCCATGGCAGGCCGTTGACTCCTATTCAGTGCCGTATTGCGTCACGATCGGCCAACTCTAGTAACTATTTTGATCACGCACAAAATAATATACAGATTGTCTTTAATGTCGTTGCAGCCTTGTTTGTGAGGTGTGCTATCAAAATCCTAGCGGAATGCCCATGTCCTTTAGGAAATTCTTCAAAATAATGGTGTTAAAACCGTTAGATGTTAAAACGAAATTTTATAACGCCGAAAACGATGACGTATATTTGGAGGCACAGGTACAAAATATCACGACAGGTCCTATATGCTTGGAGAAGGTCGCTTTGGATGCCTCACACTTATTCAATGGTAATTTATACGTTCAATGAATTTATAATAATTGTTTTCCATACTAACCAGAAATTGAATCTAAAAAATCTGAGAGAATCTCTCATATGGATTTCAAAAATTTGTACGGAAAAGTAATGTAATGCCTTTTACCTTGTAACGAAATATTTTAATTCAACTAAACTCTCCTGAAACTTTATTAATGTTGCCTGCTCTGGCGCTGCGCTTTTTCAGTAACGTCCCTAAATGAAATGCCGACTGGCAAGAGCATCTTTGGCAAAACGACGATTCTTCAGCCACAAGCGATCTGCCAGTTTCTCTACTGCCTGTCGCCTAGCGAAAAACTGTCGTCAGATTTAAAATCACTCAGTGGTGCAACGAATATCGGAAAACTGGACATCGTGTGGAGGTCGAACCTGGGGGAACGTGGAAGGCTGCAGACCAGCCAGCTCCAGAGGATGGTAATTACGCCTTGTGCAAAACAGTCGCATTTGTAGCAAATTTACCTTAACTTGAATTAAAATTAACCATCTTATAGGGTCCCGATTATGGTGATATAAGGATGTCTGTAATAGAATTGCCAAATTTTGTGATTTTAGAGGATTTGTTCACTTTCAAGTGTAAATTGGTAAATAACTGGTAAGTTTCTATACTCCACTTCATATACAATAAAATTACTATACTTCATACAAAATAAAAACCATGTGTGATGCTCTTGGCAGCAGCTGTTTAACTGATTTGGCATTTCACAAACGGAAGTCTGACAACTATAACACTTTGATCGTTCTGAAAATAACAATTTTTCAACGCAAGATAAAAGTTTGCAGCTTAAAAAGACGTGGTTTGGTATTAAAGCCAATGTAAGGTTCAGATAATTTCAAACTGTCAACAAATATCAAGTAATACAATACGGCATTTCGGATCTGCTGCCAACTGCATAACAAAGAAGACATAAATATTTTTATTTCAGTTTGTGGTCTCACTTTACACATTTAACGGCATCATCAGTGACATGCATCGGTTTTTATTTTGTACAAAGCATATTAAATATTCCGGGTATATAACAAATTATATATTGACATATGTTAGTGAGGATTTTATTTAAATATGTGTATTTTTAGCGAGAGGACAGTCGATCTAATGATATACTTGGAAAACGTGGAGGGCCTAGCATGGTGCGATATATCGGGACGAAAGCTTGAACCTCTCCCACCTCTCTCGCACAAGATCCTGGAATTCAAATGCATTCCCCTAATACCAGGTCTGAGGACTATCTCGGGCATCAAACTGCTCGATACGTTCCTCAAAAGAACGTACACTTACGACGAATTGGGACAAGTGTTTGTAATTCTAAACGATTCAACAGAGAAAAGTAAATGTATTTAAAAGTGTCTGTTTATTTTTTTGATCGTTGGCAAGTTAATTCTTACCATTTTTTTTTTAAATTGTGGACTTTACACCAAGGCAACTCCAATAATTTCAAAGAAAAACTAACAATATGATATACTTTGATAGTTTGTCCAAAGGTATGGCATTTAATGCTAACTGTCCTGTACATATTGAGAAATGTAGGAAATATTTTTAACTAGTGTAAAATATATATATTTTACGGGCATTTTTTGAGTTTGTGATTTAAAACACTGTTAAATCATTATCAAAATAGGAAGTAAACTTAAATTTCACTCGAATATTTATTGTTCTGCACGTACAGGTAATAAAAAATACACGTGAAATGCTAGCACATTTATTGCCCGAAAATCAAAGATATGGTTCTTCCTCATTATGTTAAAAGCTTCTATTCGATATACATATCAATACCAGTTAAAAAGTTAAAAAATATCACATTGAAGCAATCCTTATTCATACAATGCCTTTTAGCATAACAACGAGGCTAGTTACTTTTTATGATCTGTTACAATCAACGTCTTTTTTTTCCTTGTTCAGGCAGAAACAGACAATCACCTGTTCCCATAGGTTTTAACGATAAATCTGTTTTATATTCAATAGAATCCTCAACCGGTAACAACACCATCACTGGCTAACGATACATTTTACAGTTCTATAAAGGCCTCGGACTCGTTATCGAGAAACAGTAAATGAAATATGTCGTTGAAAAAGTCCGGATAATAATCGCAGGCCCTTTTACAGTCTGGCGTGAAATTCATCTCGAGAATCTGTGGTTTTATTTCCCTGCCCTCCGTCCATTCTAGCATTAGATCCGCAGCGTACAGAGCTCTCGACTGTGGACTGCTCGCGATACCGCGAGGCGGCTGCTCCTCCGTTGCGCTCTCCAAGATCTGCCTCAGCATAATCAGGATTGACTTCTCTACCGTGTCCCACGGAACGTGACCGTACTGTTGCTCCCAGCAGACTTTAAACTCATCACATTTTAAGTGCTTCAAGTTCGCGCTCTCGGTGTAATTCATTACCGTAAAGTGCTTCTCATAATTGTCGAACTCGTTCAATTCGAACGGTACATTCGCGAACCGTAGGAAGAAGTTCTTGTAAACGTACGCTTTTAAAGGCCTGACGCTCCTCAATAGCACCACGTACCTTATATCGAATTTAACTCTCCCGTTACATTCGGGTCGGTGAAACAAGACTGGATCCGTGATATATTTTTGTGCTATCTTTGGTCCTGTCGTGGCAATCCTCATAATGTAATTTAGATTGTTTGTGATGTGTATATCAAGACCCCTAGCCAGGTTATAAGGCTTTACAATCCAGAAGTTATTTAAACCGTCGTTTTGCCTCTGCTGAAAACAGCTGACGAAATTGGGTATTTCGGTTAACAAGTTATAAGTGGTAGGCAGCCATTTGCTAGACCCCTCCTTTCTGCATGTTATGCAGAGTAAATCCTTGACGGTGATGACATATTCGAACGGGAACTGGTTAACAAACTTATCCGGCGATTCGCTTAGCGTTTCGAAATCCTTAAAGTGTTCCGTGTACCACAGAATATCCGCATCGTCTTCGTCCTCGGTAATTACAAATTTGTTGTCCGTCAAGTGTTGAGTAACTAGACTGTACTGCGTGAAAACCTTCAAGACGTGCTTAATGATCGGTTTCCCTGCTAGCTTCGACTGTACCGGCAAACTCTCTCTGACATGGCCGCTTAAAAAATACTCGTCGTCCGGAACAGGTGGGGTAAGGCTTATGTCTTCGAAGGACCTGGGAACCCAAGGCAACAGGATCGCCGATCTTTTTTCCAGATCTGAGACCCCTTCTGCAAAATCTCGATACACCAGTTCTTCCGCCTCCAAGTTTCGAGTGGGGAACAGCAGCGAATAAGTAACTTGCTCGTTTATGTATATGAAAGGAACCACACGGCAGTTGGGCGTGTCGTTGTGTAACACAGCGGTTCCGATCTCGTCCATTATGTACCAGATGGGCAGGCGATCCTCGACATTCTCTGCGTTGCCGATGGAATAAGTATTACTTATTTTCCAAGTGTTCTCGAATATCTTCTCCACCAACACTTCTTTTGACAGGTCGCCGCTCAGATTGAAAATGTTCTGCAGGCGGTGTCTGAGGGAATCGTGCTGCAACAACACCTGGCGGGCATTGTTTACCTGATAAGTCCAAGCGTGGTCAATGAGGAAAATGTTCTTCGGGTCTGAACAGTCGACGTCAGTCACAGTCTGAAGGGCCCAGATAGGTTCGTGGTCTTCTCGTTCTCCTTCGTAATCCAGTTTGACTATTTGAAAAGAACACCCCGCGTCGAATGTCTGGTTTACGAGTTTCTTGTGCAAAGTGTACCAAAAATGCTGCGGTACGTTTGAGGCGATCAGCTGGTCCTTGTGAACGGTGAGGAAGGCGTCTAGAGTCGAAGTATGGCCCATTTTCACGTGTATATCTCCTGACCTACTTATTTTATACTATATTTCGCCGAAGGGTTGCGGTACTTGAAATCGATAACCACAAAATAACTCACTTTAATCTTAAAATGTGAGGTTAGAGCTTGTCTTGTGTGCATATATCAAATACTCCTATATTGCTAGAAGGGTCTGGAGCATAAAGAAACCAAATTGGTTTCTTTATATTGGCGAAATCACCACGGTGCAGACATATATGCGTCTGTCTCTCTCTCGTAACTACATATGCACATATTTTGTTTTACTTCTTCTTCTTCTTCTGTAGGTTAAATAGCCAGTGGCGTAACTAGATTCGAGTATTGGAGGAGGTAAATGGTATAAAATTATATGCACAAACAACGTTGTTAATTCGTTTACATAACATTTAATTAAACAGTTTAATAATATATACTTGCTAGTTTTAGCAAGCAGTGATTTAGAAAGGTGTGGATTAATTATAAAACACCAATGTGTAACAACAAGACATTTTATAACATCATTGGTTACCTACGGACAACTAAATTAATACTAAGTATAATGGTTCTATTTGTGTCGGACAAAAAATAAAATAATGGTAAATTCTTTTCAGTTCCATCCAAATAATGGGTCTTGATCAATAGGGTTGGGTTGTTGGGTCATTGATTTGATGGTCGTTTCGTCCAACCGTCTGGCAGACTCTAGCATTATTATTAGTGTGTTCGAGCTGTTTATGTCGTCGGCGCTGGTATTATAATACATTAATAATAAAATATTACACATGCAAACGCCCTAAAAACTACCACTTGCTGAGTTATTGTATGATTATTATTTATTGAAGATTTATTTTACGACGGCGTGACCGTAATGTTTAGTGCAAAAACTGCAGTGTAGGGACAAACGCGATTGTAGTCGTCCTATAAAGAGTGTGAAACATAAAAATAAAAAAGTGGGTATGCCCTTGAGAGAACAGAGTTTATGTTCGACTTACTTTTAATGCTAAGTACTTGTGATGTACCACTGAATGAACTCTATAAACAATAATTTTGCGACTTCTGGAACAAATACGTTTCAGAGATGCCGTTACAAGTTCGCACAACGTTACGTAACCATCTACCAACTCTACGCAGTGACTTACTAAAGTGGATTAAAAGTGCATAAAAAAATACACGGCTCTACGTACAATTCAATCCTGCCGAAGCTGCAGTTAATAAGGAGAGCCAGGCCAAATTTCAAGATATGTCCGTAGAAACAGCCTTAAAAACTATTCATAGTAAAGGTTTATATGGTTCCACATAAAGGTTTGTATGGCTCCATACAAAAAGTACAGAATGGTGCGTTGTCGTTAGCGGACTGCATTAAAGACAGACACCTGTTTTACCAAATTAAGACACATTTGTGATGGTGCATCTACAGATCCATTAAGTGAGTGAAAAGAGTATTTTAATTATGCCTGTATTACATCAGTAGATGTCGAACTCAAAATATAAATATATATTTTCACCACAGCGAACAAGACTCTCGGAGATAAGTATAGAAACTTATCTGATGCTACAAAGTTTTTACGAATCTTCTCCAGTTCGTTATAGTATTGTTAACCAAGCTACGTCGTTAAGCTAATTAAGAGGGTAAGTTTCACATACATACGAGGTGTGTAAATTAAGTAATGAGACTGGCAACATCTCGCCCGATCTAGCAACACTGCGGAGACGGGACTGGAAGGGCAATAGGTTAACCGATGAAAATGTCGATGGAATAGGGGATCTTGTGCGTTCAGATCGTCGGTTAACGACAAGAATAATCGGGGAAGAGATAAATTTGAATCACACCACTGTTCATAAGATTTTGACTTAACGAATTGGGGATCAGAAAAATCTGCGCAAAAAAGGTTCCAAAAAACTTTCGCAGGAACAAAAGGACGTCAGGAGAGAAAGGTGTCTTGACTTTTCGGAATCGATTGAAAATGATCCCCATTTTATGGAACGTGTCATTACTGGTGGTGAGACTTAGGTGTTTGAGTACGACCCGGAAACCAAGCGTCAAAGCATGGAATGGCACACTTGAAGCTCTCCAAGACCCAAAAAAGCAAGAATGAGCAAGTCGAAGATCAAATGCATGCTGATTTGCTTTTTTGATAGCCAGGGAATTGTCCACAAAGAGTTTGTGCTTAAAAAATATGACATTTTTATCATTTTATTTAATTGAAGATTAAAGTAACATAATCTTAATATATAAAACAAAGTCGTGTTAGTTACACCATTTATAACTCAAGAACGGCCGGACCGATTTTTATGATCCTTGATCTGTTGGATTTGTCTCCGCCCCGAATAGCAGAATAACTATTAAAATAACGGAAAAATTTACGGAAAAAAAATTATACAGAAAATTAATTTTTAATTGATGTCCACTGCAAATCAGTGACATACGAGTGATCGATGATCGTGTAACTTTTGAACGACTTGGCCGATTGAGGTGGTATTTACTTGAACTGTCGAGACAATGGCTCATAGCTATGCTAAGATTCGATAAGTAGCGCCATAGTCATAAAATTCATTTTGATATTAAAAGGGCAGGACAAGGTCTGCCGGGACAACGAGTTCTTTACATACACGGTGGAGAAAAATTCCCGAGACACGTCAACTTTTAAATGTATTTACCTACATTGTGCAAGTAATGTGAAAAATATAGCCCTTCAGGGGTGGCTGAAACCACCCTCGACATGATTTTTTTCAAATGCAACGCTATGGCTTGTGACCCCGCATTGTAAAGCTGGTGGAAAGAGGAATCCAACGCACTAATAAAATTTTAATTTTTAGTATTTTTGTAGGGTTGCATACAATTAAAACAATTTAAAAATTAAATTTATTTTCAATGTAACAATTGTTCAAAATGTGCACCATTCACTTGTTGGCAGCATCCCAGTCTGTGGTAGGTTTCGTCCCTTACATTATGCAACATTTGCGGTGTTATTTTTCCGATTTCCTCTCTTATCCTTTCCTGCAGATCTGCTATGTTGTTGGGTTTTTGAATATAAACCCTACTTTTAAGATGTCCCCACAAAAAGAAATCCAGTGGTGTAAGATCTGGAGATCTTGCTGGCCACTCAATATTACCTCGCCTCCCAATCCACCTAGCGGGAAAAATTCTGTTCAGATACTGACGAACAATGGCAGCACAGTGTGGTGGGGCCCCATCTTGCTGAAACCATAACCTCTCGTCGGTCAAGTTGGGGTTTAAGGGGTTTGGAAATAAATGACATAACATTGGCATTAGTTCGTGCTGGAGTAAACGCAAGTATCTTGCTCCATTAAGAGTGTCATCAAAGAAAAATGGTCCTACAATTCTATCTTGTATTAATCCGGCCCACACATTAGTTTTCTGTGGGCGCTGAGTATGAAGTTCCCTCATCCAATGGGGGTTCTCTTCAGCCCAGTAACGACAATTTTGGCGATTTACGTGCCCATTTAATGTAAAAGTAGCCTCGTCAGAGAAAACTATCCACTCTAAAGATAACTGGTTTTGATCAATACAAGTCAATAAATCGCAAAATTCCAACCGTCGATCTGGATCATCTTCAAGTAGCTCTTGAACAGCTTGCATTTTATATGGGCGTTTTTTCTCATATTTAAGTATTTTTAAAACTGTTTTGTGATTAAGATTACTATCACGGGCCAGTTGACGGGCTGGAGTGATTGGATTTTCTTCTAGAGCAAGCAACAAATTCAACTTCGTGTCGGCATCAACAACAGCCTGCCTCTTACTCGGTACTTTCCTGACATGACCCATCTCTCGATATTGTGCCTCAATTTTACTAATGGTACCTTGATTTAGTGGTGGCAAGTCAGGATGCGTTTCTCGAAACAAGCGAACAACTTCGCATTGAGTTCGCGCCCTATCACCATATCCAATCATCATTAAAATTTAGATTTTTAGTGATTCAGTTAAATAAGACATTTTCACCAATTTGAAATAACACTTCGTTTCAAACTCTGAATACAGCATACAAACTAAATTACTCTTTGCGACCGTGTAAAAACACTAGCAAAAAATAACAAATATCAGTTGTGGCAAAAAATTACTTGGAATTTTTTGTGGGGACATATGAAAAGTAAGGTTTACATTCCAAAACTAAACAACACACATTTTGAGTACGAAATTGTTGCGTTAAAAATAAATTAAACTATAAAATTACGTTTTAATTGTATGCAACCCTACAAACATACTAAAAATTAAAATTTGATCAGTGCGTTGGATTCCTCTTTCCACCAGATTTACAATGAGGGGTCACAAGCCATAGGGTTGCATTTGAAAAAAATCATGTCGAGGGTGGTTTCAGCCACCCCTGAAGGGCTATATTTTTCACATTACTTGCAAAATGTAGGTAAATACATTTAAAAGTTGACGTGTCTTGGGAATTTTTTGAAAAATCATTCACCACCCCGCTAGCGAATATATTCCAGTTAAAGTCTCCACCGTGTATATTGTGATACTGTCTATAAAATAACAATTAGTCTTGAATAACCAACTTGCAGAATATTACACAATTTTGAACAAGAAATATTATTACACAAGAAAACAAAATTTGTGTTTACCTCTATATAAAAAATACCCTTATTTCCAATAATTGACATAGTCAATAATGATATTAACTCTCCTTTGTATATCAATATTTAGTGACAATTAGCCGTCTCTTGGAAGATTTAAATAAACATGTATGAATATAATTATCATGAAAGTGTATAATAATGTATGTGAGTTTTAAAAATAGAAAGCAACAATATTAAACGCAATTAAATACATAAATTAGGGCCACATATTTGTTCGTGCACGAGATTCATTTTGGGCAAAATCAATATTGATTTTTATTGATGATAGTTCTGCCCAAAATTGCAGTATTTGTAGCCTGAAAATTCTATGACTAACAAGCGATGATTGTGTACGAGCTAACTTAATATGTTGAGTAAACTCTGTGAAGTTTACAAAAACTATGTTTTCGAAGAAATAATGAGCTTAAATATTCCACACGTTGACATGATCTACCTATATATATTATCCCCGTTTTGTGGCTGCACAGCAGTCTGCAACAAGACATTCTGAGATTAGGTGTTGTGTGATACAGCTTACTTTGCGTAGTGACGATGGACATTCTATATGTAAGTAAACAAACTGACTAATCAAACATGTTTTTTTTTTATAAAATTGTTAGATAAAAATGTATTTAATTAATTTATATATATTTTTTTTGCATTTCTAATAATTCAGAGTCGAACGAATTTTAGGAAAAGTATGATTTTGTATATTTTGTAATACGAGGTGTGTAAATTAAGTAATGAGACTGATATTTTCATTTTTTTTTATTCGAATAGAATTACAATTCATTGCCTTCTTCTTACATTTATTGTCTTCTTCAAAATGACTGGAGACGCTGGAGACGGTTCCTCCATTCCCCATAGCAGTGCTGGAAGCCTCCTCATATACTGGAATAGCCTTCAGCTGGTCGGTTACAGCTGTTTGAATGTTTTCAATGGTCCCAAAGGACGTCCCTTGAGGTGATTTTTCAATCTCACGAAGAGAAAAAAGTCACAAGGACTCAAGTCAGGCGAATAGGGAGGCTGAGGAGCCACATGAATAGTTTGTACTGGTTAAAAACTCGTTTACTGAAATGGCTGTGTGACAAGGCGCATTGGTTGTGATGCAACATCCAGTTATTCTTGATGTTTGGCCTCAGATGCATGACCCTTTTTCGAAGTTTTTCAAGAACCTCTCTGTAAAAATGTTGATTTACTGGTCTGGAATTGTCTACACTGGTTTTCCATAACCTTTTTGTGGACAATTCCCTGGCTATCAAAAAAGCAAATCAGCGTGCATTTGGTCCTCGACTTGCTCATTCTTGATTTTTTGTGACCATTTTTTTTGGAACCATTTTTGCGTAGATTTTTCTCATCCCTAATTCGTTAGTCAAAATCTGATGAACAGTGGTGTGATTCAAATTTAACTCTTCCTCGATCATTCTTGTCGTCAACCGATGATCTGAACGCACAAGATCCCGTATTCTATCGACATTTTCATCGGTTCATGAAGATGAACTTCCGCTGCGTGGTTCTTCTTCAATCGACTCCCTTCCTTCTGAAAATGCCTTAAACCACCGAAAAACTTGGAATCTTGAAAAAACACTGTCTCTGTAAGCATGTTGAAGTTTTGCAAACGTATCCGTTGCGCTGTGTCCAAGTCTGAAGCAAAACCTGTGTCACTCATTTTTAAAACTAGGAAAAATCGGTTAACGAAAACAGTCACAAAGAACAAACAAATGACAAATGACAAACAAAAGTTCAAACATGTATTGAAGGTGCATTACATGTTAACCTACCGCCCTTCCAAGTCCCATCTCCGCACTGTTGCTAGATCGGGCGCTACGTTGCCAGTCCCATTACTTAATATACGCACCTCGTAAGTATGGGCGGTTGTCATTTTCTTTAAAACTGTCTTCTTTTTTTAGAAAATATAATTTCTTTTTCATAGTTTTTTTTTTATTTCTGTTTTTTTTATATACCCAGCAAAAGTACCCATCACATAATGTGATGGGTGATATCTTTGACAATTCAATAAGGTTATAAGTTATTTAAGATTAAGAATAGAAATACGTCCTTTTTTGCTCGGACAACTTTAGTTTAACAACAGTTTAGTTAGTACAACTTTAAAGAAAATAGAATCTCATCGTATTTTAATATTGATTTTATTTTTTATTCAACTTTATAAATGCAGTTGAAGGAAGTAGTTACTAGAAATATAAAAAACTCAAATCCAAAATTATCAGTGTGGTAATCATCTGGAGCATCTGAATACATACAAAAATGGAGTACGTTTTTTGCGTCTCGGAATATTTATATTTTTATTGAAAATATCGATTTTTCCATCATTTGTTGACTTAAAAAAATAAATAACAATATAAAAAAATCCGTCGAATTTTCAAATTCTATTTTTGGCCACGTTATTATAAGTAGAACAAATATATGTATAAAAGTTATATTTATATTTAACTGTCTTTATTAAGGCTCTGTTTGTCAGACTTGGTTTTTATTTAGTGCCTATATTAGTTTTACAAATACGTGTTAATAATTACTGTTTACTCTTCGTAGTACAGTAATTTAAACTGTTAGTTAAATAATTCATCAATTTGACGTTTTAGCACCTTATTATTGTAGTTGTATCGTTTGTTACCCAGGACCGTATTGAACTTTTCCATAATTTAATTCGTAAAAGAGGAAATATGAGTGACTTTTTCCATTGTAATAAGACTGTGTTGAACTTAATAAATGCTATTAAGTTCTCTATTAATGAAAAGGAATTTTTGAACGCGGCTTTTAAAAGTTTTCACTGAATCTCATGTTAGGCACGTGCATATATGGGACAATAATATTCTTATCTTCTGTTTCAGGTAATCCTGGCATTAGCACTCAACGTTGCTCTGGCCTCTTCGGCGGCGATTGATTCGGTTCCATTTCAATCCAACCTAGTGCCGGTTGGTGCCGATAGTTCCGAAGCTATAGGAGCAAACCTCTCTCAAACAGATGATGATTACTCGACATCAAATGACCAAAGCGATGATTTAGAGTCGGCCGCGGATACGGTCTATGTACCGTACGTTCGTTACAGGGGGTACTTCGGGCAGAGGAGGCGGATCTACTACACCAGGAGATCGGATTATCCGTCGGCTTTGGTTGGATACGCAGACGATACAGACAGATTTCCTACGGTGGCGTAGAGGCGTGCTGACGATATGGTGACAACAAATCGGATCGGTGATATGACATGACAAAAGATCGGATCGGACGAACTTAACAAAAAATCGACTGGCTAAAACTGTAATTAGAAGTGCTTGCTCTTTTTAAGCGTATTACCATTATATTATAATAAAGTTGCACTGCTTCGTTTTCAGAATTTACTGTCTACAAGACCTGACAGTTTTGCCATTTTGAAAGTGTTAACTTTGCGAATTCTAGTTAAGTGCTTGCTTTAATTTATTCCTGTCTTAATTTATGTATTTACTGTATTATTTTTTTATATACAAATAAATTATTGTAAATTATAGTTTTATTCTTATTTCATACATAACCCGTAGAAAAGTGTCAAATGGGTGACCTTGGTGATAGATAGAGTCGAGAAACGTCGGACTCTAACAGAACCGTATTAAGGTCACAGCAGTAACTTTAAAGTTACAGCAGTTAGTGGGATTTAAAATTCTCGTATTTTCGTAAGAAAACGTAAAACCAGTATCACATCTTAGGGAGTGATTATAGGAAAAAAAAATACAAACAAGAAATTCCAAAAAATGCCTCGGTTACCAGTAAATGTTGGTCAGGACTAAGGACTTGTAAAATATTAGTGATTTGGTTTTTTCATAGTTATTAAGTGAAGTGCAACCATTGATTATAACTGAAACCTGTTATAAAATATTAGAATCAAAGTGATGATGTGAAATATAAATTATAATTCAAATGGGTTTAACAGATCTCGAGTTCGAAAAAGTAATAAAAGTCAAAGGGCTCTATATTTACTTGGTAATTAAGAACAAGGTTAGGTAGTTGAAGATGACGTCATTTCTGAAAAACATTTGACGATCGAAAGGTGTACCATATTTCGGTCATAAACATAAGTATTTTTGGAATTAAAATTTGCCGTTTCTTTTTTTTTTTTTTTTTGCGAAAACTTGCTTATTTCGGTTTTATTGAGTTTTTGCAGTACCTACTTTTGTTGCTCGCTGTATTTATACAGGGTGAGTCACTTTTTTGTACCAGGACTTTAACATGCGATAGAATACGATATTTTGGAGAAAAAAGTTCCTATAAACATATAATCTTCTTAAAGGAGATACAGGGTGTTAAAGTTTGAGTTTTTTTTTTAGGTTTTTTTACAATATTTTCTGAACGGAATGGTATTTTCGCTTAATATTTTACACACGCTTTAACCTCAATAGGAGCAATAATTTCTATCGATTTTGTCGAAAACACTATACTGGAAGTTGCTTTTCTCGGGTGCGCAGGTTATTTAGATTAACATAACTTTTTTATCGTACGCCACTGACATTATTTGACTAACACTTATGAAAGAATGATGTTTTAGCTACAGTTTTAAACCCTTGCAATTTTGCGCTAATTGTGACGGTTTTCGAGATAAAAGAGTAACATCCAGTATAGTATTTTCTATAAGAACATTAAAAATGTTGATCTCATCCATGTTGACATGTGCATCGAAAAAAATGAAACCTTTTAACACCCTCTATAGCTAGCAAGCTAGATATACCATACATATGTTTATAGGAACTTTTTTCTCAAAATATTCAGAGAACCACTTTTTTGCAGCAGGACTTTAACAACCGATAGAACATGATATTTTGAGAGAAAAAGTTCCTATAAACATATGGTCTATCTAGCTAACTATGGGAGATACATTTTTTATGGTGCACATCTTAACATGGATGAGATCAACATTATTGTTAAAAAAAAAACTGGACGTTTTTTTTTAACAATCTTCGCCAAGTTGGCGAAAATTAAAACTCAGTTTTAATCTTCTCCTGAAGATGCTAACTTGGTTGGCGAAACGCGCGTCGAGAAAAGTGTAGTAGTTCGGTGTTTCGTGGAAAACGTCCAGTTTTTTGTTTCTACGCCGAAGGTTCCAGTACCCACTCCAGGGTTAATGTTTTTATCGAAAATATTATACTGGATGTCACTTTTTTCGGATACCCAGGTCACTTCGTTAAAAAATAAAATTTTTTCGTTGCCATGTAAGGAGATGCACCATCAGACTAAAAATGACAAATATCTCGAAAACCGTCACAGTTAGCGCAAAATTGCAAGAGATCAAAATTGTAGCTAAAACATCATTCTTTTATAAACGTTAGGTCAATCAAGGTATAGGTATCAAATAAGGTAAGTGGCGTAAGATACAAAAGTTGTGATAATCTAAATAACCTGGGCACCCGAGAAAAGCAACTTCCAGTATAGTGTTTTCGACAAAATCAATATAAATTCAGCTGGTCAGTAAAACGTTTCCTAAAGTGCAAACTGGATGCGTCAATCGGAAACAAAGAATAAATAAATAAATAAATAAACAGTTTATAAATAACGTCAATTCGCCATTTGAGCCAACAAGTGAATCTCCACTATACAACGTGTCAACGAATTTTGAAAAATGATTTGGAGCTCCCTCCATATCGCCTGCAATCCACACATGGAATTTTCAGAGCGGACGAATCTAAGACTACAGTTCTGCCAATGGTTTGTTAATCATTTTAACAATAACGATGAAGTTTTTACTGATGAGGCTTGGTTCCGTATTTCGGGCTATGTTAACTCTCAGAATATGAGACTTTGGAGTGCAGGCAACCCTCACTTTTATATTGAAACTCTGGAGTGTGGGCAGCTGTGAACAGAAAGAGGACTGTTGGACCTATTTTTTTTTTAACGGAACAGAGAGATGCCGTTCATAAATCTTAACACCTTTTGTATAAATGTTGTTTGTATGACCACGGATTGCAAGAAGGTTACGAATATATGGAGCTCATGCGCATACTACTAGGGAAACAAATAGTACATAGGCGAATTTTTCGAAGATCGTATAATTACTTTGAACATGCAGATCATGTCCATCCTAGAACTTGCGATTTGACCCCCTGTGATTTTTTTTTATCTAAAAAATCCGACTTTTGAAACTTCCGTTTACGATATGGATGACGTTTCAGTGAAATTGAAGAAATCGATGGAACACACAAAGTTAAAATAAGAGTTCAATTCTATATATACGAGGTGTGTAAATTAAGTAATGCGACTGTTTTTTTAATTTTTTTTTACTCGAATAGAATTACAATTCCGTATCGTATCCTTCAAAATAATTTCCTTGGGAAACCATACAGCGCTGGAGACGGTTCTTCCATCCCTCGTAGCAGTGCTGGAACTCATATACTGGAGTTGCCTTCGGCTGGTCGGTTACAGCCGTTTGAATGTTTTCTATGGTCCCAAAATGACGTACTTTGATGTGATTTTTCAATCTCGGGAATAAATAGAAAAGTCACAAGGACTCAAGTCAGGCGAATAAGGAGGCTGAGAAGCCACAGGAATGTTTTTACTGGCTAAAAACTCCGGTTTATTGAAATGGCTGTGTGATAAGGCGCATTGTCGTGATGTAACATCCAGTTTTTGATGTTTGGTCTCAGTTTTTTTTCGAAGTTTTTCAAGAACCTCTCTGTAAAAGTATTGATTTACTGTTTGGCCTGGAGGCAGAAACTCTTTGTGGACAATTCTCTGGCTATCAAAAAAGCAAATCAGCATGCATTTGATCTTCGCCTTACTTATTCTTGCTTTTTTGGGTTTTGGAGAGCTTGAAGTGTGCCATTCCATGCTTTGGAGCTTGGTTTCCGGGTCGTACTCAAACACCGAAGTCTAATTACCAGTAATGACACTTTTCATAAAATAGGGATCATTTTCAATCGATTCCAAAAGGTCCATCCGACACCTTTCTCTCCTGATGTCCTTTTGTTCCTGCGAAAGTTCTTTTGGAATCATTTTTGCGCAGATTTTTCTCATCCCCAATTCGTTAGTCAAAATCTGATGAACAGTGGTGTGATTCAAATTTAATTCTTCCCCGATCATTCTTGTCGTCAACCGACGAGCCAAACGCACAAGATCCCAAATTCTATCGACATTTTCATCGGTTCTTGAAGATGAAGGCTTTCCACTGCGTGGTTCATCTTCAATCAACTCTCTTCCTTATACCAATGCCTTAAACCACCGAAAAACTTGGGCTCTTGAAAAAACACTGTCTCCGTAAGTATGTTGAAGTTTTGCAAAAGTATCCGTTGCGCTATGTCCCAGTTTGAAGCAAAACCTGTGTCACTCATTTTTAAAATGCACTAGGAAAAACCGGTTAACGAAGACAGTCACAAAGAACAAACAAATGGCTCTAATAAAAGTTCAAACTTGTACTGAAGGTGCATTACATGTTAACCTACCGCCCTTCCAAGTCCCATCTCCGCACTGTTGCTAGATCGGGCACTACGTTGCCAGTCTCATTACTTAATTTACGCACCTCGTAAGTATGGGCGGTCGTCATTTTCTTTAATAGTCTTCTTTTTGAGAAAAAAATAGTTTCTTTTTGATAAAGTTTTTTTATTTCTATTTTTTTTTTTATATATATTCAGCAAAAGTACCCATCGCATAATGTTATGGGTAGGTACTTATCTTTGACGAATCAATAAGGTTATAAGTTATTTAAGGTTAACAATATAAATACGTCATTAGTCACGACAACAGTACCCTGTACCAATTACACACATACACATAAAAAATCATGATCCTGGATATTGACTTTAGTATCCCTATGTATTTTTCGACGCTGAATTCGAATCCAACCTAAAAAAAGTCAATACACCCTCTAAATTTTGAGATAGGGGTAAGAAATGAAAATTTGATTTATTTCTGGGGGTTTTCGAGCTTGCTGATTTCAAATTTCAACACGCCGAAAGCAGGAAATGTACCCCAGAGGTGAAAATCGAGTATAACAGAGGTTGAAGGGGGTATTTTGTCAAATTTTCATTTCTTACCCCTATCTCAAAATTTTGAGAGTGTATTGACTTTTTTGAGGTTGGATTCGAATTCAGCATCGAAAAATACATTGGGATAGTAAGGTCAATATCCAGGATCATTATTTTTTTTTTGTGTAGCTGTGTTATTATTTCGCCTAGTTCTGCTGCTATATTTGGAACACGTGTGAAATTTACACAGCCGTCTACGTCACACAGCCCGACCAAAATAAACCCATAAAAAAGAAAACAACCAAAACAAATAAATAATTATATTGCTAAATATGTAAGTAAACTAGATATACGCGTCATGCTACAAGCGCAATTCGAACCAATTAAACTCCTCGTCCATTATTCATGACCTTTCCGAATAACTTAGAACATTATAGGCGGCGCTTTGAACCTCTTGGGCTTCGCCGTGGGGTTGCTCCTCTTCTTGGACGGCCTGCTTGGCGGCCGTCTGGCCGCTACAGGCCTGTACGCGTTGACGTTGTACAGGTACCCTATGGGGATGTTTTGTCTGGTCTGCGCCAAATTGACTTGGCGATCGATGCCTCTTTTCGCTGAGATTTTGGGAAAGTGCGGTCTGTACACCGCTTGACGTTTCGGCCGTGTACCGGCGGCCTCTTCAGAGATGGGCGCCACGCTCAGGTCCGTCTCTAGGGGTAAAACGTCTGAGGATGGAGCACTTATGATTTCGTTAGCGGTGAACGTTGTGTCTTCTTTATCGGAGCAGTCCGTTGGAGTACACTGCACCACGGTGCAGTAGAGCAGCGTGGTGAGCAAGAACAGTGTGTTCCTGAGGGAGATCTGAAACGAGTAGGAGGTAAAGAGGTACGTTTTTGTGTCCAAGTAAGTTTACTGCCAGTAGTGATTGGTGGGACCTGTGATTTTTACGTAAAGCAGCATGGAATATTTCTAAAGTTGAGTCAAAAATATCATAAGAATAATAAAATAAAAACTATTCCACATACGAGGTGTGTAAATTAAGTAATGAGACTGGCAACGTAGCTCCCGATCTAGCAACACTGTGGAGACGGGACTTGGAAGGGCTGTAGGTTACCATGTAATGCACCTTCAGTACAAGTTTGAACTTATTAGAGTCATTTGTTTGTTCTTAGTGACATGTGTTTTCGTAAACCGTTTTTTCCTAGTGCGTTTTAAAAATGAGTGAAACAACATGAGTGAGAGAAACAGTTTTATAAAGACAGTGTTTTTTCAAGAGCCCAGATTTTTCGGTGGTTTAAGGCATTCTCAGAAGGAAAATAGTCGATTGAAGATGAACCTTGAAGATGATGGCTTTGTTGATAACCAGGAAATTGTCCACGAAGAGTTTGTGCCTCCAGGCCAAACAGTAATTCAACACTTTTACAGAGAGGTTCTTGAAAAACTTCGAAAAAGGGTCATGCGTGTGAGATCAAACATCAAGAACAACTGGATGTTGCACGACAATGCGCCTTGTCACACAGCCATTTCAGTAATCGAGTTTTTAGCCAGTAAAAACATTCATGTCTCCTTATTCGCTTGAGTTATTGTGACTTTTTTCTCTCTCCGAGATTGAAAAATCACCTCAAGGGACGTCATTTTGAGACCATAGCAACATCGAAACTGCTGTAACCGACCAGCTGAAGGCTATTCCAGTATATGAGTTCCAGATACTTAGGGGAGGGCATGTGGCTTCCCAACGAAGTAATTTTGAAGGAGACAGTACTGAATTGTAATTCTATTCGAATAACATTTTTTTTAAAAATCATTCTCATTAATTCATTAATTCTTCTTCAATCAGTCTCATTACTTAATTTACACACCTCGTATAACTCTAAAAAAATAAACGGGTTAATATTCCTCTACAATTAGATGTGTCATATTAAAATGTCATGAACGGAATGAAAATGTTTGCGGAAACTATAATAAGGATGGTAGAGTTTTAAATTTTATGACATTTTTTGGTCTAACTTTAGAAATGTTTCATGTCTAGGATTTTTAATTTTTTTTAAATGGCTCTATTAGTCAGATAGATACTCCGAAGATTTCCATTTAACATGAGTCCAAAAACTTTGAAAACGATTTAATATTTTCGGCGTTATTCACGTTAGAAGAATTTTCAGTTTTTTTTTTTGGAAACCAGCAGTTTTACATTTTTGCTATAGCTTTTCACGCAATCCACATATCACCTTTAACTTGAGTTCAGTAAACGTAGAATTTCACTAGCTGTAATCCTATTAGATGCAACAAATCAGTCAAAAACGGAATTCAAGGACTTAACAACCACTTTTCGATAAATACAAATAGTTTTCTTAAATTTTAGAAAGTAGTGGCGTTTTCCGTTTATTTTATCTATTAAATAAATACACTCGACATCGACATATCCGAACTCTTCTGTTCCGCAAAATTCCACATTTCCGAACTCTCTTCACCTCGGGATAACCGAACTGAATTGAACGCTGGCGCATGCGCCAAGGGTTTTTCTGGCTCATTCCATGTTTTTTGTCATCAACCAATCAGCGACAAGTTCGGTTATGTGGAAGTATAAGTTCGGAAATATCGTGGGAAAAGTTCGGAAGTATCGTGAGTTCGGAAATATGGAGTTCGGATATGTTGATGTCGAGTGTACCGTTAAATTTATCTACAACTGGTAATTTAGTTTTTTTGTTTATTTATTTTTATTTTATTTTTTTATTTAATTTAAACATCGAAAAAAGTTAACTGTATTTAAATGTGAAATAGTTGTATTACTTAGAACTTATTTCTTTTGACTTTCACACATTCTAAATTCATTTCGATTTCGATTTTATACAGTCTAAAATTATTTTTTCCACATTATCCAACTTCTTTAAGCCATTTAGTGAGGATACTTTTTTTATTAGTTAATCCCCTCAAGGAATAGACTGAATCTACCAAAAATGCGATCAAAACAAGTTAAATACAGTTATGTACTTATATACGAAAACGTTAAAAAAAATCTATACGAGTTTTGTTGTTTGGGAAAAAATACGAAGGTATCTTAAAAAGGTACTCACCATATCACTTATGTATTTATACTATAGCCGCAAGAGGCCAAAACCGCCCATCGGCATTTGCATCGTCTTTTATAGGTACATATATCTAATATAAATTACTTTAATAAATGTAAATTTGAAACATAAACTTTGAAAGCCGTTTTTCCGTTATGCTTGGACCGTTAGAAATATAAGTAGGATAAAAAATAAACCGTTTTGCGGGCTAAGAGTAGGTACCTTGTACGTACATACATACAGGGCGTTCAACGTAATATATCTGTATAGCTACAATAAATCTAAAGTTTTTACAAAACAAAAACCGATGCACGTCACCGATGACGCTATTAAATGTGTGCAGTGATACCAGTGGCGGCTGGTGATAAAGGACACAGGGGCACGTGCCCAGCCCAAATTTCAATAGAAAATATTTCTTTTGTGTTTGTGACAAACTATTCATATTTATTTCCTATATACTAATTATTATTCATTTTATACCACAAATAATTATTTTTATCACATATACATATATGACAGACTATCATTCGAGCACCGAGCCACCGTAGTCTGAATTCGCACCGAGCCACCGTAGTCGCATTTCGCGCCCGTGGCTGAGGGCACACAGTATCCCAGCCCTCGTTTTTAATCGGGCTTTTTCGGTGACTGGTATGTTTGGAGACAATAAGCAGCAGACAGATGTCGTTAAATCGTTCGAAAATCAACTGAACGGGTCACACTTGTTGAGTGACCTTTTTAGTGATTGTTTATTTTCTTCGCTGATGTGTGTTTTTACTGTTTTTGATTGTGAAACGTTTCAAAATGAATTCGGTGGACTTTTTTTTGACTAATAAAGATATTACATACAAGATCCGAACGGAAATTAAACGGTTAGGAAGGCCGACACCCGATTTGATTATTTCCAAAACAGACGTAGGAAAATCCCGAAATTATTCACGAAATTTTAATAGTAGTGTCTACGACAGATTTAAGTGGTTATGTGTCGTAAAAGACACAAACTGTTTTGTTTTATTTGTTTAGTGATGGGTGGCAACCAAAGTGCATGGACTCAAGAAGGGGTGAGTGATTTAAAACATTTAAATGAACGAGCTAAGAAATATGCTAGCTACAATGAAAAACATTTACATAACATCTTAGATTTTAGTGTGTTGGGAAAGGTAGACATAAGGCAACAGCTTGATAGTGCTTATCGTGAAAATATAAGACGTCACAGTGGAAATGTGGATAAAAACAGACATATTTTAAACCAAATAATTAATTGTATTAAATTATGTGAAACAAATCCGGGACTTTAATGAAAAGTCGATTAACATTTTTGTGAACAATAAGGACAGGCGAGCTGATTTCCTCTACAAATAACGGTAAGATACCTATATCAAATTTTTTTTACATGTTGCCACCCATTATTTTAATATATTTAAGCCCTCAATATTCGTGCCTAATAATTATTTAAAAAAGCTACCAAATCCCAAAAATTATACTTGTGAAAGTCTATATTCTTGTATAAAAGAATTTTTCATTGAAATTCTGTCAGTGTCAGTAAAACGATGACCTTGAAAATTTTAAAAATTTTCAAGGTCATGTGTCCTATGATACATATATGTATGCTACAGATATGTCTATGCTACAGTCTAATGTATTATTTTAGCTTGTAGTAGCAGCCCTAAATTTGAATGTTTCTACGGTTAATCCTATTTCACAGCAAGCAAAAAACAATGAACTTATAATCACCTAGAAAGTGTAATCCTACCAAGAGGGTTACAAATACTGTAGCATTGAATGCAAGTGATATTCGTAACATTTATAACAATTGATAGTTATGTACAAAAAACTATACTGCACTATTTGTAACAGAATGGTGTTTGTGAGAAAATCTTGAATTTTATTACGTGTTTTTTAAAAATATCAATTTAAAATTTAAATTTGAATTTCAAAATTCTTTTTAATGGTGAAGAAATAAGTTATTTAACAAAAAACAAACATAAGGAATCCATCCAGATGCTAGTCAAAATTATTTCTAAATACTGAATAATTTTATAACAATCTGGCATCAGTGCGCACTAAAACATAAACACGTATTTGATGACGTGTAGGAGTTTTTATTTTGTATTTCCTTTTTTTTAAAGGTTATAGACATGTGGATTTTGATTTGTCAAGTTGGGTTATTTGAAATGTTATACTGCTGTAACTTCCACAAAAATGTGTATGTTTATCATATTGTGGATGAGTAATCAAATTAGCAATGTAAAAATTCCATATTGACAATGTACATTATTTGTTTTTATTTACATAGGTATGTACTTGGAAAATTCTAAGACATAAATGTTTAATATAGACAATCAGAGATGCATTAAACCAACATGAAGGTGACATTTTCAAAAAGCCCCTTTAATAAATTTCAGGTACTTTTATTATTGAGTAGTTAATAAAATAAAATTTCGACTATCTGCTGTTTTTAGATCCTACTGATTAGAGCCCACGGAAAATACCCACCTGTGCCAAACAGCCTTACCACACCGCCTTTCCTTACATATATGTCTTCTTTTAGCTAGTAATAATTGCTATATGCATAAACAACTAAAATTTCGCACTTGTTTCGCTATTTGCGTGCTATAAGCAGTTTGGATTGGATTTTTTGGAATTTGTGTGCTATAAGCAGTGGCGGCTCGTCAGGGGAGGCAGAGGAGGCAGTGCCTCCCCTGTGAAAATTACAGTTTACAAGTTTTTTTTTTATAAACTTACCATACTTTAATTTTATTTAATAAAATTAATATACTACCTATAATACTTTAATTACCTTTAATTTTTGAATTCATATATCGGGTAAAAAATTAATTTATTAAAAAAAATATTAATAAACATATATGTCAAAGGAGTTCCAGCACTATTATTTGCAACATATTAGCCCTCATAAACGACACAGCGCCTAGTCTATCGCCGTGGTCGGCAAGCCTCCGATGCCAATGTTTTCACATATGTATTTATAAGGAATAGGGAAGCGCGGAGCCTCGCAACTACCTGAGTTGCTAACAAATTTAACCCTTAATTCCAATGGCATTAAAGGTCATTTGAAAAACTGCATAGCGGAGGCAAACACACCCACCTCCCACACGTGACAGCGCAGAAAGCTAGTCATTTGATTTCATGAACCTAACGACCTAACCTATAAAAACTATGTTTTATTGTTTTATGTTTTGTAAATTTTTGTTGGAAAGTGCCGTTATTCTTGCCGGGTGTTTTGAGTGGTATAGGAGGGTAATAATTATTGAAAGTGTTCCATATTACTTACTTAAGTCATTATTTGAACGTCTTATTTAATTAATTATACAAAATTATAATGGAGGTAACTGGCGGGTGTAGCAGTTTGTTTCATAAAAATAACAATGGCTACGAGTTGTCATGACACTCAAATAAACATTCGAACCTGCAATGATACTGTTGAGTATCATATAAAGTACAAATTTAGTCGCCTGTCTTATGAGGACAAATTATTTGTTAAAGATTTAAGAGTACCACTGCCAGGTATAAGTGAAACTAATTACGCAGGGTAAGCCGGCTCATAGTTTTCTTAATACGTGCTATGATAAATGCACATGGCTAAGTGGTTCTTTAACGTTAAATAAATTATTGTGTTGGCTGTGTGTATTATTTTCAAATCGTGGAGAAGATGCTTGGACTAAGTCTGAATTTAATAAAATCTACAAAATATTTTTGTTTCAAAAAGTTATGGCCATTTTAATTTTGGGAAACAAAATGTTCCTATAAAATTAAAATTAAAATGGCCATAACTTTTTGAAAAAAAAAAATTTTGCAACAAATCGAAAAACGTCTCCTTATATTTGTTTCTAGATTATGAAAAAAAAATATACTGCAAATATCCCACAGAGCGTTACTGAGAACCCAGGGAGTGCTCCAGTGTTTTTTGAAAAATTTTTCGCAAACTTTGCTGACGGTTTTTTCACTATAAATCCTTTCTGTAAGAGGTGTATTGTCATCACCTAAAAAGTGAAGTGAGTCCCATGCGTCGTTTTCAAGATATGGCTAACTGAAATATCACCAACCGCCACTGCTCCTAACTATGCGACATATTACTAACAATGTTTACCATCACAAAAATTTAAAAAAAGTCACCACCCGCCACTGGTTGTAAGATGTACCAAGTGGAGTTGACGTCTTTATGTCTTCATATGTTTTCAGTGTGTGAAAAATCGTATATTTGGCACAAACAGTCAGATTCACGAAGCATAGTCATCATTTTCTGTATTTAGTAATGTACATTTTTGAGAGTTTTGGAATAAATACGTACCAGAGTGGGAACTACAACGAACCAAGTAATTATATTTGTGAATACCTTACCAGATTGTACTAAAGGACCCCTAAGTACCGAAGTTAACAGTTTGCCGTACGCCCTACAACTAATTTATTGAATTCAGGTACTATGTATAATCATGTAGCATATACGTAAAACTACTAAAACATTTTTGACATGGTCTGTGCTATTTTTAAATGTGATGATTATTTATTAATTAACCACATTTGAACAAAAACGGATCTAAAACAAGAAATTGTGTGCACTGTTCTTCTTTGAACTGGTACATTTGCTTTAATAATTAAACTGCATTCCGAATATTTTTCTTGAGCTGTGTACCGAACAAAATATTCGTTAATGACACTGTCAACAAACGGAAATACGTCTTGGAATACCTTACAAGGCGTATAATCCTGTTTATGTTTAAATTGCTCATTATATGCTTGTTCAAACCCAAGTTTCTAGTAAACGCTAGACGATGCGTCATTTTATTTCTAGTATATTTCGTGTTCTATTCACATTTCCGAAAATCTAATTGTCAACAGGGTGCATCATGTTAATTATTGTAAGAAATTTCATCTAATGAAAAAAGATTCCTGCTCCGTTGCTAATGGATTGTCAATTAAAAAAAATGTAATAGTCTGTACACTACATAGCAGAAAATATTGCAGAGTATTAAATCATAACATAGTATAAAACAGTCGCTTCCCGCTGTCTGTCTGTCCCTATGTATGCTTAGATCTTTAAAACTATGCAACGGATTTTGATGCGGTTTTTTTAATAGATAGAGTGATTCAAGAGGAAGGTCTATATGTATAATACATACATAATATAGTAGAGAAACACTGATCATTTTAGAGGTTTCTAATGTGATGTAAACCGTGCGAAGCCGGGGCGGGTCGCTAGTAAGACATAAATAAGAACTTAGTCATGATTTTTTTATTCGCTTTTTTATTATACATAAATAAAATTTATTATTATATTATATTAATAAAAATAACAAAATATTTATAATAATAACATTTATTAACAAAATTAATTATTTATTAACAAAATTTCTATTTTTGACAGTCTTAATTCTGGCGAATGCGTCAGTTTTATGCTTCGTTTTGTATGAAATTCGTTTTTCGAGGTCGAAACGCACTCACCATCGCATTCGTCAAAGTTAACAAAGTCGCGCTTTTTGACAATCTCAGTTCTGGCGAATGCGCCAGTTTTACGCTTTGTTTTGAATGAAATCCGTTTTCCAGGATGCAGAATTCCAAAGGCTAAAATGCAGAATCACCAGCGCTCATTCGCCAAAATTAGCAAAAATTTCAAATTTTTAAGTCTCATTTCTGGCGAATGCGCCAGTTTTATGCCTAGTTTTGAACGGTATCCGTTTTCCGCAGTCAGAACGCAAGATCACCAAAGCTCCCTTTTTTTTGACAGTCTGAATTCCGGCGAATGCCCCATATTTTACCTAGTTTTGAATGAAATCCGTTTCCCAGCGCATTCGTAAAATTTAACAAAATTAGAAATTTTAGTCTCATATAAAGCCAGTATATATAACAGAGAACATTTATAGATGTATTTTATGGATTGTCAAAGAGTGCTTGTTCTATTGTCCCCAGTTCTCTTCTCGTACTCGCAAACAGGATACAAACCTTTCGTGAATGAAAATAATAAAGTTGCGTTTTTTTTGACAGTCTCAATTCTGGCGAATGCGCCAGTTTTATGCTAGTTTCGCATTCTCCAAAATTAATAAAACAAAATTTGACAGTCAAAACTTTTGACAGTCTCAATTCTGGCGGATGCGCCGTTTTTTTTGTTCAGTTTTGAATGAAATCCGTTTTTCCGAGGTCGAAACGCAACATTATCAGCGCAATCGCCAAAATCAACAAAATTTTAATTTTTGACAGTCTCGAATATGGCGAATGAGCCAATAAATATATCAAGGAATGTTTATAGATGTATCGGGTTGCCAAAGAGTGCTCTTTCGTTTGTGCGCCAGTTCTCTTCTCGTACTCGCAAACAGAATACAAACGTACGAATAAGAATAATAAAGTTGCGCTTTTTGACAGTCTCAATTCTGGCGAATGCACTAGTTTTATGCTCAGTTTTGAATGAAATCCGTTTTTCTGAAGTGGAAACGCAAAATTACCAGCGCATTCACCAAAATCAACAAAATCTCAATTTTTGAGTCTCAATTCTGGGTGCTTAGTTGTGAATGAAATCCATTTTTCCGAGGACGAACAGCAAAATTACCAGCGCATTCGCCAAAATTAACAAAATTTAAATTTTTGAGTGTCAATTATGGCGAATGCGCCAGTATTTACATATATCAAGGAACATTTATAGATGTATCTTATCAAAAGGTTTGTATCTTATGGGTTGCCAAAGAGTGCTCGTTCTTTCTTGCCACAGATCTCTTCTCGTACTCGCAAACAGGATACAAACCTTTCGTAAAAAATCACCACAGATTATTACTAGTAGCCTGTATCTGTCGTACGAATGAAAATAACAAAGTTGCGCTTTTTGACAGTTTCAATTCTGGCGAATGCGCCAGTTTTATGCTTATGAAAAATTAACAAAATTTCATCTTTTGACAGACTCAGTTTTGGCGATAACGCCAGTTTTATGCTTCGTTTTGCATGAATTCCGTTTAACCGAGGCTGAAACGCGAAATTACCAGCGCATTCGCCAAAATTAACAAAATGTCAACTGTTGACAGTGTCAATTCTGGCGATAACGCCAGTTTCATGCTTAGTTTTGAATAAATTTTGTCTTACGAGGCTGAAACGCAACATTACATTCAAATCAAGAACATTTTAGTTTTTGACAGTCTCAGTTCTGGCGAACGCGCCATTTTTGTGCTCAGTTTTGAATGAAATCCATTTTTCCGAGGTGGAATCGCAAAACTACCAGCGCATTGGCGAATGCGTCAATTTTATGCTTCGGTTTGAATGAAATCCGTTTTTCCGGGGTCTAAACGTAAAATTACCAGCGCATTCGCCAGAATTGACAAAAATTCAAATTTTGACAGTCGCAATTATGGAGAATGCGCCAGTATACCAGGTGGACCATTTTAACCTTTAATAGGAAATAACTCGCCCGGTAAGCGAAAAAAAATAAAAAAGTTGTATACAAAAGTTGTTGGGCAAGGAGGAGGACGTACGACCGAACCTTAAATTTGACCTCGACGTTGACCTTGAGGGTTATTTATGTGAAGGTCAAAACAACTTTTTCAAATGGAAACAACTATTTTTGACCCCGGATTTGAAAAGAGCGGGAAATATTACGTAAAAAATGGTACTTGCCAACAAGGTCATGGCAAGGTCGAATGAAGGTCAAATTTTCGAAAATTGTTAAATAACGAAGGCTAGCTCGGGATTGAGATTGGAAACAGTAAAATTTTTCTGATTAAAGTTGTCAGGGTCGAATAAGGTCACTCCCTGATACCAATGACCTTGACGTTAAACATTTCAAATCAGAGGTCAAAAGTAGGTTCACGCTTGATAAATCACTTTGACCTTGAATTTTCACGCTTGATAAATCACTTTGACCTTTGCCCTCGTTATTTAACAATTTTCGAAAATTTGACCTTCATTCGACCTTGCCATTATCTTGTTGACAAGTTCCATTTTTGACGTAAAATTTCCCGCTCTTCAAATCCGGGGTCAAAAATAGTTGTTTCCATTTGAAAAAGTTTTGACCTTCAAATAACCCTCAAGGTTAACGTCGAAGTCAAATTTAAGGATACGTTCGTACGTCCCCCTCCTTGCCCAACAACTTTTGTATACAACTTTTTTTATTTTTTCTCTTACCGGCCGAGTTATTTCCTAATAAAGATTAAAACGGTTTACCCTGTATATCAAGGGACATTTATAGATGCATCTTATGGGTTGTCAATGAGTGCTGGTTCTCTTGTGGCCCAGTTCTCTTCTTGTACGCGCAAACGGGATACAAACCTTTCGTAAAAAGTCACCACAGACTTACTAGCGTCCTGTCATTATAGTATGAATAAAAATACTAAAGTTGCGCTTTTTAACTGTCTCAATTCTGGCGAATGCGCCAATTTAATGCTTCATTTTGAATGAAATCCGTTTTTCTGGGAGTCTAAACGTAAAATTACCAGCGCATTAGCTAAAATTAATAAAAGTGCCATTTTTGACAGCCTCAAATCTGGCGAATGCGCTAGTTTCATACTTACTTTTGAATGCAATCCGTTATTTCGAGGTCGAAACGCAAAATTACCAGCGCATTTGCCAGAATTAACAAAAATTCAATTTTTGACAGTCTCAATTATGGCGAATGCGCCAGTATATATCAAGGGACATTTATAGATGTATCTTATGTCAGTCATATATCAGTTTTCTTCCCGTACTCGCAAACAGGATACAAACCTTTCGTGAAAAGTCGCCACAGACTAATAATAGCTAATAAGCGTCCTGTCTCTGTCGTACAAAATTGTCGCCTTCGCCAAAATTAACAAAATGTCAACTTTTGACAGTCTCAATTCTGGCGATAACGCCAGTGTTTTGCTTAGTTTTGAATAAAATTCGTTTTCCGTGGTCGAAACACAAAATTAGCAGCGCATTCGCCAAAATTAATTAAGATTCGTTTTTTGACAGTCTATGTTCTGGCGAATACGCCAGTTTTGTGGTTAGTTTTGGATGAAATCCATTTTTCCGTAGGTGGAATGCAAAATCACCAGTGCATTCGCCAAAATTAACACAAAATTTCAATGTTTGATAGTTTCAGTTCTGGCGAATGCGCCAGTTTTATGCTTACTTTTGAACGGAATCAGTTTTTCCGAGGTCGAACAAAATATTAACAAAAGAGATTAACAAAAATTCAATTTCTGACAGTCTCAATTATGGCGAATGCGCCAATTTTATGCTTCGTTTTGAATGAAATCCGTTTTTCCGGATTTTAAACGTAAAATTACTAGCGCATTCGCTAAAATGAATAAAATTGCAATTTTTGACAGCCTCAACTCTGGCGAATGCGCCAGTGTTGTGCTTAGTTTTGAAATGAATGAAATCCGTTTTTCAAGGTCGAAACGCAACAGTACTAGCGCATTCGCCAAAGTTAACAAAGTTGCACTTTTTGACAGTCTCAGTTCTGGAGAATGCGTCAGTTTTGTAGTTAGTTTTGATTGAAATCCGTTTTTCCGAGGGCGAACTGCAAAATAACCAGCGCATTCGCCAAAATTAACAATTTAGCAATTTTTGACAGTCTCGATTCTGGCGAATGCGCCAGTTTTATGCTTAGTTTTGAACGAAATCTGTTTTTCCGAGGGAGAACCACAAAATCACCAGCATATTCGCCAATATTAACAAAATTTAAATTTTTGAGAGTCTCGATTCAGTCGAATGTGTCAGTTTTATGCTTAGTTTTGAATGAAATCCGCTTTTCCGGGGTCTCAACGTAAAATTACCAGCACATTCACTAAAATTAGCAAAATTGCAATTTTTGACATTTTTGAAATTTTAAAATGAATGAAATCGGTTTTCCAAGGTCGAAAAGCAACAGTACCAGCGCATTCGCCAAAGTTAACAAAGTTGCGCTTTTTGACAGTCTCAGTTCTGGCGAATGCGCCAGTTTTATGCTTAGTTTTGAACGAAATCCGTTTTTCTGAGGTTGAACCGCAAAATCACCAGCGCATTCGCCAGAATTAACAAACATTCAATTTTTGACAGTCTCAATTCTGGCGAACGCGCCAGTTTCATACTTAGTTTTGAATGAAAAATCCGTTTTTCTGAGGTTGAACCGCAAAATTACCAGCGCATTCGCTAGAATTAACAAAAAAGTCAATTTCTGACAGTCTCAATTATGGCGAATGCGCCAGTATATATCAAGGGACATTTATTGTATATTATGGGTTATCAAAGAGTGCTGATCTTCTTGTTACCCAGTTCTTTCCTTCTGCTCGCAAACAGGATACAAACCTTTCGTATAAAGTCACCATGGACTATTACTAGCGTATGAACGAAATCCGTTTCCCAAGGTCGAAACGCAAGAGTTCCAGCGCATTCGCCAAAGTTAACAAAGGCGCGTTTTCGACAGTCTCAGTTCTGGCGAATGCGCCAGTTTTAAGCTTAGTTTTAAACGATATCCGTTTCTCCGAGGTAGGAACGCAAAATTACCAGCGCATTCGCCAGAATTTACAAAAAAAGTCAATATTTGACAGTCTCAATTATGGCGAATGCGCCAGTATATTAAGACATTTATAGATGTGTATTATGGGTTGTCAAAGAGTGCTGGTTTTCTTGTGACCCAGTTCTCTTCTTGTGTTCGCAAACAGGATACAAACCTTTCGTAATAAGTCACCACAGACTATTACTACCGTCCTGTCTCTATAGTATGAATAAAAATAATAAAGTTGCGCTTTTTGACAGTCTCAATTCTGGCGAATGCGCCAATTTAATGCTTCGTTTTGAATGAAATCCGTTTTTCCGGGGTCTGCATAAAATTGCAATTTTTGACAGCCTCAAATCTGGTGAATGCGCCAGTGTTATGTTTAGTTTTGAAATTTTGGTTTTGAAATGAATGAAATCCGTTTTCCGAGGTCGAAACGCAAAAGTATCAGCGCATTCGCCAAAGTTAATAAAGCCACGCTTTTTGACAGTCTCAGTTCTGGTGAATGTGCCAGTTTTGTAATTAGTTTTGATTGAAATCAGTTTTTCCGAGAGCGAACTGCAAAATCACCAGCGAATTCGCCAAAATTAACAAAATGTAAATTTTTGACACTCTATTCTGGCGAATGCGCCAGTTTTATGCTTAGTTTTGAACGAAATCCGTTTTCCATAGGGCGAACCGCAAAATCACCAGCGCATTCGCCAAAATTAACAAAATATAAATTTTTGACAGTCTCGATTCTGGCGAATGCGCTAGTTTTATGCTTAGGTTTGAACGAAATCCATTTTTCCGAGGTAGGAACTCAAAATTACCAGCGCATTCGCCTGAATTAACAAAAAAGTTAATTTTTGACAGTCTCAATTATGGCGAATGCGCCAGTATATATTAAGGGACATTTATAGATGTATATTATGGGTTGTTAAAGAGTGCTGGTTTTCTTGTGACCCAGTTCTCTTCTTGTGCTCGCAAATACACATACAAACCTTTCGTAAAAAGTCACCACAGATTATTACTACCGTCCTGTCTCTATAGTATGAATAAAAATAATAAAGTTGAGCTTTTTGACAGTCTCAGTTTTGGCGAATGCGCCAATTTTATGCTTCGTTTTGAATGAAATCCGTTTTTCCGGGGTCTAAACGTAAAATTACCAGCGCATCCGCTAAAACTAAAAAAAATTGCAATTTTTGACAGCCTCAAATCTGGTGAATGCGCCAGTGTTGTTTACTTTTGAAATTTTGGTTTTGAAATGAATGAAATCCGTTTTCCGAGGTCGAAACGCAAAAGTATCAGCGCATTCGAAAAAGTTAATAAAGTTGCGCTTTTTGACAGTCTCAGTTCTGGTGAATGCGCCAGTTTTGTAGTTAGTTTTCATTGAAATCCGTTTTTCCGAGAGCGAACTGCAAAATCACCAGCATTCGCCAATGTTAACAAAATTAAATTTTTTTGACAGTCCTGATTTTGGCGAATGCGCCAGTTTTATGCTAAGTTTTGAACGAAATCCGTTTTTCCGAGGTATAAACGCAAAATTACCAGCGCATTCGCCAGAATTAATAAAAATTCAATTTTTGACAGTATCAATTCTGGCGAACGCGCCAGTTTCATACTTAATTTTGAATGAAATCAGTTTTCCGAGGTTGAACCAGCGCACTCGCCAGAATTAACAAAGAAGTCAATTTTTGACTGCTGGTTCTCTTGTGACCCAGTTCACTCCTCGTTCTCGCAAATAGGATACAAACCCTTTGTGAAAAGTCACCACAGATTATTATTAGCAGTCTGTCTGTTTTGAATAAGTTTCGTCTTACGAGGCTAAAACGTAACATTACCAGCGCATTCGCCAAAATCAACAAAATTTCAGCATTTGACAGCCTCAATTCTGGCAAACACAAACTGTAAAAGCTGGCAAAGAATGAATGAAATTGAATGAAGAAAAGAATTGAAATAAATCCGTTTTTCCGGGGTCTGAACGTCAAATTACCAGCGCATTCGCTAAAATTAACAAAATTACAATTTTTGACAGCCTCAAATCTGGCGTATGCACCAGTGTTATGCTTAGTTTTAAAATTTTGGAGTTTTGAAATGTATGAAATCCGTTTTCTGAGGTCGAAACGCAAAAGTACTAGCGCATTCGCCAAAGTTAATAAAGTTGCGCTTTTTGACTTTTTTTTGCTTTTCAATTTTGATTGAAATCCGTTTTTCCGAGGGCGAACTGCAAACTCACAGCGCATTCGCCAAAATTAACAAAATATTAATTTTTGACAGTCTCGATTCTGGCGAACGCGCCAGTTTCATACTTAATTTTGAATGAAATCAGTTTTCCGAGGTTGAACCGCAAAGAATTATTGAACTCGCCAGAATTAACAAAAAAGTCAATTTTTGACTGCTGGTTCTCTTGTGACCCAGTTCACTCCTCGTTCTCGTAAATAGGATACACAAAATTTGTTACAGCCTTAAATCTGGCATATGCGCCAGTGTTATGCTGTTTTAAAATTTTGGAGTTTTTTAAATGTATGAAATCCGTTTTCCGAGGTCGAAACGCAAAAGTATTAGCGCATTCGCCAAAGTTAATAAAGTTGCGCTTTTTGACTTTTTTTTGCTTTTCAATTTTGATTGAAATCCGTTTTTCCGAGGGCGAACTGCAAACTCACCAGCGCATTCGCCAAAATTAACAAAAGATTAATTTTTGACAGTCTCGATTCTGGCGAATGCGCCAGTTTTATGCTTACTTTTGAACGAAATCCGTTTTTTAGGGCCGCAAAATCACCAGCGTTCGCCAATATTAACAAAATTTAATTTTTTGACAGTGATTTTGGGAAAGTTTTGCTAAGTTTTGAACGAACGTTTTCGAGGTATGAACGCAAAATTACCAGCGATCGCCAGAATTAATAAAAATTAATTTTTGACAGTTTAATTTGGCGAACGCGCCAGTTTCATACCTAATTTTGAATGAAATCAGTTTTCCGAGGTTGAACCGCAAAGAATTATTGAACTCGCCAGAATTAACAATAAAGTCAATTTTTGACTGTTGGTTCTCTTGTGACCCAGTTCACTCCTCGTTCTCGTAAATAGGATACACAAAATTTTTTACAGCCTCAAATCTAGCATATGCGCCAGTGTTATGCTTAGTTTTAAAATTTTGGAGTTTTGAAACGTATGAAATCCGTTTTCCGAGGTCGAAACGCAAAAGTATTAGCGCATTCGCCAAAGTTAATAAAGTTGCGCTTTTTGACTTTGATTTTGCTTTTTAATTTTGATTGAAATCCGTTTTTCCGAGGGTGAACTGCAAACTCACCAGCGCATTCGCCAAAATTAACAAAATATAAATTTTTGACAGTCTCGATTCTGGCGAATGCGCCAGTTTTATGCTTAGTTTGGAATGAAATCCGTTTTCCGAGGTTGAACCGCAAAATTACCAGCGCATTCGCCTGAATTAACAAAAAAGTTAATTTTTGATAGTCTCAATTATGGCGAATGCGCCAGTATATATTAAAGGACATTTATAGATGTATATTCAAGGTTGTCAAAGAATGCTGGTTCTTTTGTGACCCACTTCATTCCTCGTACTCGCAAACAGGATACAAACCCTTTGTGAAAAGTCACCACAGATTATTATCAGCAGTCTGTCTCTGTCGTACGAATGAAAATAAGAGGAACTTGCAGTGGCAGGAGAAGAACAGTCAGTTACCTCATTTGTTGAAGCTGATTTGCTGATATTCCTCAATTAGTGGATTAAATGTACAGCACGATGGTACGAATACGAAAGAATTATTTCTCTCGCAGTAAAACTCTCCACTATTTAAAATAAAACAAAATGTTAACAATTGATATTTTTATTCTCTATTATAATATGAAAACAAAAACAGTATAAATCGAAATAGATTTATATAACCTAATTACACGGTACTTGTTCACCTTGCCGTGGTGCCACGAGTTACGTTATATAAAAATTCAACGTTACGACGAACCTCAGTTTATTATTACACTAATATTGCCTCGCGAATGTGACTCGTGACCTCCGGGGCACCGTAGACCAGTACCAGTCGTTTAAATGTGCTCGCAGTGAACACTAAATCACATAGGAAAGTATAACAAAAAATTTTTTAGATCTTATTGATTACTTAGAAATAATGTCATTCAAAAGTCCTTACATTACTAGAATTGCATATAGGTACACTATAGTCGACTAAACTGTTCCAAGACTCACGTTGCACGTTGAGTGACGAGGAGTTTCGATCGGAAACCGTTACAGAGCGCCAGAATATAATTTCAAGTTCCTGTCGGCACCGTTCGTGTTAGTTCGTCATGACGAGAAAGTCTCAGGTTTGCGGTTATTATACAGGGCGTTCTGGAAGGAATGCACGCAGCTTGGAGAACAGATAGTCCGAGTCGTTTGATGAAAAAAGTTCAATATACGACGTGCTTCTGAAAGTGCGTCGTTACGGTGTCAATTCTGGCGAATGCGTCGGTTTTACGCTTCGTTTTTTAATGAAATCCGTTGTTCCGAGGTCGGGACGCAAACTATTTTTGATAATAAAATAAAATCGGTGTTTGTATTGGGTTGAGGGGGGTTAATTCGACACGTTCATCCCTAACTTTTAATATCACAAGATCATATAGAAAATATCATCTTAGTCATTGGCGTAGAAATTCGGGGTTAACGTGTTGGACTACCCCCACTCTCCTACGTCACTGTGCACAATACAAAACTATATATATTTCAACGGCAAACTTTTTTTTTCTCAAGATATTCCAAAACAATCGACTTTACAAAACTGTAACACCCTGTATCTCAGCAACAACGCACTTTCATCAGTACATTGTATATTGGCTTTTTTATCAAATTATTCGCACTATCTGTTCCCGAAGTAATGGATATTCCCCACAAAACGGGTACAGGAAAAATTGTCTCGTTTGGTTTATTTCTGAAAAAAAATACAGCAGTCTTGTACTTAACGTAATTTTTACTGGCCTAAACACGACGTAACTTCGTTACTGTTATCAAACGGAAGTGAGTAGCAATCTTTTTACTGCGTATAAAAAATGTCAGTTGCTAATGTTATCTATATTCAATTATCTACCCATTTTTAATGGTTCAGCGGTGGGTGACGAAATAAAAAATGCCCGTATGTTGCAAACGATGCACGAGACTCAAACCCTATTTTTTGAGGAAAGTACCAGGTTTTTTTTTGGCAATAAAAATTCTCACGAATTGTACGAGGACGAAATCGAAAAAGAATTGGAAATCTCACAAGTGGTTTGTAATATAATTTGCAAGAGTTTTTTTTTTCAAAATCAAGGATTTTGAAAACGATTTCACGCATCAAGGATTTTTGGTTTTTACAAAGTTGTATTACAATTTAAGGTTACGTATAATAAATTTCAAAGTTGGGGAAATTCATACGGGGATAACTTTAAGGGTAATAAAAATTTTGGAAAATCCAAAAAAAAAAAACGGATCCCTTGGTTACAAAATAATATTTTGCAAATATATCTACTAACTACTGGATCGGCCAGTCCTTTTCCGAAACTAGTTTTTGCAAATATCAGTTCTACTTTTGTCAAAACGATCGCTGTTTGTTTGCGAATAACCTCTTAAACTTCCACATAACCTCTTAAACTTACTTCGTTTTAAACAAACATAAATTTCACTTTCCACCACTCCAACTAGGCTGTATTTTAAAATAATGTCTTATAGTGACTACTGAATTTTATCTCGATAAAATCATATAACTACAAATGTGTATCGGTCATTTTTTTAACTAAAGGCGCAATAAATAATTACCTAATGTGTGTTAGATTAAAAACCATCGACTCGAAAGGGTTTTATAACAAATAATTACTATGTATTATAATATTTTATTAGGTTAATACAACTATTTTGGCGCCCAACGTGGGGCTAAGAATTTTCAAACCCCTGTCACAAAATTGTTAGACTTTCGGAAAGTTGCCTGAAAACGATCGACTTCCCTAACACTCTGTAATCATTTCTGGTCGAAATTCCCAACAACAGTGTATTTATCTACCTTTAAAGTCAGTTTGACTAACGTTTATCACTAATACAAATTATATATCTAATCAAATCTTATCTTATTGCACATTACCTACTAATTTTGAGCTTTTATTAAAAAGAACGTAGCGCACTTCTAACCCGCTACGTACACTACGACATAACCTCAAAATAAAAAACTGCCGTGACTCGTCGTTCGTTGTAATAGGAATTGCGGTGACGCTAGAGCGTTTTTGCTACTAACAAACAAATATAAATCACAATTACATAAGTAACGTATCAAGCTGAAAGCGAGGCTATTCATTTACTAGAGATAAAACAATCACAAGGACTAATCTAAAATGGAAGACGAAGCAAATTTTGTTGTTTGAATACTTAAAACGTCCCGGGGGAGGAGGGTACGATTATAAGTAGTTTTGGGCGTTTCTTACATTAAAAAAGTTAATAAAATCGTCAATAGAAACGATGATAAAATTGCCTACATTACATATTTGGTCATAAAACGGGATCATTTTTATTTCGGGCAGTATATTACCGGGGGGTACTCGGACTTTTACGAACCTTCGGTTAACAAGAATGTCACTTTCTTTAAAAATGTATTGGTACCAATAATAATTTTTGAAGAAGTGAATAGATGTTGAACTACCGATAGTTGTTGTCTGTAGAAAAACTGTAAAAATGTAAAAAAATCTGTAAAAAAATCCGGCAGCAATAGAGTTACCCACCCTCTGCGAAAGAAAAGTGTTCCCGCCATTCTCTCTGATAAAACATCAAAGTGTTACCATAAAAAATTCTCGTGCTAAACACATCCATCGCGAACTCATATAAACAAGTTTTAAAAACAAGTAAATAATTTATATTAACAAACAAATAATATATTAATCTGTAATATATTAGATTTAAATAGTAACTATGCGTTTATATTTATATATATATATACTATTTTATAGACATCTGATATGTGCAAATAATTAAAAAAAAATAAGTACCTAAGATTATGTCACATTGCGTGCGTGGGGGATATATATATATATTTTTTAGGCACATCACTCGAAACATACAAGGGGGTCTAAATGATAATCTCAACGTACTGATTCGGGGCGAAGTTCTGCCTGGCTTTGTCGGACTCAGGTCTGGCCATTCCGTCGGCCAGCAGCCTGGCGTCTATGGTCGGCATCGGCGCCAGCTGGGGCAGGGCTACGCATTCCGGGGGCATCTGGAAAAGGGGCGATATGCATTACCTTTAGGCAGCCGGAAAGATTGCGGACAAAAATATATTGGGCAAACGAAAAGATCAACTTGAACTAGATTCAAAGAACATGCACTATAGTTGTCAGACATACGTTTGCGAAATGCTAAAATAGTTGAATAGTTGTTAAAATAGTAATTTTAACAAAAGATCAAAAGTATATTGGGCAAACAAAAAGATCTATTTTGACTAGATTTAAAGAACACTTGAAATATGGCAGAACAGAAAAATCTTTGTTGCGTTGCCCAACACGCTTTTGACAACAACCATATGATAGACATAAATAATTTAAAATTAATTAGAAATGTAACAAACAGTAGGCAGTTGGATGCTTTTGAGAGTTTAGAAATCATTAAGTGTAACAGTGGTATGACTAAGGACAATGGTTACCCCAAGTCTAAGGACAATGGATACCCACCAGTCCACTGTTTGCTCTGATAAGCAAAGACAGTTACGGTTCAGTGAACCGTGGCAACAAATTTAGTATAAATAGTGCAAGTGTGTAGGCTAGAATTTAGTTTTAATCTTCTCCTGAAGATGCCAACTTAGTTGGCGAAACGCGCGTCAAGAAAAGTATAGTAGTTCGGTGTTTCGTGGAAAACGTCGTTTTTTTTTTACACGACTAGTGCCTTTATTTGGGAATTATTTTGTTATATCTTGTTCGGTGTAGGATTGTCGATAAAAAATTACCATTTGCTGCTGGGGCTGTTGGGGCGGCAAGGCACCAGGTGGCGGCATAGTGGGGTAGTAGTTGGTAGGCGACACCGGCGGGCTGGGATAGGGCCAGTAAAATATTGGCGGGGGTAGGAATTGCCTCGGTCCCATGGGGCGGCTGCCAGCTGCACAGGGGCGTATCCAGAGAAATTCGGCCCCGGGTGGAAGGGCGGTGTTGGTAAAATGTTACCACCTATAGAAAAAATATATATATATATAAAAAAACTTGTTCGATGCTTGTTCGCTAGGTGTTCACAAAAGATTTGCTTTGGACTGAAGTTTGTGTTAAGTTTGAACAGCATAAAAGTACAGGGTCGGCAAAGTCACATCTTCAATGCTCGCCAAATCCGTTTCATTTTTTTTTTTTGGAGAAAGAGGGTAACAAACATTATTCCTGACAAATAAATATTATGGTGGGCGGGGCCACCGTGAAGCCCATGTTTATAACCAATGAACTACACAGCCTCACAAAAAAAAAACGAATTTTTGGAACTGATATCGAGACAACTGTATCCCTATGTAATTTTCGACGCTGAATTCGAATCCGAAGTCAAAAAAAAACGGCCCCAAAATCAACCCCTAGCGCTAAAAAACGGTAAAAATGACTTAAAGCTTCACGAATAGACTTTTATCTCAATAATTTTAATTAAATATAAACATTCAAATATATATCGCAGAAATACAGAGTTAACACTACTTTCCATTGAAAATCATCCCCATGAGTGGATGAAAACTACCCCTCATACAACAGGAAACTTAAAAAAATGCAGTGATTGCAAAAAAAACGCACTTTTTTTTTGGAAAAAGTGAGTAACTGCATTAGTTCCGATGCAATGCTCAAAATCTACCCCCACAAAGTGGCGGAAACCACCCTTAAATTTAAATTACAAGTAAAATCGGTGAAAAATTTTTGTCGTGATTTCTATTTTAATTGATGCTAAAATTGGCTATATATATGCAGCACTGCAGTTTGGAGGTGAATACTTGCATTGCTCAAAGTTACTCAGTGACATCCTAATGAGAGGGTGAAAATTACTCCTCACATAACAAGAAATTAAAAAATAGTTGCAGTACCTTTTAAAAAAGCTCAAAACATCTGCATTTTCTTATTTAAGAAGAATCTTTGACAACGTACTTGAAAAGTATCCATATTATAAAGTAGCAAAAATTTACCCGTAGTCTTAATTCAATTAGATCCACTAGCTCGACCAGGAGTGCTATCATAGCTAGGTTCAATCATAATAAAAAAAACTTAACAATATAACAGAGAAAAAAGGTAATAACAGAAACAATGAACGCCCCAATAAATAATAATTATTAATCCCCAGATCTACCGGCTAGTCAAAAAACTATATAATCAGAAAATTATATAGATGTTTTTTTCTGAATTTTTAGACGATTCTTTTTAGAGGTCATATAAATAAGTAATAGTATTTTCAGAGAATTCTTTTTAGGAGTCATCTAAGCAACTGTAATTTAAATTTAGGGGTGGTTTCCGCCACTCTATGGGGATAGTTTTTGAGCATCGCATCGAGACTAATGCAGTTACATACTGTTTCTAAAATAACTAAGCATCGTAAGCTTTTTTTTGCAATGACTGCAGTTTTTTTTAAATGTTCTGTCGTGTGAGGGGTAGTTTTCACCCACTCACGGGTGTGTTTTTCAACGGAAAATAGTGTTAACTCTGTATTTATATACTTGAATTTATATTTAATTAGAATTATTGAGATTTAAGACTATTCGTCGTTTTTACCCTGTTTTTTTAGCGTTAGGGGTTGATTTTGAGGGTGTACGATTTTTTTTTTGATTTCGGATTCGGATTCAGCGTCGAAAATTACATAGGGATACAGTTGTCTCGATAGCAGTTCCAATTTTTTTTTGTGGAGCTCTGATCATTACAAATCTACTAGATGGAAGATGTGACCTTGCCAACGGTGCTCAGGTCCATTCAAGGTAAAAAAAAAGTCCAAAACAAACGGGTTCCATGTTCGCTGCAACATATTAATGTGTTAGAATGTGAGAGTTAATTACACATAGTGAACTAGTGTCGAGAAGTAGCAGTGTGTAGCCTAACACTCCCTGAATGTTTATTATTGTACAGTTTTATCTACCTATCTTTCAAGTTTATACAGTTATTACGATATCAATAGCTTCCCTTGATGTAAGAAATCGTAGAGCAATGAGGGATGTCATAGACGGGCGTTTCCAAATATATTACGTCGCAGAAACCGCCAGCCAATAATCGTATAGCTGTTATACGATCAAGGGAAGCTATTTGTATGTGAAAAATTGTTTTTATTAGATATACATTGAACCAATAATTTCAGGTTATTAAATACCACCTCGGTTGTTTTGAAACCCGCTTTATTTTTTATTTCAGTTGCATTAGCATATCAGTTTCCTGAGCTGGTGATTGTTGAATTTTATTTTTTGTAGCCGACAGTGTCCTGTAGCTATGTATATTTTGAAACAGTCAGTATTCTAAACAAGTAGCTATAAGAGCAACGTGGTCTGATTTTAAAGCCTTAAAATGCTGTTGTTATATACAACTTGTTAAACATATCTGACGCGGTCTGTGAAAAGGTACCGGATGTCGGAAAAGTGAATTTTGCGCTACAGCCCAAAACGCAGTTTCAAGTCGAAAAATACTAATTCCGGATTTCAACGGATATAGGTGCTAGACATATCTGGCAACCATGTTTAGTAGAAATAAGTCGTCTACGACGTGATATTTCAAGTGTACGAACGATTTTTTCGTTCCAAACTTTACATGTGTTTTTCTCAAAGTTACGATTTTACATATTGAAACTTTACCTGCTTCCAAGTCGAGCTATATTAACGCTAGGGACTTCATTTTTTTTTAAATGAAACGACATTTATGCTCTATCGAATCTGACTTCCACCCGAAAACAATGTTTCCGACATCTGGTACCTTTTCACAGACCGCATCACATATACTTAATAAATATGAGTATGTCATGTGATATGCAACATTCAATACAAGCCCCTGTGGCACCTTTTTTTTTTTTTATTTTTTTTTTTTTTTTTGGGGGGGACTACTAAATATTTCATGTTAATAACATCATTAATGGATGATGAAACAATGCTTTGTAAATTACTTTTTAAAGGAAACTTGTTTGTAAAAAAAATTCAAATAACCTTTGCCCGACTCATTTTTTACAATGTATAAAAGCACCGAAAAAAGTTGGATTTCTTAGTAGCAGAAGGCCTTGGAAAATAAACAAATGACCAACAAGGAAACAAACAATTTTCAACCATTTGTTTATTTTTCAAAGCCTGCTACAAAAACATGTAAGTTTTCTTAGTGCTTTCAGGCTAAGGTTACATATGTGATTTTTCTCGACAAACATTAAACCGGAACATTAAAAAACAGCAGCAACTAATTTTTACAACGTGTTGAGTGAAAAATGTCCAGCCTTACAGTGAACAATATTTATTTATTTTGTAAAACAATACCAGATTGCCTTATGGTTTGATATTACTGAAACTATTTCTTTTTTTGGTATTTTTTTTTGCACTCGGCCTCACTTAGAAAGCGTTTCTCTAACAATGTAACTGATAAGATTGATACTATTCGGTTACCTATAAACTCGATTACTGTTATGTGTTATACCTGACTCCAGGGTCAACGATAGGCTGTCGTTGTAATCGGTGTTTACGTAGATTGGTAGATTTAAAAAATATGGGTCGAGTATCGAATTTGTGAGCTGTAGAGGAGGCAAAATCTTTCAGATTTAGTGGTAAGTGTAGGAATTATAGTGTACTTATTTTTTAAATGTAAAAACAAGTAAGTATACACATTTGGTTTAATAGTTAAAATTACACTTAAGTGATATAGCAAGGTTAAATTTACATATATACATAAATGTGTATTTAGATATGGTTTTCATTTTTCAGGAGGAAGTAGTTGGCAACAATGTTTGTAATTTTCGAAAACTGCAACTGATTGATTACAATGATCAGCCATATCTACGACTTTTTTATGAATACTAGTCTAAAAACTTCAAACAGCATCATTTTCTTTCTCTGAAATTCAGCGTGTACATTTAACTCAAAAAAGCAAACCCCTTTTTATAGTATGCGATTTTTTTAGTAGTACGACATTCTTACATTTTATCAATTTAATATTTTTAGATTGAAGATATGCAGTTAGCAAGGAAAGTCATCATGCGCCCACTTTTTGAATGTTGTTTAAATTCTGACAATTTTTGTACTACAGTATTGACTTTTTCTGCTTCTGGTACGATTACAGCTTGTGAGATTAGCCCAATTTGAAGGTTATACATCAATTATGTGAAAATATAAAATAAAAAGGTAAAACACGGTTTTCAAAAACCCTAATAACTAAAAATAAAAATAAGAACTCCATCAGAAGGCAAACAAAAAATCAATATTGTAGTACAAAATTTTCAGAACCTTTCAAACTATCAAAAAGTGGGTATATGATGACTTTAGTCACCTACTGTATCTATGTAGCCACCACCAATATTGCAAATGAAGTATGAAGCAATTCGACTGTTTTCATCATTACGTGAGTATGAAGTCGATTTAATCGAAATAAAAATAAAACACAAACGGTATGAGGCACACAAGTGCAAAGACCACGTCTTATCCGTGGTAGGAAAGCAAAAAACGATTTGATTGGTGGGAATCCTCGAGTATGTTTACAAGCCTTACGCAATACATTGTCAATATTTGTCGTTTTGTTGCCACGAGAAATGTTCTGTAAGATAAAGCGTTTATTTTAACTGATATTTCGAGTGGACTTCACACAAGACGTCCGGTTTTATAGAACATTTCACTTGTCGAGAGCACTTACTGCGTATATTAGTAACAAAATAATTCGAAATAACGCATGAGTAACTTATGATTGGAATATTTTGAGTACAGGTTCTCCAGATAATCTGATAAATCGGAATAAGATCGTCGTATCGAGTTTTTTTTCAATGATATCTTTAGAAAAAGATTTTGTGTAAAAATAGGACTCCAGATACAACGAGTGCTTTGATTTTCTATTACATATTTTTGCAACAAAGCATTACATAAAGTCATCAACATACACCCACTTTTTGAAGGTTGCTGAAAGTTTGATCATTTTCGTATTACAGTGTATGACATTTTTTTTTGCTTCTGATAGGATTGCAGCTTGTGAAATTATGCGTCTAATAAGTTAAAGTCGATTGTGCGAAAAGATAGTGATAAAAACGTAAAACTGCGATGTTTTCAAAAAATCGTGAATAACTGAAAATATTAAATCCTTTGCAAAGTTGTTGGATTCACAACGTAAATAAATGCTCTACTAACGCCTGATGTGTAAAACGCAATCAGTATGTGTTTTCCTATATTTTTGGGGATGCTGAACATGATCTCGGGGTTTATTGGGTTCTGTTTTGCACCCAAAACAGACTAGAGCTCCAGGGAAATTACCACTTTTTCAGTTTTTAAAAAAGTCTTTGTCCTGATACATTCAAGTTATGTGCAGCATTTGAGCAGTGTTATTTTGACAAGGTATAATTTCCGAGGTATTTTGACTCGAAGAACATTATGGTGTTGTCAGAATTTGGGCCAGGTGCTCCCAAAGGCCAATATTGGGGTGAAATTACCCCAAAAATCACTCAATTTATGACTAAAAAACTGTTTTGATTTCTGTTCGGACCCTCAAAGTTTGTATATTCAGAAATTCAAGGATTAAAGCGAAGAGGACTTAAAAGGTGATTCGACGACAAAATTTAGACTTGATGATGATTTGGCGTAAGACAAATTCAGATAAGACCATGATGATCAGTGGACCAAAATATGTTGGAAATTATATATTCATACATATTATATATTTAGCAGTAAAAGTGGCAAAATGTCATAAATTGAGATCATTTCTGGGAGAATTTTCTCCCAAAATTGGAGGATCTATGCCGAATTCTAACAATGCCATGATGTTTAGCGCGTCAAAATACGTCGGATGTGATAAGTCTAGTTGAAGTTTCTAAGTTGGGCAGTCAAGGCACATTTCAAGAAATTATCGTGACAGTAGAGGGATTAAAAGGAAATCTTCAGTGTGTATCTGACTAACTAAGGTATTTTGGAAATTTTTTCCTAGACATAAAAAATTTCCTAAGGTTGAACCGAAAACACTATAAAAATTCACCACACTCTATCATCCTTACTATAGTTTTCGTAGAAATCACTGTTCATGTCTAAGCATTTTTTTTCTAAAGTTCTAAAGATTTCCCAATACGAATCTAAGAACCTTGAAAAGGACTTAATGTTTTCCGTCACTTTTAACTTGAGCTTAGACGCAGAATTTTACAAGCAGTAATCCTACCAGAACCAAAAAATCAATATTATAATACAAAAATATATCAAAATTTAAACGACCTTCAAAAAGTGGGTGTATCATGAATTTCGTTACTAACATCAACAATTATAGTAGAAAGAACATTGATCAGTGTTTATTTTTAATATAAACTTCGATTTATATATCGATTTTTACCTTCGTTGACTTAAATTTATCCTGTAGGTTCGTAGGATTCAAAATTTCATTTGTTTCTATGGAAACTGAACAGAGAATGATCCACTGTCATTCGCCATCAGAAACCACAGATCCGGATTTCGATCTTATTAGAACACATAAGTGATCATTCGTGTGAGTTATCCCCCCCCCCCCCGCTTTTCCGGTATTTTTGGAACTGCGAAAAAATTCGTTTTACAATAATCACTTATTTTTCCTGAAATTTCAGAACATGACGTCAACTGAAACTGTCCCACTTGAAAAAAATGTTAATTAAACAGCTGCTACGCTTTTGTTTCAATTGTTTTTCTGACAGCCATATTCTGAAATTTCATAGAAGTCGCCCCTGTAGAAAACATTCGTAGCTCTAAAAATAACGGAAGAAAGGGCGGCGGGAATTGGAACTCGTCCTGTTACGCCAGTCAATAGAGCTCGAAAAGGGGTGAGTTTATGACACCATTGATACCTGAAATCCGACTACGGGATACTTTTAAGTTCAGTCCTTACATGAACACGTATATGAAACGGACTAGGAATTAGTGGCACTTTTTTTAATAACAAATTAGTGAAAACAAAATTGAGTTTTTTTCAGCTTTTTGCTTATAGAAGAAAATCTATTGAAGCAATCACATCGCATCCAATAGGAAAGTTGTAGAGAATTCAAAAAAGGTTTGAAATAAAAAAAAATCAAGTCAATCGGTACATTTTTCGCTGAGAAAACTCGGAAAAAACGCAAAAAATTACCTTTTCTTAATAAATTCGTAATTCGAGTATTTTTGCATTAGAAGAGTCAATCTTGTGTGAAAAATGTAGGTAATATCACGAAGAATGAGTGTGCAAAAACTGGATTATGTCCGATGAATAGTTTTTTGCACAATAGTCGAATAAAGTTTTTTATATCGTATTTTGAATATTCCATAACACGTCGAGCGATAGATTAAATAACATTTTCTCGACGGATTCGGAAACTACAGGTGTAAACTACAATTCGTCCATTTACTTTGTTTCATTTAAATGCCATTAAATTGGTGTAAAACGCCTCTGAACACTGCGGGAAAAATTCGGCGGCGCGCTGACAGCCGAGCGAGGTAAAGTTGGCGGGGGAGCGAGGGGAAGCGGCGGCAGCGACCAGCAAATTTCGCGCGGTGTTCAGAGGCGTTTTACACCAATTTAATGGCATTTAAATGAAACAAAGTAAATGGACGAATTGTAGTTTACACTCTGTAGTTTCCGAATCCGTCGAGGACATGTTATTTAATCTATCGCTCGACGTGTTATGGAATATTCAAAATACGATATAAAAAACTTTATTCGACTATTGTGCAAAAAACTATTCATCTGACATAATCCGGTTTTTGCACGCTCATTCTTCGTGATATTACCTACTTTTTCCCACAATATTGACTTTTCTTATGCAAAAATACTCGAATTACGAATTTATTAAGAAAAGGTAATTTTTTGTGTTTTTTTCCGAGTTTTCTCAGCGAAAAAATGTACCGATTGACTTGATTTTTTTTTCATTTTAAAGGTTTTTGAATTCTCTACAACTTTGCGATGTAATTGCTTCAATAGCTTTTCTTTTATAAGCAAAAAACTGAAAAACTCCATTTTTTTCACTAATTTGATATTAAAAAAAAAGTGCAACTATTTCCTAGTCCAATTCATATACGTTTTCATCTAAGGACTGAACTTAAAAGTATCCCGTAGTCGGATTTCAGGTATCAATCGTGTCATGTCAAAAAGCTCTATTGACTGGCCTATGTATATTATAGTCGCTAGAGGAGGGAAAAGAACATGGTGTGTACGAAGATCTAATTTACTTAAAATACGTATGTACGTGAGATGAACGTTAAAGTAGGACCACTCTAGAAGGAAAAGGTGTTATTCTAAGGCAAAATAAGTATAAATAGACTCACCACAGTGTAGCACAGTTTTTACCTTTCCACCCAATGGCGGCAGCGGACACAACGAACGACTCCATCCCCGGGATAAACCAATTAAACTAGCCCATAATGGTCTTACATTGCTCACTTTTACATTATATTGCCAACAAAGTCGGTATTTTTAAGACAAACATTTTTGCTGTCGAGTATTCCTTTTTATTATTATAAATCTTTTGTTTTTAGATACTCGTGGTGCCAGGTCATCGAGAAAGAACGCCCTTTGGTCTATAAAAGAAGCCCTGGGAACATGGTTCAATCAAATACATATTTTTTCCATTTTGTTTTAACGGGTGGTATACAAAAAGCCCATTTAGATAGTATATCTTAGTTATACTCTGTAAAAACAATTATTTTTTTATATCTAAATATTATTTTGTGTATACAGGGTGATTCTTTAGTTGAGTCATATTTTTTAACACCATGTCGAACTATTCAAAATACATTTTTCGATAGTCAAAATTAAAAAAGTTACCTTGTTAATTTCGAAAATAACTTTTACCCGGTCCTGTCTTCAATTTAAAGAAAGGGTAAATTCGAAACACAATAGAAAAATCCACACATATCCAATATATATAGCATTCTTTTAATTAATTTCTCCATAGAATGTTTTTGTCTTAAACGTTTTTGATTTTAGAATTTAGCAATAACATTTGTTTTAAATTTATGGTAGTTTCGGTTTAAAGGCTATTTTCGAAATTACATACTATTGTATTTAGGCCTTTTTTATTATTGGGTTTATAAAAAAACGTGTTTTTTGAATAGTTCTTTACACTGTTAAAAATATTCAAATTAGGAATCATCTACAAGTGGCGGTTGGTGATATTTCAGTTAACCATATCTTGAAAACGACGCATTGACCGACCCACTTCACTTTTTTTGGTCATGACTATACACCTCTTACAGAAAGGATTTATAGTGAAAAAACCGTCAGCAAAGTTTGCGAAAACATTTTTTTCAAAAAAAACTGCAGTACACCCTGGGATCACAGTAACGCTCTGTGGAATTTTTGCAGTATATTTTTTTTCATAATCTAGAAACAAATATAAGGAGAGGTTTTTCGATTCGTTACAAAATATTTTTTTTAAAAAGTTATGGCCATTTCAATTTTGGGAAACAAAATGTTCCTATAAAATTAAAATTAAAATGGCAATAACTTTTTGAAAAAAAAAATATTTTGTAACATCCTTTCTAGATTATGAAAAATATAAATACTGCAAATATTCCACAAGGCGTTACTGAGATCCCAGAGTTCTGCAGTTTTTTTTTTGAAAATCTATTCGCAAACTTTGCTGACGGTTTTTTTCCTATAAATCTTTTTTGTAAGAGGTGTATAGTCATCACCTAAAAAGTGAAGTGGGTCCCATGCGTCGTTTTCAAGATATGGCCAACTGAAATATCACCAACCGCCACTGTCTTCTACATACTTGAGAAGTATATATGGTTTATTATTATTCATTTTAGGTAATACTGATGCGATGAGGTATTGAGCTGGATTTGTCACAAAATAAGAAGAAAGGAAGACAAGTGACAAGTTTATATCCAAACAAATTTCGAAAAAGTGACAAGGAACAGACGAAGTAAAGCTACAAACAATCTAGAAGGAATAATTTTGTATTTTTGTTTGTTCCTCTTGAATTTTTATTACATTTTATCTACAAATTTCCATTTTTGAAAGATTCAAATCTATTTAAATATAAATTTTAAGCATTTTTATTTTTGACAAGCAAATGTCAATCGTCTTACGCGAACGTTTTTTTTTTTATTATAGATTTAACTTTCAGAATTTAAATCTACCTTTCCCAAACAATACGCACCATTTGGGAAACGCTGTATGTTTTTCTTAACATTGAATTAAGTGTTTTAAGTGTTCCTAGAACATTATGAATGGAAAGTACCTACTTCAAGAGACCCAAGAGGCCTGAGATTGAAAGATATTCGAAGTTATACATACATATGTGTACATGTATTGTATTTATCTATAGATTGTGATGACATACCTCCATTTACGAAAAGATAAATTATTTATATGTAAGTACACTTTTTGCAAAGAAAAAAATACTTTTTGGAAGACAACAAAGTTAGGCCCTCCTATATACAGGGTGTTCCAAAACGCAACGTCAAGCCGAGGGTGTTACAGACCAGGTCACGTGACAAAAAAAATACACGAGTGTCTTAAGAGACTGTATCTCGCGATACAGTCACTTATACTTGTCAACAATCGACTTCCCCAAGTCGATTGTTGATTTTTTTTGTTATGTTGTTGACACGCCGTTTAAACAAACTATAACATTTTACACAACAGCCACGCTTACTGTTAAAATAGCGTATACAAGCTCCAAAAGAACAAAGCTACGTCGGTAATGAAAATACTTGAATGCGGCAACCCAAAGGGGGTAGTGAGACGCACTGACCTAGGGAAGAGATCGGTCACGATGGTTCACGCTCCGCCTAAGCTACTTTTGTAAAAATGTAGTAACATTTAAACCTAAAACAGTAAAGCTTCGACTTGACGTTGTTTTTTGGGACACCCCGTATAACTCCGATATACCTGGCTCACCAAAACGTCGTACTTATTTATTTAATTCGCAAACCTCTGCAAGTCACGTAAAAATGAGCAATGCACTTTATCGCAAAGGAAACTAACAACAAACCCAAAGCATTATTGTGACAAACATTTATTAATAAAGTGTAAATTAATTAGAACATAATCGTAATGGAAAGTAGCTGCAAACAGTATAGAAATATAAGTGATCAAGAGCTATATTATTCGTCTTGTAGTGCAGTGAATAAAAGTACCCCCTCCAAAAAATTACACTACCTCTTATTTCGACCTTTGCGAAGGAGAGGAGAAGGGAAACCCTTTGGTCTTGTGCAAAAGAAAGGAGACACTGCGTTGTGTGTTTTATTTTAGGAATTTCTGTATTTTAGTTGCTGAAGTGACTTTGTAAGTCCGAGATGTACCAAAACACGCTTTGGAGATAAGAGTTATGTGATATGATAATTAAATAAGGTTACTTATCAATTAATTCGAAAAGAAAAAGGAGTAGTTAGTCTTAGAAAAAATCGCGTTAACATTAGCCAATAATCCGTTTAAAACCAACTGACAAAACGTCTATTGGAATCACTTTTCAGCATTACTTATTGCATATTAAACAGAAAAATGGTGGATCATGTTGAAGTAAAGGCGATGTTAAAGGCGTACTAAGGATTAATTGTCAAAAATTACACGTTCTTTTTTTGTACCAAGTTTTTGGCGATATACAGTGTTTTCCAAAAAGCATGCACCGTATAGAACATTTTTCGTTTCAGAAAAACATTAGGGTTCTTTTAAAACCCAAAAAAACATCTGAAGTAGACCGTCCAAGCCACCTATCAAAATTTGCGATTTAAAATTTAAAGATAAAAATTTCGTGTACCATTTAAGTTTAATTTCATGGGCTTTTTACTTCTACATTTTCAATAGTAATAGGTGTTTCTAATTCACAATAAAGAACTGTTTTTTTTTTTCCAAAAATACACTTTGATACAGGCAACTTTTTTTGAGGCGTTTCCCAAAGTTAACCCCACAATCGACATTCCTACCACAAACTGATCTCTTCTAAACCAATTTTGCAGCGACATTACTTAACACCAAATGATCTAACCGGTGAAAGAGAAGAAAACACCCCCTCAATTCCCTACAACCAAAGCCGCGATACCAGAATCTCATGCACGTACAGGATAGTGTGATTTTTCAGGCGGGGGTATGGTGTTTGTTTTATTTACCGCACTATGATTAATGTATAAAACAAGAAACCTTCGCTAGTCGATGAATAAGGCTTGGTGAGAGATGTGTTTATCCGACATGCCAGTCCGAACGAAGGGGCTCCACTAGTAGTTAGTAAGTACAAAGACAGAGCACGCCTCTGTTTCACTGCTCGAAAGGGGGGCTGGGTTAGTGAGGTGTTCGATAAAAAAAGACGGCCATTCACACTGACACCAGTTAAATGTACAAAGGATGTTCAATGCTCTAGGTTAACGTGCATTTTCTTTCTTTTTTCGTCTCGTTTCGATCACGACCATGTTGTCAAAGAAATATGATCATATTTGTTGCGAGTTTCTTCAAATCAACATATCTGCACCCACAAAACAGTTGAGTGCTAAAAAGACTAGTACTTTTAATTCAGAAGTGAGGTTAGGTATCTAAAGTTGTCCTTCGACAAGGATCGAAGGTGGTATTCACATTTCAACAGAAATTATCACTGAAATCAATTTACTTTTGTCTTTTGATAATATTGTCAAAGAAATATAATCAAAGTCTTTTTAAATCGGTCTGTTTGCACCATGAAACAGTTGAAAGCGCTAAAAAACTGTGTACTTTTATTTGAAAAGTGAGGTTAGGTATCTAACGGTGTCCTTCAACAAGGATCGACGGTGGTATTCATGTTTCATGAGAAATTATCACTGAAATTAATTTATTTTTATCTTTTGATAATATTGTCAAAGAAATATAATCAAAGTTTTTGAAAATCGATCTGTTTGCACAATGAACCAGTTGAAGGTGCTAAAAAACTGTGTACGTTTCATTCAGAAGTGAGGTTAGGTATCTAACGGTGTCCTTTGATAAAGATCGAAGGTGATATTCATGTTTTAAGAGAAATATTCACTGAAATTGATTTACGTTTATCATCTGATAATATTGTCAAAGAATATAATCGTAGTCTCTTAAATCGATTTATTTGCACCATGAAACAGTTGAAAGTGCTAAAAAACTCTATACAAAGATGGTATCCATGTTGAAAGAGCAATTATCATTGAACTTAGTTTACTGTTTTATATTGTCAAAGAAATATAATTATGTTTAATGCAAGTTTCTTTAAATCAATATATCTGCACCACAAATTCCAGAAGTGAGGTTAGGATACCCTCAACAAAGATCGAAGGTGATACAAAAGAAATCATCAATGAAATTAGCACACTGTTTTATCCTTTGACTAAGCTAACAGACAATATTTTTGCTATCATTTATGTTTTGCTTGTGTTTGTAAACAAGCACAGTTTAATTCAGAAATAGCATCTACACAGTTTTGTTTCTTATTAACCAGTATGCAATTGGTTACTTTAGAACAATTTAAATGTTTATCAAGTTATAGTAATTCTTTTGTTTAAATTTGGTAAAAGATGAAAAGTTAGGTTAGGTTTCCTTTTACATAACCTCACAACGCAAATGCAACATCGTTCTGACGAAAGATTCGTTTTAATATCACTACAAGGATTCTTTTTCAAAAGATAACCAAAAAGGGATGAATGGAATGTTCCCGAAGCGAATTTAAATAATTAATCGTTAGTTGTAGATAAACTAGAGGAGAAGCCAAGCTATACCAGCAATTTCCAATTCCAATTGTCAATATCGAGATACCCAGAGTACTTACCTCGTCGATAAAAATTTGACAAGATCTGTCGTGACGTCTCAACCAATATTCCAAGTTTAGTGGACAGTAAAAGAAAGAAAATGCGAATGTTAGAGTGCAAAATAGAGCAATTAAAAATCCATAGTTTGTAAATATGTGTTGCAGGACTAAAGATGTGTCCCAAAAATGCACGCATATCTCCAGTAGTCATCACATTTGCAGCGAGATCAGCTTTGTGTGCCATTGTTCTTTTGTTTTTTTTTTCTGCAGCTCTATGCCAACTTGAAAAAATAATATAATATTTATTTATTAAATATTAAATAATATCTGTATTTAATAATATATCTGTAGTGACAACCAAAGTTGAGCCAAAGGTTTATTTAAACATACTTTTGAAAAATAAATGACCCAAGTGTAGAGTGAATATACAGCTACTTGTGTTATTTATTTTCCAAACAGTTTTAATAACATTTGCATAATGCACTTATGCAAAACTAGATTGTCCCTTTTTTTAAATCAAAATGTTTCCTCGAAATCAAATGTATAATTCTAAAATGTGGAGGTTACGTATTTCATAACCTAAAAATTGTTCTATTTTGCACCTCCAATCCCAAAAAAAAAAAACAGTTGAAAACCATTCACCAAAACCATTCTCAGTTAAGTTGTTGTAAAAATATTAAGCACAGACACCAAATCGTATTCAAAGATCTAGCGAAAGCAGAGGCTTATTCTAAAACCTACTGGTAGCGCCCTATGCCCGCCTCAAGGAGACAAACGAAAATCGTGCCGACCTCCCTCTACGACCTTGAGATAGGCACCGGGCTCCTCACATAACTATCACTAAGAAAAAAACTAAAAAAATCCCAATATATAAATAAAAAATTTTTTAAATGGATACACCAATGATTTTGTACAATGTTCCTTAGTTCTACTCTCAAAAAAAATAACTAAGTAATAGTACCATCGCCCTCTATCGACAACATTGACAAACAAGAGAGGTGGACTAAAGGCAACTGCGGTACGTGTATAGTGTGGACCAAGAGGTATCTGTTTTGGGTCGGACTTTTTCCGAACGAGTTCTAATTTTTCTGGAAACGCCTCTGGAATGTTTTTAGAAACGGTAATTTTGATATGCACTGGTTGTAGAAGGCGTGGGAATTTTTTTACAAAGCAAAATATAAAACAAATTCAAATTTCTAGTTATTTTTTCCTTTTCAAACCTTATTCCCAAACACCGAAATCCGTTCATTAGGAGAGCCTATAGCCTATATGATATTTGAATTCCTAGACTAGAGAATCGATAAAAACAAGTTAAAAACGGTTCAGTAGAAGCCAGAATCATCACTGTTTTGAATTCATGAATGCTGTTTTGTAGCGATACGACTGTGTCAATTTTAACGAGTTGTATCTCGAGAACCAATGAATGAAATTTAACTTTTTTTTTTAATGAAGCTTCTTTTCAAGTACTTTCAAGCAATGTTTTTTTGTTTTTTTTTTTTTTAATTCCGTTTGATCAAACATTCACAGAGCCATTTAAGTCGTTTATAACTTTAAGATCCTCTAGGCTCTCCGGATGGAATTAATGGATTTTAAATTTTCAAAATGGGTTCTAGAGTTTGAAAGCTCTTAAGCTACTAAATTTTGTGCAATCGTTAAAAGAGCCTTGAGCAACCTGAACATTATTTTACATATAAAAGAGCAATCAAAATTTCGAAATCATTTTGAAAATATTAAATACTTTGATTAGAAACTCGTGAATGCTGTTTTGTAGCGACGCGACTGCGTTAACTTTAACGGGATCTCAAGAACTGATGAATGAAATTGACCTTTTTTACGGTCTTTATATATGTAAACAGTACAAACAAGTAAATAAAGGCTTTTTTGACGGCTCTATAAAGTTTGGAAAAATAGTGTTTTTTTTTCGCAAAGGCTGGATTGTAAAAAAAACTGCGCAAAAACTATCAGATCGATTTGGATGAAATTTGGTGGGTTGTTTTATAATATCACGAAGTTTTCTGAGCCATGATCTGAAGGTTCTAGGTATAATTTAAGTGGTCGAAAAAAAGGTAATGAAAATATTTTTTTTTTCAGTTTTGTCATAACTTTTCTCTAGTCTTCAACTGTTCTAGTGTTCAACTAGTGTTCAACAATTATACAATGAATAATCCACGAGTTGTCTAGAAGAAAAGGAAAAACAACCACGGTTATTTAAAAGGTTTTTCTACATTTTCTTTAACAACAAATTTTCCACAATTGCAACAATTTTTTCAACTGGCACATATAATAATCATTTCTCATCAAATTCCAGAGACATTTCGAGAAAAATTGGGGCCCATATAGAAAAAGTCCAAACTACCTCATGCCAAAAACAGACATCATTTGGTCCAATTAATATAAAAAAATATACATTATTCAAGTGTAAATAGTTGCCGTTAGTTTCGCATAACAAAGTCCTATACCATAGTTTTAAACAACAAATACCCAATCCAAGTCTATTTTATTAGTCGCAGACAATTTTTGTTATAACAAAAGCCTTAAACATAAAAAAAGGGATCAGTGTATTAAAAAATATATATATCTCATGTTGTATATCGTTTAAAAAAAAAAATAAATTGCATGTAAACAGGATATGTATATATTATATATATATCAACAATTTTGGAATGTTTCTTCGATCACATCGCTTGTGGTTTATACAGTCTTTAGCGAATCGTTCGCCCAACACCAGCGGGGAACTGTACACGAATCGTAACGATAGGGTTTTGTTCGAATTCCCGACATATTGGTCCCAGAGTCCGGTCCGCTACCCAGCTCTAAAGCTCGCTTAAAACCTAGACGTATCAAAATATCCTAATATCTCTTCCGCAATAAAAAAAATGAGCTGCTAGATCACATATCGTTTTCTCATACGTTAAGTACCATTTAATTCGTGACGGCTATCACAACTCGACTCGTTTATTGTCATTTAATTAAGGGAGTACTGTACAGGGTACAGTAAAATAGTTTTTTTTAAGATTATATTAAGGCACTATGCTTTTTTATATCAATTGAAGGTTAATATCTACTAATAATTAAATAAATCTATTTACATAACATGATTTTTCTTATCGTTTAGAATTAATAAGGTTTAATATGTGTTTGTGGTTAATATCAAGTTTAAATCTTACATAACCTATTTGTAAAAGTTGTCATTACGGATAAATATCTTTGAAATTTGAGGCACATCTTGCGAGTATAATTTTTAAAAACTATATTTGTTAATGTTTCGGCGAGGAAGAAATTTGTGTATGGCAAGATTAGAAACGCTATTTGAAAGTTCTGAAGGTTATGTTTTCATCCGAGAAACATAACCTCAACACTAAGTACATATTAGGCGCCGAAAACAAATGCAAACCACAATTTTTTGCATATCAATTGCTTTTGAATGATGTTTGTTTCACAACATAGTCAACATATCGCAAATATCACGTGAAAGTGATAATTTTACGCCGCAAAGGTATACTAGAGTATTTCCGCACGTTGCGACATAAAAACTTTGAGGTTAAGTACCGCAAACAGACAGGTCTTTACCGTGACTCAAGTACCTAAAAATCTAACACGACTAAACAACAAATATATGTATATATTAAGTTTGTAAATTCCACTAGTCGATATGCCCTCGAAAAATCTTATTTTAAGACATAACCTCAAATTATCATAAAGATCGCACCTTATAAGGAATGTCATTGTAATACTACCTACTTGATTAAAGGAAAAAAAATCGCAACAAAGTATTAACGATTGCGGCAAAGAATCATGTGAGTTTTCTCTGCGCGACAATTCTACAGGGTGCAGCAAAAGTCTGGAGTAGCGCCTACATCTTTTTAACCTTGTAACTGTTTCAAATAAAAGTTGGTCCAATTATCGTTTTGGCGATCTTCATCGTTTTAGTTCTTCTATTGTTTTGGCAACTGTGGCCATATTTGTTGATTCAAAAAAAAAATTGAAAGATATATAGAGCGTTATATAAAAAAAAAAAAACGAAGGTAACTGCCACAATAGAAGAAATAAAAAAAACGAAGATCACCAAAACAGCCAAGTCAAACAACTTTTATTTGAAAAAGTTTCATGTAAAACAAATGACTAAACGACATAGGCGTTATTTCCAAACTTTTGGAGGACCCTGTGTATGTGTGATTGCCTATAAGAAATCGCAGAGTTTGTAACCCGGACCCCTCGTTAGAGATCTAACTAAAACATAAATCTCCCGAGTTAAAATAAAAATTAATAGAAAAATTGTGTGTTTATAACGTTAGAGGCGTATAAAAATATCCACCGCCAGAGTAATATAAGGTATCCCACGCGGCGGGCCCATATTTGTATCTCAAAAACTACGAATATTAAAATGCTGAAAATTTTGCAACAAAGTAAAGTCACATTCTATTTAACTTAAATATTTCCACAGATCTGGGAGTTCCACTCTTCCGGAAACACACACAGTTCAATTACGCGTCTTCCAATTCGATTACTTCCGGTGCGGTGCGGCGGTTTGGGATTTAGCGCGCGTCTCTTCATTGCTACTACGATTCTGTCGTTTAATTACATGAAACAAGGTTTTTCTTGCGACTCTAATCAAGACGCTGTAGCAAGAGCACTTTGCTTAGTAGATTTTCAGTGACAGTACCACAAAGTGTAACAGAACTATTCCCGACCCCGTCCAAGAAAGAAAAACGTGCAAGCTTCTGTTCAAGACCGATGTTGTTGCACGCAATACAGTTCAATTACGCACCTGTTACTTCCAGTGCGGTGCGACGGTTTGGGATTTAGCGCGCGTTACGATTCTATAGTTTAACTATACGAAACATATGAAGTTTTTCGCGTGATTCTGATCAAAGTGCCGTAGTAGTAGACTGTGGTTTGGTTGACAGTATCACAAAGTGTAACAGCACCATATCCGGACTTGTCAAGACCGACATTGTTACTGTTCAAGTCAAGATTGTTATTTACGGACTATAGTTAACGTTTTAACGGCGGGACTGGACAATATATCGACCAGCAGTCATGTTGGGGACTCCACAGGAGAAATTCGTTAAATATACACTCGACATCCGCATATCCGAACTTTTCCGTTCAGCAAAATTCCACATTTCCGAACTCTCTTCACCTCCGGATAACCGAACTGCTGGCGCATGCGCAAAGGGTTTTGTGGCTCATTGGTCATTCTACAGGGACATTTGCATTCGACAGCGACAGGTTCGGTCGTGTGGAAGTACAATTTCGGAAATATGGCGAGAAAAAGTTCGGAAATATGGTGAGTTCGGATATGCGGATGTCGAGTGTGTCTATAAATTTCGCGTTAAATAAGAGGTCGATTTAAATTCAAACTTCCTTGTTAAAAGGTTAAACGGCTTCGCTTTGTCGCCGAGTTTTCAGCATTTTAGTACTCGTAGTTTGTGGGAAATCAGAATAGGCTAATAGAGAGCTGCCCCCTACATGTTGGGGTAGAAATGGGGGTAGACCGGCAGAGACCCCGCCGCGTGGAACTGCCTCTTGGCGGGCGACGCCTGCTCGTTGAAGGCGTCGCCGTAGCTGCGCTTCATCGCCACGTGGGGCATCACGGGGATGACGCCCGCGCCCTGGCCCTGCACCAGGTGCGGGTAGGCGAGCGGAGGCGGCCGCTGCAGGCCGACGGAGACCCGCTGCGGCAGCACCATGAACGAGGGGTGCGGGATGAGGTGCTGCATGGCGACGGGCATGGCGGGCGGCGACTTGGGCGCGGCCATGGGGGCCACGCCCTGCCCGAACACCGCCAGGTTGTGCTGCGCGATCTGGCTCATGAGCACCGCCTCGTTGTGCGCGTGCGCCTGGTTCTGGCGCGCGATCAGGCTCTGCTGCGCGATGAGCTGCGCCTGCTGCTGCGCGAAGAGCGCGGGCGCGTCCCACGCGAGCTGCGCGGCCGAACCCTGGGACTGGTGCGGCTGCGCGGGCGGCGGCGGCACGTTAGTGGGCGGGAGGGGCAACATACCGGGGCTGAGCAGGGCGGCCGGGGCGGCGGCGGCTGCCTTGGCAGGCGACACGGACGACGCGGGGATGCCTCCGGTCAGGATGAGATTCATGTCCTCGCCGGAGCACTGGAACACCTCGATGTAGCGCTGCTTCTTGCCGAATATCATGTAGCGGTGGTGCTTCTGCTGGGCGGTGACGAACGCCGACTGCTCCGAGTCCATCTGGATGAAGGCCTCGCCGCTGGGCTGGCCCTGCGCGAGAGATGAGAGATTTTTTTTTTGGCTTCGTTTAACACACGGTCAGCAATGGAAGTCATGGTTCATGGTCATGTTTTCTATGACATTTTTGGTACAATTTAAAACTTCTAGGAAATGGTGCAGATAGTCAAGATAGATACTCTGAAGATTTCCCTTTAATATGAGTCTAAGAACTTTGAAAAGGATTTAATATCTTCGGAGTTATTCATGATTTTTTAAAAACATTGCAAAGTTTACCTATTTGAAGATGTATTTTCAGACAATCGACACCCTCAACTTGAGTATAGTCCTAAAGTGAATGTGAGGATATAGATTTTTAATTTCTTTGATGGCTAACGCAGCACCGCCCAATGGCGTGCATATATCTTTTATAAGTTCGAAAATTGTGAAATAATTTTTTTCATTCAAATCAATATAGATTAAAATTAGCCTGCATACAAAACTCATAATATTTGTAATATAATGCTCATTTAGCCCCAGACAATTTTCGTTATTCACAAAAGTTTTAATAAACCTAGCTGAAACAAACAAACACACTGGCAGAAACAAGAGGGAATTACTAATGTCGTAAATCATTTTAACGGCACAGTGGACCGCATGAATAGCTAACCAACGTATTCGATGCAATGCAAAATAGTCTAATTGGGTCACTGTAGCTCACTTGTCGTTGTAGCGTGAATGCTGCATGTTGCCGGCTCTTCCAAATTTTCTTAAGTATAGTAATATACATAAAGTTTTAATTAATTATTTTTCCAGCAATTTTAAATGCCTTATTTTAATTCTAACTAATAAATTTATCTATGTATTTTTTTTTTAAATATTTCCAAACTAGCTTTCTAAGAACATCACGAACTAACAGTTTACTGAAGTATGAAGTATACTTGTATAGTGAGCTTAGCAATTTTTGAAATTGCTAAGCTTGCTTTTTGCTTTTGCTTTTTGTTTTTTTTCATGTCCTCACATTCACATTAGAAATACTAGATATTAGACGCAGAATTTCACAAGTCGCAATTCTATCAGAAGCAAAAAAAAATCAATATTGTACTACAAAAATCTCAGAATTTAAGCAACCTTCAACAAGTGGGTGTATGATGACTTTCTTTGCTGACTGTATACTGTTGTTAAAAGACCCATTGACATTTTGACGACAGCAAATTATAGAGTACAACCTTTATTAGCACGAATCATGTCTTCAGAGCTGGACAAAGACCCCGGCTGAAGGGCTCGAAGCCCTAAACCCTTACTTAAGGGGTTAATTGGGTTAAGGGGTTACATTACTCTTCAAAACAATTTTTTTTTGCTTTAAGTGACGTAAAAACATCTTAAAAATCATATCTAAGAGGAATTTTTGATGGATTTAATGTATAACTATTATTTTCGAAGCGATTCGTGAAACAAGTCGAACGCTCTAAAATATTCGAAAATACGCTTCGCTGCGACTGAGCATTTTGGAGTGTCCAGGACTACATCGATAAATTTTAATCATAGAAAGTGAGTTATCCTTTTTGAAAATGACTAATAAATTGCGTTACTAAAATTATTTCGCCGATAGCCGTTAGTCTAACGCTCTTTTGAAACTTTAAACGCGTTTTTCTCAAAACCATGTTTTTCTAATTGGCGGGCAGCATAACTTGGGCAATTTTTATCCAATTGACTTGAAATTTTAACTGCAGATCTATATTATCTAAATTTAAATAATACTATACTAACTAAATTATCTAGAGCGGTACACACGATTTTTACAATTGATTAATAATTACAAATCAAGGTCGAATTTTTTTTTTTTCTTCAAACTGCCGCCATTTTGTAAACAATTATTGTTTTGACTTGATATTGTGTACCGCTCTAGAAAAACTAATATAGATTATGGATTTTTTTTGTTCTAGGAGCATTAAAAAAATTGCTTGCTACATTGCCCGCCATGGGCCGATCGAAAAAAAAAGGCATCAATGTCGCGTGCACCATCACGCCGCCATTTTGTATTTAATATTAAAAAACAATTTTTTTCTTGTACTTCAATATGTACTAAATAACCCCTCAAAACGATTTTTCAATACATTTAGGTATTAGTAGCTGAGAAAAAAATTCCTAAAATTTACCTTGATTTTTGACCTTCTAGAGTGATGTAACCCCTTAAAAAATCGATCAAAAGCCCTGAAAGGCTTTGGGGCAGTCATGTCACCTTATTGTCACGAAATTCAAATAAAATCACAGTCTTGCTTTGTATGGTGACGATCAAAACAAACTCATATACAAAAAAAAAATTCAATCAACGATTTGTTTTGCAAAAAAGCAGTTTTGTGTGAAGTGGATAGTGAATTTGAAGGTTCTGTTTTTGATTTTCTGCCAGAAAAATCAAGAGAATGATATAAGAATGCCCATACAATGTCCATAGACTGCTGTAATTTAAAAAAAGTGAAGGGAATTATGGAAGATACGTTTGGCATTATTATTAGTGTGTTCGAGGTGTTTATGTCGTCGGTGTAGATATCACGTTAATAATAAGTAGTAGTAGAGTCTGTAAGGAAAAACTCCTGCGGAACAATTCGGCCAACTCTAATTATAAATCATTGAGCACATGGATCTGTAGTGTTGCTGAAAAAGCACGCTGATACAAAAAATCATCCCGCAAAATAATAATTTAATGACGGAATCACGTTACCTGTGCATTATACACCATATGGACGCCTTGGAATACAATATTTTTGGCATAATCCCCCAGGAAGTCCAGTATGTGTTCCACTTGGGCTTCGTAGGGCAGTCCTCTTAACCTAATGCAGTCTTTTCTGGTCCCTGAAGTGATAATGTGCTGTGGCAATATTGGCTGTTGCAGTTGGGCTATCAAGGCGGCAGGCTCGTACGTCTTGGTGTCCAGCGACCTGTTCAAAACCTAAAAACCGGAAAATACAAGATGCATTAACTTTAAAAACCTTTTGTACAGGGTGAGTTCGCGAGAATTCCCATCAGAGCTACGAAAAAAAAAACAACTCTGAATATGCTGCCAGAAAAACAATTGAAACAAAAAATATGTTATTCATTTTAAACAAAAGTTGAAGAGAGAAAGTTTCATTAAAACCTACACAAGGTTTGTTAGGTTAGAAATAAAAAAAAAAATGTTGAAGAAAAACATGGTTGATGGGCTATAGCTCCCTTAAGAAGCATTTCACAGGTTTCCTTCATAATTTTTTCTTCCGTCATCAGTTTTCTTCATTCGCAGTCCATTTTAAAAACATCCCGTATATATTTATTTTGCTTACCTGCTGCACTTCGGCGGTGGTAGACCTAAACAGTTCGATATATCTAGAGCCTATACATTCCCTATGTTTAGAGAGAGCTTTGGGAGAGTCAGATTCATTGGCAAACAGTACGAAGGCATCGCCGGTGGCTCTGCCGTCCGGTTTTCTGACGAAGAGCACCCCGTCCACCCCGTCCAACACGGTACACGAGTTGTCGCCGGAGGCAAAGAAGTCCAACTGGAAATAACACGTGAAATGTGAGTGAAACAAATGAAAGTGAGCATAGAACAACGTCTCAGAGCAGTTTAAAGATTACGGTAATTTTTTTTAGGTTGTTGTTGTTTTAGAATCATTACCCGTGGAGAAATAGGAGATCCCGGCGTTGAATTTTAAAGTCCTGCGACGTAGCCGCTTATTGTCGTTTAAAAAGTTTATTTATGCGGAAGCTTTTGATTTGGATTTCGTTTTTTCCTGTAATAAAAACGAAAGAGGCGCGTCGAATGGCCCACTTGACCTTCAAATTTGCATTTGTATCTATCCTAAATGGCTATCCGTCGCACAGTGGGGGCGATTCCCGAAAAGCTTGGCCAAAAGTCGAAAAATAAAGTTTTAATTTATGGGATTTGAAGTACATAGATGTATAGAGTAATGTTCAAAGAATATGTAACGGTCCTTTATAAGGGCTAATTAAGTATACACAGCAGGTATAAGCCTGTACAAAAAGGACCTTCGCACGAGTAACAGCTCGAGTGTCCGAGCTCATGTTCAGGCGTCATATTAAAAAATTCGTAAAAAATCGTAAAGTTGATCTTTTTTTGATTCTACAAAATGGATGTTTTAAATGGAAAAATGTAGTTTATTATCGTATTTGTCAAAAATTATAACAAATAAATATAAATTAACAGTAATGCAATGTTTGAAGTGTAAAATAATGAAAATTTGTGTGCAATCGTTTCAGAAAAATAGAGAAAAGTTAAAAGTCCCACGGATTTCCGCAGTGAAACAAATTTTAAATTAAAGTTTATATTACTATGTAACAAAATTTGTAAAAATTAGCTGCGAATAGCTGCTACTTTGGTTTTAATGTACTTAATGTACGTAATGTTCTTAATTTATTTGTCACAAGTTTTTTCATAAAATAAATAAAAACTATGGATTTTAGAAATTCTGTATTCGTCATTTTACATCTGCCATTCATTTTGTTTCCAGATTAGTTCTTTGCGACCCAGAAAACCTATAAATTTCACGTTTCACATAAATTAAATAAAAATAACGGTTTATAGATATGCTTTTTAGTATTTCGTAGCCGCCATTTTGTTTTTTTTTTTTTTTTTATTTTCCTTCAGATTACTAACCAGCGAGTTTGAAAACGTATGTGTACAAAATTAAACATAAAATAAATAAAACTTACGTTTACAGATATGCTTTTTAGTATTTTATAGCCGCCATTTTGCTTTTTTTTTTAATTTTGACTTGAAATTCGTTATCAGCGACCCCAAAAACCGCCCAAGTACCAAGTTTCAAGTAAATATCTTAATTTTTCGACTTTTGGCCAGCTTTTCGGGAATCGGCCCCACCAGTGTTGCCAACTCAAAATGTGTCAAGGTGGGAGATAAGATGTTAAAAGTTGGTAGTTTCCAACAAATCCTACTATGGAAAGTTGGTAGATCTACTACCTTTATTTTTCAAGTATTTTAGAGATCCTCGAGTAAGAATCTGATATCCTGCATTTATTTTTCGATTGGATAAGACATATTTTAATTATTTTCAAAAGGGAACTAGTGATAAAGCAAAATTAAAGATCGTCAATATTCAAATATGAATAGAAATAAATAAAAAATTGTAGATTTTATAAGTCATTATCGTTTCAATTTATGCGGCAGCTTAGGTTCGATTCTCTCTGAGAAAAACTTTTTTTTTTAATTTGTTTAAAGTAAAATTAGTTTTAATTAAACTTTGATAAAATCAAATAAAACCAACCTTAAAATAGAAGAATAGATCTTGTTAGATGTTTAAAAGTATTAAATAAGTTCGAACCCAGAACCGCAGCTTAAAAAAAAGAACTGTACCATATAACGTTATAGCGGACAGAGTTATAAAGAATCGCGGATATTATACAAATTGAGCTTGTATTTAAGTGAGCTTGTGTATTGAATTTAAATATTTATCATCGGAAAATATTAGCTCAAGGTTTGGCATGGCCTATCAAGACGTAGTACAATATCCGCTAGTAGGTATTATTCCGCCGTAGTATTTTGATAGTTGGACAATAACCTGTAACGCCATCTATTCTCCATTACACTCACAAAATACATCAATGGATAAAAACTAGAAAGATTGGTGCAATAAAAAAATATAAATCTCTATTATCATTTTTATGGAGATATGATTTTAATTTTCGAAAAATTTAAAAAGTTGGTAGATTTTTGGTGCAAGGTAGTAGATCTGAGCAAGACACTAAAAGTTGGTAGAGTTGGCAACACTGGGCCCCACTGTGCGTCGCCGTACAACGAGCCGTGACGTCACGCGTACAGCGCCTCGGCCTTCTCTTCCCCGGGTAATGACGGCATTCGTCGGACTTACGACTTGTTTGGCGGTGCAATCGTAGGGCAGGCCCCGCATGCGGACGATGACGGCGGCGCCCCTCGACAGGAAGGCCTGCGCCTCGCAGCTGGAGCCGCCGGCCACCGAGAGGAAATCGTCGCCGGAGGCCCGGTATACCTCGATGTATCGGTTGCCGATGTGGTGCTTGTGCCTCTTCAGCGCCATGTCCCTGTGCTCCTGGCTAACGAATCTGATGAGCGCCTCGCCGTTCCGCCTTCCTTGAGCCGATAGACACAGAGCTACGCCGCCCCTGGAACAGATCAGCGCGATGTACGTACGTATATGCTAAAAAAAAACTTTGCCTCCCGACGATGCCAACGCGGTTGGCGAAAGCGTCGCCTCCCGATGACGGCAACGTGGTTGGCGAAAGTTGGAGTTACTATTCAGGTTTTGACAGCGTCATTTATTCCTTGATTATTATCTTATCAAATATACTTGTATAGTCCTTTGCGTTGAAATGAAAAATAAAAAGTATGAAGGCATAAAATGTTGTGAAACGTCATTTCGAGACAGAATAAAAATTATGTGTGTCTGTTAACATTTTCTTGTGTATCCGATAACTCCAAAAGGCTTTCAGCTATAAGATTAAGCTTTAAGCTCTAAGATAGAGTTTTATGTACGTACATAATAAGAAAGTAAGTACATACATAGTAAAGAAAACTAGTTACGATAATGTGAAGCATTTTTTTTACTTTTGTACGCCGGATAACAAAAATGAATAATATTCACCAATCAAAACAGTGATTTTTGATATAAATCGCTTACAACAAAATCGTTTTGAGAGGTCACTGGGTCGCTGATATTACAGAAAGAACATGGAGATACAACAACTACGTAAATACAGATTATTGAAAAAAAAAGTTGCGTACAAGATATTAACAATATATACAGTGCGTCCATAAAGTGACGCATAAATTCATTATTAGCTAAATGAACAATATTATTGAAAATTCCCGAGACAGGTCAATTTTTGATTGCGATTTACTATTTTGTCACATACTAATTTAAATACAGGGTTCCCACCTTCGTATCCCACCACCGATTTTTTTAAATGGAACACTACATTTTTTTTCAATTTTCGGATACCCTGGCCGACTGAGTCCAAAAATGTATCACAAGTGCTTCTATCTATTACAGGTGGACAACAGTACAAAAATTACAAATTATGTACTGATTAAACACTAAAAAATAAATTATATTGTGATACAAAAATACAACTACTTTAATAAACACCTTTGGACAAGACCGATGACCGGGCCATTCTTATTTTTTTATTTTTTTTTTTCTTGTCATTTTTTGCCATAAAAAACTATTAGATTCATTTTGATTACCTTCATACTTTAAGTGAAACCTAAATAATTTATTTAAAACTTTTGTTGAAAATGCCTTTAAATAAAGGGAAAAAATTCTAAATTTCGACAACCTCATTAATATAACACCCAATCTGCCTTTTCACATCTACGTAAGTCAAAACAAAATTAGACTAGACATAACTATAAATCAACAAACTCACTAGAAAATCCACATTTTCCTAAAAATTGAACTAACAAATTTTTAAAATAAAATACCATCCCTAAAACCTAAAACTGAAACCTTACAAGAACACTCGATAATATACCAAAAACAAAATTCACAATTTCTACGTTTTTTGCCATTACGCAAAACCCCCTACTTCTCAAAAATCCAATGAATCAAGAATACCATACCAAATCCACAAAGTCATTATTTAAAAAAATTTCAACTTTTAGAAAATTAAGGAGATTTATCTAATTTTTAAAATAAATCCGTTCCAATTAATACTCTTGAAACAATTCCTATTTTTAAGAACCTTTATCTATAGGAAGAAAGATATACCCCTAAACTATTACTACTAATTTCTTTTATTTATTTAAACTAAATTTAACTAATAACCGAGAAATTACTCAAAAAACAAGAAACTTAAACATAACATCTATTTACAAATCAGAAAATTCTTTATTTTTAGCATAGAACAATTTAATTTATTGTACTTTTTAAAAAAGAAACTAAACTTTTAATAAATTTTTCATAACACTTATTATTAAAATAAATTTTACTCCTCGTACATAAATTATATATTAAATTAATGAATTAAAAATATATTAAAAGTAAATCGCAATCAAAATACTTTAATTTAATAATATATTTATAATTTATTTTAACAGAATACGTAACCTAAGGCACTGAACATCTGATCTGCAAAATTATCTGATTTATAATATTTACAGAAGTATGACAGTCGCGTTTCATTTATCTGCCAGAAAAAAAAACAATAATAAGTAAATTCGGTAATGTTGAAGTGCGTTGGAATATTCAAAACTGGACAAACCATCGCTGTAATCTACATATGTAATGACCATTCAGGCCTTATCTGAGTCTGAGTCAACTTGGCTTGTTAACCAGAAAAATTCGGTTATCGTTAATAGTTGTAGATAGGATCGTAGAACAGATTTACCTACACACAGGGCAAATGGCTTTTATACAGGGTCTGGCAAAAGTTGGGACTAATACTTATGTCTATTGAATAATTTGCTTTAGGGAAAAGTTTTTCGAATAAAAGTTGTTTGACATATAATTCTGGAAAAAGTTGCAGAGAATTGAATCAGATGGCCGGCTCAGTCACCCGATTTGACCCCTTGTGGATTTTTCTTATGGGGTTACGTTAAAGACAAAAATAGAAATTTATTAAGACTTAATTTTTTTTTGACATGGACATTAAGTAGATTTTCTTCCAGAATAACTCAGCTACAGTTAATAGTTGTAGATATGATCGTAGAACAGATTTACCTATACACAAGGCAAATGACGTTTATACAGGGTCCGGCAAAATTTGGGACTAATACCTATGTCTATCGAATCATTTGCTTTATGGGATATTTTTTTCAAATAAAATTTGTTTGACTTATTGTCCTGAAAAAAGTCGCAGGAAATTGAATCAGATGGCCAGCTCAGTCACCAGATTTGAACCCCTCTGTCTTTTTCTTATGGGGTTACGTTAGACCGATTTAAAATTATTAGACTTAATTTTTTTTGACATGGACAATAATGAGTAGATTTCCTTCCAGAATAACTCGGTTATCGTTGATAGTTGTAGATAGGGTCGTAGAAAAGATTTACCTACACACAAGGCAAATGGCGTTTATACAGGGTCCGGCAAAAATTGGGACTAACACCTACGTGTATTGAATAATTTGTGTTATGGGAAAGTTTTTCAAATAAAAGTTGTTTGACTTATAATGCTGGAATAAGTTGCAGAGCTGAATCAAATGGCCGGCTCAGTCGCCCGATTTGAACCCTTGTTGCTCTTTCAAAGACCAATTTAAATTTATTAGACTTACTTTTTTTGACATGGACAATAATAAGTCAAGTAAAACAGATTTACCTATATACAGGGTTTGGCAAAAGTCGGGACTAATACCTATGCCTATCGAATAATTTGATTTATGATATTTTTTTTCAAATAAAAGTTGTTTGAATTCTTCTTATTAGTTGTGGAACCCGTCGCAAGGTGTTGAATTATATGGCCGACTCAGTCACCTGATTTGAACCCCTGTGACTTTTTCTTATGAGGTTACGTTAAAGACCAAGTTTAATGCGAACGACTTAATTTTTCTCACACCAACCCTTAAATAACTAGCACTTACTTTGCAACATTTAGTCCCCTGAAGAATTTGGCAATGTCCTGGTCGCTGCTCTGCCAAGGCAAACCTCTTGCCCTTACAACGCAGTTGTTGTCAATCTCATCGTCTTTCGAACTGAAAACAAAGGAATTAAATCAAAAACGTGTTTATGCGACATCGAAGCCACGAATTACGTCACGAATATTGCGAACAAAAGTACATTGGGCAAGCACAATACACATATATTAGCTAGACTTAAAGAACATTACGGTTTTCTTAAAACACGCGGGAATGGAAAAATCGTGTAGCCACTTTGTCAGTATATCGATTTAGATACTGGTCCCTAAGAGTAGTTTAGGAAATCAGTAAATTTGTACTAAATGGTCCAGTTTATAATGTTTCAGTAATCACCACAAATTGAATACTTATCAATTTTTGCGTGTTATGGCAAGCCAGCCTTTAATACTCATAACTTTAAATTGGTTTAAAAATTTAGCCATTAATAAGCTTGGCAGAAACTAGTGACGCCACAGGGACGTACGTGTCTTAACTGTAATACACGAAAGTAACTGATAGCCCTCCGCACGTTTGCCATATTTATGAAGTTATATCACACTATTCAACATATAGACGTACAACAGCACCAGCTGTCACGGGACTACTGAAATAAATACGAACTGAGGCGACCCCCCATCACCTAGTATCCCAACTTTACCTCCCAACTAAAGAGAAGTATAGTCAGTAAAGTGTTTATATTATACAGATTCGTTAAAATTCGGAACATCCATGAATAAAAATTGACCCAAATTTATATAATTACACAGGTTTAAAAAAAAGTTGTCTGAATCTGGGGTCAGACCATACGTTTCTTATGTATTTTTCGACGCTGAATTTGAATCTATTTTTAGTTTTGTTCTATCACGTCAGGATTTCCAGATGTCCTAACCCAAAAGTGCAAAAAACGCGGTTAAAGACGAAAAAACATTTTTTTTTTTTTTCGGAAAACTCACTGTACCCCATGTTTTCAAGGGTGCTCTTTCGAATGGTGATGGTTAGATATCGGAAAAAAAAAATTAAGCATGGAAAAATCGAAAATAAAAAAAAAACGTGTTTTTTCGGCCTGATTTTTTTTAAAACTATTTTTCGGCCTCTGTACATATTTTTACACGTCTCAAAGTGGTTTAGATGGTGGAATAAATGTCTGAAGTTTAATTTGGTATGGTCATATATGTCTGCAAACATTTTTGTATAGCAAAATGGCGGTCAGAGTGAGAAATTTTCTTTTTCAACTTGACAAATTTTTCTCTCGAAAACTATAGACTTTGCCAAAAACTCCTAAGAACAAAAATGTGTTAAAATTAGTCAAGGAACACGCACAAATTTTTTTGAGACAATTTTTTTATTTTCTGAAAACTCGGAAAATCCAATTTTCCAAAAATTTCGCAAAAAATTCTGAAAAAATGTTTGCGTGATCATTGACTAAATTGATATTTAAATAGTAATAGATACAACACGATACAGCAGATACAAAACGATCAGGAAAAAAATAATCAATATCAATGATTCATCTAATTTGATATAAAATTTTTAGATTACTCTATATTTATTTATTATGCTACAACTCACTAGTTCAGTGAAATACACTCAACATCCACATTTCCGAACTTTTACGTTCCCAACTTCCACACTTCCACCTCTCCTCGTCCCTTTTTTTCTATTTATACTTTTCTTTTTTTTATTTTTAATTAATAATATTCTAAAGAACTTTTTCTAACAAATGTCATAAGAAGGTCAGTAATATTTTGTAATATATTTTTATTAATTTTTTAATATAATAATATAATAATAAAAAAATTTAGAACTAAAAAAAAATTAAGAGAAAAACTAAACTAATTAAATAATAAAATAGAAAATTTGATATAAAAATTTAAAAAATTTTAAAAATTTATTTAAATAATACTACATAAATTTTTAAAAACTTATTAAAAAATATTTTTTTTTTTATTTTGCTTCCTATAAATCACAACTTTATTTGCAAAAATATATACATGAGTATATATGTATATGTATATAAAGTAAACACTAAGTATGTCACATGTCACATTTTGAAGTTAGATTTGTTTCTCGAATATTATTGACTTTAGCAAAAAATTCTTAAGAACAAAAAAGTCCTAAAATTAGTCAATGATCACGCAAAAAGTAAAATTTTTGCGTGAATTTTGAGATTGCAAATTTTTTTCAGAATTGTTTCCGAAAATTTTGGAAAATTGGATTTTCCGAGTTTTCAGAAAACAAAAAATTGTCTCAAAATTTGTGCGTGTTCCTTGACTAATTTTAAGACATTTTTATTCTTAGGAGTTTTTGGCAGAAGTCTATAGTTTTCGAGAAAAAATGTGTCAAGTTGAAAAAGAAAATTTCTCACTCTGACCGCCATTTTGCTTCACCAAAAAATTTTTAAGATATGTCTGACCACACCAAATTAAACTTCAGACATTTATTCCACCATCTAAACCAGTTTGAGATGAGTAAAAAAAATGTACAGAGACCGAAAAATAGTTAAAAAAAATCGGGCCAAAAAACACGTTTTTTTTTTGTTTTCGATTTTTATATGCTTAATTTTTTTTTCCGATTTCTAACCATCACCATTCGAATGAGCACCCTCGAAAACATAGAGAACAGTCATTTTAAAATTTGTTTGGCTCGATTTTAGGGTAGGGTATTAATTCAAACTTGATCGTCAAAATTATGCCATTTAGGGCTTAACGGGTTAAAATGCTGTCGAGTTTGCTCAAATATCTTTTTTTTTTCGCCGAAGTATTGCAATTTAAATAATGACCATAATGTTTCCGTACTAATTAAATGTATTGGGAGATATGATATGAACAAACAATTTTCAAAATTTGATATCTCAGTGAAAAAAAAAAGAAGAAATTTGAGCAAACTCAATGGCATTTTAGAGAGGAAGATTCGTACTTTAAAATCCCACACATGGTTTTCTGTGAAAAAAAATTCGTTTTTTCGTCATTAAACCGTGTTTGTTGCACTTTTAGGTTAGATTTTTAGGGCAAAACTAAAAATAGATTCGAATTCAACGTCGAAAAATACATAAGAAACGTATGGTCTGACCTCAGATTCAGACAACTTTTTTTTTTTTTTGTAACCCTGTGTTATTTGCTGATATGAAGGAGTTGACAACATCGACTAGCAAGTCGATGACAAATCAGGTAGTATCAATCACAAAGATGTATAAAAATAAGTCAAGTAACTTATTTCCATATATTTCAGCAGTTGCGGTTTGGTTAAAATATTATATTAGTCCGATGATTTGGCTTCATGCAGGCACTAGCCAAACACCAGTTTTTTGTGGACGTATTTTTTATGGAGATTTTCTGCGGACCAAGTTCTCACTTTCCATTTATTCAAATACCCTGAAAGATGAAATCAGGCCTCGTCAGGAAAGAAGTACTCATCGAGAATGACATCGTTGTTTAAGATTTCCAAAAACCACTTGAAATACGCTGAAAACTCAGTAACCCTTAAATTTTGTACGAAGAATCTTTCAAAATCTAAGGGTTCCTGAGTTCGTGGACTGCTTGAATTTTATATTTGGATATAATTTCACCTCTTTTAATATAATTATTCATTTTTGTGACAATTTCGCAATCAGCGCTTCTCTTTCTAGGTACTCCACACACTGGTTTACGGCTTACCGATCCAGTCTCACACAATTTGTCAACACAAGCACGAATCTGATTTACAAGCTGCGCGTAAGTGTTTACAAGGTTAGGAAATTGTTCAACAAATGCTCGACAACTCGAATCTTATAATTTGAATTAATTTAACAACAGTCAGTGCTAAGTTTAGCAACCATTAATAGAGGGAATAGATAAATCATATATTGCCCTAATTGAGAATTTATTTGAAGCCACTGCAGTACCAAAGGTAGAAGTTAATAATACCAATGTTTTGCGACCTCTTCAATCTTGTTGAAGATGAGCAAGATCACCTCAAGTGGACCGCATATTTCCCACTTGATCATGAAATTCAAGTACAACTATTTCATTGTGAAGTATTTACTACCAATAATTAGACTCTGGAACAGTTTTTCAAAATTTTCATTTTAACAATTTTTTTTATAATGAACATTTCGAGGACTTTTAATTAAAAAATAGATTCCGAACCAACCGACAGAGATAAATGAATGAAATCTTCCGAATTTATTGTTAAATACCTATATTTTGTTAAAATACCCAAAACTAATAATTATTTATTTATTATCATATTGTTAATTAACTTTTAAATAAACAAATGAACATTTCAATGACTTCTCCCTCAAACATTGATTTTTTTTCATTGGTTACATGCATTATACATTTAAGTTTGACATCCTAAAAGAAAATTTCACTGCTCGCTATTAATTTAAACAATATAAATTTATTTATCACCGCGCGGCGAGCTCTGCCGGTACAGCGTGCTTCTGGGAGACCTGCACTTCACTTTAACTCCCGGTCAGTCGTAATTAACAATAACGGTTATAAATAATGTTATTCAACGAGTTTTATTTTTTTAAACATAATGTAGTGAACAAATAGATAAAATAATTTCTTATTCTTAAACTAAGACAGAGAGAACTAACAAATAATTAAATATAAATTTTACAGCAACGCGTTATTTTATTTACTTTTTTAAAAAGTTTGTTTGTGATAACTTTTTCATCTTGTGAAACAAGCTTACACTGCAGTGATACAGAGAAATGAAGCATGAAAATTCTGTAATGATTTCCGGAAAAATGAGTCACGACGCAAGTTCGGTTCATCTTTTTAATTTTAAATTAATTGAATTCTTGAAAAATAAATTTGGTGCCAATAACATGAAAAAAAATCTCATATTTTTCGGACGGAGCGGTTCCACAATATAAAAATAAATATAATTTTGCCAACCTAATCAATCACAAGAACGATTTTGCTGTTGAAGCGGAATGGAACTTCTTCGCCACATACCATGGCAAAGGAACGTGTGATGGCTTAGGAGGAAGTGTAAAAAGGCAGGCTTATCGTGCTAACCTTCAACGTGACAATGATAAGCATATAACGACAGCACTTTCCTTATTCGAGTGGGCGAAAAGTTCTTTTAAAAAAAAATAATTTTGGTTTCTCTTCTCAAGAAGATCATGACTCACATGAACAAAAGTACAGGCAACGTTTTAAAAAATCTGTTACAATAAAAAATACTCTCCAGTTTCACTATTACAAACCTTTAGATGGTGTATCACTGCAGTGTAAGCTTGTTTCACAAGATGAAAAAGTTATCACTAAATAACAAAGTTTTTAAAAAGTAAATAAAATAATATTTAATTATTTGTTAGTTTTCTCTGTCTTAGTTTAAGAATAAGAAATTATTTTATCTAATTGTTCACTATACTATGTTTAAAAAAATAAAATTCGTTGAATAACATTATTTATAATCGTTATTGTTAATTACGACTGACTGGAGTTAAAGTGATCTCCAGGTTGGTTCGGAATCTTGGCTCGGTTGGTTCGGAATCTATTTTTTAATTAAAAGTCCTCGAAATTTTCATTATAAAAAAATTGTTAAAATGAAAATTTTGAAAAACTGTTCCAAAGTCTAATCATTGGTAGTGAATACTTCACAATAAAATAGTTGTACTTGAATTTCATGACCAAGTGGGAAATAGGGGGTCCACTTGAGGTGATCTTGCTCAGATGTCTTCGTCATCCGAATCGTGGCCTGATTTTCGCCTTAATGTGTGACCATTACGAAGACACGAGATTGCGCTATATTACAGGTTCGTATCGTTTTCCTGTCCAATTGAAAGTAACAAGATAACGTTATCGATAAAAATTGTTCTACATTTCAAGGGTCTCTACGATACCACGCGCAGGTACATATTTTAGTAATTAGAATGTGATAAATAAGTACCGTGCAATTCGGTTTTAAGTTGTTTCCCCCTTGCTTTCCCGCTTTCCCCCTTGCCCCCTTGGCTTTCCCGCTTTTCGGTTTTAAAAAATCGTTTTTTTTTTTACTGAAATCGATGCGTTATACATTCAAATCTAGTATTTTTATTGTTTTTTTGGAAAAGGAAAAAAAAAAAATAATAAAAAAAAAATTAAAACCTATTATATAATTTTATAAAAACCAAAATATGTCGTAATATTATGTAACACCAACAACAACAACCTGTACCAACAACCTACTTCCTCTAATCGTTCCTATACTACTTAATATTCATTTCAATAGTTACCTAATAGAAAAAAGAAACAATTGCAATACCACCTTACTAATATACATTTTTATAATTTATAATAATCACCAATTTTTTTTTCTTTTCCTTTTAATTTTATTTTTATTTTTAATATAATAATAAATTATTTTAATTTTATTATAAATTTTTTTTTATTTTATTAAATTTAATTTTAAGTTACTTATGATACTTCTATGCTTTTTTTTCCTTTTTTGTTGGTTGATCCGGGCCCGAAATTCGAATATTTTTTTTATCCTGGGGTTTCTACTCCTATAATGCCATGGTTAATTATTGTCCTGAAATTTTAAAGTGATCCGTGTATTAGATTTCGAGTTACAGACGGATTAGTGACGACGGTCCCGGCGCTTGAAAAGAGTCACGCAGGGAAAATGGAGGTGGACAGCGTAAAGGAAGTGTTTCAACGATCCGAAGAAAAGCATAATGTAAAATATGCTCAGTATATTGGCGACGGGGACAATAAGACCTCCAAGGCGACTTTGGATTTGGACCCGTACAACAACGATCCGAAAGTAATGAAAAAGGAACGCGTCGGTCACGTGGAGAAAAACGCATGGGAACCAGGCTCCGTAATGCGAAGAAACAAACAAGGGACTCGGGGGAAGAGGTACAGGAACACTGACCACCAAGCTAATAGGCGAATTGACAACTTATTACGGCCTGTTGCTTATTATCCGTATTCGGCGAAATACGGATTCAGTGGAAAAAAATGCGTGACGCTATCTGACGTGAAGCCAAAATGAGGTCTACAAGGCAGAGGAGGGTGTCCTGTACGGGCCCCGAATTGATGACGAACTGTAAGTAAAAAAATTTCATAATTATATGACAAAAAAACGTAAAAAAAATTCAAACGCATTTTTCTCAAAACAACGTTTTTGAAACTGGAATGAGATTTTTTCTCGGACACTAATTAACCGATTTTAATGATTTTTCTTTTAAAATGTTCACAAATGATGCCATTAGTGATCAACATAGGATTTTTTTTGATATTGCAAAAATTCGATTTTTAATAACTATTTAAAGGTAGAAATTTAAGGTGAAAATCGAACTTTTTTTTTTTCAAAGTTGCACCGAATCGCGTAAAATTTGAATTTCAAAAAACCCCTATGATAAACACCAACAACAACCCTATATTTTATAAAAATGTTTCATTTTTTGATTTCAGATGAATAGAGTCGTAGAAAATTCTCATTAACATGAGACATGTCCGCCTGAAGTAGCTGCATTGGAACAAGGATCGACGGCCGCCATTTTGGTTTAAAAAATAAATAAAAAACCAAATGTAACCTACATACCTGTATCTTTTAATTAAAAAAAATTGTCTCAATCCGTTTTATATTTTCCTCAAAAAAAATTCCCAAAAAAAAAACTTTTTTTTTCCAGCGAAAAAGCGGGAAAGCCCCCTTAAGGTTTTTTATACCTCAGCCAGTTTTTGAGGATCCCTTTGTCCCGCACGAAACTCTCTGACCACCAAACAAATCGGACTAAAACCTCAGAAGCACTACGGCTAACAATAATAATTCACCATTGTTCTTCTTCTTTATCTTTATGTGCCATTGAGAAGTCCCTTTCGGACGTTTTAATTAAAAAAATCTAATTGTTCCTCGACGAAGTGGGCAGTCTATTATTCGCGTCTTTTGTATGGCCAATCGTATGGTTTATGAGTATTTTATAGGTAAATGTAACACGCCGAGGAAAACGAAGGCGCCTACGATAACGTCCTCGATCAGTGGCGGCCGGTGCTGAAGTTTACAGGTTGCGCAGCCTCCAAGAAAACACGTAATCGCGATTGTTACTCGACATTTGTTGACAGCTTGAAATTGTCTGAACCTTACGTTGGCTTTAATAGTAGTTTGTGTCTTTTTGGAGCTTTAAACATTAATGAGAATCAAAGTGTTATAGTTGTCAGACTTCCGTTTGCGAAATGCCAAAACAGTTAAACAGCTGTCGCAAAGAGTTAGTAGCATCTTTATTTTGAAAAAGAACGAGACAATAATGGTGTTAGAAAGGTAATTTAAATATAAAATGAAAATATTATTAACAACTACAGTCCAATATATTGTTTTAGCGTGTAGCAGCAGCCCTAAACTTGAATGTTTCTACGGTTAATTCAATTTCACAAAAAGCAAAAAACAATGAACTTTTAAAGTCACCTAGAAAGCGTAATCCTACCAAGAGGGTTACAAATAATGTAGCATCAGTAACATAAGTGTTATCCGTAACATTTATATTTATCTACAAAAAATTATACTGCACTATTTGTAAGCAGATGGTGTTTGTGAGAAAATCTTAAACTTTTTCTGTATTTTTTAAAAATTTCAACTTCCGTGTGCTTTTTTTCTCTAATTTTTCCTCCCTTTAAAAAAACATTTTACTACCAATTTTTCCTGATATTTTTCGTACTTGCATATTTAAGCATCAACCAATGTCTTGTTTAAAGTATATACATTTTTAAAAATATCTCCCCTTTAATGTTGAAAAAAATAAGTTACTTAATAATAAACAAACACAAAGAATCCATCCATATATATGTTAGTTAAAATAATTTCCAAATACTGAGTAATTTTATAACAATCTGGCATTAGTGCGCTCTAAAACTTAGGGGGTCTAAAAATACCATCAGAAACGAGTTTTCAATACTTTTAGAGCGATATTTAGGTTTTCAGCGTTTTCGACGCTTTGCTGTGTTTGGATCCTATTCCATGCCCCACTTTCTTTTGAACATGGGCAATGGATTGAGGATGCAGGGGAGTATGAGGAGGAGGAAGATCTTATGTATGGCCCAGACCAGTGGCGGTTGGTGATATTTCAGTTAGCCATATCTTGAAAACGACGCATGGGACCCACTTCACTTTTTAGGTGATTTTTTTTCATAATCTAGAAACAAATATAAGGAGAGGTTTTTCGATTTGTTACAAAATATTTTTTCTTTTCAAAATGTTATGGCCATTTTAATTTTAATTTTATAGGAACATTTTGTTTCTCAAAATTAAAATGACCATCTTTTTGAAAAAAAAAAATATATTTTGTAACAAATCGAAAAAACTCTCCTTATATTTGTTTCTAGATTATGAAAAAATTTACTGCAAATATTTCACAGAGCGTTACTGAGATCCCAGGGAGTGCTCCAGTTTTTTTGAAAATTTTTTTCGCAAACTTTGCTGACGGTTTTTTCACTATAAATCCTTTCTGTAAGAGGTATATAGTCATCACCTAAAAAATGAAGTGGGTCCCATGCATCGTTTTCAAGATATGGCTAATTGAAATATCACCAACCGCCACTGGCCCAGACAGATTGAACGTTAGCAGTTTTTTCAAAAAAAAAATCTTCTAAAAACTTTAAACTCGATTTTCTCGAAACCATGGTTTTTGACCTGCTTGACCTGCTTGACATGACTACTAAACTGATTGCTCAGATTTTTAAATATGTTTTTGTACACATATATAGCCTGGACCAAAATCGAAAAGATAGGCAACGAATTTTCCGATTTTCAGTTAATTTTCCGACCTCAAAAATGTTTTTTTTTTTTTAATAAAAAAACGGCCGCTATTTTGTTATTTTTCGGTGAAAAAAGCTCCTTGGTCAGGGCTATAGCGAATGTAACACTTAATAATTTGCCTTTTTTCAGATGTTTCAGACGGGATCATGTCATTTAAAAATCCATAAAACGTAATATTTTTTGTACTCTTAAAGTGTGAACAAATATACCGGTAAAATTTCAAAACGATGCATGTCCTGATTCTTTCTTAAAAAAAATGTTAATTTTTTTTTGTCAAGATAGAAAGACCCCTTAAACACGTGTTTGATGACGTGAATCTGTTTTCATTTTGTACGAAGTATACGAGGTGTGTAAATTAAGTAGACTGATTTTTTTAATTTTTTTTTATTCGCCTAGAATTACAATTCAATATTGTCTCTTTCAAAATAACTTCCTTGGGAAACCACACAGTGCTGGAGGCGATTCTTCCATTCCTCATAGCAGTGCTGGAACTCATATACTGGAACAGCCTTCAGCTGTTCGGTTACAGCCGTTTGAATGGTTTATATGGTCCCAAAATGACGTCCCTTGAGGTGATTTTTCAATCTCGGGAAGAGAAAAAAGTTACAAGGACTCAAGTCAGCCGAATAAGGATACTGAGGAGCCACATGAATGTTTTTACTGGCTAAAAACTCGTTTACTGAACTGGCTGGGTGACAAGGCGCATTGTCGTGATGCAACATCCAGTTGTTCTTGATGTTTGGTCTCACATGCATGACCCTTGTTGAGATTTCGCTCAACTATAGTAAACAATAATCCTATCTCTATTCTCGTTGCCGAACAACCGACTTTAAGGTCAAGCCGCCACGTGCGCGTTGTAACACATGGTAAAAAAACAAAAACAAAAAAAAACATAAGTAGTATCGTTCGAAGTGTCAAAAAGAAGCTTCGCATCATACTCGCACTCGCAACGTTGAATCTTACATTTGTAATTTTAAGTTATGTATGTGGTAATCATTAGTGAGATAAAACAATAAAGATTGTTATTGTGAATAAGGACTATTTACTCAAATCAACCACGTTACCCAGTTCAAGAGAAACAAAATTGCCACTGACCAAGCTGTGACTTGGCAGACCCTGAGTATATGGTGGAGGAAAGAACACCCCAACAACCCTTCTGGAAGTTCTTCAAGAACCTCTCTGTAAAAGTGTTGATTTACTGTTTGGCCTGGAGGCACAAACTCTTTGCGGACAATTCCTTGGCTATAAACAGAGCAAAACAGCGAGCACTTGATCTTCGACTTGCTCATTTTTGCTTTTTTGGGCCTTAGAGAGCTTGAAGTCTGTCATTCCATGTTTTGGCGCTTGGCTTCCGGGTCGTACTCAAACACCCAAGTTTCATCCACCAGTAGTGACACGTTCCATAAAATGGGGATCATTTTCAATCGATTCCAAAAAGTCAAGACACCTTTCTCTACTGATGTCCTTTTGTTCCTAGGAAAGGTTTTTTGGTACCATTTTTGCGGAGATTTTTCGCATCCCTAATTCGTTAGTCAAAATCCGATGAACAGTGGTGTGATTCAAATTTAACTCTTCCTCGATCATTTTTGTCGTCAACCGATGATCTGAATGCACAAGATCCCGTATTCTATCGACATGTTCATCGGTTCTTGAGAAGATGAAGGCCTTCCGCTGGGTAGTTTACCTTCAATCGACTCTCTTCCTGCTGAGAATGCCTTAGACCACCGAAAAACCGGGGCTCTTGAAAAAACACTGTCTCCGTACGCGTCTTGAAGTTTTGCAAAAGTATCCGTTGCGCTGAGTCCAAGTCTGAAGCAAAATCTGATAGCACACCGTTGCTTAAAATTAATGTCACTCATTTTTTAAAACGCACTAGAAAAAAAAACGGTTTACGAAAACACACACAAAGAACAAACAAATGACTCTAACAAGTTCAAACTTGTAATGAAGGTGCATCATATATTAATGTCCCGCCTCTGCAGTATTGCTAGATCGGGCGCTACGTTGCCAGTCTCATTACTTAATTTACACACCTCGTATCACCTTCATGACTCGTTGTCGACTGTACACGTTTCGGCGATGGTAGCAACTTCACAAAAGTTGAATAAAGAGCATAAAGGAAACATCCACTTCATTCAATATAAACCGTGTTCGAATCAGTACCCAGAGATTAAAAAAATAAATTTACCTGACACTCCGAGAGGCTTATCAGATTACCAGAGTATCGCTAATAAAAATCAAAACCGTATCGTACGAAACATTTACTAACCGAACAATCGCTTATCAATAGAAATTATTAACGGAACCTCTATAAACAACAATTTAGTGTGTACAAACAAGAAATTAGGCTTTCGGGATTTATCTGAGTTGTTATTGTTATGTTACGCTTTGGACGACGGGAATTTTCTACTACATATTATGTATGTACACTATTTTGACATTCGAAAGTACAGATCACAAATTACAGAAACAAATTTTCCGTGATTTGTGGTACAGATCCTGTCATAGAGTAGAATAAGTCATTGATAACACAGATCTACAAAAAAAAATTCTACCGCAGCAGTTTTTTCTACACCCCCCATATAACCCTCATAAACTCTCATAGAGGAAATTTACTTTTATACATAGAGGAAACTATTTTTTGTATGACCTTTATTTTGTTTTTTTTGGGTCGCTGATCACGAAGCTGAAGTCAAAAATAAATTTCGACTTAATGACCGCCGTCAAATTGCACTAAAAAATAAAAAATTGATATTAAATGCATATTCCTACGTTTTTAGGATACTCATTACTATTTTGTTGTAGATGTTTGTGAAGGAGCTACTTACATCTTTTTATTTATATCTATTTTGTTCTTTTTCTTGTTTTGGTTTTTGTAACTGTTATACCGGGTGGACCATTCTGATTAAAGTTGTCAGGGTCGAATAAGGTCACTTCCTGATACCAATGACCTTGACGTAAAACATTTCAAATCAGAGGTCAAAGGTAGGGTTTCACGCTTGATAAATCACTTTGAAATTTAAATAACCTTAAAAACCGACAAATTTTATCCAATAGTTTTATAGTTTCCAATCTCTATCCCGAGCTAGCCCTCGTTATTTAACAATTTTTCGAAATTTTTACTTTTATTCGACCTTGCCATGACCTTGTTGACAAGTACCATTTTGGACGTAAAATTTGCCGCTCTTTTCCAAATCCTGGATCAAAAATAGTTGTTTCCATTTGAAAAAGTTGTATTGACCTTCAAATAACCCTCAAGGTCAACGTCGAGGTCAAAAAGGTTACGGTCGTACTTCCCCCTCCTTGTCAACAACTTCTGTATACAGCTTTTTTTATTTTTTTGCTTACCGGCCGAGTTATTTCCTATTAAAGGTTAAAATGGTCCACCCGGTATAACAGTTACAAAAACCAAAACAAGAAAAAGAACAAAATAGATATAAATAAAAAGATCTAAGTAGCTCCTTCACAAATATAACAACATCAACAACAAAATAGTAATGAGTATCCTAAAAAACGTAGGAATATGCATTTAATATCAACTTTATACTTTTTAGTGAAATTTGACAGCTGTCATTAAGTCGAAATTTAGTCTTGACTTCAGATTCGTGATCAGCGACCCAAAAAAACCAAAATAAAGGCCATAAAAAATAGTTAAAGAAAATGTTTCGAAAAATTTCCTCTATTAGAGTTTATGAGGGTTATATGGGGGTGTAGAAAAAAACTGATGCGGTAGAATTTTTTTTCTCCACAGGTTTCAGTGCATCAAAATACATAGGAAATGATGGGTCTGATTGCAAAGACAGAACTTTTTTATTTTGTAGACCTGTGATAATTATAATGAATGCAAGTGTATCCCCTTTAGACCATTTTTGACCATAGTCCAGTAGGCAGGGAGCTAAAATCATCAAAAACTATTCTTGAAAAATATAGGGCTAGTTTTGACGGTTGCCTATGAATTTTTTTTTTTGCGTAAAACACAATGCGCGGGTTCCGTAGAGCTGAAACCGTCCGCTAATTTTTTAAATTAACAATTTGGGAAAAAAAAACGTCTTTTATCACATTTCCGCTAATATATCCGTTCCTTGGTATATTTTATATAGCATATGCTTATAAGAAGTTGTAACCTATTGAATTTCCAAAATTTTAAGCCCAACCCGAAGTCTCCAAGTGCTAATTGTTAACTTACAAATGACTGCTGAAGTTGAAAAAGTGCTTTTTTTCATTTTTAAAATATCAGCTCGATCCGTTAATAACTTTTCGAGTAATTAACGATCGAATTTTTTTGCAAGCCTTAATTAACAATGACTCCATTTCTTTGTTTATGGTACGACATTGACCGAGTTGGGCTAGAAAAATCATAAATCTGTTCAAGTTTGCGAGACTTTTTGAGATTTTGAAAAATATTAATTTGGGCCAGTTTTATAACGTTTTCTACGCGACTATCTTTTTTTGACGCGACGTATATATTGTTTCAGCATTGTCGCTTCCAAATTCTCGGAGTTGTAGCTGTAATATTTTGACGCCCATTTTTTGTTTAAAATACGCGTCTTGAAGCATACTTTGAAGATATTATAAAAAAAGCGTCAAAAAAATGTAGTCGCGTAGAAAACGTTATAACACTGGCCCAAATTAATATTTTTCAAAATCTCAAAAAGTCTCGCAAACTTGAAGACATTTATGATTTTTCTAGCCCAACCCGGTCAATATCGTACAATACACAAAGAAATGACGTCATTTTTAATTAAGGCTTGCAAAAAAATTCGATCGTTAATTAGTTCGAAAAGTTCGAAAACGGATCGAGCTGAAATTTTTTTGTAACTTCATACTACAAATAGCAGTCCCTCCAAGAAATTGCATCATAGTCACCCTACTTTCGAAGGAAAAAAATAGTGAAAAAAAATCACTTTTTCAACTTGGAGACTTCGGGTTGGGCTTAAAATTTTGGAAATTCAATAGGCTACAACTTCTTACATGCATGCATATTGCATATGTTATATAAAATATGCCAAGGCACGGAGATATAAGCGGAAATGTGAAAAAATACGTTTTTTTTTTCACAAATTGTTAATTAAAAAAATTAGCGGACGGTTTCAGTTCTACGGACTCCGCGCATTGTGTTCTACGAAAAAAAAGAAAAAAAAATACATAGGGAACCGTCAAAACTAGCCCCTATATGTTTCAAGACCACATAAAAATCTCTGCCTACTGGACTGCTACTCCACTGATGAAAACTAGTATTTTCGAAAGTCTAAACTTTCAGTCAATTGTACAGGGTGTCCGCAAAATACATCGACAACGTTGTAATTGCAGGTTATGCGGGACAAACACTAAATGAGAGCTACGAGAAAGATCCGGATAGAAAGTTTTTGTTTTCAATTTTAGAACAAAGTTAGCCTATAAAAAAACGTGAAGTTTGACCTCAAAGTAGACTTCGTCAATTCAAACGTATGTGTTTGGTTCAGGCCTAAAATTGCTGTTTGATAGCGTTCTGTCGAGGTTAAAGGTCTAAACCAAAACAGTCTGTGTTGGTTATACGAAAAACTTAAAACGGTGTTTACCACAACAAAAACGTTTACGGTGGAGTTCTGCTTCGGAAACAGACGGACACTTGAAGAACAATGTATATATACCAGGTGTCCCATTTTAAGACATCAACATGAATAACTGTTGAAAAGCCGCCAATCCGAAAATGACTTTAACAAAAGTTGTTTGGTTTGGAGGGGGCCATCTGACCATGTGATCCAGCACCTTATCCGGCATCCTGATACGGCCCTGAGGCACCCATTTTTTTTTTTAATCGGAATCCTCAGCTTTCATTGGAGAATCTGATTCTATGGAAAAAATACGTCCAAAATAGGTTTTTTGAAGTAATTTTCCTGACATCCGGTTACCATTCCATCAAATATTTGTGGCTCCCATTACTTCGAAATCACGAGATATTCGAGAAAAGGCATTTTTAAGGTTCCTGATGAGGCCCGGATGTCAGGAAAATAAACATATTTTGGTATCTCATCTCAGTTGGATTCCTAATTAACCCATATTTAAGGCAAAACAAAAGAGATAAAGTAGCTGAGATTTGAACCCAGCAGGTCATCAGATTGAAGGCAAAAACCAAGAAGACTAGAACTAAGGAGACCGAACTCGTTCGGTATCATGGGATCAAATCTGTCCGCCTCCAGATGGCGCTGTAAACAGTAGTGTACTCGACGTCACGTGATGAGCAGCGGACCATGTGAATACTCTACAACTTGTCGATCTTGTCTGTGTAAAATTACGAATCACAACTAACTCTATTCTAGCAACAACAACACTATTTATATATACCGTTTATTATTTATTTATGTATACCGTGGCAACCGTGGTACACAACTGTTTACAGCGCCTCTGGAGGCGGACATATTCGAGCCCGTCGCGTTGTACAGCGAAAAGCCGCAGTTCTGTCTCCTTAGTTCTAGTCTTCTTGGCAAAAATTTAACCATTACACCAAGCTGTCAAAAATGTGTTTACATGTCAGCCATATTGAAAAAAAAATGCCTACGACATAAACAAATTTTTTTTTCCACAGCTAACTTGACGTTAATTTTAATTGGACGCTCGTTATAACTCCCTGACGTGTTTTGATTTTAGTACCTAAATGTTGGTTCGTGTTTTTAGACTCTTTTAACTGTATCATTTGATAAAATCTCGGCTAAATTAATATACTGGGTGATAATTTTTTTGTGGTTTTCATTTTCTAAAAAAGTTATGACCCAATACGTGTGATGTATTTTTTAAATAATTTAAGTAATTCATTTTAAAAACAAACCTTTTTAAAACAAAATATTGGAAAATATTAGAAATGGATAAATCTTAGAAAACAAATTGCAAATTAGAAGGCAAAAAATAAGAAGAAAAAGTAGCATAAAGCTGGTATGCTTCTGGAAAAAAAACGTTCGAAGAAGTTGGTAGGAACATGATACTTTTTGCAGATTGATTACCCTTGGATTAGTCGTTTAGGAATAAAATGGGGATAAATTAAGATAAAATAATCACTGTGTATAAGACAAAAAAATTGTGTTTTTTGCATCGCAAACGATAGTGTTTCACACTGTGTTTAGCGACAAATCGATAATATACAGATAACTTTATCGACAAGTTTTAATGTTGCTGGAAAAAAACCCTTCCAAGGTTGAATTGAAATTGCAACATCCTACTAAAGTCTGTAAAGTCATAGGTAAATCGTGCAACTGTGAATATGCACTTCATCGAAATCGTTCACAATGTTTCAACTCAACGTCGTTTAAATGCAGTAAAAACGTTGCCTTATCACACCGAGCACATTCTAAGGACGGTGTTGCACTTGTGACCTGTAGGTATCTCTTTGAAGTACCCTCAAAAACTCTTACGCAATGCGCGCTATCTATATGTTACGAGTTTAGATTGCTGTACTAAGATAAATGAGTGTAGTTTTTGCAAAATAAAAAATGTTAATACTGTAATCTGTACCTTCTTGGGCTTTACATACATACAAGTTGTTTCTGACTGTGCGCTTGTTCTTGTGGCAAAGAAACGAGAACAAAAACGCACTTTAATCGCAACCTGTGAAAAAAGAGCCAACCGAAAAAGAACAGTAAACACAACTCACCACGGACCTCAAACTCGAACTAGTTGGAAGAATCCCAAATATGAGCGACGAAACGCAATTATCTACAAGCACAACTAATGTCACAGCTGCTAGGAATTTTTAAAAAATCCACGATGATTCGTCTCTGTTGCGATACGGTTAGAGCACATCGAATAGTCACTCACATTTAATGCGAAAGAGCCAAACATATCAATAAGTCGGGAAAAAAAAAACTTTGGACCGTCTCTCCTTGTCTAACTCAAAGAAAATAGTCGAAGAACGAGGCAGGCTATGGAAAACGTGTCTAATGTGCGACGACAGGGCCGGCACGGGTAACATTCGCCCCCCTAGGCAAAATTTTCGGGTACATTTTATTTAGAGCAAAACTGGGTGCACCGATCGGGAGTTTTAGTTTAAATTTGCAAGTTTGGCGCCTAAATAAATCCATAATTTCACTAATATTCATTCTAAACTGAATAACACCACCATCGTGGTTATCTGAATTTGTCTTCCACACACCAAATTATCATAAAGTCAAAATTTTGTCATTCAAGCACCCCATAAATCTTCAATCCACAGTTTTCCAATATTTTATTCAGACATTATTTCCGACGTATTTGGACAATCCTTGAATTTCTCAATAATATACAAACTTTGAGAGTTCGAACAGAAATCACAACAGTTTTTCTTAATGTCATAAATTGAGTCATCTTTGGGGCAATTTCCCCTCTAGTCTTTAGGAGCACTTGGCCCAAATTCTGACAAACCACAATCTTCAGCGGGTTAATATACCTTGGAAATGATACAACTTATCAAAATAACACTGTTTGAATGCGGCCACATAACTTGAGTGTATGAGGACAAAGATTTTTTAAAAACACTGAAAAAATGGTAATTTCTTTAGAGCTCTAGTCTGTTTTGGGTGCAAAATAGGACCCAATAAACTCCGGGATCATGTTGAGCATCCCCAAAAATATAGGTAAACATATGTTGATTACACTTTTACAGGAGTGGGTACTGGAACCTTCGGCGTAGAAACAAAAAACTGGATGTTTTTCAACGAAACACTGAACTACTATACTTTTAAAACTGATCTGAGTTTTAATCTTCTCCTGAAGATGCCAACTTAGGCGAAACGCGCATCGAGAAAAGTATAGTAGTTCGGTGTTTCGTGGAAAACGTCCAGGTTTTTTTTACATTTCACAGATTATCAGGCGTTAGTATCAGTCAAGGGGTTAATGTTTGGCCCCACCGCAGATGACCAACTATCGGTCATCTACGATTTTGTCTGTATGAATGCAACGTGTATGTTTAAATGAGACACCAAAAAGACGGCTCGACTAAACAATGAGAACTTGTTCCATTTTTGTCACTGACTCGATTGTCTGTGACGAGTCGGTAACAAATGGAACAAATAAATGAACTAGGTGACGCACACGAACTACAATTTAGTCGGCGCTGGGCGAAATACGATGCGTGGTCAGTAGCGTACCACATAGTCAAAATCTGGTGTTGGATACAAGATCATCAAATAGTATATGAAACTTTCATTTCAATAAACTTTAACTAGTAAGTGGGTAAATAAAACATCGTAAAAAAATGATTTCTTCTTTTTCTACGTTTTAGTAATATTGCAATGTATATTAATCTTTGCACATGCATCCCCGTCCATGGTCTATCTAAACGCCCCACCGACTATCTGTAAGTGTGCGAGTTATCTCCGATTTCTAACCTACTGTCGGTCGGTCTGCGGTGTCTTACAACAAAATAGTCGTTGACCGACTGTATGTCGTGTGAGGTGGGTCTTAATTGAAGAGCATCATGAAAAATCAGTTGTTGGCCGAAAGGTGTGTCAAAAAAGACTCATTGGACAAAGGAAAATATCGACCGCGATTAGGCAACGCCATTTTCTCTGACGAATTCTCTCCTGGGGCAAGAAGTCGTACCACTGAAGCCTGGTCTCTCTCCAGTAAGAGGCTTATGCAGTGGACCGTAAAACACGCGACAAAGGTGCATGTTTGCAACACATTTATGCAATGTTTGACAAAACAATTAAAAAAATAGATATAGTTTCTACAAAGCTCTGATTATTGAGCTTCTGGAAAATTCTGAACAACTCTCCCCCCAAAAGGCCTAATATGGTTTGTTGATTTTTTGCACATATTTCGTTGTCGCAGTTGGCCTTGTATTGGAGAGACGCTGGTAGTCTCTTGTATAAATATAAAAAAAACGTAGGGCCACATTCCTTCCATAAGAATCTCGTTCAAATCGGATAAATAAAAAAGATATAAGGGTGTTATAGTGTTGCGTGTGACACCCTGTACGTGTGAAACTTGAAGTGACTATCACAATATGAGTTCTAAGGGTATTAAGGACTTCAAAGAATTTTTTTTCGGAATTAGATTTTATACACGTTCACATTTCGTCAGTACGGTCCTGTCGACTTATCAGCGGAGCGTAGTGGGGGCATACCATTTCAAATTTAATTGGTTCAGTTCAATAGGTGATAAGGAATCGTCGATAAGAGCGAGCGGTCGACAATTTTAAGTATGAAGTACAGAAAATACCACGTTTGGAGGTTACTGGGAACTGTAAAGGTAAACACTCGGGTTCGTTATCTCGTTCGCCTCTGTAAACTGGGGGTAAATTCAATTTCTGACCGAATGTACCTCGCAACGTTTTGCATTTAAATGTAATACAATACTAATGAGAAAAAATATAGTAGATCAGCTTGAGGGCAAAATGACTAGTAGTTATAGTCTAACCAACGAATAATGAAATGCGGTCATAATCGCGTTTTGCAGAGCGACGATAGTATTGCGAATCGCGTGCTCTTACAGCATGTCCTTCCACACTAGTCGATATATTCCGGGTAGGGCTGGAATCTGCTTTACTCCTGTCAAAACAATATACAGAGAGCGGCAAAAATATTTTAAGTACACCATTGCATATTTCATTTGCCACATCACCTTTCGTTAGTCAACTATTTTCGACAGATGACGTCATCACCAATTTTTTCAACTGGCAGTCTCCTATTTTTGGTGTTGGTTTTGGTAAACCTGGTATTATTTATACAAATTTTACAATAAGTACAGTTAACAAGTGTGAGGTCGGGACTTCCATCTTATAGATCCTCTTTTACCCATCTTTGACATTGACATGATCAGTTTACAAACTGAGTATTTTTGGTAATATCAGCTAAACAATCTGTTTTATGGTGAATCAGCCTGTATAGAACAGTTTTTTCTACCAGCGAAATACGGACTTATTCATGTACGTATTTCAAAGTAATTCTGGTCTTTGAAGACATCTAAATTATATAGCTATGTATTCTATAATAAACTAAAGTTTTGTAACTGCTACTACTTCGTTTATTATACACAATATGTATGCCAGGCAATGGTATCGTTGTAGTATAAGAACATTTTATACGTCTACATAATGTATGTAGTTGTTTTATGTGCAATGCACGTATTTTGAAACTCGATCAAGGTTACCTTTGCACTTGGGACAATTGAAATTAAACACGTAACGCAGGAAAAAAATCCCGCTATTGCATAGTTTAATAGTTCCTCTAAAACAAGTTTAAAAACAAGAAACGAAAAAATGCAATTAGTTGTTTGCAACAATTTTTAGCATCTAACATTACCTGACAGATAGTGAAATAAAACAGTGCTTATTTTATAAAATGTAACAGAACATTTGTAGTAAATTCGATTTTTTTTAAATAAAACATTTTGCATTTAAACAGAGCATTTTTTGTTTCTGATTGAAAATTGCGATGATTTCAAAAAACCGAGAATAACTTAGTTATATAACTTTCAGTGTGTATCTAACTGAGCTATTTTGGAAAAAAAAACTCCCTAGACGTGAAAAATTTCTAAAATTGAACCGAAAACATAAAAAAATTGAAAACTCTACCATCCTTTTTTTAATGTAATTTGAAAGCTCCTGGGGTTCTGCAAGGATATTAACCCGTAATTTTTTTTAGAATGATGTGCGGTGTACCGGATATTTTTGAATTTTTAGTTCACAAGCTGTAAACCTATCAGTACCAAATATTACCAGAATTTAAGCAACCTTCAAAAAGTGGTGTACGATATTTTTCGCTGCTGACTGTATATAAAAAAAAACGATGTGTATTAAGGATGCATTCTACTCACCATATTCCCGGCTCCAGCATCAAATGGATGACCTCCGGTAAGTCGAACCTGTGCCCTGAAAGGAAACGAGAGATAAATGTAAATTGATCGCACGATATAGAGAGTTCGCACAAAAAACGTTACAAGCAAATAATTATTACATATAAAATGACCCGCGCTTGCAGTAGCGATGAGCAGAACATTAACACATCAACACATGGGCGTCCCAAAAAAAAAAATCAGAGAGGGTTACATTTTTCTATCTATTTCCTATGTACGATAATTGCTCCTCAAATAAAAGAAAAAAACTTTTGACGAAATGGCTTTTCATTAAATAAGACATGATTATAAATGCGAGTATAATTTTTTGGATCAAAGGAACATATTCTGGAAATTGATTTTTTAAGCAACAATGTGTTTGTTTCCTCTATGCAAAGGAGAGGATTCGATAACAATAGAAACAATAGAAAACACATTTTTTTTTTCAATTGTATTTTTTTTATTGAAACTTAAAGCACGCAGAATAGGGTTATGTAGAGAATAGCACATCGAGCAAATGACATCCACGGCTTTGCTGGCACATACGCACTCTTTTGTCGAAATTTTCCAAGACTATTTTGCATAAATGTGGCTGGATTTCGTAGATGCAGCGTTGAATCTCCTTCTTCAATGCACGGGTGGATGTGAGCTTGTTGACATAGACCTTTGACTTCAAATAACCCCATAAAAAGAAATGGTGTTAAATCGCATGATCTAGGAGGCCAATTCTGATCACCGAAACGAGAGAGGACACGACCAGGAAATGTCTCATGCAGTAATTGGATTGTTTCACGGGCTGTATGGCATGTCACACCGTCTTGTTGAAACCACATGTCGTCCACTTCAATATGATCCAATTTAGGCAGAAAGAACTCTGTTATCATGTCGCGATATCGAGCACCAGTAACAGTAACTAACCAGCCTCATTTTCGAAGAAGTATGGTTCAACGATGCTTCCAGCCCAAAATCCGCACCAAACAGTGACACATTGTGGATGCATTTGTTTTTCGATGATCACATCTGGGTTATCTGAACTCCAAATGCGGCAATTATGACGATTAACGAAGCCATCAAGGTGAAAATGAGCTTCATCGCCTAGGATTATTTTGCTCGAACAGTCAGCATTCACTTGTTGTTCGAACTCTCTTCGCGGTGCATGGTCATTAGTTATTAGGCTGCGGTTCTTGTGTCAATTGAACTTTTGTAAGAATGGAGGCGCGGATCTTTAGTGAGTATACGCTGTAGAGAACTTCTTGAAATGTGCAATTATTGTCCACGACGTCGAATCGATGTTCCTCGACTTTCATCAACACTCTCACACACTGCTTCGATATTATCATTTGAACGGCGTGTTATTGGACGGTTAGTGTGTTTAGTGTCCCCAATTGATCCAGATTCAATTACTCTCTTCACAGTTGACGAAGTTAAATCAATATTACGACCATACTTTGCATGACAATTGCGAACTGTAGCAGCCAAACTTTCATTATTTTTGAAATATCGTTCAACAATGAAAACGCGTTGTTCTTTCGGGTAGTGCTCCATTTTTACTAACCCTAAACTGTCAGCTGTCAAATTGTTTTTTTTTTTGGTTGTCAACGCTTTACTGTACAAATGGCGGCAAATTCAAATTTTGCGTGAATTATGGGACACTCTTTATATGGTACCGGGAATAGATAAAAAAGTAAATAAACAAAAGCATTTATTATAGTACCTAATCAAACTGCCTAATACCTAATTTACTGATCAAAAATGGGAAAAATTATCTTGTTTAAACTTTTCTCTAAACAGACTTTAATTACTATTTTGTGGAAGTAATCTCTAGGTATAATTAAGTTTTTTACTTATCATAAGATTAGAAAATAAAGTCATGCTACGTTTGAGAGACGTACAGGGTAGAGTGAATAAAATAGATGAATAATTTCATTTGCTTCATGTCAAAATACAATAAATTTTTAAACAATATATAAATGTTTTTATATAGATGTCAATAAAGCATACATTTTTCAAATCAGGGGGAAGAAGTCTTGCAGAACAGTAAAAAAAATATACAGGGTGTTCCATAAAAAAAGCTGTTTGTCTCGTTTTGTGACTTTTCGATGTTCAACTGCTAATTTTGATAAGATTCGATGTTGCCGTGTTTATTATTTGACATTTGTTGACAGTCTGAAATTATCTGAACCTTACATTCGTTTTAATACTGGTTTGTGTCATTTTTGAGCCTCAAGCTTTTATCTTGCATAGAAAAACTGTTATTTTCGGAACAGTTAAAGTGTCATAGGTGTCAGACTTCCGTTTGCGAAATGCCAAAACAGTTAAACAGTTGCTGCCAAACGTTAGTAGCATCTTTGGTAGGCTATTTTGAAAAATAACGAGACAACAATGGTCCATTGCTAGTCGTAACAGCTGTTAGAACGGTAATTTAAATATAAAATTATAATATTAATTAAAACATGAAATATAAGTTTTTTTCTGTCTCGTATAATAAACTTTGTAAGTAGGTGTTAAAATATAACATAATAAACGTTGTACATTTTTAGAAACTTCGATTAAAAAAAAACAAAAGCTACGAATCCGATTATTACAAATACTTTATTTAAATATTAAGACATTATTTTTAAATGAAATAGAGAAGTTGATGCCAGAAACTATTAACGAAAGACATCCAATTGAGTAGGTAATAAGAATATGAATAATAATGTATTTTTTATTCCAAAATTCTAACAGGACGCCAATGGAGCGAAGTTCAATCAACCTGCTGATTCTTGAATTATATTCTTCAACCGGAAAATGTCTTAATATTTTTATAAACATGTCTTACTTTTCATAATACCTGTCGTTGTACTGTGAGGCAAGCACTTGTTACACTATACGTTTTATTGAAGTACATATCGTAAAATAAAATACCTAATAGATAAATAAAATTACCTATACGTCGATATGCGAAACAATTTTTATTTTTTTCGTTACTCGCAATTTTGAAAATTGCGCATTCAAAATTATCTTTTATGGGTAGGTATAGTAATCGAATTCTAATTAAATTTTTAATGGGTAAAGGCCTTTTATTTAAGCGTGTTTAAAACAAATACCGGGTGGTACAAGATTATGAGATACCCCCTCTGTTTATTTTTAGTCTACCCTCTACCTAAAATAATCTTGAAATAATTATAAATCTGAAATTATGAATTCAATATTTTTAAATTTTGAAAAAAATATGTTAGGACAGACCAAATTAAATTACACATAAAAATTTGTATAAATAAACTTAATTATATAGTATGGAAAATGATAATTCCTACATACGTATATATATATTTTTTTTATTATTCGTAAAATATTTCAGTAACACTTCATTATCACTTTTCGCTTCTTATCACTCGCGCCATTTTTATTTCTAAAAGCATGCCATAAAAAAGTCCGGTAAATATTTCATAAACGTTCTAAAAATTTCAGAAGCATACCTGTAAGAAATCCAACAGAAATAATGCAAGCATTGCGAGATTATAATTTTATTTTCAGATAATTCCCAATGCAAAATTCTTGAAAATTTACAACGAAAAATTTATGATAATTTACCAAAATTATTTGCAAACGTAATATAAATCGCTCCTACTATTTATTAAGTATTCTGATCAAAAATTCAGAAAGTTTAAACATTTTTATATACATGGAAAGGCAAAAGCATGGAATAAATTTCATAACTGTAGCTGAAGTATGGCTTATTTTTGAGAAAAAAAATACCGAGACAAACCGACTTAAATTTTTTCTTTTCCGTTTTTTGGATAGTTTTTCACGAAATTTACAACCACTTTTCGAGTTATGACGTCACAGGTTGTTTCTCAAATTACAACCCTATTTTTCGAGGAAGAAATAAAAACTAGTTTTTTTTTTTTTTTTGAGTAACACTATATAACATTTATTTTGTCTACAATGAACCGCTAGTTTATTTAAATTTTGATTTTAATTTTTTTTAAAAATTTTGAAAGTAAATGAAATGTCTTCAGAAGAAAGAAATAAAATCGATCCGTTTTTATTCCAGACTTTTAATTGTCGCTGTGAAGTGAGCATTGAACAGTCCAGAATACAGGGTGTCTAGTAAAACTATACTTTGTTAAAAAAAAACTATAATGGGATGTTTTATTGAATTTTAAATTTCGCTCTTGCTATTCGTTGTCAGACAGTGGGCAGCAGCTCCGAAGTTGCCGTGTTATATTACTTGACATTTGTCTGCTGCCAAAAGTTAGTAGCATCTCTGATACGCTATTTTGAAAAAGAACGAGACAATAGTGGTCCATTGCTACCCTTAACAGCTGTTAGAAAGGTAATTTAAATATAAAATCAAAACATTAATTAAAACCACTGTCCAATGCATTATTTTAGCGTGTAGTAGTAGCCCTAAACTTGAATGTTTCTGCGGTTAATTATATTTCACAAAAAGCAAAAAACAATGAACTTTTAAAATCACCTAGAAAGCGTAATCCTACCAAGATGATTACAAATAATGTGGCATTGAATACAAGTGCAATTCGTAACATTTATAATAATTGATATTTATGTACAAAAAAAAACGACACTGCACAATTTATAACCGAATGGTGTTTGTGAGAAACTTCATTACAAAAATTCAAAACTACCATCCTTATTATAGTGTTCATAAAATTAAAATAAATTTTAATAAAACATATCGGGTTTGTACGAGAAAAAAAAATGAATAACCATTTTCATTTTTACCTCCTACAACATTGGAGGTAAACCTACTTTCTGGACACCCTGTATTCGACTTATTTAGTTCAGCACTCTGTATACCGACATTCCACGGCATTTAAAAAAAAAAAAATAAAGAAATCTGCAGAAAAGAAAATATTATATTTTCGTTAACCCCAAAGACCTTGTCACGATCAATTATAAACTAGTTACAGAATCCTTACACTGGCCGTCTGCAACTTGTTGAACACCGACATAACCTCAAAAAACAAACAATTAAATCCACTCACCTTCTAATATTAGCCTCTGTACAACGTTGACCATGTCTTTCGCTTCCTTTTTGTAAAATTCGTTCTCGACTTCTGGCTTTATTTGTAAACCTGGATTAGGATTAAGGAAAATCAGATAACGAAACTTTGGCTCACCTGTACTCGATTGTGGAAGGTCGGGATTAGATAAATTCAAGCTGCCACTCTAACATTTTTACCGGCTACTTTTCGTGTAAACGTGTATTACGTTATTATGCGAGGTATTGCGAGAAATATTTCATTTTTATACGGTATTTCGGATTTGAAATCTACCGCACTATCGCATGCTTGACTTTCGGGTTTTTGCGAACAAACGTGTTTGTATTGAAAACAAACAATATGCCGATAACATTCAACAAATATCGTGTTTTTGTAAATACGTACAATTTTTTGCAAAATACCGGGAAACGCTTTGCAAACAGTAGTCGTTACCAGGAGTTTTGTAGTGAATGACATTCTTCAAAAATGAGAACATGTCCTTATATTTATTGTCAGCAAATCGCAGTTCCCTTCTGTAATACAAATCCGTGCGTTTAGTACGGGTGCATAACGCAAAATTTATAGCGCCCTTTGCCTTAATTTTAAATTGTACATATCGTAGGATAAGAAAAATTCCGCATGTCTTGAAGTATTATTCTTAGAACTGTCAAGATGTAAGGTTTTTATTACTAAGAAAATTGGTAATTTGCATAATAATGAAAAAGGCTTAGGAAAAACCTTTTTTACTGACAAGTCATGGTTTTATCTACCTGTGTAGTTAATTCTTAACAATTTTGTTTATGTTTTAATTTTAGGTTAGGTGATTTTATTAATATGAATATTTATACATGTACAGTTTGTATAAAGCCGACATCGGCTAGTTGTAAAAAGCAAATAATTACACTTTTTTAGTTGAGGGCCGGTCTTTTCCCTACTCCTTTTTGTTTTTTTTTTTTTTTTTTTCCTTTTTCATAATTTCACACACGTTTTAAGTTAGAATATTTAAATGTTTTTAAATTTGTAATATGTAATGATTTATTCAGTGTAATTGTATTGTTCGTATTTGTCCTTTTCTATTTTTTGACATTGTTCGCTTTTTTGAACAAATAAATACAAACTAAACTAAAACTAAACTAAACGAGAACGTGGAGCTCGGAAAATCCACATTTCAGAGAGTTAGCGTGTGAACGGCCATATTGAAAAGAAGGTAAATTGGACCGATTTTTTTTAACGCCACTTTGATTTGACGCCATTTGATTTGAGAAACTAAATGAATGGCTCATTTAGTTTCTATTTAAAATTTTTAGATTCTCTGTTGTGTATATTTTTTCAATTATGTATGATGCAATGACAATGACAGCAATGAAATTTTCTTAACCCCTTGACTGCCACGGTAATTTCTTGAAATGTACCCCGTTGTGGAACTTAGAAACTGACAACTTTAACTAGATGTATCATTTCCGACGTGTTTTGACCCTCTGAAAATCATGGAATTGTCTGAATTTGGCTCAATTTAAATATGCCTTTTTCACCCTCTACAACCCCTATTTCACCCCCTTACCAAGGTTCATATGATCAAATAAAACAGAAAAATAAATTCTGCGACCTAAAAAATCCCTAAATAGTCCGTTCTCCAAAAAATTTAACCGGTATCCAGAATCCTGTGTATTATGTGCGTGGTCGTTTTGACACCATAATCAAAATACCTCGAAAATGAATACAGTTTATCAAAATAACACTGTTTAAATGCGGTACAAACTTGAATGTATGAGGACAAATATTTTTTTTAAAAACTGAAAAAAATGGTCATTTCCTTAGAGCTCTAGTCTATTTTGGGTGCAAAATAGATCTCAATAAACTCCGGAATCACGTTCAGTATCCCTAAAAACATAGGAAAACACATTTTATTAATTTTACAATAATAGGTTTTGTAGTGTTTACTTATACCTAAAATTTTTATTTTTATTTGCCAAGTGAAAAAAAAATCTTTTGTATCAAGGGTTCTTTAGTACTAATTCAAGTCATACTGGATCCTTTACACTGCATACTTTGACGACGTTCTTTTTGGTTTGGTTAGAACCTCGTAAGTTTCTTAAAATATTTCGTCTTTAACACCCGTACTATCTCGTGTCACGCCAGTAATTCGTATTCGTTCGGCAGTGCCCTCGTACAGCATCTGTCCGAACGCAATTCGGAGGCAGGAAGTAGGAATCTGCGGATCCCGTCGACGATGGACGGCAGATGTCGCTCGCACTCTCTCTAACCGCTAATTGCAAAGGTAATGGCCAAAGTTCAAAAACCCCTGGCGCGAATGCACAATATTCACCGGTTGGTCGTTAGTAGTCCCACATTATTTATCCGCAAGGTGACCCGAATCTCGCGCAGAGACAGCGGACGAGATGACTGATGATGGACGGGAAAAAGACGGCTGAAACTACAACTTACAATGGGCCCAATTACTGGTGTTTTTTTATGTGTTTGTCGAATTGCAATAGCGGACCAGTCGAGTAATAAAAGTAATGCATAGATACGAGGCTCGTTTGCATAAAGTGAAAATGTATCATCCGATAAGTACAGTCAGCGGCGAAAGTATTCGTACATACAATTTTTGAAGGTAAATTCTCATAATTTTTATAGACATCCAAAAAAAAAAAAACATCAACTCTGGCTATGAACGAGAGAGATGGAAATAGCAGTCATGTCTAAGCTTTTCGGTTATGTCAAACTTTTGACAAGTGACTGTCACAATTTGTAAAATAAACAGTGGCTGTCGTATGATGTCAGTCTTGACCAATAAATAAGGTTATAAATTCGATTAAGGATAGAAATACGTCTTTTTTTCTCGGCCAACTTTGATGACGTTTTTTTTGGATGTCTCTATACTACATGATTGATTTTTTTTTCGTCCGATCGGAATACAGCTTGTCAAAATTTCCGTCTAATGAGCCCAAGTTGAAGGTGATATGTCGATTGTGTGAAAAGATATCGCCAAAAAAGTAAAATTGTGTTTTAAAAAAATCGGGAATTACTCAGAAAATATTAAATCCTTTCCAATATTCTTGGACTTACATATATTAAAGGGAAATATCTTCAGAGTATCTATTACATTACTCAATACTCCTCATTACTCACTCTAAGGTTACTATATAGACGGCGTCGCTATTGATAAATAGATATGATTTTTGTATAGCACCAACCTTCAACCGATATCTGTCAAAATTTCTTTTGATTGACATTCTGACCATTGCTTTACAAGTTACGGTGTGTTTTAGTGACGCTACTTTTGAAATTTTTAAAACGATGGAAAAATCCGAATTTCGTGTGTTGATAAAGCATTATTTTTAAATGGGAAAAAATACCGTTCAAGCAAAGCATTGGCTTGACAAGTATTATTCTCTCCACTGAGACAGATGGTAGATAAATGGTTTGCTGATTTCAAACGCGGCCGTACAAACACAGATGATGCTGAGAGCTCTGATTGCCCAAATTCGGCAGTTGTTCCAGGAAACATAAAAAAGCGCACAAAATTGTTTTGGAAGACCGTAAAGTGAAGTTGCGTGAGACAGCTGACACCTTAAAGATACCAGAAGGCAGTGTATTCACTATTTTGCACAAAAATTTGCAAGCAATCACCACGAGAAAGCTTCGTTCGAAGTGGGTAGCGCGTTTGACCAAAAACAACAACGTGTTGATGATTCAGAGCACTGTTTGGAGCTGTTTAGGCGAAATAAAAAGGATTTTTTCATGCGATATGTGACAATGGATGAAACATGGATTTATCACTACACTCCAGAGTCAAATCTGCACTCAGCTGAGTGGACATCAACCCGCGAAAGTCGTCCAGAGCGACCAAAAATTCAAAAGTCGGCTGGGAAGGTTATGTCGTCCGTATTTTGGGATACGAATAGTATAATATTCATCGACTATCTTAAAGAGGGAAAAAAGATCAATAGTGAATATTACACAGCAGTATTAGTGCGTTTGAAGGACGAAATCGCGAAATATCGGCCCCAAATGAAGAAGAAAAAAGTGTTCTTTCATCAAGACAATGCACTTTGTCACAAGCCGATCGCAACAATGGCAAAATTACACGAATTGCACTTCGAGTTGCTTCCGAATCCACTGTATTCTCCAGATTTGGCCCCCAGCGACTATTTTTCGCAAATCTCAAAAAAATGCTCGCCGGAATATGGCCTCAATGAGGAGGTAATCGCCAAAACTGAAGCGTATTTTGAAAGGTTGCGCTAATCGTTCAATAAGAAAGGCACATAAATGTTAGAGAAGCTTTGGAATGAATCTACCGCTCTTGAAGGAGCCTATGTTGATGAATAAAGTCGAATAAATTTGCCTAAAAGTTGTTGCCTACGAACTTATTGAGTGGTGTATATATGGAACTGTTGACTTGATGGAACTCTCTGCAGCAGCTGTTTAGATAGAGATAACAGTTTGATTCTTTGAAGTATGGCAAGCTGCGAGTTCATTTCTAGCAGGAAGAAAAGAAAGGGGGCCTTTATCTCACAAATCCTTTATTTTCATATAACAGTTTGAAGCTCAAAAATATATTTTGACACAATTGATACACCACCTTCAACTTGGGCTTATTAAAAGCAGAATTTCACAAACTGTAATCCCATCAGAAGTAAAAAAAAAAACTTCCAAACTCAAGTAAGTTTCCGACAAGTTGGGAAACAATACTTTCTTTGGGCTGTCACCATTCAGAACACTTTTTAAAAATAGATGATGGCGACCCTGTTTAATTAGAGTCCTTTGATTTTTAATAATATTATAATCTCTATGTGTGGTTAATAATGTTTAATTAGATATTTAGTAATTTTGAAATTTTTTCTTTCTTCAAGAAATTGGTGATTCGCAAGTATACATAGGTGCAATTTGTTAATTTTATATCGTTGTGTTGCCAAGTTTCGGCACTTTCCCTGAAAAGAGTTTGAAGGTTTTTTATTAGTAGGAATTTATTTTTTGCTTAAGGATTAGGTATCGTTGGAACGAGAAAACTGAATACGAGTACTTTTGAAATAACATAAGGTCCAATATGGCTGCTATAAAAAAAAGAGGTTGATGATGGTGTCAGAAAGTTTGAATTCGGTATATTCATGGATTTGAACTATTTATAAAAATAAATAAGAGCAGATTTTTTTCCAAAATATCTCAAAAACCAAAAAAGATAAGAGGCACTCGAGTTACCTACTCATAATATTGTCCAACAACTTTGCCAATTTAACTGTTTTTTAAAATGTCTTATAGTTTCCAAGAGACCAATAAATCCATCACCAATTGTGAACATACTGTACGTTTACTTCACGTTACAATAAATAAGCGTGACGTGACAAGCGTGACGTGACACAACAAGCGTGACGTGACGTAACGAGCGTGACGTGACGGTCAATGTACAAATTGGTAATTTTATTCTCGTCCAAATGAAAATTCACCCACTATGCTAGCGTGGCGATTTTTAGTTCTACAAGCGCGTCTATTGAATCTTTAAGTTGAAAAAAGGATACAGTCTAACATGTCGGCAATACACAGGGGCGGCTCGTCGATCTTGCCAGTATACCTGGCGACTTCTTTCCTGAGGTCGTAGAACACACTGTAGTAGAGGGGCAGCTCAATGTCTTTCCTGTACGCCTCCGGATAGAGGCATTGTCTGAGGGGTAGTTGGCCGTCGGTGACCAATCGGAAGCCGGCGCTGTGCGGGTCTGAAATAGACGATAAAATTATAGCCCGACCAATAAACGGAGGGGTCAGAAGCCAGTCGGCGTAACTATTTTTCAGTCCCACTTGAAATTTTAATAAAATCCCTGAATCACCCTTAAAATTTTTTTTATTTATTTATATTAATAACACCCTATTTATTTTTTATAAATTAATAATATTTAATTTGAGTTGTACTAAATTTAAAGTTTGTAAAATTTTGTATACTTGTAAGTTAAAGTTAATATCTCAAAAATATTATTAATTTTTTTATAAATTAAATTTCTAAAAATTTTTCCTGGAGTGGGAACTAATAAAGGGGATAAGGGGGTTCTAACAAATTTTTTATTTACATTTTTTAGTAAAATTAATAATTTCGGAGATAACAGCAAAAAAACAAGAATTGTAGGTAAAATTTAACTTCAGCGACAGGTACCAACTCACCAGTACAAGTTACATTTTCGCTGCAATGGGCACTTTTGTAGAGTGTTTTATTCTGAGTAAATCGAGACCAAGACCAATGCAACTGAGTTATAGAAAGGGTATCCCCCCCATAGGTATGGTGAAATGCACCATTTTTTTTTATTTTCTTCGCATGATGAAAGTGTTTCTTAGGGCTAATTATGAAAGATAGACCGAATTTTAGGTCCAAAAGTTTTTCCTCTCAGCTAGGTATGGAAAAAAAACCTGTTTTTTACGTTTTATTTTTTTCTCGGTTTTTAACTGTCGAAAAAATCTGAAAAAAATCATGAGTACAGAAAATATGTAAATTTTATGTAAATGTTTTTTACATACAAAACAATTTTTTTTCTCATTCAAGGTCATTATGACCTCTAAAAAAATTATTCAAACTTTAAAAATCCCATATCTTTTAACCAAAAAAAGCTTCAGGCTCAGATTTTTAATATGTTATAGTTTTAACTGTTCTTTAAAAATATAACATATTCTTATCTAAAGAAAAATATAAAAACTACTAGTTTCGATGTTGAATTTTTTTTCTTACTATTTTTAGTGAACATATTTTTTAATGTTTGGAAGTCATTTGAGTCCTTTTAGTGCAAGAAAAAAATCAGGACACTATAAAATGATGATTTTAAGCCGTTTTAAGTCGTTTCACGGACAAAAAAATTGATTTTTCGCACTTTTGGGCATGCCCACCACTCAAAAAAATCTGAAAAAAATTTGAGGTAGTAAAAAACAGTTAAAAATATAACATATTAAAATCTGAGCTCGAAGCTTTTTTTTGGTTAAAAGATATGGGATTTTTAAAGTTTGAATAATTTTTTTTAGAGGTCATAACGAATCTTGAATGAGCTTGAAAAAATTTTTTTACATAAAATTAATCATATTTTCTGTACTCACGAATTTTTTTCAGATTTTTTTCGACAGTTAAAAACCGAGAAAAAAAATAAAACGTAAAAAACAGGGTTTTTTCCATACCTAGCTGAGAGGAAAATTTTTTGGACCTAAAATTTGGTCTACCTTTCATAATTAGCTCTAAGAAACACTTTCATCATGCGAAGAAAATAAAAAAAAGGGGGCATTTCACCATACTAATGGGGGGATACCCTCTGGAAAAAAAAATCGATTTAAGTGTATTTTAAATGGAAAATCTTTTCACGCTTTGGGAAAGTACTTAAAATTAATATTAAGGGCTGTAACTTTCAGGGATTTTTTTTTCGACATATTTAACAAAATTTCAAGTGGAGACTGAAAAAATAAAAAATAGTTGAAAAAAAATCACCCTAGAGTATATGTAAAAACTAGAGTATAGTCTACCCTAGACCTTATAAAATTAGAGAATAGTCCACAGTTTCTCGAAATTGTGGACCCTAACAGAACCGTATTAAGGGGTAACACTACCTTGTGGTGTCAAAATCAAGGATCATTTTCTCGAATTTATTGTAGAAAGGCAAAGCAATTTATTGAAATTCGGTTTTTTAGACATCATTACACATCTCTTAAAGTACACAAAAATATATTTTTTTTAAGTCCGTTAGTGTCAGATAGTGTCGCTTATTATGTATATAGGATATCCCAAATTTCAATCAATTATCTTGAAAACTAAAGGAGAAAAGGGGGGTGTACCATGATCCTGTTCTACCCGGTATGTGCAAATGAACGTTTTTAAAATCAATTTCTGAAAAATTCTAAGGCCATATTCTGAAAAAGCATGGAATTTTATGTCGGAATTAATCTGATCGAATTTTTTTCAACGCCGATAACACTCAAAATAGGCTGAATGAAAACTATTTACAAAATCAGGACATTTGGGATATATGTATGTTTATCACAATGACAATGACAATTTTCTGGTGTTTGTCACAAATATAGCCGCTTAGGTATATGCGAAAAGCAGCTGAGCGCCTAAAACGCACACATATATAAAAATATGGCCCACGTGACATGTTTAGCGCATGCATTACATCTTAACGATGATATGTTGAATAGACAATATGTATTTGGGTAAATGTCTCTACCATATTTTAATTCTGTATTGCTTTTCTGAGTTCGGTCCTGATTCACCACGAGCTTATTGTACCCTACAACTGTCCTTCTAATTCAAGGTTTTCATGCTGTCCTTCTGCTGTTTCCTGCATTCATGTCGTTCTAATTCAAGGTATATTGTGTTTACGAAGGAATAGTGACCCCCTACCGCACCGATATCGAACGCCCACAAATTACTAGTTAAAGAGTACCATGACAGTACCAAAAAACCGAATTTTTTTGACCACTTTAAAAATTTTCCCCCACATGAAACCTTTTGGATACTATTTTGGGATAGTTAAGGAAGCATTTAAGCCAATAAAAATAAATGGTCGAACAAAAATTTACAAGGTAGTGTTACCCACAAACTGTATTAATCGTCATCGCCACTCACTTCACCTTAATACGGTTCTGTTAGGGTCCGCGATTTTCTCGACTCTAGTAACAAGGATATTTTTGTATTACCTTTAAATAAAAAAACAATTTTAGAATCCTTATAAGACCTGGTATTTTTCAATATTACTATTAAAAAACTTGCGATTTCAAAATCTTTGCCTGGATGAATTTGAAAGCGGTTTTATACATTGGGGCGAAGACAATTTCAAGATAATCAAAACTCTAGTCACACTAAAAATCTAACTTCAACCCAAATACCTTCGTAAACACAGTATACCTTGAATTAGAAAGACATGAAAGCATGAAACAGCAGAAGGATAGTTGTATGGCCCAGGCATCGCCGATTAGTGGTAAATAAAAAATTACATCGCAATATACGTAGGGGAATGTCGTCAGGGTTGGGCCACTGTCTAGGTTGGGCCACGGCTATTTCTCGTATATGACACGTGCTGCCTCTGTGTTTATGGCGTGGAATTATTATTCTCGATGACAGAAAACTTTTCAGAACATTGCTTGTCACGGAGATTTGTCTGTAAAAAGTTTTGGGCCTTCGTCTTGTTTTCGATAGTTCGAAAAGTATTGTAATAACCGTGAAAAACGACTCAAAACCTGGTCAAAAACGATGTCACCGCCAAAGTAAGTATATATTTCCATTATGGGGTTAACCATTAACAAGTTCCCAAAGGAAAAATTCGCTTGTTGCCTAGGTTGGGCCACTCGTGTAGTCAGGGTTGGGCAACATCATTTTTTTCCGACAAGTACAATAACAGTCTTGAGCCAGTTTTTCACACCGCAGAATTTTAAAATAATTCATTGCCGCAATAAAAGTAATGTTTTATCAATAAAAAAAATTAATAATCGTATAATATAATGATAAATAATATGAGATTTTAAGAATAAATTAAACAAACAAAATAAACCCAACAGAATAAAAATCATAACAGCAATATAACAATAATAGAATAAAAATAATAATAACAATAAAAATTAATAACAAAATAACAATAACAATAAAAATTTTAATTTAAAATTGAATAGATTCCGATTAATGTTGTCATAAGGATTTCTCATCAAAATTATGTAGAATTGAATGAAAAACAATAAAAAGCAACATATTTGTTCATTAAAAATTATTTTAGTACATATTTCGTCGATATTCACTAGTGGCCCAACCTAGTCTACTTTTTTTTTCGTTTTGTCAATAACTTTTTTTTGTTTTATAACGCGCAACAATTCGCCCTAATTAAAAGTGTCTTATGACTGTCCAAACTTTCAAATAATACGTCAACATTGAGAATATTCGAATATAAACAAAAGATACAGGGCAAAGTTAAAAAGTGGCCCAACCCTGACGGCATTCCCCTACTTGAAACGTTAAACGCGTTTTTCTCGAAACCATGTTTTTCGAGCCGGACCGTAACGCTGGCGCCTACAATTTTCAACCAATCGACTTGACATTTTAACAGTAGCTAGAAAATTAAATTTTTTGTTTTATGAAAATTTAACGATTTTATAGCCGATTTTTTTCCGAAAAAATGTGTATTTTTTTTTAACTGACGCCATTTCTTTTTTAAATCAATATTTTGAAAAGTTCTACGGTCGTTTACGATGTAATTTCAAAATAGCTTTGTTTTTTTGTTCTCGATGTACAACTGCGACCTGTAGGTTGACGGCCAGGGAGGTCATACAAAAAAAAGTTGTTTCATTCCGAGAGCTGTTGTGCCGCCATTTTGTTTTTAAATGAGTTAAAAAACATTTTTTGTGTACTTTAAGAGACGTGTAAGTAATGATATCAAAAAAACCGAATTTCAATAAATTGTTTTGCCTTTCTACAATAAATTCGAGAAAATGAGCCTTGATTTTGACCCCACAAGGTAGTGTTACCCATTAAAGAAACAAGTTTTTGAACATTGTGTAATATTCATATCAAAATGAAAAAAAAACAATATTTTACTCATACGCCACCGCTGACTATCTCAACTACTACGGAAAGACGCGTGGTACGCGATGACTCATTTCACGAGTAGTTAGTTATTGAGTTTAGTTAATTGTTTAGGAGTTAGTTGAACTTATTGAGTCGTGACGGGACGAAAACTGACTCACCTATGTGTAAGCTGTTGCAGTAGACGTCGAACTCGTTTAGGGCGTCCTCGATCTGCCTTCCGCTGGACTTGATGATCTCGTCGGTCAGCACAGACTCCGACGTCAGCTGTTCCGAGAGGATGTTCTCGTTGACGTCGGCGATCTGGGGTCTTATCGGGTACTGTTGCACGCCGACGATCTGGAACAAAAGAAAATCTAGACTTAGCACGCTTGATTTCTCGTTTGGGATCCGCTAATTTTTTTAGCTTGTTAGAATACCCAATATTTTGTCGATACTTATCCGATATATCTTAGGTTAGGTTAGATTAGGTTAGGTATAGGTATAGGTAAGTTTACGTTTAAGTAAGGTTAGGTTAGGTTTAGGTAAGGTTAGGTTATGTTATGTTTTAGAAGTAAAAGGTACACGGAAGTTTGATATTTTAAAAAAATACGAGGCGCGTTCATAAAGTAAGGGCCGTTTGGTCACAGAAAAAAATTTACTCATAAGAAACAAATTTTATTTTCATTTTTAGTTAGGTACAATCTTACTTTACTTCTCTACATAATCGCCGTTCACTTCTAAGCATTTTTTCGTACCGCTGCACCAGCTTCTTTAACCCCTCTGCATAGAAGCTTGCCGCCTGAGAGTTGAACCAGTTGACAACGGCGTTTTTGAGTCCCTCTTCGGTTTCATAACGTTGTCCACCGAGCCACTGTTTAAAATGCAAGAAGAGGAAGTAGTCGCTAGGTGCAAGGTCGGGACTGTACGGTGGGTGATCAAAAAGTTCCCAACGAAAATCTTGAATTTTCTCATTGGTTTTGGCAGCAGTGTGAGGACGCGCGTTATCGTGGAGGAGGATTATGCCAGATGACAGTTTCCCGCGGCGTTTGTTTTGGATCGCACGTCTCAATTTTTTGAGCGTTTCGCAGTACACGTCAGCTGTAATTGTTGTCCCACGTTCCATGAAATCAACCAAAAGAACACCGTCTTTGTCCCAAAAAACTGTAGCCATCAATTTTCGACTTGTGTACTGAGTTTGCTTAAACTTTTTCGGTTTTGGTGAAGATGAGTGTCGCCACTGCATCGATTGCAATTTTGTTTCTGGGTTGGCGTAGGATACCCACGTCTCGTCCCCAGTAACAATGTGAGAAAACAAATCATCTCCATCTTGTTGATAACGGGCCAAAAACTTTTGTCCACTAGACATTCTTTGCTCTTTGTGGTGGTCGGTGAGCATTTTTGGTACCCACCTTGCACACAATTTTTCTGTGACAATATTGTAAACAGTAGTGCGTCCAAGTTGAGGAAATTTGTTAGCCAGGCCACTAATCGTCAATCGACGATCAGATCGCAGTGTTTGGTCCATTTGTGAAACGATTTCATCGGTCTGGATACTGGGCCTGCCACTCCGCTCTTCGTCATGGACATTTGTTAGGCCATTTTTAAAATCACGGCACCATTGTCTAACCTTTCCTTCACTCATAACTGTAGGTCCGTAAACCAGGCATAACTCCCGATGAATTTCAGCAGCCGACGATCCTTTTGCACATAAGAAACGAATCACAGAACGCACTTCACAGTTGGCGGGATCAACGATTTTCGCGGCCATTGTTCTTTGCATTCACGGACAACAATACGACTTCAGAATCAAAACAAATGACGCTGTAGCTTCGCAATGAGTCAGTAGATGGCGCTGCAGTAGTAAAACTGTGCTTCGAAGCGCCAATATTTATATATAAGCAAACGGCCCTTAGTTTATGAACGCGCCTCGTATATAGAAAATTAGAAGATTTTCTTACAAACACCATTCCGTTACAAGTAGTGCAGTGTAGTTTTTTTGTCCACACATAAAGATCAACCATTATAAATATTTAGTATACGACTTCTATTCAATGCTACAGTATTTGTAACCCTCTTGGTAGGATTACGCTTTCTAGGTGATTTTAAAAGTTCATTATTTTTTGCTTTTTGTCAAATAGAATCAAATCCGTAGAAACATTCAAGTCTAAGGTTGCTGCTACACGCTAAAACAATATATTAGACTGTGGTTTTAATTAATTTTGTAATTAAATTACCTCTCTAACAACCCTTAAGGGTAGCAATGGACCATTATTTTTCGTTCCGGAAAGAAAGAAGAATGGACCGTTCTTTTTCAGAATAGCGTATCAAAGACGATACTACTAAAGGGTGGGCCATCTATTGGTTTCCTTTTAAACTGAGTGTTATTTCTACATTGCCGACACTGACGCCCTTGACATTTGACATATATGTGGTGTCTAACCTCCGCTGTAAGGGTTGGTTTACGCTAACAACGTTGGGAAATATTGAAAAATTATTTCCAAAGTGAATGGTGTAAGAAAGTTCTTAAGGAAAATTCGTGAAACTGGCATTCTTATGGATAACAGAAGTCATCCACGTGCTCGTCCAGTGCGCACAGCTGAAAGAATTGCTGCTGTTGCCCAAAGTGTGCGTGAAAAACCAAGAACCTCAACTCGTCACAGAGCACAACAACTTAATGTCAGTCGCACTTCTCTGAGGAGAATATTGCATAAACACCTCGGATTATTTGCTTACAAGTTGCAACTTACTCAAGAGGTAAAGGAAAATGACCATCCACTTTGTTATCGCTTCTCCTTGTGGACTTTAAATGAGTTTTAAAATGACGCCGATTTCAAACGAAAAATCATTTTTTCGGATGAAACTCATTTTCATCTTGGAGGACATGTTAATAAGCAAAACTGTAGGATTTGGGTTCCGAAAATCCACACGTATGTAGTCATAGAGAAGCCAATGCTTCCTGCAAGAGTGACTGTTTGGTGTGGGTTTTGGAGGTACGGACATCATTGGTCCTACTACTTTCATAAGATGTTTAAGTAAATGGAACTTACAGAGACATGTTAACTGATTTTTTGTCGTTAATTTCTTTTTTTCTAATAAATTAATTCATAACCGTGTTATCACTCGTTTTGGAGACATTAAGTGGCCATTGCGCAGCTGCGATTTAACACCGTTGGATTATTTTTTATAGGGACATGTTAAGGACCGTTGTTACTCCAACGATACACAAACAATTGACGCACTGAAGGAAAACATCAATCGAGTAATTCGTGCAATAGAGCCACAAATAATCGAAAACGTACTGCAAAACTGGGTGAAAAGAATGGTGGCCATTTAACTGTGTAACATTGTTTTTCATAAATAATGGAAAGGCATACTTTCTTGAATAAAACAACAATCATTTAAAAATATTCAACGATGTAGTTTTAATAGCAATTTTAATAAGAAACCCTCTGATGGCCCACCCTATACATTACTCAATAAGTTCGTAGGATGATATATAGATGGCGCCACTATTGACAAATCCATATGATCCTTAGATAGTACCAACCTTTAATCGATACATACGTGTCAAAGTTTAATTACACTACTTTTGTAATTTTCAAAACGATGGAAAAATTTGAATTTCGTGTGTTGATAAAGCATTGCATTTTAATGGAAAAAAACTGTTCAAGCAAAGCAATGGATTGACAAGTATTATTCGGACTCTGGTCTATCGAGACAATCTGTCTCGATGCGCAGTGGTTTGCTGATTTTAAATGCGGCTGTACAAACACCGACGATGTTGAACGCGGTCGCCCAAATTGTTCCAAAAAAATCGTCTTGGAAGACCGTAAAGTGAAGTTGCGTGAGATAGCTGATACCTTAAAGATATCAGAAGGCAGTGCATTCACTATTTTGCGCGATTATTTGTTCTGTTTGAAGTGGGTACCACGTTTGATCACTGTTTACCAATAACAACAACGTATTGTTGATGCAGAGCGCTGTTTGGAGCTGTTTAGGCGAAATAAAAAGTATTTTTTCATGCGATATGTAACAATGGATGAAACATTGATCCATCACTACCCTCCACAGTCAAATCGTCAGTCAGCTGAGTGGCCAGCAACTGGCGAAAGCCATCCAACGTGACCAAAAATATAAAAGTCGGCTGGGAAGGTTATGGCGTACATATTTTTGGATGCGCATGGTATAATATCCATCAACTATCTTGAAAAGGGAAAAAGGATCAATAGTAAATATTACATAACATTATTAGTGCGTTTGAAGGACAAAAGTCGCGAAAAAACGGCCCCAAATGAAGAAGAAAAAAGTGCTCTTTCGCGAAAACAATGCATCATGTCACAAGTCGATCGTAAAAATGGCAAAATTACACGAACTGCCCTTCGAATTGTTTCCGCAATCACCGTATTCTCCAGATTTAACCTCCAACGACTAAGTATTAGTTGTTGGCGAATCTCAAAAAAATGCTCGCCGGAAAGTGAAACGTATTTTGAAGGGTTGGACAAATCGTTCTATAAGAAAAGCATAGAAATACTAGAGAAGCGTTGGAATGAATGGTTCAGTCTTGAAGGACATTATGTAGATGAATAAAGTTGAAATTTGCCTAAAAGTTGTTGCTTTATTAGTCATCCTACGCACTTATTGAGTGATGTGTATATGGAACTGTTGCTGTTTATCTGTCTGGTATTTCACAAACGGAAGTCTGACAACTATAACACTTTGTTATGAAAATAACAGTTTTTCAATGCAAGATAAAAGTTTGAAGCTTAAAAAAGACACAAATCACTATTAAAGAGCCAATGTAAGGGTCAGCTAACTAATCTCAAACTGTTAACAAATGTCAATATAACGCGCCATCTTCGGATCTGCTGCCACCTGTGTGACAACGAATATCAAGAGCGAAATTTAAAATTCAATAAAACAATTCATTTTAGTTTTTATTTCAATATAATTGGGTGGTGGTATCACTGCACACATTTAATAGCGTCATCGGTGACGTGCATCGCTTTTTATTTTATACAAAGTATAGCATAATTATCGATAACTTAACGAATTAGGCGCAAACTACGCAGTTGCAAATGTAATTTAAGTTCTTTCGATCAGAGAAAAAAAAAAAAAGGTAATTGATAGCTTTCAAAAAATCACCTGTACCTCGTTAGGCATATTAAAGTCAATTAAAAAAATGCGACAAACATGTTCGTACGTCATTACGAAATCCTTGGACCGATATAAATGAGTTAAACGGGTCTGTTAGTTGAGATAATTGCAGGTCTGCGATATTACATGAAATTAGTTATCAAAATACAACGAAATTGCTTTAAACGCCGACGGAAAATTGCATGGAAAGCGGTGTAAACTACGAAAAAAACAGAAAATAAAATCAGACACGTGAAGATAAAGCGGGAGTGACGATAAGAAATGTGTGCTTAGGTCTGACACGTTTGCTAATTTTCGTTGATCAGCTGTAAATGAGAATACCAGTGGCGGTTGGGGTAAAGGTGAGCAACCTCCAAAAAATCATCAAAAATACGCTGTTCTTGGATTTAAATAATCGTAATTAAAGTTTGTGACAACATGTGTACATATGTGTCGCTACCCCCGTACGTACATCGTAACTAACAACACCGCTGACTGTACCATTCCACCCGCTTCGGAATCAACAGACATGACATTATTATACAGAAGGTTGCATGCTGGAAGCAACCTAAATGTACGTGCCTGGGCATTAACGAGTATTTTCAGTAAGGCAATACATAATAGGTAGAGTTGGCCGAAATGTGCCACGGGACATAGGCGTTCACATCATAATATAATATGTGCAATACAAGAAAAAGAAAAAAAAAATCAATTTTATTTTCATTTTTTTTTACTTAACGTTTTTGATAACGTAAATTCGCAGCGTTCTGAAACTATCGTGGTTCCTTTGGGGCACTTTAAGGATGAAAAGTTGCAGTCAATATCCTTAGAGTATCCATTATTTGCAAAGTTATGCCAAGTCATGCAAATATCTAGGGATATTTGCAATTTTTCACCTCTTTTTCAATCGACAATTTCGCTCAAAAATTTTTTTTTAGTAAAAACCAATCCTTATGACTTGTAAAGGATACTTTGTAGTTTTCAAAACCTAACTGGAATTTTCTGTACGTTCATTATTTCCTGAGTAATTGATTACAAAATTCAAAAATTATGATTTTTTTTGCTTTGAATGGTGATAACTCAGCGAAAAATCATCGTACAGGGCTCGAAAACAGGTCAAATCAAATAGAATTACATATCTAGAAGAGATTTATAATGAAATTATTATCTAAAAAAAATATATTGGTCCTTTTAAAACACAAGGAACAATTTCGAAAAATGTTTTTTCGATTGTTTTCTTATGATTACTCAAAAACTGCTGATGCAAAAAAAAAATTAAACTCAAGATCCAAAAACTAGAAGCTGGGAGCTTTAGTTTCTTTTTTTCTTTTCTCTGCGACCATTTTTCTCCAAGTTACAGCCCTTTGAAAATTACCTACAAATTTGAGATTTTTTTCATATCCTTTAATTTCTGTGCCTGGTGTATATGCTAATATTTTGAAAACGACTGTTATCGTTCCAATATCGTTCAAATTTCAAACAAAATTAAATGACACAGTAAATATGCCTGTGTAATAAATTATCTGTTTAAAATGTGTATTTAAAAATATCTTCAATTGTGGCGAATGCGCCAGTGTTACCAAGTTTTTTTTTTGTTGGTGAGCAATTTAGGGCACAATATAAAGAACCTTGGACAAAATTTGACCTCGAAGTAGGCTATGCCATTTTAAACGTATACATGTTATTTAGGAAGATGCTCCCAAAACTTTTGTGCGTGTTGGTACCTGCCATACTAAAGTTTAGAAAAAGTAGAGGCCATTTTCAACAACTTTTATAATAAAATGTTTCAATCTTAAAATGTTTTTTTTTTTTTAATTAACATGCTTTTCACCAGGGTTTTATTTTTAAGTATGTACATTCAATGTTTCAATACTGGCTAAGGCTATTCCTTAATAGTCCAGTAGACAGGGAGGTAAAATAATTAAAAAGTGTTCTTGAAACATATAGAGCTGGTTTTGACGGATCCATATGTATGTTTTGCGTAGAACACAATGCGCGGGGTCCGTAGAGCTGAAACCGTCCGCGAATTTTTTTGAATTAACAATTTGTGAAAAAAAAAACGTATTTTTTTCACATTGTCGCTTGTATATCCGTTGTCTACGTTCCTTGGCATATTTTATATAGCTTATACATTTAAGAAGTTGTATCCTATTGAATTTCCAAAACTTTAAGCCCAACCCGAAGTCTCCAAGTATTATTGTTAACTGGCAAATGACTGCTGAAGTTGAAAAAGTGTTTTTTTTTTCACTATTTTGTGAATTGTGACTATATTATCTTGAAAGTACGCTTCAAGATGCGTACTTAAAAAAAATGGGCGTCAAGATATTATAGTCACAACTCCGAGAATTTCGAAGCGGCAACGCTAAAACAATATATACGTCGCGTCAAAAAAGGTAGTAGTAGAAAACGTTATAAAACTGGCCCAAATTAATATTTTTCAAAATTTCGAAAAGTCTCGCAAACTTGAAGAGATTTATGATATTTCTAGCCCAACCCGGTCAATATCGTACAATAAACAAAGAAATTGCGTCATTGTAAATTAAGGCTTGCAAAAAAAATTTGATCGTTAATTCCTCGAAAAGTAATTTAGTAACTTCATACCTACTACAAATAGCAGTCCCTCCAAGAAATTTCATGATTATAGTCGCCCTACTTTCGAAGTAAAAAAATAGTGAAAAAAGCACTTTTTTAACTTCAGCAGTCATTTGCAACTTAACAATAGCGCCTGGAGACTTCGGGTTGGGCTTAAAATTTTGGAAATTCAATAGGCTACAACTTCTTAAATGCATATGCTATATGAAATATGCCATGGAACGGAGATATACCCGAAAATGTGAAAGAAAGACGTGTTTTTTTTTCACAAATTGTTGATTTAAAAAAAATAGTGAACTGTTTCATCTCTACGGACTCCGCGCATTGTGTTCTACGCAAAAAATACATAGGGTACAGTCAAAACTAGCCCTAATATGATTTCAAGAACACATAAAAGTCTTTGCCTACTGGACTATTAACTGGTTAAGACAAAACATATGAAACTAAGGTATACGATTTTTTTTTTAATAATACATTTCGGTCATACATTCGTGATCCATTATCTCCGACTTCCTTTCATGCAAAACGAACGCCACTTTCAAGAAACCAGCAATTCCTCGTACCGCAACAACATACGCGTTATGCAACGTACTATTTGCGGAAGTCAAGGACACCTTTAAAATAGAATGAACATATCGCTCCTGAGAGAAAAAAGAAACCACGTAGCACGTAAGACGACATACGACATTTTGTATTGTAAATACGGGAGACAATCGGTTGCGATACAGGCCAAACGGTTTTAAAAATATCCCGAAGACTTTGTAATGCAAAAAAACAGAGATGACAAAACGCGATTGAGTTTTTCTGAATGGGCTGCACTTCTAGAATGAAAATAGGCGAAAAAATGAATAGAATTCATGACTTCTTATTTGCTTTAACCTTTTAAGGACGGGGATTTTTTACGTTGAAATTGGACTTTTTTTTACACGATATTAGTACATAAAATCGAAGAATCTGTCACGTCAAGTGCCCGACAAATTTGGTGGTCGAAATTTCGACAAGTCCCGTCTGGGACGGAAAGTCCCATGTTAAAAATTTTATTTGTGGAATTAACAGTGCATTCCTAAGTAACTGGATGCGCTGAATACGAAAAAGATAATAAAAAATGTCCAGAAGACATCTCTGACCTTGAAAATTGCATTTCAAGGTTAAATCCGTTGTTTTCTGTCCGAAATGCTATCTGTACGTTTTTGCATGCGTTGGATGCAGAAAAATAGTAACGTTTATTATGAGTCATTTGTAAGAAATATTTCAGTTTTTGCTCTCAGCATGACCCATGATCAACAGCGTGGATGTGGCGAAAATTTGATCCCTTTGGGATTGCTTGATTTTTGTGAGTCCTCTTGCCTCTCACTTTGGGGTGCTTGATTACCGTGAGTATACCAATTTACATGTCGAAATACCGAATAAAAATTCGACCTTGAAATCACTATTTCAAGGTCAAATATGCTACCTAAAATTGTTACACTATATTTTCTATATTCAAAACATAATATTATCCCCAAAATCACTCAAAAATATGATACTTGAGTGGTCGAAATATCGACCAGTCCCGTCCTTAAAAGGTTAACAAGCTACAATATCAATACATTTGTATGTATGGGGCATTTCATGCCAACTAAGTGAGGTCAAAAAAAATTCTGTTTGAAACATATCAGAAGCGGTAGTACTTACTAAAAACTAACTTCCCTAAAATTTTAGATTTTTTGAGCCACAAGGAGAGGGATTGTGAGGGTGAGAAAATACAAATTTTCGTTTCGACTTAAATTTCAATCTTTCTCGGTAAGAAAATGAAAATAATTAAGAAGAAGGTTGCAATGGTTCTCGATGTGTTTTTTTGCGTAGAATACGATAAAAATATTTTCAAAAATATTGGGGGTAGTTTTCACCCTTATTTTGAGGATTGAAAGTTTAAAATCGAAAGTTCGAAAAGTATGACACGATTTTTTTTTTCATTTTTTTAAATTTCTTTCTTCCTTTTTTGTACTTTCGATTAATTTTTAATTCATAATGGGCGTCGACCAGGAACTGGCCCAAAAAACGGCCCAAAGGTGAAAAAACCCAAACGGCCCAAAAGGTGGTTTGAGATGACAAAACGCGATTGAGTTTTTCTGAATGGGCTGCATTTATAGGATGGAAATAGGCGAAAAATGAATAGAATAACTATTCATGACTTCTTATTTGCTTTAACAAGCTACAATATCAATACTTTTGTATGTATGGGGCATTTCACGCCAAGTGAGGTCAAAAAAATTTCTGTTTGAAACATATCACAATACAGTACTTGCTAAAAAACTAACTTCCCTAAAATTTTAGATTATTTGAGTCACAAGGAGAGGGATGGTGAGGGTGAGAAAATACAAATTTTTGTTTCGACTAAAATTTCAATCTTTCTCGGTAAGAAAAAGAAAAAAAATAAGAAGAAGAAGGTTGCAATGGTTTTCGATGTGTTTTTTTTGCGTAGAATACGATAAAAAATTACCCCCAATATTTTCAAAAATATTGGGGGTAGTTTTTCACCCTTATTTTGAGGATTGAAAGTTTAAAATCGAAATTTCGAAAAGTATGACATGATTTTTTTTTTCATTTTTTTTAAATTTCTTTCTTCCTTTTTTGTACTTTCGATTAATTTTTAATTCATAATGGGCGTCGACCAGGAACTGGCCCAAATGCAAGTGAATAATATATTCCAAGGTTTTTGGGGTCGCTGATTACGAATCTAACGTCAGATTTTCAAAAAACGAAATGGTGGATCCAGTATGGTAGTCAACTTTTAAAAAGTGGCTAAATTTTGAAATTTAAAAAAATACCATCGTATTCTACGGGAAATTTTCTACGTTAGATTCGTAATAAGCGACCCCAAAAACCTTGGAATATATTATTCGCTTGCCATTTACATATATTTACATATATTTTGCCTTGTCGACCAGGAACTGGCCCAAAAAACGGCCCAAAAGGTGAAAAAACGTGGTTTTATCGTATATCTCTCTGAGAAATACGATAATACGATATTTCTCACTGAGAAATACGATAAAACCACGTTTTTTCACCTTTTGGGCCGTTTTTTAGGCCAGTTCCTGGTGGACGCCCATTACGAATTAAAAATTAATCGAAAGTACAAAAAAAGAAAGAGATTAAAAAAAAATCTCTCATTCTGTCATTCTTTTCGAAATTTCGATTTTAAACTTTCAATCCTCAAAATAAGGGTGAAAACTACCCCCAATAATCATATTCTACGCAAAAAAAATACATCGAAAACCATTGCAACCTTCTTTTTAATTTTTTTATTGAGAAAGATTGAAATTTTAGAGTCGAAACGAAAATTTGTATTTTCTCACCCTCACCATCCTTCTCCTTGTGGCTCAAAAAAATCTAAAATTTTTAGGGAAGTTAATTTTTTGCAAGTACTATCGATTGTGATATGTTTCAAACAGAATTTTTTTTGACCTCACTTAGTTGGCGTGAGATGCCCCATGTATATCCGTCCTCGTAAAATTCAATAGTCTATCCACCCCGTGTGTTAAAATAGGCCACCCAATTTGAACTATATAAGCTGACTTATATGGGCAAATCTTTCAATATCAATTATGTTTTCTTGTTGGACAAATACAAATAATTTGTTAAAAAAAAAAAGTTCGGTCCAAACATCGACGACTTCTTTCTCATCGAATTGAAAGTATATTCAAACTAATTAACCTGTCTTGAAAAAATCCTTCCAAGAAAGTTCACAGTTTTTGCTGCAGTGTGAGACCTAGCGCCATCTTATTGAAAATACTCTTATTGAAGTTCTATATCATCAAGTTGGTTAAGAAATAGCGTTAAAATTTCTCTTCTATACATTTGTCTAATGAAAGTATTAATAAGAAATCCACAAATTCTTGTTCTAATAAAAGCACACCAATCACCGATTTCCTGTGGATGTTGAGGGGCTACAACAGACAAATTTTCCGGCTTCACCAAACTCCACGTTCTCATACTTTGTAGTTGTCTAATATTTGGTTGTTAGTAAAGGCGTTCATCTGGTGCCCGAGCAGGAAGTGTGTAAATTAAGTAATGAGGCTGATTTTTTTCATTAGAATAGAATTTACAATTCAGTATTGTCTCCTTCAAAATAACTTCCTTGGGAAGCCACACAGCGTTGCAGACGGTTATTCTATTCCTCACAGCAGTGCTGGAAGTCATATTCTGGAATAGCTTTCAGTTGGTCGGTTATAGCCGTTTGGATGTTTTCTATGGCCCCAAAATGACGTCCCTTGAGGTGATTTTTTAATCTCGGGAAGAGAAAAAAGTTACAAGCTTTCAAGTCAGGCGAATAAGGAGGCTAAGGAGCCATAGGAATGTTTTTACGGGCTAAAAACTCGTTTACTGAAATGGCTGTGTGACAAGGTGCATTGTCGTGATGTACCATCCAGTTGTTCTTGATATTTGGTCTCACACGCATGACCCTTTTTCGAAGTTTTTCAAGAACATCTCTGTAAAAGTGTTGATTTGCTGTTTGGCCTGGAGGCACAAACTCTTTGTGGACAATTCCTTGGCTATCAAAAAAGCAAATCAGCATGCATTTGATCTCGACTTGCTCATTCTTACTTTTTTGGGTCTTGAAGAGCTTGTACATATGTCATATGTCAAAGTATATATGTCATTCCATGCTTTGGCGCTTGGTTTTCCGGTCGTACTCAAACATCCAAGTCTTATCACCAGTAATGACACGTTCCATAAAATTGATTTCATTAAATTTTCAGTCGATTCCAAAAAATCAAGACACCTTTCTATCCTGATGTCCTTTTGTTCCTGTGAAAGGTTTTTTGGAACCATTTTTTTGCGCAGATGTTTCTCATTCCCAATTTGTTATTCAAAATCTGATGGCAGTGGTGTGATTTAAATTTGACTCTTCCCCGATCATTCTTGTCATCAACCGACGATCTAAACGGACAAGATCCCGCATTCTGTCGACATTTTCATCGGTTCTTGAAGATGAAGGCCTTCCGCTGCGTGGTTCTGAGAATGCCTTAACCACCGAAAAATCCGGGCTCTTGAAAAAACACTGTCTCCGTAGGCATGTTGAAGTTTTGCAAAAGTATCCGTTGCGCTGTGTCCAAGTCTGAAGCAAAACCTGATAGCACACCATTGCTTAAAATTAATGTCACTCATTTATAAAACACAACATAAAAAAACCGGTTTACGAAAACGGTCACATAGAACAAACAAATGGCTCTAATAAGTTAAAACTTGTACTGAAGGTGCATTACATGTTAGCCTACCGCCCTTCCAAGTCCCGTCTCCGAAGTGTTGCTAGATCGGGCGCTACGTTGCCAGTCTCATTACTCAATTTACACGCCTCGTATCTCCGTTAGGCAACACTTTGTATAACTAACAGTTCTTTATGTAAAAAAACTACTAATTGATTTACTATTTCTCCGCGATATTTTGAAAATCAATCTGCAATTATTTTTTTTAACTGCCACTATAATACAGACAAGTTATACCACCTATAACTGTTTTTTTGGCAAGTAGGTCATGTCAATCACTGCCTAATGAATGCTCACAGACTTAATTGAGTCCGTTTTTTTAATGTCTATGTCGCTTTACGTGTTTTTTTTTTTAAATAAATGCGCCGTGTAGATAAACATGACGCTGCACCTACTCCTTTTAAAGCCGAATCCAATTTCTGCGTACAGTAGTGGTCCTACGGGCGAAGGAAAACGTCAAGGGAGAATCCTGACGAAATTAAAAATATTATTTTCATAATATCTTCCGGTATTCTACGTTATAAGAATTTCAAAAACTCCAAACGCGTTATCGTTGACAACAGCTTATTAGGTTAAGTAATTTTCAACCACTGTTTGAAATGAAAATGTGAATATAAGCGGGTACAATCTTAATAACACGCACATTTATGTTATTTTTGTTGTCGATAACAATGCTTTCAAGTAATGTATCAGTGACAAAAATAATTTGCATTCCACAATAATTAACATATCTTAGTATTTTAATTATTCGTCCACGTGCGACTGCCTGTTAAGGAAGAGGTTAAAAGGACGAAATAAATCGGTAGAAAAACATAACACCCTTTCCTTGGTCCCTCGAGCCGGATCGACTACCGGATTATTAGGTTCTTTTTGGTCCTTCGAGCCAGATATTACAGCATTACTAGTTGGTTATGTCGTGTCTTTATTAGGTTAGTTCCAGTACAGGATTATTAGTTTTTTGGTCCTTCGAGTCGGATATTAGTAGATTTGGTTACGTTGCGTCTCTATTAGGTTACATAGTAGGTATGGACAGACTGTTTATACCATATCTTAAGCTTATACCTGCCACTATCAACCTTAAACGGAGACCAGTGGGATTTTTTAGTATTAAAGTATTAGTATTATTTAGTATAAAGAATACAATTACTCATTTAAACTGTTTGCTTAACGGCAATTTGTTATTTGCTTAATAACGTCATTGAGCTGTATCACCTCATTAACCTCGTAGGGAATAAACGACATAACACCCTTTCTTTGGTCCTTCGAGACGGATCCACTACCGGATTATTAGTTTTTTTGGTCCTTCGAGCCGGATATTAGTAGATTTTGTTACGTCGTGTCTATATATTAGATTATATAGTAGGTATGGATAGTCTGTTTATACCACATTTTAAGCTTATACCTGTCACAATCAAATTACATTTCACAATTAACATATCTTAGTATTTTAATTATTCTTCCACGTGCGATTGCTTGCTAAGAACAGGTTAAGAACAAAACAAATAGTTAGAGCTGTAGAAACATCTGCAGAAGCAGAAGGGCTGTTCCTCCTCATTATCCTAGAAGGGAATAAAAAACATAACACCCTTTCTTTGGTCCTTCGAGACGGATACAGTACCGGATTATTAGTTTTTTGGTCCTTCGAGCCGGATATTAGTAATCTGGTTAGTCGTGTCTGTATTAGGTTACATGGTAGGTTTGGATAGCCTGTGTATTGCCTGTAAATGTAAACCAGTGGGGCTTTTTAATATTAAAGAATAAACTGTTTAGTTAACGGCAATTTGTTATTTGCTTAATAACATCGTTTATGCTATTCACATTATATCTGATTGTGTAATAGGACGATTTTTTATGGCTGTTTTAATGGGAGAAATTAATTAATAATATGCGATAAATTGAGCACCACCGAAAATTAGTGTTTAATGATGAATAATTGTGAAACAAATTAATGTAAAACGTCAATAGTCTCGTTACGTATGTTTTATGATTATTCACGTAATATGCCAATATGTAATTGGAAAATAACTACATATATATAATTTTTCAACTGAAGTAATTAAATGTGGAATTAAATGTGGAAAAATATTACTATTATTGTTATTATTATGGAGATTTAAATGATGAAATCGCAACCGTGGTGACTTAAAAAAAAACATTACTAGTGGCGTGCTATAATAGAGGCAAAAAAGGCGTTGCCTAACAGAAAATAAGAAATGAAAATAATACTTGTCGTTTAAATTAAATATAAAAACTGGTAATCAAGCGTTCGAGGTGTTCATGTTGTCGGCGTCAGTATAACCGTAATAATAAAACGTAACACGTGCAAACGCCTACAAAAACTACCATTTGCTGACAGTGAAAAATTCATCGGTGATTTCGAAGATTCACACGAACAGTCTGTAAGGAAAAACTGTTGTGTAGGGACAAATGCGGTTGTAGCGGTCATATAAATAGTGTCAAACATAAAAATAAAAAAGAGGGTACTAGTCCAGGCGAGGTAGCAAAAAACAAGTGATTTTTTTAAAATAATTAGTTGCGGCACTTTCTCAACGTGATAATTAGGGAGAAAAATCGTACGAATTGAATGAAAATGTTTTGGACAAAATCCGATTGTAGGATCATTGCGAAAAAATTACAAAAAGGTGCGAAAAAAGTTTTTTTTCGACTTTTAGGCACGAAAAAAAATTTTGAGTAAAAAACAAAATCTAGTTTTCTTTGAAAAAAATTTTTTTTCGTCACTTTTTAGCTACACAAAACTTTAAACGCGTTTTTCTCGAAACACACTTTTTTAAAATCGGTGGACAAGATTTCTCGAAAACTAATCGACCGATCTTCCTCAAATTTTGCACACTTCTTTATAATAACATTTTCTAGTCCTTGAACGAAGGATTTTTTTCCCTTCAACTACAATTTTTTTTTATAAGGTAATGAATATCGAAAATTTTACCCGAAAAATGCACATTGTGTTAAAACCTATGCCAAAAATTCAATTTTCATTTTTTTTTAAATCCTTGAAAATAAATGAAGCAGTCGTGAGTAATCCTGTCCACCGCAAACCACATTATTTTTCAAGATGTTTCCGAAAAATGTCTATAACTGGCTTAATTCTCGGAATTTTATAGTCCAAATTTGGCAAAATATGGTTTAAAAGTTACTTTATATGTGCTAAAAAATTTAAGTAATAAATTGCATTCTTTATATGTAAAAAATTGAAAAAATGGGCTTCTTTTTTGGCCTCTGAAACCCATGTAACACCTTAAGGAGAGCCAGACCGAATTTCAAGATATTAAAACGGTTTAAAAACCTATTAATAGTAACTATGAAGGACAGTGCGTTGTCGTTAGCAGAGCGGAGAGTTTTTCCATAATTCTTTCTTGAGGCTATTAATAGGAACTTGAAAAAAAAAAAGTTCTTTAAGTACGACCACAAAAAGGAATCACACCGCGTTAACTCACAGGATCTTGGAGGAAATACTTTTTCGGAATTCAGACTCACTAGACGTATTTTGTTGTTGTGTAAACGGATATACTTCCGTTTACGACTTATTTCCAAATCGCTTGAAACTTGGTATATGGGGATGTTTCGATGCTAAGCACGAATCTGCGTATGAAAATACCCGGAAGTGCCGGAAATTGTCCGTAAGTGGCTCGAAGTGCCCAAGAGTAAGGTTGACATGTGTACGATTACGATTTCTGTGCTGTCAAATAAATTTATATGTTTTATATAAATTTTGTATATTCCAAATAAACATTTTTTTATAGATATATTTTTAGATATATCGAGGGTGGAAGTTTTAAATTGTAATATTGGTGTATACAGTGGCGGTGCGTGATCCTAAGATTGGGGGTGCACCATACATAAAAATAACGATAATCTAGTCTAGTTCACTTTTTAAACACTCCGCCAATGACTTTGCATCATGTCCTACTGGTTTTAAAAAAACTCCTGATTCTTTCTACAGGCTCTCCACCCACCATGTAACGATATATTAAAGCCAACTGAAAAATTGTAGAAACGTCTGTAGTTTCGTCTGCTATTATAGCAACAAAAGTGGATTTTTTAATTTCAATGGTTATTTCATCGTGAGAAACTTCAAGCATGCACTGAAGTAGCTCGTTTTGTATAGTATTAGAAGTTCCTTTAAAAGCCGCCGCGTTTTGTAAATGATACTTCATAGCCTCGTCTAATTCGGCACTGAAATCAATCAACTCACGAAAAATGCCTGTATTGGATGATGTTTCCGAGTCATCGTGTCCTCTTAGGGCCAGTTCAAATTTTCCACAAAAACGAATACAGTTAATAATAATGTTTAAAACATACCTGTTTTTTTGAAACCGCTTCATTGTGTGCTGCCACTGCTCGTCGATGAGCAGAATCGAGCACCGTCGCAATATTTGCAGTGCCTAGCATGGCTAAATTCAAAACATTATTCATGTGTCCAGCAGAATTTTCATGTTTTTTTATTTTCTCGTTTATGTGATTTAAATCCGTTACTCCATTTTTGGTCCAAGGTGTTTCTCCGCCAAACAAAACACACGGAAAACAAAACACTGCGTTCAATACATCGCATCCACTTAACCACAAATGTTTTTTTAAATAAGTCATTATTAAATGTTCTTACAAATTGTTTATTTTTTCCTTTCACGGCTAATTTTAAATTAATTTGTGGAGTGGGCCTACCTAGAGTTTTAATTTGCACTTCTTCCTTCAAACTCAAGCTAGAGAATGGAGTTTTTAATAAGTTTTGAATAGAATTCTTTATTCCAAACTAGATTCTAACCGAAAACCCGAGTTTATATTTATAAAACGTGAGCGATAAAACAGCTGTGTACGAAAACAATTCACAAACTAATCGATCACTCTCGTGCGCTCTTAAACTCCGCACACCATATCTATAGGATTCGCCCACTCCTTTTCGTAATTGTGGAGGGGCAAGCAGTAACAATACGCGTTCGCTTTTTCGTATTGCACGGAAGCGCGATGGTCGTCCCGCTTTTTCGTATTGCGCGTGTCGATTACCGTGCCGCGATCGGAAACCAATGGCCTTGGAGATAGAGACCTAGCGTCTAGTGGATTCGTAACGCTGCTGCCAAATAATATTGAGATGGTATTAACGCTAGGTATGCGGCAAGGCGATAAATTAAGAATGCATCCATTAATTACTAAATGAAATTATTAATGCTAAATTGTTGGTAGTGCGCGCGCACCAGCGCACCTTATAGCCCACCGCCACTGGGTGTATACCAGTTACTTATGTGGCATTTGAAATGGTTCATTTGAAAACTGATTTTTTTCAATGAAGATCTTTTGTTGTTATGGGGGAAGGCGTAAACTAATGTAATAATTGTCACAACAAAAAAACCTCCGTATAAAAAAATTTCAAGCTATTTGGAGATAGTCCGTATACGGAAGTACGGAAATACTTCCGTACAATGACGCCGTTGCGACAAAATGAATGTGGATCCCTTTAATGAATTTATTCAAGACATTAGAACAATCTACCCAAGAAAAACGGGAATAGAGTAAAAAGTTTATATACTTTATCATAATTATAAATATATAAGCATATTAATAAATTATTTTGTAATTAAATTAAAATTACTTAAAAATAAACTAGATTACACTCGAACCCCTCTTATTTCACCTTCGCTTAATTCACATCCTCTGTTATTTCACCACGTTTCCCCCTATTAGGTCGCGAAACCGTCCCGGTTAAGTCGCCGCCTGTAAAAGTTTTAGAACTACGTTTGGATATTGGATTCTCGCATGAATATGTACAATTTTTATTGAAAAAAATGATTGTGTAATACATTTATTGATTTAAAATAGGTTAGGTGTCTTAAAAATATTTAATCTTTAAAATATTCATTCAAGTGGAAAATTGAACTTTGTCATGCACGACTGGGTATACTTATATTGATTTTTCGTTCAGTTGGCTCATTTTTCGTTATAACAAGTGCTTTGGTATATCTCTAAATATTTATTTTTGCAGTTAAAACACAAAAAAAGTTGAGGTTATGATCGCGACTTAAGAGAGGCAAAATTTCGCGACTTAAGCGAGGTAATCAATTTCAAACAAAACAAAAAAAATTGAAATAACTAAGTTACTCATTGTCGATAAAACAGACTTTACAGGCATTTTGGGACACTTTGCCCTTTCATACACAGATTCGTGCTTAGCACACCGAACCCCTGTATACCAAGTTTCAAGCGATTTGGAGATAAGTCGTAAACGGAAGTTCAGCCGTGTAAACTCCACTTTAAGGACTTTTTTTAAGGATTATCAATACTAACTGTTTCGGTTGAAAACTTGAACATTGGCAGTTTGAAAGTTGTCAAATACCAGATTTTCGGCCTATTTTTGACACACACACTTTTGAATTGGCGAAGCCTATTTTGAGGTCAAGTTCTGTTGAACGTACATTTTAATGCCCAAAAATATAAAACAATTTCTGCGTTTCTGGTCAAGTCGGAACGCCACTGTGCTTATTTTTTTCTTGTTTTACAACCCAAAGGTGTTACGTAAAACCCACCGTAATTGCTTGCCTGCCATCACGTCTTTATGCGACAAGTTCTTAATGCGGATTTCGCAACGTATTCACGAAAAAAAAAAAAACCTCGACACGGGCCTACCTATGGCTTCTTTGCATCGTCTCGGGCAATTTTATTTAATAAAACTATTAAAACAAACGTACACACGATTATGAAAAATCAATCATTTTTCGCAAATTGACGTGAACGTGCACTTTTTGTTTTCTTTTTTAACAAAATATTGACATATCGTCGTTAATTTCACAAAGTGTCGTATCCAGTGGCGGTGCGTGATATTTCAGTTAGCCATATCTTGAAAACGACGCATGGGACCCACTTCCTTTTTAGGTGATGACTATACACCTCTTACAGAAAGGATTTATAGTGAAAAAACCGTCAGCAAAGTTTGCGAACAAATTTTCAAAAACACTGGAGCACTCCCTGGGTTCTCAGTAACGCTGTGTGGAATATTTGCAGTATATTTTTTTTCATAATCTAGAAACAAATATAAGGAGACGTTTTTCGATTTGTTACAAAATATTTTTGTTTCAAAAAAGTTATGGTCATTTTAATTTTGGGAAACAAAATGTTCCTATAAAATTAAAATTAAAATGACCATAACTTTTTGAAAAAAAAATATTTTGCAACAAAACGAAAAACGTCTCCTTATATTTGTTTCTAGATTATGAAAAAAAAATATACTGCAAATATCCCACAGAGCGTTACTGAGAACTCAGGGAGTGCTCCAGTGTTTTTCAAAAAATTTTTCGCAAACTTTGCTGACGGTTTTTTCACTATAAATCCTTTCTGTAAGAGGTGTATAGTCATCACCTAAAAAGTGAAGTGGGTCCCATGCGTCGTTTTCAAGATATGGCTAACTGAAATATCACGCACCGCCACGGGTCGTATCTCATTTAAAAGATTTTCGCCATCTTTTCGATAAAAGTTAAAAATCATTTGCTAAATTAGATTTAATTGGTTTTGTTTTATAATTTTAGGACTTTATTTTGTAGTTTCATGATATATTATGTGATATTTTTTTTTACCTTGAGTTAAAAAAAAACAACTAGATACGACCATTTGTGAGAATAAAATGTATCCGAATATTGAGATATGTCTTAGTAATTTATGATAAAATATATTACTTATGATGGAAAAATAAGGCAACCCCTTCGAAATAAACATTTTTTTATTTGAAATACTTAAACTAGAATACAAATAATGCTAAAATACACTAATAAAATAATGCTAAATAAAATGGACATTGAAATGAATTGAAAAAACAGATTAATGAAAGGAATCTTTTATGCAAATTTTAAGTCTAATTACTATTAATATTAGCAACACAAAAAAAATTAAAAACTGAAAATAGGTACAAAAATTCATAGACATGGAATATAGGTAGGGGAGAGAGAGGTACATTGATACACGAGGCGCATTGATACGCACTTAAAATTTCGCGGCAGAAGAAGTTCATTTGTTTCAACCTATTACCTCAAAGATGGCACTAGTGTGGGCTACTTGTCATAAAAATTTAGTAACGGAAAAACGAGTGAGAGTACAGTTGCATGTGTTTAGTTTATTTTGGCGCGAGAAAGTTATTTTTAATGCCTTTTTACATGTGTGTTTTTACCAACGTGGTAGCAATAGAGTGCTGCTTGTGTCACCATTCCTAAATGTAAGTATTATTTAAACATTGTTTGCAACCAAGTGTATTCACTGTAAGGTTAAATATGTCACTAGTGATTATTTCTGTCAGAGTGCATTTGGGGTACATTGATACATATGTGTGAGAGGTACATTGATGCAGTGTGTCAATGTGCCTCTACAGTGTATCAATGTACCTCTGCAATTTACAAATGTACTATTTTATTCGTATAAACAAGATTTAGTAAGTTATACGAAGACATGTTACTTGTTTCAGGTTAATGAAAATGGTACGTACTTATCACAAAGAGCATTCATTGACGAAGGAGCTATAAAGACTGCAATAACCGATGTTATTAAGAATCACAAATCAATTAGAGTTTCAGCTGCTGATCATGGTTTAAAACCCTCTACATTTCAAGATAGAATCGAAAAGTATAGAAAAAATCATAAAAATGAGAATCCAGAGGTTTCAGATGAATCTGGGCACGAAGAAGAAGCTGCGGGCGGAAACCAAATCAGAATATATCACTCTAAATATACAAGTTATATAAACAACCAGGCAGAGGCGAGAAAGTCTCGTATTTACACCACAACACCAGAAAAAGCACGATTAGAGGACATCGCTAAGAAAAGAAATATTTTTGAAAGAAGGTGAAATTTAATATTAAAGAAACGGTCCGAAATGTTCCAAGTTCATCCGAAAGTGACAGTGAAGTGGAAATGAGCTTATCTGATTCAATTAACGATGTCAGTGATGAAGAACTACCATTGTTGTGTGTTGATGAATTAAATGTAGGCGATTTTGTTATCAAATTTTTAACAAGGAAAACAGCCGTACACTATGTTGGACAAATTGTCACGATTTATAATGACCATAAAATAGAGGTCAATTTTTCACGGAAAAGAAAAACTCGCATAAGACTTCGAGACGGTTGGGTATTCAAACGATTTGGAACCACCTTTCTGAGTTCAGCTGTGGCAAGACGTTTCAAAGATAAAACCTTGAAGGCATCCTCAAGGTGGCTAGTCTTGAAAAAAAATCTGTTGTGGGTGATTTTTTGAAACTTTAAACTCCATAATTTCAGTCCATTTCACTGGATCTCCAGTTTCTGTTTTATTTACTGTCAGAACTCTTAACTCTTTCGCCAGTGTCTTGAAATCCAAGAAGTCGTTGTATTGTAAGGGGAAAACATTGTATGGATGTTGTCTAAATACATAATATTGCCGCAACTCGTCAAATCGAGATATGTCGGCGAAATGCATAAATTTATTTAAAAAATAAATCTCACAAACCGACCTAACTCGAGTTAGGTCAGTTTGTGAGATTTATAATGTTCACTATTATGAGATTCGTCACCGACCAAATGATAGTTGCGAGAAAAGTAGAACAGATAGAGATACGACACTTTGTGATATGAAAATAATTTATATAGGGTAAAAGTTTTTGATCGTACCTCAAAATAGAGTTTTTTTTTGAGATACGTCACTTTCTGAAATTAACGACGATTTAATCGTTTATAAAAGACCTAATAGTTAATCAATCTTAAAATCGTGTGTATGTCTCCTTAAAATCTATCTAAGAAGCTGCAGTTAAAATTTCAAGTCGATCGGATGAAAATTGCAGAAGTTATTTGTAAGGCCCTATTGAAAAACATGGTTTTGAGATAATCGCGTTTAAAGTCTTGAAAGGTATAAAGGTTATGCAGGTATAGACTGACCACTCGATTAAATTTTAGTACACCTGTAGCAGCGCCATCTATACTTAGTATGAGTAATGTTTATAAAAGTACTGACTGAGCTAAACGATTCCAAACTGCTACTATCAAGCGTTCAAAAGCGTTTCGGAGCATCAGAAGTTAATTCAGAAATTTAGCTCTAAGGGGTCATTTAAACATTTTTTTGGATCATGGTTGCTATTGGATATCGTTTTTAGGTTGTTTTTACGTCATTTAAGCTAATAAAAAAAGCGAAAATAAAAAAATTCAAATAGGTGTAACCCCTTAAACAGTGTTATTTTGTCAAAATTTGGGTCAGGTGCTCCTAAAGGCCAATATTGGGGGGAAATTGTCCCAAAAATGATTCAATTTATGACAATTGGAAAACCTGTTTTGATATTTGTTCGGACTCTCAAAGTTTGTAGATTATTCAGAAATTCAAGAAGTGAGGCGCAGATTGGACAAGATTTTTTGACTCAGTGTGTCCAAATACGTCGGAAATAATGTCTGAATAAAATATTAAAAAACTGTAAATTGAGGACATATGAGGTGAGTTAACGACAAAATTTAGACTAAGATAATTTAGCGTGTGTAAGACAAATTCAGATGCCACCAAGATGATCAGTCAAAATAAGTATGTTGGAAATTATGTCTGGTAAAAGTAGTAAATGTCATAAAGTGTGCCATTTTTGAGTCAATTTATTTCCAGAATTGGCATTTCGGAGGCTCTAGGCCAAATTCTGATAACGCCATGATGTTCAGCGGGTCAAAATACGTCGGAAATGATGTGTCTAGTTAGAGTTGTCAAAGTTTCTAAGTTCAGCAATCAGGGCACATTTAAAGAAATTACCGTGGCAGTCAAGGGGTTAATGATTTTTATAACCCAATATACGTGTGATTTATATCACATCCTTGTGAATGATCAAAAACTGAAAAGATAAAAAAAACATTAAATTTTTACAAAATCGAGACACAAACTAAACGTAAAAAACCTAATTTACAATACAAGTTATACCTGCTTACTGTCAGATAACTTCCTCATTGTCAGACACTGCAGAATTACCCAAATACTGTTTCTTATTTGTATGTCTTAATTTTGGGTAACAATTAATAAAAATATTCTCCTATTTTGTATTTTTTGTCACCAAAAAAGGCAAGATTTGATTATTATTTACTGAATACGTCCACCACTTTGCCCTTGGTCCAAACGAATCTGGCATCTTTTTAGACCATTTTTGACAATCCTAGAGCTTGGAGATCTAAATTAGGAATATTAATTTGAAAAATTGTGTTTTTAAGATGAGGCCATAAAAAAAGTCACATGGAATAATATCATATGATCTTGGTGGAAATACATGATCGACATTTAAACTAATTTATTTATTAAAAAAAAAATCCCTTCAAAAAATCACAGTTTCTGACACAGCGTGAGTTTTAGCGTCATCTTGTTGAAAATATCCTTGTTGTAGTTCTATATCATCAAGCTGGTTAACCCATTAACGCCCAAATGACGTCAATTTTTAGGAAGTTTTCAGACTAAAGAAAAATTTCATTACCACGATTCCGACGCAAAATCTGATGCTCTCAAAATCCCGATTAGACATTAAGAAAAAAATATGGCCGATTTAAAAAAAAAATTCTGAATTTTTTTTTGTACTGTTACCGGAATAAATTCATACTCTAATCATGATCAGGGGTGATCGCGATAGTTGAAGTTTAGCAGAGAATTTTTATATAATCATTGAATCACTCCTTTTTACAATATGGCGGCCAGAACGTAGAAATTCTACGAAAACCTTAGCTAATTTTGTTTTTTTTTTCGGAATCTATTGAGTTTAGCAAAAATTATCTAAGAACAAAAATATCTTAGAATTAGTTAAAGAATACCCTCAAGACCTCACCTTTTTTTCAGAATTTTTAGAGATGATTTTTGGTTTTTCAAAAATGGCGAAAAATTGAAATTTTCAATTTTTTTTTAATTCTGAAAAAAATTTAGGTATTCTGTGATGGATTCTGATATTTTTTTTATTATACTTAATTTTTAAAATGTTTACAATAGTTTTCGAAAAAAAAAAAAAATTATCAAAGTTCAAATCACATATTCCAAAAAATTTGAGGGTATTCTTTGACTAATTCTAAGACATTTTTGTTCTTGGATAATTTTTTGCTAAACTCAATAGATTCCGAAAAAAAAATAGTTAAGGTTTTCATAGAATTTTTACGTTCTGGCCGCCATATTGTAAAGAGGAGTGATTCAATGATTATATAAAAATTCTCTGTTAAACTTCAACTATCGTGAGCATGATTAGAGCATGAATTTCTTCCGGTAACATTGCAAAAAAAAATCAGAAGAAAATTTTTTTCGAAAATTTTTACGTTTTTCATGTTTAAATCGGGCATATATTTTTTTCTTGATCGGGATTTTGAGCTCGGATTCTGAAAGAGCATCAAATTTTGCGTCGGAATAGTGGTAATGCAATTTTTTTTTAGTCCAATAACATACAAAATAAACTCGTTGAAAATTTACTAAAAATTGACGTCGTTTGGGCGTTAATGGGTTAAGAAAATGTGTTAGAATTTTCCGTCTATACCTTTGGACCATTAAAAAATTGTCAAAACATTTTTTTTCTGTAAATAGCACACCAAACATCGATTTTCTGTACTTAGATGTATAGGAGCTTCGACAAAAAAAATCCAGCTTTCCAAACGAAATTTCCATAAATTATACTTGTAAAATGACGAAAATGATTTAGAAACAAAAATGGATGACTGACAGTTTACACTTATAGTGACAATTATACAAAAATCACCCGCAACAAGAAACGACATGCCTTCCAATATCCATAAACCACTTCATGTTTTTAAATGCATGTCAAATTTGCTCGGTTTTAGATGGTAGAATCACACCAATTTTTGCAGGATACAATTCCCTTTAGCGGTTTAGGAATAAAATGGAGTGGTCGAGATAAAACGGTCACCCTGTACACCCCGATAACTCGCGGCGTATCCTTGAGGGCTGACAGTAGAGTCATTCCACGACTTAGCAAAAATCCACACCTCTCTGTCGGCCGGGTACCGCCTATGAGTCCGAGCAAAAGTAAGTCTCGGGTTAAATGACATCGAATGTCCTAGGCTAGCGTAAAGTGGGTTCAGCGCGTGAACAGTTATACGAGGGGACAGGGCCGCTCGGGAAGAAAGTATGCGACTGATATTTTAACAAATTTACTTACATCAATCGAAATGAGCACGATTAGTTTGCGCTTCGAGTTACATTACGGACGTTTGAAGTGGCTTTTTTTATTGCATAGAGGAAATAGGGTTTTGAATATCAGTATTTTAATCTGCACCTGTTTGACGTTAGTATGAACATAAATACTAAATGATTTAGTTATAACAAATAAAATAATTCTCACGTTCCAATAATTCTTTCAATTTTATTTACATTGCGTTACTGAAGGTCTTCCATATCGCTTACGGGAGTTTCAAAATTTAAATTTTTTAGTTAATGTTAGGAAAAAAATCATAGGGGGATCAAATCGCAAGATCTAGGGGGAAATATGGTATGTGGTTCAAACTAATTATACGATCTTCGAAAAATTCGCCTATCTAACTAATAATTGTTTTCCTAGTAGTATGAGCACGAGGTCCATATTATTGAATATTGCAATTCGTCGCCATGCAACATTTGTACAAAAAGTATTGAAATTTCTAAAGCATTCTGTATTCTTTGTACTTTGTAGTATGGCAAAATGTGAGTTCATTTTTTTCAATTGGAAAGAAATGAAAAGAGGGGCCTTTTTCTCACAAATTTCTTTTCTGTATTCAGTTTTCCGGTAAAAAAAATAGGTTCAACAATCCTTCTTCTGTTCACAGCTGCCCACATTTCAATTTTTTTGTGGATGTAGTGGAGTTTCAATAGAAAAGTGAAGGTTGTCTGCACTTCAAAGTCTCATATTCTGAGAGTTAACATAGACCGAAAGATGGAACCGAGCCTCATCATTAAAAAGGAACTCTTTCAAAGATATCATCGTTATTATTAAAATGGTTAATAAAACATCGACAGAACGGACAGATTGACAGATACGGATTGAGTTTCAAATAATTTTCCAAAAGGCGTTGTGTAGGGTAGATTCACTTGCTGGCTCAAATAATCATCTGAGCCAGCATTACTTGATGTTCTTGGACTGTCAATTATCACTTGCCTAACAATTTCAACGTTTTCTTCTGTCCTTATTCTGGGTCTGTCACTTCCTTGTTTCCAATTGACGCTTCCAGTTTGCCGGTACACATTTAGGAAATGTCTTACAGATTGGTTAAAATGGTCAAAATGAATAACTGAGTCTGGAAAAAACTTCTCTGAAGTCCCCATATGCAGCTCTAATAGAATATATCCAGTTTCCATGGATAATACTGCCATTTCTAAAATATATTTTAAGTGAAACACGCCTCAGTTCTTCGTTGAAAATGAATTCTATTTTTTATTTTATAATTGTGACAGCCACTTCAAAAGTTTGACAGCAACGAAGTTTCGCTTCGAGTCTCGACATAACCACCATTTCCATCTCTCTTCGCCACAACCAGATTTGATTACATTTTTTTAATTGTGGTTTTTGTTCAGTTGCTTATGGAGAGCAAAATATCAAAAATTCGGCCACTTTCACCGAGGAGAACTTCTCACAAGAATTATGCGGTCCTTTGCGATCCAGAGTGGCGTTTTCTATTAACCTAAGGCCCCTCTTGCGCCGGTCCGGCCCTGTCCGGGACCGCGCAATTGAGACACTTCAGAACGCTCGAGAATTTTTATGCAAGATATACCGTTCGTATACTTTCATTTTAACGTCGTAGAAAATGGCGTTCGCTTCGATCTTGCCGTGTGCCACCGCGGGCTCGTACGGGCTAAATTGCCGTAGCTGTAAAACTATTTCTATGATGTCGATTTTTTGACGGCCGGTACAGTTATAAATTTTGCCCGGTAGGGAAAGGTGAGAGATATCTCTAGCGTCTGGAGAACTGCAACGGTTCGTGTTTAACGATGCATTTCTCGATTTACTCGAGAATCTGAGAGGTTTTGACGACATTTTTTAATTGGAATTTAAAAGTACTAAACTGTTAAATGTCTGGTATGCGATTACAAACAAAAAACCTCATCAAGACTGGCCACGATGCACGTAACAAAAGAGTTTAAAGGTGCGTTCAACAAAATCTGACCTCAAAGTAGGCTTTGCCGATTCAAACGTTGATAGGTTCAGGCATGACAAGGACAGCTTTCAAAATGTTTTGTTCCAATAGAAAATTGACAGGAGTTCATAACGTGATTCAAACAAAACTGCTTAGGATCCATGCGAGAACTTATAACGGGTGGGTCGTGTAACACAAGCCGTTAAACAATCGATCTTTTGCACACTACATTCGGTAACCGTGTTATCAGCTGTTTTGGAGACATTAATTGGCCATCGCGCAGCTGCGATTTAACACCGTTGGACTATTTTTTATGGGGACGTGTTAAGGACCGTTGTTACTCCAACGATCCACCAACAATTGACGCACTGAAGGAAAACATCAATCGAGTTATTTGTGCAATAGAGTCACAAATAATCGAAAATGTACTGCAAAATTGGGTGAAAAGAATGAACTACTGCCAAGCCAGCCGCGGCGGTCATTTAACTGAAATTGTTTTTCATAAATAATGGGAAGGTATACTTTCTTCAATAAAGCAACACTCATTTAAAAATATTTAATGATGTAGTTTTAATACCAATTTCAAAAAGAAACCGTCTGATGGCCCACCTTATAGTTCTAGAATCGACTTGACTAGCGTTCAAACGATTTAGAATGTTGAGAATTTTGTTTGATAATCCTAATCTATAAAATCACAAAATAAAAACTCCTGTTGGGCATTTTATGCTACGATATATTTAGGAATGGTACTTTTTGCAACTGGTTATTTATATGGCTAAGTAATCACTGGTTTCTTTAATCATAGAAGATAAAAATCATCTAAAAAATCATTGCCTGGATGAAACTGAAAGTGGTTTTAAACATTTTATCTATCGGGGTGAAGAAAATTTCAAGATAATCAAAATTCTACTCACACTACAAATCTAACTAGAAGAAATCACGTGTCATTTTCTATACGATATCTATAGATAAATGTATATAGGCGTTTTTGTTATACATCAAAATGAAAAACAGAAATGATGAATTTTAGTTCTTTCTCATTTAAGTGTTCTGACATTTTTTGAGAACATGAAACGATAAAAAATTCAAGTCATATTTTAGGGTATGATTACTAGACTAAAGTAAAAAGCCGCAGTAAAAATTTCAAATAATGTATGTCCCACCGGAAAATTCTGGAAAAAATATTTTGCAAGTCGTTTCTAAGATTTTTGGGTGAGTAACGATTTTTTTTTAATTAATCCACAAATTTCATTTAAAGTTTTTTTGCTGCTGCAACCTTTTACTTAGGTTTAGTAATCACCACCTAAAATATGTGGGTCTCATGCTTCATTACAAAAATAAGAATTTAGAGATCCACCAGCCGCCACTGTAGGTACTCATAGTGTAGGTTCTTATATTTGTTAAAAGTCGACAATTTCTTCTTCCTCATCCTAAAATATGTCTTGAAAATCCGATAAACAAAATAAAAACAAGACATCCGACAAAAAACAATGAAAATGAAACAAAATATAAACATCAACTAAGAGGCAAACATGTTGGGTAAATTAAATAAATTAAAATTTATATTTCATCACGCATTATAGGTAAGTATAATACACGAAATTAACTAGTAGCCTTTCGCACGTATGTCATATTTCATTATAAAATATCATACTACTCACAGGACTTCTGCAATAAATACGAATTGAGGTAACCTCAATCACATGCTACGCGAGTTGCCTATGTGTCGCGTCGCCGTATGCCAACTTTATTGGGTATACCAACCACCTTATCTTAGCCCAATTGTTAACGAAAAACAAGATACAGGGTGTGAATGTTTTAATTTTGCTTATGATCTTTTCCTGTCATTTCCGATTAAATTGGGATAACGCCACGAAATTAGAGATTCTGGGTTTTTTGAGGGAAGAAATTTTAATTCGTTTAGTTTCTACGAGCTGTGTAAATTAAGTAAAAAAAGAGATTTTTAATTTTTTTTTATTCGAATAGAATTACAATTCAGTATTATCTCCCTCAAAATAACTTCCTTGGGAAGCCACACAGCGCTGGAGACGGTTCTTCCATTCCTCATAGCAGTGCTGGAACTCATATACTGGAATAGCCTTCAGCTATTGTCCCAAAATAACGTCCCTTGAGGTGATTTTTCAATCTCGGGCAGAGAAAAAAAGTCACAAGGACTCAAGTCAGGCGAATACGAAGGCTGAGGAGCCACAGGAATGTTTATACTGGCTAAAAATTCGTTTACTCAAATGGCTGTGTGACAAGACGCATTGTCGTGATGCAACATCCAGTTGTTCTTGATGTTTAGTTTCACATGCGTGACACTTTTTTCGAAGTTTTTCAAGAACCTCTCTGTAAAAGTGTTTATTTACTGTTTGACCTGGAGACTTTGGATTCTTTGTGGACAATTCCTGGCTATCAAAAAAACAAATCAGCATGGATTTGATCTTCGACTTCCTCATTCTTGCTTTCTTGGAGAGCTTGAAGTGTGCCATTCCATACTTTGGCGCTTGGTTTCCGGGTCATACTCAAACATCCAAGTCTCATCACCAGTAATGACACGTTCCATAAAATGGGGATCATATCATAAGACATCCTTCTCTCCCCAAGTTTTGTTCCCGCCAAAGGTTTTTTGGAACCATTTTCACGCAGATTTTTCTTATTCCCATTCCGTTAGTCAAAATCTGGGCTCTTGAAAAAACACTGTCTCCGTAGGCGTGTTGAAGTTTTGCAAAAGTATCCGTTGCGCTGTGTCCAAGTCTGAAGCAAAACCTGATAGCACACCGTTGCTCAAAATTAAGATCACTCATTTTAAAACGCACTAGAAAAAAAACGGATTACAAAAACAGTCACAAACAAATGACTCTAACAAGTTCAAACTTGTACTGAAGGTGTTAACATTACATGTTAACCTACCGCCGTTCCAAGTCCCGTCTCCGCAGTGTTGCTAGATCGGATGCTACGTTGCCAGTTTCTTTACTTAATTTACACACCTCGTATATCACTGACAGAGGGCGCCACCTATGGCACGTGGCGCTTCTTCACAACGGAAAACTTTTTTTGCGGTTTAGAAACGATCTAATTATTAGAAAATCCATTCTTCTACTATTGTTACGAAGAAAATGCATACTTAAGTGAAGTAAACTAAGTTAAGTTTAATTGAATCACATTATTTTGACCTCAGGACTCTGCCGTTGCATTATGTACTGTTACTTATGAATCACTCTGTATATCAACAGTTGGACTAGAGTAAGCTTGGTCAAATCGTAACGTTTTGATCCTGATAATCCACTCCTGCCCGTGTACAAGTGTCAGCAGGAGTAGCTGGAATTAAAACGCATATATTTTAACAATACTTAGTTGTACTGTTATTCGAGCACTCCGTTTTCCACCGGTTCGTGGCGTATCTTTCAATAATACGCGTCGAATTTCGTCAGGGACGTTACGCCGCACATTTTTACAATGTGGGACGGACCATCGCCGCCATTGTATGGTGATTTCACGAATAGAAAAAAATATACATATATAACAACACTTTCCTTACGCGAAACGCAACTACCAGATAGCATGGATCTAAAACACGATTCCGGTTCTAAAAATACGAATTTACAGTTGCGTTTGCAAGAAAAAAGTTAAACAAAGTGTGGAAACGTTTGGCTCAATTAAGTTAGGTATTAAGTTAGGTAGGAGACAACCAATAGAAAAAATACTACTGGGGCAAAGTGGGGCATAATTTTCATTTTATGATACAATATAATGATGACTAGGGTTCGGAAACTGTGCTACAACGCATGGGCGGCACTATACAACCATATGATAATTAAAGTATAAACTGTATTTATTAAGCGCCTTGTAAATTATGTATGCGTCTATATACTGGGTGTCAATTTGAAAACGAACAGCATTTAATATTGCCTAAACTAATGACAGCATCAAAATTTGGCGAAACATGTCAATTTACATATCAAGGGGCAACTTTTGAGGTATTTGTTGTCGTACTACTTTCAACCCCCTGACCCCTACGGCACCTACCCTAAAATTTTAAATGGCAACTCCTATTTCTTTTGCCATTTTTGAGTTTCTTGTACAATTCCAGATAAATTCCATTGTTTCTTTTCAAAATCGAAGTACTTAACCTCACGCATGTGTGAAATGTATTTATTTTCTAAATTGACATAATGCAACTTTTAAAAGGGGTTCCATTCACTGATCCGTCATGTCAGTCACATCCATTAATTTAAAAATATTTGTTGAAAAACTAGGTACCAAATTGAATGGCCACCTAGGTCACTAGATCTGACACCTCTCGATTTCATTCTATGGGGTCACTTGAAATCAGTTGTATTCAAAACCCAATCAGATTTAATTGAACAACTGCAGCAAATAATTGTACAACAATGTAGGGCTATTTTACCTGAAACTCTTCGACATGTCCGTGAACAGTTTGAACATCGGCTGTGCTTGTGCTTAGAAAACAATGGAACCCATTTTCAACAATTAATAAAGTAATTGTAAAGGTAAGAATTTGAGTATTTCATTATTTGACAATTTTAAATTTTGCAAATTTTAAATAGTGCAACTTTTGAAAGTTGCATTATTTCAATTTAGAAATTAAATACATTCCACACATTCACGAGGTTAACTACCTCAATTTTGACAAAAAGGAAATATGGGACTTATCTAGAATTGTACAAGAAACTCAAAAATGGCAAAAGAAATAGGAGTTGCCATTTAAAATTTTAGGGGTAGGTGCGCTGGAGGAATGGGGGGGGGGAGAGCGCGTAATTTTAATTATATATCAACCAAAGATGGTTTATAAATGAACTTAATAAAAATCAAATTTAACGGAGTAAAAATAACAACAATTTTGGTGTTAATATTCAACGTGATTAAAAAATATCATAACGAAATTTTACCTTGTTCTCTTAACAAACAAACTACGCCAGAAATACCACAGAAGGTTTTGGGATGGATGTGATTTACTTGGATAAAGTTAAAGCGCGTAATTTGAATTAAATATCTAGCTTATGCAAAATATCAAAGTCACCCCTTATAATCAATTTCACCCCACCCTACGGTATTGATCTGTACACCACCTAATGGGACGTCCCTGTAATGCTTGCATTACTTATCAATATGTTTTAGTTAATTCTACTTTTTTAATACTTATTTTTTAATTTTTAAGTTTAATAAACTATTTTGGTTTTTTATAATTTTTTTCGTTTTTTACAATTTCGTTCTTTCCACTTTATTTCATTTCCAATTTTTTTCTTTAATTTTCTGTGATTAGTCAATCCTTTCCGATATTCCGATATTATAATTACCGATAACACCGAACATAAACTAGTTTATGTTCGGTGCCGATAAGAGAGTTAAACTCGAGCAAGGAGTTAAACCTCATCGCTCTTGCTGCTCTTCGGGTTTTACTCCATTATCGAGTGAAACAACTAGAGCTGCGTGAGGTTTAGATCCTCATGTAGTCGCTCGCTCAAAGGAGTTAAACTATACCGATTAGGAAAGTGCAAGATTTCAAAGCCGAGCATTAATAAATAAGAAATGAATAAACTTTTCAAATAAAGGGAACTGACAGAGAAATATTATATCATTAGTTGCCAGACTGATATGTTGTTTTAAAGCTGTTATAATTTATTCTCTGTCTCTTCTTCTCTCTTTTATTGTCTGTCTCTGTGATTACATCAATAGGGAACCAATAAAATTATGTAGGCGGGACGACAAGTAACAAATTTCTTGGAAACCACATTTCCTGGGCGACTTATTAGTACTACGGGCACAATTAAATGGCCACCCAGATCCCCCGATTTATCGTCCAGCGACTTCTTCCTTTGGGGATATTTAAAACAAACTATTTACGGACATGAACATGAAAGACCACGAAATTTAAATGATTTACGGGCCAGAATTGTACAAGTCCTAAATAATATTTCCCCTGAAGTGTTAGAACGCGTAAGAACTGAGTTTTACGATAGACTAGGTTTTTGCGAAGCACAAAGGGGCGACATTTTTGGAACCACTTATTCAATAGGCATTTTTCTTTCTTTCGTATTATAACTGGGTTGATTTATATTTTTATTTTTTTATTTTTTATAGAACTTCAATTTTATTTTCTTGCACACCGGTTAATTAAGGAATACAAATATTTGAAAATAAATACAATTATGTTCGTACACTTCTTTTAAGTGTCTGGGATAATTGGAAACGTCAGAATTACGTAAGAATTTCGTTTCATACGGCTAAGTCGATGTACACCCTCATAGCTGCGAAAAAATACTGAGTCCCACTCACTCAAATTCGGTAGGTGATGGGCGGTGTCTCTCCACTCCACTTTCCAGTTTCTGTTATGCGCAGGTCTCATACGTTTCTAATACGTACACAAGCGTGAACCACTGTAGCATCTAACTGTCTTTGTCTGTCCTTACTGGTGTCTTTTAACTTATTCTCTTCTACACATGTATCGCCAATATATAATGGTGCAATTTCCTACCCTAGTATAAGAGTTAAAGGTTTCGACTCGGTAGATGGATTCAATCGTTAGAGGATTTAATCGTTGAGGAGCATTTGCCTCGCTACTCGGACATCTCGTGCTCGCTCATAGAGTAAAATATGATCTGATCAAGCAGTTAAACTTAAGAGCAACTCGCTCAGGATTTAATCGTAAGCCCTGAAAATATTAGATGCTTCTGCTATTAAACCTTCTCCTGAATTCGTTTTTATTTAGGCACAATTTCGCATGCACGCACTAACAAGCTGTCAAGCGATACTCTATACGTTGTGGCGGAACGAGAACCAGTAGATCTGAAATATGTGGCATATTTCTATAAGTATCAGTATAATCAAATATCTGTCGTAAGTTTTAACATTTCTTGCTCTGTAAAAAATAGGTCAAACGTATCGTATCGTATGCACATGCTATTTAAATGCACCTACGTAATAATTGAAACGTTCTTTTCTATTCTTTTAGAGTCGATTCCGCTTACTATTCATTTATGCAAAACGTTTACGGAGCATTGTTCCCGGGGTTGTTAAATCGTGAGGGTTCCGGTAGTGTACCGGAGCTTCCGGTCGAAACGAATCTGGAAATACGAAATCTTATATTAATAAAGCCGCATCGGTGACATGATAAAAATAATTTTTTGTACGGACCAGGGATAATTTTGTCATACCTGTCAAACAAACATGACGAACACTGGACTCTAAACAGAGTTTTCACATATATTCATGGATTTTGACGAGTTTCGCCAAGTTTTGACTAGATCTATGACATTTATAGACTATGATGTTTAGAGCAATGATACCCAAAGTGGTCTATATTGACTCCCAAGGTCGACGACGACCTAGAAGGGGTCCATCTGAGCGATAAATAGAGTTGGGGTCTATGAGATGTAAACGGGGGTCCACGATAGTGGATCTCATTTAATAACTACCACGATAGTGGATCTCTACGTTTTTGTCGAACAGTTGAGCAAATGTGGCGAAACCAACAATTTCCCTGTCAGCAACATACGTCTGAATTGGCAAGTCTATTTTGAGGTCAAATTTTGCCGAATGCATGGTATTTTGCCAAATACAATTTCAGCATTTGTAGCAAGATCCTAAGTATACACGGTGTCAAGTCCCATATTTCTTGTTTGTCAAAATTGAGGTAGTTAACCTCATGAATGTGTGGAATGTATTTAATTTCTAAATTGAAATAATGCAACTTTTAAAAGTTTGATAATGAAATGAAATACTCAAATTTTTACATTTATAATTACTTTATTAATTGTTCAAAATGGGTTCCATTGTTTTCTAAGCACAAGTCCAGACGATATTCTAACTCTTCGCAGACGTGTTGAAGAGTTTCAGGTAAAATAGCCCTACATTCTTGTACAATTCTTTGCTGCAGTTGTTCAATTGAATCTGGTTGAGTTCTGAATACAACTGATTTCATGTGATACCATAGGAAGAAATCGAGAGGTGTCAGATCTGGTGACTTAGGTGGCCATTCAATGGGTCCTCTCCTACCAATCCACTTCTCCGGATAATGATTATCCAACCACTCTCTTACTGGGCGTACATAATGAGGAGATGCTCCATCCTGTTGAAAGTTGCTGCAAATGTTCATCTAGAGCATGATTTCCATTGGCGTCTCTTTGATTTTCCACCTCATCATAACATAGTATAAAACAAAGTCGCTTCCCGCTGTCTGTCTCTATCTATCTATCTATCTACTACCGATGTATGCTTAGCTCTTTAAAACTACGCAACGGATTTTGATGCGGTTTTTTTTAGTAGATAGAGTGATTCAAGAGGAATGTTTGTATGTATAATACATGCATAATATAAGTAGAGAAACATTCATAATTTGAGAGGTTTCTAATGTGATGTCGTAAATAAACACATTTTTGCGCTTACATTGCAAACGCAGGCTGAACCCTACGAGATAGATCAAAATAATGTACTACAGTATTGTACACCTTAAAAAAGGTCTACAAAAAAGTCCGCGATGGTATATGTCTATCTCTTAGGCATAACCCACAATAACCATTTTTTATATTTCCGTGCGAAGCCGGGGCGGGTCGCTAGTGAATTATAAGAGGCTCTATAGCTCTGTCTAACATTTCGGCATAAATTTCACCATTTAGTTCACCACGAGGTTCGAAGACGGCCAAAAAATTTAAATTATTTCGTGTTTTGTAGAGGTGAAATGTAAATAAACGAAAGAATTTGGTACCTAGTTCTTCAACAAATATTTTTAAATGAATGGATGTGACTGACATGACGGGTCAGTGAATGTAACCCCTTTTAAAAGTTGCATTATGTCAGTTTAGAAAATAAATACATTTCACACATTCGTGAGGTTAAGTACTTCAATTTTGAAAAAAAAAAATTATGGAATTTATCTAGAATTGTACAAGAAACTCAAAAATGGCAAAAGAAATAGGAGTTGCCATTTAAAATTTTAGGGTTAGGGGTTGCAAGTAGTACGACAACAAATGCCTCAAAGTTGCCCCCTTGATATGTAAATTGACGTGTTTCGCGAAATTTTGATACTGTCATTAGTTTAGGCAATATCTATTAAATGCTGTCCGTTTTCAAATTGACACCGTGTATACAGGGTGAGTCAAACTTAACGCGACAAACGAAAGGTACGGATAGGGCATGTTATTCTAAGCAAAAAAGTTCTAATAAACATGTGTCCGGAAATGCTTCCTAAGAGCGCTACGGACGTTCAAAGATGGCAGACCCAAATTGATTTTCTTGCCTTTTATTTCAAAAACTGCTCGAAATGTCCACCGTCATTTTCAATGCAAAGTTGACATCTGCGAATGACTGATTGCGCGGCTGCACGACACTCCGCTAGTGGTATTTCTTGGGCAGCTTGCAAGATCCTCGCTCGGAGACTAGCTTCGTCGTTGTCGGGCTCAGCATAAACTTTGCTCTTCATTCTGCCCCAAACATAAAAATCCATAGTGGTTAAGTCCGGGGAACGCGGAGGCCACAGGACGGGGACAGTCTCGACCGCGACCAATCCATCTTCCTGAAAAATGGTTGTGAAGCCATTGCCGCACTAGTAGAGTGTAATGGGCTGGGCAACCGTCTAACTGGAACCACCTGTTTGCTCTATCAATTAGAAGCATGTCATCTAATATTGCTTCAAATTCATTTTCAGAAATGAAGAAAGGCCGGACCATTCAGTCTTGGAGGCAAGAAATATGGACCAATGAGTGTATCGTCGCATAACCCCATCCAAACGTTGCACGAAAATTCATGTTGAAAATGTTGTTCTTTTACAGCATGCGGGTTTTCATGGGCCCAAATATGCGCATTATGTTGGTTAAAGATACCACTACGGGTAAAAGTTGCCTCGTCCGTCCAAATCACCTTCCGATAGTAAGAAGCATCGTTTGTTATTTGTTCCAAGAACCACTCTGAAAATTCTCTTCTTCGAGGTAGGTCTTCAGGAAGCAAATTCTGAACTTTCTGCAAATGATAGGGGTGGCGACCATCTGCTTTCAGAGTTCGGTTCACAATGCTCTGGGAATAGCCTAATTGCAAAGAACATCTCCTCGTGCTACTTGAAGGTATTTGATCGAAGTGTTCTAGGATATTTTCTGTTCTTCGATTATTATGAAGGGGTGCAAAAATACCGTCTGCTCGCGATTTCGAAGAAGTTGTCCCAGTTTCTCTTAATCGTTGAAATGTTCTAGTAAATACCGCTTTGTCGGGCACTCTTCTCATTGGAAATCTTCGGGCGTACTCATTCACAGCAGCGCGCGCATTACCATCACAGTACCCGTAAACAAACACAATATCCGCATATTCACTTGTAGTGTAGGTATTTGGCATGTTTCCGCAATTTACTCATAAACTAGCTTAAAATTAGTGACAAATTGAATTCAATCGACACGTCAAACAAGGCTGTCAAACAAACACTTTCAATTGTTATCAAGGCCTGCTTCTCTTTCTAATTAATAAGGCAGCGGAGTGAATTAATCAGTCATTCGCAGATGTCAACTTTGCATTGAAAATGATGGTGGACATTTCGAGCAGTTTTTGTAAAATTTTAGTTTGTTTTGTTACGTTAAACCAATTATTTTAAGCAGTTTTTGAAATAAAAGGCAAGAAAACCAATTTGGGCCGGCCATCTTTAAACGTCCGTAGCGTTCTTAGGAAGCATTTCCGGACACATGTTTATTAGAACTTTTTTGATTAGAATAACATGCCCTATCCGTACCTTTCGTTTGTCGCGTTAAGTTTGACTCACCGTCAGTACAGGAAGACTTAAAGGTCACCTTCCACGTGGTCTAAAGGTCGCGCCTTCATCATCTGTGACGGGTCATCAAATGGGAAACTGTCAATAGACGTGTCGGAGAATAATAATTAATCATAAATTTTAGCTATGACCTATTGACCAACTATAAAGATGATAAACAGGTGTATTGTATTATTTTTTTCATATATATTTTTTTACGTTCGATATATGTACACGAGTGGAAATAATTAATTGTGTATTTATAGTGTGTAAACATACCTTTAAACCGTATAATTTGTAATTATTGCCGTCCAATCGAATAGGGTACAATTATTGGGACATAATTAAAACCTATCATGAAATTTGTCTTCATTGCTAACTACTTCTGGTCAATTTTAATGTTTGTCTAACAAGCATTAATTTTTATTTAATAATAGGCGTTTCGAGAGAGGTTGGAAATATGATTTGAGTATAAATGGTGTCCCAAAATTTACGCAAGATTTGAATTAAATAGAAAACACATAGTTTTTTTTTTAATTCCATCTTTTTATTGAAACATAAAGTACATAGGATAGGGTTATGTATAATAATAATAATAATAATAATAATAATACTCACCCTATAATTACTCCAAAGAGTAACTCCTTGGGTCCTCTCAGGGATCTGTGTGGGAAGGAGTGGCTACTATTATTATTTGCCGTGGCGCACTGGAAGATTATTTCGGTAACGCATTTGCTTTACAGTTCTGAGGAAACCAAGAAAACTCAGAACATTACCAAATCTAGGGCATGTGCGGTTAGATTGGCATCTACGCATCCACACGTATACTAGTGTATTGGTGGTTGCATATCAAGTCCTGACAGAGAAAGCGAGACAATTAAAAATCCTCTTCCCCGGCCGGGGCTCGAACAACGCGCACAGAGGTATCGCGACTGGAAAGACGGTGCTTTAACCCACTCGGCTACCCGTGCCCCCACGAGTATCCGAGTGGGATAGCACATCGGACAAATGTCCATAGTTTGTTATTGGACGGCCAGTGTGTTTAGCGTCCCGAATTGATCCAGTCTCTCTGAATTTTTCAATTACTTGAGTTAAATCGATTATTCCGACCATATTTAGTACGAAATTCGCGAACTGTAGCACCCAAATTTTCATTATTTTTGAAATATTGTTCAACAATCTAAAAAATAAACTGTCAGCTGTCAAACTGTTTTCTTTTTTTATGGTTGCCAACACTTTATAGCACAAATGACGGCAAATTCAAATATTGCGTCAATAATAAGACACATTTTATTTACGTACAAATTTTATTTCCAATATTTGATATATTTTTTCAAAATTTCCTATATTTGATAACTCAAAAGCGTTTTATAGGTATATACATAGGTATGTTTATATCTGTAGACATCTGACGCATATATTTTTTTAACGAGATTTTAATAATGTTACTAAAAATAGGTTTACATTATCAAAATTCATCGTAGCGAAAAATGCAGGCCAGCATTAGATTAGAATAATAAAAAATGGCAGTATGGCAAAGACCAAGTCTTTTACCCCAACCGCTATCAAACATTCAGAATTTCTTGTAGCCGATTTTATAACAAAAATAAGATATTTCTTTGATTTTAATAAAAGAATTAGGGCTTGAAAATCCAAAGCACATTAAGGGGTAACACAACTTTTAGGATTTTCGAAAAATCGTTTTTTGTTTTTGGCTCAGAATGTACTTTATGATCATAAAAATCATATGCAATTGGTCTTATAACGAACAAAAAAATTAAAAGGTTTGATTCTCGATTTTGCCGCAGCACCTTTGAGCGCACTCCGAGCGCGATGGGACTGTGTTCGTCGGATTTGTTGCTTTTATACTGCTTTAATCTTTCAAAATAATAAGTGGTTCTATTACCAACAGAGTAAAAGGTCTTTCGGGTTCCTCAGAACTCCACTAGGGTTCTCAAATACCGTAATACACATTGTATGTGTAAATTACTTTAAACTTTAAACATCATTATCTCAAAATGACTTTTTTTCGAACTGGGCGGACACATTGCTCAAAGACCGTTCCATCGATCGATTTGAAATTTTAATAGTAGCTTATCAATTATATTCTCCATAAAAGTACGTAGCCTTTTTGATAGAACGTAAACTTTTTCTTTTATAAACACTTTACTGCTGAATTTTTAGGGCGAAAATCGATTTTTTTTTCGTTAGTGCACAGTTTCTACAAAAATCAATTTAAAAAAAAATCCCTATGTACTTCTCTGGCCAATAATATGTAAATTAAGAAAATTTTTGGTTCTTTGTTCCAGGTCTAAAACTTTTCGAGAAATTTGTCCGCCCGTGGAGGGCTTTTTTGATAAAGGTGTTTTCAAAGATCCGCTGTATCGCCGCTATTTTGTATGAAAATAGCAATAGAAATTTAGTTTTTTATAGTTCAATACATGTTTAATTAACCCTTCAAAAAGAAATCCTATTCCTCTTCTCATTCACCCACAATAAATTATCAAAATTGGGCCTTTTTTTCGACCGCTAGAGGGGTGTTACCCCTTAAGTAAGGGCTTCTGTAAGGGCTTTACTGAATTCTACGAGGCGCGTTCATAAACTAAGGGCCGTTTGCTTATATATAAATATTGGCGCTTCGAAGCACAGTTTTACTACTGCAGCGCCATCTACTGACTCATTGCGAAGCTACAGCGTCATTTGTTTTGATTCTGAAGTCGTATTGTTGTCCGTGAATGCAAAGAACAATGGCCGCGAAAATCGTTGATCCCGCCAACTGTGAAGTGCGTTCTGTGATTCGTTTCTTATGTGCAAAAGGATCGTCGGCTGCTGAAATTCATCGGGAGTTATGCCTGGTTTACGGACCTACAGTTATGAGTGAAGGAAAGGTTAGACAATGGTGCCGTGATTTTAAAAATGGCCGAACAAATGTCCATGACGAAGAGCGGAGTGGCAGGCCCAGTATCCAGACCGATGAAATCGTTTCACAAGTGGACCAAACACTGCGATCTGATCGTCGATTGACGATTAGTGGCCTGGCTAACAAATTTCCTCAACTTGGACGCACTACTGTTTACAATATTGTCACAGAAAACCTCGCATACCGCAAATTGTGTGCAAGGTGGGTACCAAAAATGCTCACCGACCACCACAAAGAGCAAATAATGCCTAGTGGACGAAAGTTTTTGGCCCGTTATCAACAAGATGGAGATTATTTGTTTTCTCACATTGTTACTGGGGACGAGACGTGGGTATCCTACGCCAACCCAGAAACAAAACTGCAATCGATGCAGTGGCGGCACTCATCTTCACCAAAACCGAAAAAGTTTAAGCAAACTCAGTACACAAGTCGAAAATTGATGGCTACAGTTTTTTGGGACAAAGACGGTGTTCTTTTGGTTGATTTCATGGAACGTGGGACAACAATTACAGCTGACGTGTACTGCGAAACGCTCAAAAAATTGAGACGTGCGATCCAAAACAAACGCCGCGGGAAACGGTAATCTGGCATAATCCTCCTCCACGATAACGCGCGTCCTCACACTGCTGCCAAAACCAATGAGAAAATTCAAGATTTTCGTTGGGAACTTTTTGACCACCCACCGTACAGTCCCGACCTTGCACCTAGCGACTACTTCCTCTTCTTGCATTTTAAACAGTGGCTCGGTGGACAACGTTATGAAACCGAAGAGGGACTCAAAAACGCCGTTGTCAACTGGTTCAACTCTCAGGCGGCAAGCTTCTATGCAGAGGGGTTAAAGAAGCTGGTGCAGCGGTACGAAAAATGCTTAGAAGGTAACGGCGATTATGTAGAGAAGTAAAGTAAGATTGTACCTAACTAAATATGACATTAAAATTTGTTTCTTATGAGTACATTTTTTTATGTGACCAAACGGCCCTTACTTTATGAACGCGCCTCGTAATTTGGCACGTCCTCCTATGTCTCTTTTCATTTATTATTGACAGACTATTACTAGCCGTCTACTAACGCCATAAAAAAAAACTAACCGAAAAACTAAAACTAAACTTGTTTATCAACTAACAATGTATGCTAAATTCTAACACTCCAATGGCCGAATATGCTTAAAATTCATTATGTGTTAAAATTCTACAGAGCAATTAATCTTTCACTAAGTGTCAAGACCGTTGTATATAAATGTTTTGCGCAACGTCGAGATCATTACCGCTAATTATATCGATTGAATATTCACCAGAGTATAAAAACAACCCATTGTGTTCGACTTGTTGCGCCAATGAAATTTCCGTCGACATTTTTTTTTGTTTTGTGGTCAATAGGTCACTGGTTATTGTAGCAAATGATACATACTTGGTCCAAGTTCTTATAGAATAGATATAGACCGATTTCGATGAACTTTGTTCTTGGTCTGTAATCATGGCCAACGACGACCACTTTTATGGGCTCAAATGTCAAAAACTACTATTAGGGATTTCTTTAGAGGGATTTACTAGAGGGATTTTAAAACTGATGACGAATTCTTCTTTATCATTACTTAAAATATAGCTGTACCGATGTTCATTGTTCTAAAATACAAGGTGTCCGAGAAAAAAACACGGATTTATTTACAAAATTAAGAAATTAGAATACAACAAAAGGGAAGTCTGTAAAAAAAGTTAAATCATAGTCATTTCGAATAATCCACCCAATTCCCTTATACATTTTTCAATACGTCGACGATTATTCCTCATTACATTTCGTAACTGTTGTCGAGTTATACTCGGACATCTTCTCTAAAGCGATCAGAAAGTTCTTCTCGGATCTGGGGCCTTGTAGCATACACTTAATTTTTTTATTGTCCCCCAAAGAAAGAAGTCAAGAGGCATAATGTATGGGGATCTCGGCGGCCAACGAATAAGAGGATTACTTCTTCCGATCCAGCAATTAGGAAAATTTTCATTCAACCAATTTCTCACTACGACACATTATGGATGGGTGCTCCATCAAGTTGTAAATGTAAATTGTAGCGATAATCAAGACGAAGCTCATCAAGCGCGTCGGTAAACTCTGTTTGTAAAAATCTGAGAAAACTGGCAGCATTCAAATTTTCATAAAAAAATGGTCCAATAATCTTTGCATTTAAAATGCCACAGAAAACATTTACCTTCGAGGAGTATTGTCTGTAACCCAATGTGGATTATTTTCATTCCACATTCTGATATTTTGTGACGATACAATACCGTTTGTCGTGAATGTAGCTTCCGTGTATAAAATATTTTGTAAAAAATTAGGATTCTCTAGGTATAGTCCTTCTAATTTTAATTGAAAATGATAAATATGCCTGGGGAACAAAAAAAGCGGTGCAACATTATGATTCCATGGGCGTGCATATATCTTTTATAAATTCGAAAATTGTGAAATATTTTTTTTCATTCAAATCAATATAGGAGATTAAAATTAGCCTGCATACAAAACTCTACAGCAAAATATAATTTGCTGTAAATAATGCTCATTTAGCCAGACAATCTCAAAAAATTGTCTGTGTAAATAAATCTAGCTGAAATACACGTCACTGGCGCCTTAAACACGTAGAATTTCTAAAGTCGTAAATCATTTTAACGACGTCGTAAAAATTTTATGGCACAGTGGACCGAATAAGTATTTGGATGTATTACATATAAAGCAATCCCATAGTACATAAGGTCGGCATTTGCTGGTGCATTCGCGGCTGCCGGCAGCCTCAGGCGTTGCCAGCTCTTCAAAATTTTCTTAAGTATAGTAATATACATAAAGTTGTTTTAATTTATAATTATTTTTTCCAGCAATTTTAAACGCTTTATTTTAATGCTAACTAATAAATTTATATTATGTATTTTTTTAAAATATTTCCAAACTAGCTTTCTAAGAACGTCACGAACTAACAGTTTACTGAAGTATGAAGTATACTTGTATAGTGAGCTTAGCAATTTTAGAAAATATATCTGACAACCTTGCTTTTTTTCTACCTATTTTCAATTTAGAATGGAAATAGAATAGATACCTTGTAGCCATAAACAAAATTCCATTCTTGCCTCAGTATCTCCAGGTTCGAAGTGTATGAAGAAAATTTGACTTAAATGATTTCTTACCGCTTTTTTTCAAACACGTCCAGATGTTGCTTTTAGAAATATTTAAATTCCTACTAGCATCTCTAAGGCTTGAATGTGGGTTATCATTAAAATAACCAAGAATCATTTCGTTTCCTCTTCGCTCCCGATCACGATGCTGGTTAGGAAGTCTCTCAACTGTACCATGTTCGTCAAAATATTTGTTAATATTGAAACTGTTACATGGTTAATATTGCGTTCTGGATGTCGTCGATTAAACTCATTAGCTGCTTCACGAAAAGTACGTTTCGTCCCCAATTTATCTTATTATTTCTACTTTTTCTTGTAAAGAATCAGACATTTTTATGCTTGTTACTTCTTTAACAGTATGAACTATTAGTATCTGACAGCTGGTAACTAAGATAACTTTTTTAGTTTTCACAGCACACCCCTTTTTTATCAAACAGCAAGTAAAACTAAAAATTGATAACTTTCGAACGCGTTGAGCTATAGTCTTCAAATTTGGTAAACGCAATAAACTCGACAGGGGAAAGGTTCGAATTGTTTTTGATCAAAATCCCCCAAAGGAAAGGGGGTGAAAGTGAGGGTTGAAGGGGGAATTTTTTTCAAAGTACGAAATTCTGTTTCTCGGACACCTTGTATTTTAGAACAATGAAAATCGGTACAGCTATGTTTTAAGTAATGATAAAGAATAATTCGTCATCAGTTTTTTTTCTAAAAAAATCCCTAATAGTAGTTTTTGACATTTGAGCCCATAAAAGTGGTCGTAGTTGGCCATGATTACAGACCAAGGATAAAGTTACCCACTCGGTGAATGCGCATTTTGACTATCTACCTAATAAAAAAAAGTTCATCAAAATCAGTCGAAAAATAAATATTTTACAAGGGTGGTAAGTCCTTAACGTGGACACACCGTATATATGAGACAAAAATGTAGCGACATCTACAAGGGGTTGCGGTACTTGGAAATTCGGTATGTTAGGTTCAGTTCAGGCGATCCCGTCGGTTGGAAGATTGTAAATAAACATAAAAGGGTAAATAACTATTGATGCTGTTAAGTTAATGGTATTTCCAACTGGAAAGTTCGAGGAGGTTTCTTCTAACACGTTTTCATTCACAATAGACATGTGTCACATTTTTTTTACATCAATGTACTGTCATAATTAATATAACAAGCCATCCAAAAAAAAAAATAATCAAAGTCGGCCGAGCAAAAAAAATATGTATAAGTATCTATTCTTAATCTGAAGTTTATAAACTTATTGAATTGCCAAGGACGTCATATTATGTGATATGTACTTTTTACGGATATACCGGGTGACCACGAGATTACTACCCAGGCTCTAGCTGAGGCACGAAAAAAGATATCCATTTCAAATTTTGGGAATATATATCATTGAATGGGATGCAAAATTTAGTTACAAAAACGACAGATCATCACTTCCTGGTTAATCAGAAATGCCCTAAACTTTGTTATTTTATATGGAACACCCTGTGTATTATATTTTTTTAAATTCTACTGAAAAAACGAAAGACTAAAACATGTATCATGTTCTATACATATCTTTGACAATTTCCGAGAAAATCGCGTTTAAAGACGTCAAATGTGTCTTTTATAAAATTCCTTTGAAAGAAAACAAGTGAAGATAGGGACAAACTCATATGATATCTTTAACTTATTTTAGAAGCACTAAAGCCTGACATCATTAAAATTTCGCACTTCCAGCTCAACCGGAAAATACCGGAAGTCATCTTTATTAGCAATTTACTGCAATAATTTTAATGGAAAGCCCTATAACTAATTGGAAAATCGAATTCTACAAACAATTTCGAACCATTCTTATGTACACTTCCCTAATACTAAAATACAACGTTTCCTTGAGACCTTATAGTCCAATTAATAAGCCGGAAAATGTCGAAAAGTTGATAAGCAGCTCCGATGTCAAACATTTTTGTTTGTACGTGTTCTTTAGACCCTCAGGACCATTCATCACCACTAGCATCTGGCTTGCTATGAAAAATGAAAAAATTATGGTAGTTTTCCCACCCCCAAAGCTTCCCCAATAGTAAAAGTGATAAAACATTTTAACAATTCAAAATTTCACCTCGGAAATCGTCTCTCGGGGGTTTTCGGAGTCGCTGATTACGAATCCGCGGTCAAAAATCGAGTGAGGGTGATTGCACCCCATTAAAACCACCCCAAATTTTTAAATTCAAAATTTCACCTCGGAAATCGTCTCTTGGGGGTTTTCGGGGTCGCTGATTACGAATTCGAGGTCTAATTACAACAATTCAACCGGTAAGCATTACACCATACTGACGAGGAGCTACTTTACAGTGATAGGCACATATGAAAAACCATAGAAGTGGTCGGAGCCGGGATGTGAAGCCCGGCCCTCTACATTGCAATGGAAAAAGGCATACTATAATATTGTGGAAAAGTATAAAAGTAGTTGAAAGTATGCATATAGCTCCCTTTTCATAAGCAAGAACTACGTTAACGGCTGCAGAGGAAGGTAAACAGATGAAGAGGGAATTTCAAAGTACCAACTTTAGAGGATGGTAAACAGATGAAGGGGGAATTTTGAAACATAAATATTGATTTTTTCACGGCGAAAACCTCATTCTTAAAAGTAAAATCCTACAGCTTACAAACGAATCAACTAACGAAAACTTGAAAGTGGAATTATATTGCTCCATTGCATTAGACGTTTACATTTTTGTAATTGAACTTAAGATTCTTGACCAGTGACCCCGAAAACCCCCGAGAGACGATTTCCAAGGCGAAATTTTGAATTTAAAAATTTGGGGTGGTCTTAATGGGGTGCAACCACCCTCACTCGATTTTTGACCGCGGATTCGTAATCAGCGACCCCGAAAACCCCAGAGAGACGATTTCCGAAGTGAAATTTTGAATTTTTAAAATGTTTTATCACTTTTACTATTAGAGAAGCTTTGGGGGTGGGAAAACTACCATAATTTTTTCATTTTTCATAGCAAGGCAGATGTTAGTTGTGATAGTAGCTGCTTATCAACTTTTCCAGATTTTACAGTATTTTCCGGCTTATTTCCTGGACTATTACTCTGGGACTGCCACTTCCTTGTTTCCGATTGACGATTCCAGTTTGCCGCTACAAATTTAGGAACCGTTTTACTGCCTGGCTAAAGTGGTCGAAATGAATAACTGTTTCTGGAAAAAAATTCAAAATCCCTTACAAAAATATGGCGTTATCCTTTAAAAAAAATTGGTTTTCTACATTTTTTGAATTAGTTTATTTTCATCAACAATTTGTCTTAATCATTGTCACTATCATAAGACGTTGTTATTCGTTACGATTATTTCGTCTTGTGAAACGATGAAACTCTAGAAACGCCATATTATTTATGTTACTTTTAATTACTCAATTAATATTAATATCGGCATAAAGTTAACGACGAAATTCTAACTGTATTTCTTTAAATAATTTATATAGGCGTAGTATATTGCGCAATTACGGCTGTCAGAGAGACGATTACGCAAGGAAAAAGAATGTTTACAAGACTCCCAAAGTTTACAACGCTGTGGCGATTCTTTTTCGAGTAAATTCTGGAAAACGACCATGGGAAATTACAATTTAGGCGCTTGAACAGGTTTTTCACGATAAACTTTAGCATATTCAGTGGCGTACCGATTTGTACAGTGTTTCACAAATTTCTTCCGGCGTCCAAGAAACAACAACTTACGAGGTGTGTAAATTAAGTAATGAGACTGATTTTTATTTTTTTTATTCGAATATAATTACAATTCAGTATTGTCTCCTTCAAAATAATTTCCTTTGGGAAGCCGCACGCTGGCGACGGTTCTTCCATTCCTCATAGCAGTGCTGGAACTCATATAATGGAATAGCCTTTCAGCTGGTCGGTTACAGCGGTTTAAATGTTTTCTATGGCCCCAAAAAGACGTCCCTCGAGGTGATTTTTCAATCTCGGGAAGAGAAAAAAGTCACAAGGACTCAAGTCAGGCGAATAATGAGGCTGAGGAGCCACAGGAATATTTTGACTGGCTAAAAACTCGTTTACTGAAATGGCTATGTGACAAGGCGCATTGTCGTGATCATCCACTTGTTCTTGATGTTTGGTCTCACACGCATGACCCTTTTTCGAAGTTTTTCCAGAACCTCTCTGTAAAAGTGTTGGATTTTCTGTTTTGATTGGAGGCACAAACTGTTTGAACTGTGGACAATTCCCTGGCTATCAATAAAGCAAATCAGCATACATTTGATCTTCGATTTGTTCATTCTGCTTTTTTGGTCTGGGAGTGCTTGAAGTGTGCCATTCCATGCTTTGGTGCTTGGTTTCCGGGTCGTACCTACTCAATTCATCAGTAATGACACGTTCCATGAAATGGGGATCATCTTGAATCGATTCCAAACAGTCAAGACACATTTCTTCCTGATGTCTGACTGAATGACTCTAACACGTTCAAACTTGTACTGAAGGTGCATTACATGTTAATCTACCGCCCTTCCAAGTCCCGTCTTCGCAGCGTTGCTAGATCTGGCGCTACGTCGCCAGTCTCATTACTTAATTTACACACCTCGTATATTCATAATAAAAATATATTCATAAAATAAATAATCAATGTCAGCTTTGACTGGGGGTCTTTTACTATTGCAAATATGACATAACCTTTACAATAAGATATACCACCAAAAGAAATACCATAGCTATATACAGGGCGCGTTCAATAAAATGTATTATATACTTTTTTAATGGAATACCCTATTATATTGTTATATTTTTGGGTTCCTCTCGAAAAGCTGATTTCAAAAAACTATAATAGTGGAGGACCCTAGGCAAGTAGTTTAGGAACTACAAATTGCGTAGTTTTTAACGGGTTTCGACTTTGATCCGACTATTCTGATTTCTTACAGTTTATACTTCTAGAAGTTCTTGGTGACAAACTAAGTAGTATGGAAAAAAAAATGAAATAAAAGTGAAAAACGATCCTTACATTTTCGAGCTAGTCCGAGAAATTTCAACTATTCCGAGCACTATGGAAAAAAATCGCAGCGCTTTCAAACTACCACAGTTTCTTTGGAGTTCTTTAAGGTTGCAAAGTTGCAATCAATGTCCTTAGTCTATTCATTATTTGCAAAGTTATGTAAATATTCCTAATTATGCAATTTTTTATCTCTTCTTCAATCAACAATTTCGCTTCTAATTTTTTAGCAGAAACCAAGCACTATAACTTGTAAATGATAGTTTGCGGTTTTCAAAACTCCATTTGAACCTGGATTACCAAGGTAAAAAATTTTTTTTGCTTTGGACGGCCATAAACCAGCGAAAAATCATCGCACAGGGCTCTATAACACGTCAAATTAAAGATAATTAAATTATCTAAAAGTGCTTGATTTTGATGACTTGTATGATATGATATATTGAAGTCCGTGGACCTTTTGTAAGGCAAGCAAAAATTTCGAAAACAATTGGTCGATGGTTTTCTTATGATTAAACTCAAGATCCTTTTTTTTCCTTTTCTCCACGATCATTTTTCCTCTAGTCACGAGATTTTTTTATAATCTTTTCTAATCCTTCATTTCTGCATCTACTGTATATTGTATCGTAACGTTTTTTCCAGTAATTTGGAATGAGAGCGCACCTTACCTAGCAAATGAGTTGTAGATATAAGGCAATGGCCCGACTTCTTAATGCCGATGAAATAAAATTTTAAAACATCTAATCAATATTAATAACGGTCCCAGAGTACAGCATAATTTGACACCGTAATTACAGTCATTCGTTGTACAAGGAAGCGGGTAGGTAATATTAGAAAAGGATAATATACGAAATGAAAGTAATTAACTTGCATACCTAGAGGGTAATTTGTATCTCGTTAGGTTATGTAAGCGTGTTTTGGGTCTCATTCTCGGCCGGTAAAAATTGCCTTTCAAAATGCAAAAAATACGTGTATTTGAAAAAAAAAATCTGAAATTAATTTAGGTGTACGATTTGTTTCTGAAATAGATGGTGAAAATTAGAGATGTAGGTGCAGTCAGTAGCAAAAGTACTAAATAAGTTTAAAAATTTTATATATATACTCAACATCCACATATCCGAACTTTTCCGTTCCGCAAACTTCCACATTTCCGAACTCTCGTCACTTCGGGATTACCGAACTACTGGCGCATGCGCAAAGGGTTTTTCTGGCTCATTCTAGTACTCTTCTTTGTTTTTCGAGGTTTTTATGCAAATGCAATACATACGTAGATGTGTACATGTTAATAAAAGAACGGTTTTTTTAAATAAAAAAATGTCAGGTGCAAAGGAGAGAGTGATGCAGGTAATTATTTTGTAATTCAAAGTAAAGGTTTGTTTTATTGAACATTTTGTTGACGTAACCTATAATAATTTCAAACTGAAATGAAAAATGATGAGAAATTATGTATTTTTAAGAAAAACCGTCATACAAAACAAACATTATTGTACTGTTTATTTGCAGAGAAAAGAGCCTGCTAAGAGGCTAACCTTGGAGCAAAAGCTGGATCTGATAAATCACGCAAAAAATGGTGTTAAAAGATGTACAATATTTGTAAATCGTCAGTGGCAGAAATTCTTGGGAAAAAAGAAATTTACTTGTCGGAAGTTGAAAAAAGATGAAAATTGAGTGGATGGATTGACACAAAAAGTGCACTGGTACTTATTATACGCCATCTGAAATAAGTGTTTTCCACTGGTTTGTACAAAGAACTCTTGTAGAACCTGTTTCAGGTGTGCTGCTGATGGAGGGCGATTTCCTCTTTTTGCTGAATTCTGTGACAATCGAAATGTTTGATAACGATCGCATTATTGTGTTTACATTTTTTTCTCATTTCAAATTTCGCGGTTTTTGTCGTCAACCAATCAGCGACAAGTTCGGTTGTGTGGAAGTACAAGTTCGGAAATATCGTGAGAAAAAGTTCGGAAATATCGTGAGTTCGGAAATTTGGAGTTCGGATATGTGGATGTTGAGTGTATGTAAATGTATTTCAAAAGACAGATGGTGCATAAAATTGAAGGTACAAAAAAGGGCAGAAAAAATTGGTAGCAAAGGTTAGTAAAGATGTTTTTAAAAGAGAGGAAGAATTGGTAGAAAAAGGCACGCCGAAATTTTGAAACTTTTAAAAAATACACGAAAAAATTAGATTTTCTCATAAACTTCATTCGGTTACAAACAGATCAGTGTAGTTTTTATATATAAAATATCAATTATTATAAATTTTAACAATATAACTTGTATTCAATGCCACACTGTTAATTTTTTTGTGAAATTGCAATATTTTTACAAAACAATGGTTTAGTAAAATTACAAACCAATGTATACCAATGCAAAATTATTATACAATTCAACGTTCTAAACGGCTGACATTGTAGCACCCTCTGTGTTGATTTGAAACAGAAATACAAAATATTTCCTTAATCAGTTGTGTTTTGGTCAGGGAACAACGAGATATTTTTTCGATTACTGCAAAATTACAAAAATGGCGGTAAATTAAAAAAAATGTTTTTTTTTGCAATTTTTTTCTGCAAAAAAAAATTAATTAAAATTTCTTAAAAGTTTTTATCGAAAAACCGGCTCGTCAGACCCTGGAGAAATGTTTTTTACGCATTCGTGCAAAATTTCAAGACGATAGCTTAATTACAGTGGCCGCTGGAATGTCAGCCATTTTTAAAAAACGTGATTCTGAGAAAAAACGCGTTTAAAGTTTAAAATGTGAATTATTCAAAGGGGCTTATATTTACAATAACGGAATTACAGAAGGAACCGCCTTAGGTGGAACACCCTGTACAAGCAAACCGTCAAAAATTAACGACTCCAGTCGGTGTAATTCCCCACGCTTTTTTACGCTCTTAGCTAGAAATAGTACTACGAAAAATTCACAAGGTTGAACACCTTGGCAGAACTGCGAATATTTATTGTTGAAACATTCCACTTGTAAGCTCAGAGCAACAACAGGTGTGGCCCCAACTATAACTTTCTTCTACGGATTGTAAGCGGATTTTTTTAATCCGTTGGAAATAATTTGACGCATTATGCAATGCAGAACAACTGGTCACATTTTTTTCAGGTACATTTCGTAGATGACTAGTAAGTCGCTGACTAATCACAAAAATTGCAGGTAAAACTTGCAAAGATGTAATCTTTTCTGGTTCACGGAGAAATAAGAAACACTATAATAACAGTATTTAGTAGTATATACCAGGTGTCCATTTTAAAAGATCCACATGAATAACTCTGTAGAAAAGCTGCCAATTCAAAAATTTCTTTACCAAAGATTGTTTGGTTTGGAGGGGGACCATCTCGGCTGCCATATTTCAAAACACAGTAACTGTTATTTTCAAAGTTTTGAGTAAATTAAAGAAAACTTTAAACATATGGCCCTCGAACTATTAAAGATCTTTAAATACAATTTTAACAGTTTAGGATACTATAATTGCAAGTTATTGTATACGTAAACAATAATTTAAAGATTCTTGTATTTTTTCAAAAAAAAAATGCAGTTGCTGTGTTTTGGCACAGATGTTTAATAAAACATGAGCAGAGTATATAGTAAAACGCATTGTATCTGCACATAATATTTTCATTTTGATAATTACCACTTGCTGTGACCAATAATTACCACTTACTTTGTGACCAATAATTACCAATTAACTTTGTGACCAATAATTACCACTTAATTACCACTTGCTTTGACCACTTACTGTGTTACGAGTAACTGCCACATACTTTGTTACGGGTAAATTTTTGTAAAAAACATTCTCTTCCGGATGTTGCTTCCAATACACAGTAAGTACCACATACTAGGTTTTGCCTATATTTTACTATTGAAAAATAGCATTTGCTGGGTTTGTAGATACAAAACCCAGCAAATATACAAAAATTGTATTGTAGATACTGTGTTTTCCCGAAATATATCTGCGTAACTATGAAAGATATTCGTTTTCTATGTAGTGCAATAGACGCGGAATAAACACAATATCTGCTCGGAGTAAAAAATGAATTTTGAGACAAATGTTGGATACTGTGTTTTGAAATGTGGCAGCCGATCTGACCATGTGACCCAGCACCTTATCCGACATCCTGATACGGCCCTAAGGCACCCAGTTTTTTTTTTTTTTAATGGGAACTGTGGCGTCCTCCACTTGCAATGTCAACTTCGACTTGCTCGTGTCTGTGATGGCCGAATTTATGCGTATTGATATATTATGATACTGTGAACATGAGAAACTAAAAATTGTCTATGTAAATAACTATAAAAAGGCATAAATAAACCCGCATATATCCCGCCTTGTCCTTTTCTCTGATTGTTCTCCAATAGGAAGAACCAACAGGAACCCCCAATTCTCTTTGCAGGATCTGATTATACGGGAAATATATGTCGAAAATAGGTTTTTGAAGTAATTTTCCTCACTTCCGGGCTTCATCCGAGCTCATTACGACCTCGAATTCACAAGATATTCGAGAAAAGGCATTTTTTTAAGGGTCCTGATGAGGCTCAGATGTCAGGAAATTAAACCTATTTTGGATGTAAAGGGTGGGCCATCTATTGGTTTCTGAGTGGGAACTGAGTCCTGAGTGGGTATTGGAACCTTCGGCGTAGAAACAAGAAACTGGACGTTTTCCACGAAACACAGAACTACTAGACTTTTCTCGACGCGCGTTTCGCCAACTAAGTTGGCATTAGTACTATTATAGTAATAGTTGGCACTAGTAGATAGTAGAGAAGATTAAAACTAGTTTTAATCTTCTCCTGAAGATGCCAACTTAGTTGGCGAAACGCGCGTCGAGAAAAGTATAGTATTATAAAGTAAAGTAAAATTGAGAACAATTTTTGGTCGAAATGAAGCTCCGTCAGCGCCTGGTGTAAGAAAGTTCTTAAGGAAAGTTCGTGAAACTGGCATGCTTATGGATAACAGAAGTCATCCACGTGCTCATGCGGTGCGCACAGCTGAAAGAATTGCTGCTGTTGCCCAAAGTGTGCTTGAAAACCCAAGAACCTCAACTCGTCATAGAGCACAACAACAACTTAATGTCACTCGCACTTCTCTGAGGAGAATATTGCATAAAGACCTCGGATTATTTGCTTATAAGTTGCAACTTATGTACTTAAGAGGTAAAGGAAAATGACCATCCACTTCGTTATCGCTTCTCCGTGTGGTCTTTAAATGAGTTTGAAAACGACGCCGATTTCAATCGAAAAAAACATTTTTTCGGACGAAGCTCATTTTCATATTGGAGGACATGTTAATAAACAGAAATGTAGGATTTGGGGTTCCGAAAAATCCCCACGTAGTCATAGAGAAGCCAATGCATCCTGCAAGAGTGACTGTTTGGTGTGGGTTTTGGAGTGGTGGCATCATTGGTCCGCAGTTCTTTCAAAATGAAGATGGTAACAGCCTTACAGTAAATGGAATGCGTTACAGAGACATGTTAACTGATTTTTTATGGCCACGATTGGACGATTTGAACTTGGACGAGCCTTGGTTCCAGCAGGATGGAGAAACTCGTCACACAAGCCGTGAAACAATCGGTCTTTTGCACACTAAATTGGGTAACCGTGTTATCAGCCGTTTGGAGACATTAATTGGCCATCGCACACCTGGAATTTAACACCGTTGGACTATTTTTTATGGGGACATGTTAAGGACCGTTGTTACTCCAACGATCCACAAACAATAATTGACGCACTGAAGGAAAACATCAATCGAATTATTCGTGCAATAGAGCCACAAATAATCGAAAATGTACTGCAACATTGGGTGAAAAGAATTAACTACCAAAAAGAAACCATCTGATGACCCACAACAAAACAATTTTTGTTAAAGTCATTTTTGGATTTGGCAGCTTTTCTACAGAGTTATTCAAGTGGATGTTTTAAAATGCGACACCTGGTATAATAATAAAGCGGTAGTATAGAAACATTATAATAGTAAATCATATCTGAAACAACGGAAACAATTTATTTGGAAATAAAATGACAAGAGTTGAATTTGGAAACTATGATTTCGAGAGCTGAATGCAAATCAATTAGAGAAATAGGGGACTATTATTAAACATAACGAAGCCTTAAAAAACGTCATCAAATGGAAACTGGATATATTCGATATGAGCTGCACATGAGGACTTCAGGGAAGTTTTTTTAGACCATTTTAGCCGGTCGGTAAAACGTTTTCTAAATTTGTACAGCCAAACTAGAAGTGCCAATCGGAAACAAGGAAGTGGCAGACCAGGAGTAAGAACAGAAGAAAACGTTGAAATGGTTAGGCAAGTGATAACGGACAATCCAAGGACATCAATTAGCCATCTGAGCCAAAAAGTCAATTTGCCCTATACCGCCAGCCAACAAATTTTGAAAAATGATTTGGAGCTCCATCCATATCGTCTACACATGAAATTCTCAGAGCGGACGGACCTCTAAGAGTATAGTTCTGCCAGTGGTTTATTAATCATTTTAACAATAACGATGCTGTCTTCGAAAGTGTTCAAAACAATTCAATTTTTGAAACTGCCGTTGGCGACATGGAAAACTTCAGCAACGCATTGTCGATAGAATTGAGGAAATGAATGGAACGCCGTAGATACTGTAGCACGTTATTAACTCAGAATAAGAGCTCAAGTGTGTATAAATATGGACGGTCGCCATTTTCTGTGGTATACCTTATTCTTTCAGTATACCTGTATATTATATGGATCATTCCATGTCAAATCGACCAATGGTTGGAATCGACCACTTTTGATTTGGATGAATTTTGGTCAGAACTTTTCTTTTATCATATAACGGAGTTCTGCCAAAGGAATTAATTAAAAAATTTGTTTTCGAAAGTTATGCAATATTCAAAATTTCACCATTTTTCTCATTTTTCAAATTTGTTTTTCAAATATCTCATAGTTATAAAAATGGTTCAAACTTTGTTTTAAAAGGGATACTTGGGGCTACAGAAAAAAAATATTTCGAAATTTTTTTTCCGAAAATCGCTTTTCTGCAAGATTTTGAAAAATAAAAAAAATCGTAAAAATGGACGCCTGACATACAATTTTTTGCTCTATTTTTTTTCTAGAGTACCTCTAAATGATTTTAAAAAGATTCTGAAATTTTCAAGATGGGTCTTTTTTTCTTTCGATATAAATTTTTGAGTTTTGAAAAAAAAAAAATTTTTTCAAAAGTTTTTGCTTTTGGCACTCACTGAATAAAACAACGATAGATTTCCTTCTAATTTTTAATTTTAAGGCACAAAAATTAAAGACGTAAAAAAATAAAAATAAAAATTGATAGAACGTTTTTATTTATTTGGTACTAAGTTGACAGTCATATCAGTTAAGAAGTTTTCACTCTTCCATCTATATGTTTACTACTAAAGTTTTTCTACTAGATAATTACTATAAACCTCTCCAGATGTCTCTATTCTCTATGGTAGTCGTTAACATAATATAGAGTAAGGTATTCTAATCCTGCAATGCATTATGAGATATGTGGCAAGAGGTCGCGCCGTCACACGTGTGACTTGAAAACTAACTAATACCTAAGCTACACATTCCTGCAACTCCTAGGGCAATCAAATTAAAAAAAAGTCAACGTCGCAAATATTATTTTTCATTACAAATAATATTAATTAGCTGTAATTAGTAATTTAAATACCTAAACTAAATAATAATATAATATGATTTCCATATCACATTATAATCTACACGAATTTTTTCGATTTTTTTTCTGTAGCCCCAAGTATCCCCTTTAAAACAAAGTTTGAACCATTTTTGTAACTATAATAGTTTTCGAGATATTTGAAAAATGAGAAAAATGGTGAAATTTTGAATTTTGCATAACTCGAAAATTTTTTTTTTATTTTTTTTTCCTTTGGCTAAACTCCGTTATATGATAAAAGAAAGGTTCTGACCGAAATTCATCCAAATCAAAAGGGGTCGATTCCAACCACTGGTCGATTTGACATGTTCCCACCCATATTCAATAGTGGTTTATCGTTTCGAAAATATAGTTGCCTGTTAATAACATTATATGTTAGGTATAAACGTAATATTAAGAATAGAAATACGTCTTTTTTTGATTGTCCAACTTTGATGACTTTTTTTAATGGCTCATTACTTGTCTTTCATACTTATAGCGATATGGGCATAGGCCCACAGTGCTTCAACGCCCGGTATAATTTTCTTATAACAGCAGGATAAATGTTACGATACTGGCAACTATTTCTTGTTTTATTTTCTCCAAAACCTGAAGAACTAGAAATACTCGCCGAGCTCTGTGTGCAGTAGACTGAGTCTAACGAAATCTGCCCAAAAATTCACACACGATATTTTTTTTTTAATTGCCACAAAGCCGACGTCCAACCGTAATGGAGTGGATTTCCTGTTTCGTAACATATATGCATTTAAGGATGGTTTATCTGTGGATTCCATCGTTGAGATCGTATACGGTTTCATTTAAGATATAATTTATTCTATTTATTCGCCTTTTTATATCATTACTGCAGGCGATATATATTGTTGTGTAGTTGCTTGTGAAGAAGTATATAGATAAAAGCGATGTTAAGTTTTTTGTTTATTCTTCACTGTCAGATTCAAAGCTTAAGCTGTCAAAAATTTGTTTACATATTTTGGAAAAGTTATTGGCTAACCCTGGTTATTCTACTAAAACACATAGTTTTGTTACGTAAATCTGTTCAAGAAAAGTACGAGGTGTGTAAATTAAGTAATGAGACTGGCAACGTAGCGTCCGATCTAGCAACACTGCGGAGACGGGACTTGGAAAAGCGGTAGGTTAACATGTAATGCACCTTCAGTACAAGTTTGAACTTGTAAGAGTCATTTGTTTGTTCTTTGTGACTGTTTTCGTAAACCGCTTTTTTTCTAGTGCATTTTAAAAATGAGTGACATTAATTTTGAGTAACGGTGTGCCATCAGGTTTTGCTTCAGACTTGGACACAGCGCAACGGATGCTTTTGCAAAACTTCAACACGACTATGGAGACAGTGTTTTTCGGTGGTTTAAGGCATTCTCAGAAGGAAGAGAGTCAAGAACCGATGAAAATGTCGATAGAATACGGGATCTTGTGCGTTCAGATCGTCGGTTCGTCAACCGACGATCTGAACCCGATCATCCTTGTCGTCACAAGGATGATCGGGGAAGAGTTCAATTTGAATCACACCACTGTTCATCAGATTTTGACTAACGAACTGCGCAAAAATGATTCCAAAAAATCTTTGGCAGGAACAAAAGGACATCAGGAGAGAAAGGTGTCTTGACTTTTTGGAATCGATTGAAAATGATCCCCATTTTATGGAATGTGTCATTACTGGTGATGGAACTTGGGTGTTTGAGTACGACCCGGAAACCGAGCGCCAAATCATGGAATGGCACACTTCAAACTCTCCAAGACCCAAAAAAGCAAGAATGAGCAAGTGGAAGATCAAATGCATGCTGGTTTGCTTTTTTGATAGCCAGGGAATTGTCCACAAAGAGTTTGTGCCTCCACGCCAAACAGTAAATCAACACTTTTACAGAGAGGTTCTTGAAAAACTTCGATTAAGGGTCATGCGTGTGAGACCAAACATCAAGAACAACTGGATGTTGCATCACGACAATGCGCCTTGTCATACAGCCATTTCAACTAGTTTTTAGCCAGTAAAATCATTTCTGTGGCTCCTCAGCCTCTTTATTCGCCTGACTTGAGTCCTTGTGACTTTTTCTCTTCCTGAGAGAAAAATCACCTCAAGGGACGTTATTTTGGGACCATAGAAAAGATTCAAACGGCTGTAACCGACCAGCTGAAGCCTATTTCAGTATATGAGTTCCAGCTCTGCTATGAGGAACCGAAGAGCCGTCTCCAGCGATGTGTGGCTTCCCAAGGAAGTTATTTTGAAGGAGACAGTATTGAATTATAATTCTATTTGAATACAAAAATTAAAAAAAATCAGTCTCATTACTTAATTTACACACTTCGTATTGTTTATGTACCAAGATAAAATTTTAATCCAATTAATTAACTAGGACTAGAACAAAATGTTTTGTAAATATACTCTTTTCTTTTAGTGTTCAACCATGTCGAAAAATTAGTAAAAATATTTATTCTTCGTCTTTGGTACTTAAAGCAACAAAACGCAATGCTCGCAAAAAAAAACGCAATGCTCGCTTAAAAACGAATAATTCTCTCTTCAAAAATGTTGCCGCTAGATTCCTTTACCTCTTCGTTTGAATGAACAAATATGAATAAACGAACACCTAAATCGGTACACTACACATCAATAAACATCAATTTCGACATCATTGAACGATGTTTCGCACAATGTAGATAATTTAAAACATTGCTGCGACAATTTTTTTCCAAACTTCAAAACTGCCCGTTAGTAAAAACGATATCGGCACTTCTCTTTGCTGTCGAAATTATTCGGCACGTCATCGTGTCCAGTGGTGGGCTCACTAATTTTAGGGCCCAAATCTTTAAATTTTGAGGCCCCTTGTCAAATTTTTCCCGAAAAAAAAATTGGCAATTTTTTTGTTCTGGGTTACACATGTCGACAAAATTCGGCCAAAATATTTCACCAGAAACCAGAGAGTACTCTGTAGAAGGTTTTCGACGTGTTGATTCCGAATCTGACCTCATAATTTGCTCTGGCGGCTCAGGTTTTCGAGATATTCTAACCTAAAAAGTGAAAATATCACGTTTTTTCGGGATAATTGAGGTGATGTCACATCACTAGGTAATTATTGTTTTACAAAATCATTTATGGATTCTGAAAGAGCTACTCTTGCCCTTCAAAATTCATTTTGATTTATCCCGATATATTTTTTCTTCTTCGAGAAATGGCATGTTGGCATAGTTATAAATAAGTAAATCGCAGAAAACATTTTTTTTTTTTGAAAAAAATCATTTATTGCTTTGTTTTTCGTTCAATCTTTCTGAAAATTTAGACATAGGGGTTTTGGAGGTGGGGGATTACGAATTCATATTTGCAAAATTCCAAATGGCGGACCCAAGATGGCGGACTAAATGATTGTAAATATGTTCATTGAAATTTTGTGTTTTACTTAAAAAAATTTTAATACTCAGGGGTTATCGAGGGCGCTGTTTACGAATTTGATGTTATTTTTTTTAAGCTAATATGGCGGACTAATATATTACAAATATATCAGATTCGGATCAGCACGTCGAAAACCTTCTGGTCAAAAATTTTGTCGGCCTGTGTTACCTTCATTTTAGTAACTAACTGTCTCTTTTGTTTTGGAAACTCAACCATTGATACGCCACTGATTCCGCCAAACGGAGTCAGATCTTTTTTACTTTGTAGAATCCTACCAACAAAATCGGTGAGTTGCGGTCGAAAAAAAAAGGCTAATTTATCCCATTGACTGGTTTCCTCGGGATTAGAATATTCCAATGTCACGGTTAGAGATGGGTAAATGACCTTAGTGTCGTATGCGAGTTTGGATTTGGTGTTTATATTTTTAATTATCCAGGTTTGTCGCCCGCTGCGATGGCGGCGAACCAACGCGGTTTCCTTAGTGATCGATATTGGTGTTAAGTTCTTTGAAAACGGATGAATTCGTTTGCGGAACTAACCCTGTCAGTGTGTCCAATTATCGGCACTTTTTGGGATAACTCAGTTGTCTTTAAAGATAGTTGCGCTTTACACATTCCTGTTCTTCTTTTTTTGTGAAACGAAAGATGCAATAAACAGAATTATGTCAACGATGACTGAAGCTATAGCTTGTGAAAATTATGAAAAAACAGTTTGCTTCATACAAAGCAACGAGAACTCGAGGCCTCTTTGTAAATCGTTATTTTCAAATTTTACGAGATGTTCTGCCTGAGTTGATAGATAACGTCCCTTTAGCTCAATTAAACAATATATACGATGTGTGTAAATTAAGTAATGAGACTGGCAACGTAGCGTACGATCTAGCAACACTGCGGAGACGGGACTTGGAAGAGCGGTAGGTTAACATGTAACAAGGGCGTAGCCAGTATTTTTCTTTGGGGGGGGGTGTCCAATGCAAAAAAAAGGTCATTGAAGGCAAGGACAAGCGCAATCCCCCGACATCCCCCGACTATTTTGGTTTCTACTTGACCATTTGGAGGGGGGCGATAGGGGCGATCGCCCCCCCCCTGGCCTCGCCCTTGACATGTAATGCACCTTCAGTACAAGTTTGAACTTGTTAGTCATTTGTTTGTTCTTTGTGACTGTTTTCGTAAACCGTTTTTTTCTAATGCGTTTTAAAAATAAGTGACATTAATTTTGAGTAACGGTATGCCATCAGGTTTTGCTTCAGACTTGGACACAGCGCAACGGATACATTTGCAAAACTTCAACACGCCTACGGAGACAGTGTTTTTTCAAGAGCCCAGGTTTTTCGATGGTTTAAGGCATTCTCAAAAGGAAGAGAGTCGATTGAAGACGAACCACTCAGCGGACGCCCTTCATCTTCAAGAACCGATGAAAATGTCGATAGAATACGGGATCTTGTGCGTTCAGATCGTCGGTTGACGACAAGAATGATCGAGGAAGAGTTAAATTTGGATCACACCACTGTTCATCAGATTTTGACCAACAAACTGGGGATGAGAAAAATCTGCGTAAGAATGGTCCAACAGGACATCAGGATAGAAAGGTGTCTTGACTTTTTGGAATCGAATGAAAATGATCCCCATTATAAGGAACGTGTCATTACTGGTGATGCGACTTGGGCGTTTGAGTACGACCCGGAAACCAAGCGCCAAAGCATGGAATGGCACACATCAAGCTCTCCAAGACCTAAAAAAACAAGAATGAGCAAGTCGAAGATCAAATGCATGCTGATTTGCTTTTTTGATAGCCAGGGAATTGTCCACAAAGAGTTTGTGCCTCCAGGTCAAACAGTAAATCAACACTTTTATAGAGAGGTTCTTGAAAAACTTCGAAAGGGCGCGTTGAGACCAAACATCGAGAACAACAGTGAACAAGTTTTTAGCCAGTAAAAACATTCCTGTGGCTCCTTAGCCACCTTATTCGCCGGACTTGAGTCTTTGTGACTTTTTTCTCTTCCCGAGATTAAAAAATCACCTCAAGGGACGTCATTTTAGGACTATAGAAAACATTCAAACAGCTGTAACCGACCAGCTGAAGGTTATTCCAGTATATTGAGTTCCAGCACTGCTATGAGGAATGGAAGAAACGTCTCCAGCAGTGGCTTCTCAAGGAAGTTATTTTGAAGAAGACAATACTGAATTGTAATTCTACTCGAATAAAAAATTAAGTAAGACACTCTCATTACTTAATTTATCCACCTCCTATTTTCAGGATGGGGCACCTGTCCACAATAATCAATTAATACGACCTTTCCTAGAAAATAACTTCCCCCAAAAGAAGGATAACAAACAACTGTTTTAGATTTCTTTTTTATGGGGTTTTCTAAAAACATAATTTACAAGACTCGACATGGTTCCCTGGAGAAACTTCGAGAGGCTATACATTTGGAATATCAGTAAAATTTTAAACGCCTTACGAAGGATAAGAATAATTTGCGAGTATGCAATTAGAGAAACTGACCATCATTTTCAACAGTATTTATGATTAAAATACAGGGTGTTCCTTAAAAACACCTTAAAACCTATGTTTGCTTTATTCTGAGAAAACGGACGATGGGAGACAAGAGCTGACTACGACACTGGATTCTACATAAAACATTGTATGGAAGTCCGTCTTTCCATTTCCAGTGAGATAAAAGAAGAGTGAGTTGTGCCCGGAAAGTGAAAATTTTCAGTTTCACGCCGTATCTCAAAAACTAAAACGGCTATGAAAATTATGTTTACTGCATCTTTCGTTTCACAAGAAGGACAGGAATGTGCAACGAATTCTTATCTATCTTTAAAAAACCGTGCCGGGAAAATTGGACGCCCTGTACATTTGCCTCGGACGGCTTATGAATCACGGCCCATTAGGAGCTGAATCGGACAGACCAATTAGGAGGTTAGCCAGTCAGCGGGCCAATCCAGACGCTGATGCGGGCGACGCCGTCAGGCAAAAGTAAGGCACATTTCGATCGAGTTAAACGCTTCTCGCCGCAATAAACTCGCGGAGGCGGTGCCCACGTCGTCTCCAATTCTGCCGGCCGAAATACGGAGGCCGTAGTGATTTTCACACGGTTATGAGAGACGATTATCTCGGAGCAGATTCGAGATGGCGGTAAAGAAGCCGGACTATCCAGAGGGCGGGTGAAAAACAGTCGAAATCTGTCGTGTACGTCAGATTTTTTACGATCAACGCCCTTTATAACTCAAAAAAATGAAATAAACGCTTTTGAAACCTAATTTTAATCTATTAGGTATTTGCAAAACATACAAAAAAATGAGGCAAAAGTTGCTTATTTTCTTTGGGCTTGTGAAATACAAAACAAATGTTTCTCAAATTTTAAAACGTTATAATAAAAATACTCTTACCTAATTATTCATTTAATCAATTATCCAGAGGGCGGGTGAAAAACAGTTGAAATCCGTTGTGTATGTCAGATTTTTTTACTATCAACGTCCTCTATGACCCAAAAAAAAAATAGATGAAAGAAACGCTTTGAATGTTCGGTACTTTTTAGATTTTAATCTATTAGATATTTGCAAACCATACAACAAAAAAATGAGGCAAAAGTTGCTTATTTTCTTAGGGCTTGTGAAATACAAAACAAACGTTTCTCAAATTTTAAGACGTTATAATAAAAATACTCTTACCTAATCATTCATTTAATCAATTATCCAGAGGGCGGGTGAACAACAGTTGAAATCCGTTGTGTACGTCATTTTTTTTACTATCAACGCCGCCCTCTATGACTCCAAAAAAATGAAATAAACGCTTTGAATTTTCGGTATTTTTTATATTTTAATCTATTAGGTATATGCAAAACACACAAAAAATTGAGGCAAAAGTTGCTTATTTTTTTAGTGCTTGTGAAATACAAAACCAAATTTTAAGACGTTATAATAGAAATCCTCTTAACTAATCGTTCATTTATCATGCACAACTATCTAGTCTAGACATAATACATTAGTTAATAATGACAGTCAAATCTTACTAAGTAGATATGTAAATTTAGGTACCGCAAATGTGATATTTAAAGGGTACATATACCTTTGTGATGAAAAAATCCATATTTTCTATAAAAACGTAAATATTCTAAGGCACAAAAAACTTTTTTGCGCCACCATTTTTTTTGTACTTGTTCAGAATGCTGCAGAGAGCACCCTCTACAATTTATATTCGTAGGATGACTAACACAACAACTTTAAGACAAAATTCGACTTTATTCATCAATATAGTCTCCTTCAAGAGTGATGCATGTATTCATTCTGACGCTTCTCTAACATTTATATGCCTTTCTTATAGAACGATTTGTCCAACCCTTCAAAATACGCTAGTTTCGGCGATCACTTCCTCATTGGAACCATATCTCTTTCCGGCGACCATGTTTTTGAGATTTGCGAACAAGCAATAATCGCTGGGGGCTGAATCTGGAGAATACGGTGGATGCGGAAGCAATTCGAAGTCCAATTCGTGTAATTTTGTACACTGTTGCAATCGACTTGTGACACGGTGCATTGTCTTGGGGCAAGAGCTCTTTTTTCTTCTGCATTTGGGGCCGTTTTTCGTGATTTCGTCCCTCAAAAGCTTTAATAATGGTGAATGTAATATTCACTATTGATCCTTTCTCCATTTTCAAGCGAGTCGATAACTATTATACCACGCACAACCAAAATACGGACGCCATAACCTTCCCATCCGACTTTTGTGTTTTTGGTCGCTTTGGACGGCTTTCGCTGTCTGTCGACTTAGCTGATTGCCGATTTGACTCTGGAGTGTAGTGATGGACCCATGTTTCATCCATTGTCGCATATCGCATGAAAAAATCCTTTTTATTTCGCCTAAATAGCTCCAAACAGCGCTCTGAATCATCAACACGTTTTTTTGGTCAGCAGTGTGCAAACGCGGTACCCACTTCAAACAGAGCATTCTCATGGAAAAATGTTCGGTTATTGGCTATAAATTATCGGCTTCGGTTATTGTTCTCTAGAGTCTAGACAAGAATTCAATTCACGGGGGGCGTCCCGCCTATACATAATTTTATTGCTACCCTATCACGAAAGACAGAGAATAACGCTCATAAAAGTTTTAAAATGACATATCAGTCTGGCAACTATGGATATAATATTTCTCTGTCAGTTCCCTTTACTTGAAGAGTTTTTTTCTTTTCTATCCTGTAATGCTCGGCTTTGAAATCTTGGACTTTCTAACCCTGTATGTGCAACTGATAATACATTTATTTTAACATTTGCATTGTTGTGGTTTTCAATGATTTATTTACAAATATAAACACCTATGCATTTTTATTAAGTTAATTCCAAACATATTTTGATAATATAATACTACAAATACTTGCGGTTCCAAATCTAAACACCTGGCACGTAAACAAATTCTGAAAAATTATCAACATTCACGACATCAATAATAACTAACCAAGTAAGTGGCTAGATAATATTTGATAAAACGTATTTTTAGTGTTATGTTAACCGAAGCCTTTTTTTCGTCCTTGCGAGTGAAACCAATACTTTCTTATCTTTGAGTGAAAAAAAAGATTCATCGTTATAGATCGATATGTTGTCAAAATTGTATTGATCGAAACAATAATCTAGCTAGCACAGTGGCAATGATCATGAAGTAGTTCAACTGGATATATACACTTTGTACAGTGATATCACCACTCAATTATATTGAAATAAAAACTATAATCAAATGTTTTATTTAATTTAAAATTTTATTTATTTTAAAATTTCGCGCTTGATATTCATTATTCCGCAGTTGGCAGCGTTGCCAACTGCCAACTGCCGAAGTTGCCGTGTTGTAGTATAGAATTTCCATTCTAAATTGAAAATCGGTACTTATACGAGGTAGGATAAGGATATATCAGTTTACTAACACTTTGTATGGAACTAAATACGCGTTTCAATACTGATATGTTACCCGTATAGACCGTATCGTAGTCCACGTTGATTTGACAAGCGCCTATCACTTTAGAAGTGGGCGGAACCTACACTTCATTGGTCATTGTCGCTACTCTGGTAGGGGGAAATATGCCACCAGACAGTCGACCCAGTTGATTACGTTGGCGGTAAAACACGGGTTATAACCACGCTATCTTTGACCGACTGTATACAAAAAAAACCGTTGTTTTTGTGAGTGTTTTGATGCTTTATATTCTGTGCGCGTACAATAACGGCGAAGTGGGTTTTTAAAAGGGTTAAAGTATACCAACTTTTATTTTATTTGCGTCATAATTCAGTCATTAAAAAATCGATATTTTTAATCAATACCTCTTTCATAAACATAGCTTTCTGGAGGCCTTTCGAAACGGACGAAAATAACGTAGCTTCAGATATAACCAGCGAAAATGTCGACTTACATTGTTAAAGTCAGCGTATTTTTTTAAACATAAATGAATGCCTAAAACGACGTTAATTATTACCTATCCCTAAAAGTTATTATTCGAGCACGCCCATGGAATCATAAAGTTGCACGCTTTTATTGTTCCCCAGGCGTATTTATCATTTTCAATTCAGAATAGATGGACTATACCTACTTGACATTTGTTGACAGTTTAAAATTATCTGATAGTGGTGTGTGTCTTTTTGAGCTCTAAACTTTTATCTTGCATTGAAAATTTGTTATTTCCATAACAAACAAAGGGTTATTGTTGTCAGACTTCCATTTGCGAAATGCCAAAACTGTTAAGCAGCTACTGCCAAGAGTTAGTAGCATCTTTTATACGCTATTTTAAAAAAGAACGAGACAATAACGGTCTATTGCTACCCTTAACAGCTGTTAAAAATGTAATTTAAATGTAAAATTACAATATTAATGGAAAATACAGTCCAATATATTGTTTCAGCGTATAACAGCAGCCCTAAACTTAAATGGTTCTACGGTTAATTTTATTTTCCTAAAAGCAAAAAACAAGGAACTTTTAAAATCACGTAGGAAGCGTAATCCTACCAAGAGGGTTACAAATACTGTAGCATTGAATACAAGTGCTATTCGTAACATTTATAATAATTAATATTTATGTACAAAACACTACACTGCACTATTTGTAACCGAATGCTGTTTATCAGAAAATATTTAATTATTTTATGTAGTATTTGCCTTTTTAAGTGCCTTTAAAAAAATCTTAACTAACTTTCACTACAACTTTTTCCTTTTTTTTGCACTTGCATATTTATGCACCAGCCAACGTCTTTTAAAAGATATATAAATTATTAAAATTATTTCTCATTTTGTTGAAAAAATTTGTTATTTAACAATAAACAAATACAAAGGATCCATCCATTTGCTAGTCAAAATTATTTGTAAGTACTGAATAATTTTTCAACAATCTGGCAACATTCTAAATCACCTTCTAATAATGTTTTTCTCATACGACAAGAAACCAAGCAATTGAAACTATCGTAATTATGAAAAAATATTTTATAAATTTAGTTTTGTTCCATTTATATACCTACACTGTGATAACTTTTCTTTTATCTGTTTTTGTTTGCTAAACACAAATAAGACTTGCATAGCGCAGAATATATGTACCTATATCTACAGTTGTTATAGACATGTATTTTTTTTTCTCATTTGGAACTATATTTAATTCCTCAGTTAGGTAAAGTTATACTTAAACACTGTGTTACATTTCTAAATCATCCCAATTTTTCACTTTATTTTTTATCGCTTTATATCTACTTAATGTTGAAATAAATAGTAATTAATTCAATGTTACTAAAATATGTCTAAAACAATATTTTGCATATTTTATTCTTCTATTTTCCCACTTATTACTTGTCGTTTGGAAAAAAATATGTACATAGTCAACAACGAAAGTCACGATACACCCACTTTTTGAAGGTTGCTTAAATTCTGATAATTTTTGTATTACGACGTGTGTAAATTAAGTAATGAGACTGGCAACGTACCTCCCCCGATGTATAGCAACACTGCGGAGATGGGACTTGGAAGCGCGGTAGGTTAACATGTTAACCTAACACTTTCAGTTAACATGTTAACACTTTCAGTACAAGTTTGAACTTGTTAGAGTAATTTGTTTGTTTTTTGTGACTTCCTAAACCGGTCTTTTCTAGTGCGTTTTAAAAACGAGTGACATTAATTTAGAGTAACGGTGTGCTATCATGTTTTGCACAATTTTTTGTTTTGCTTCTGTAGGATTTATGGTATGTCGATTGTGTGAAAAGATATCGATAAAAAGGTGAAATTACCATGTTTTCAAAAAATAGTGATGCTGAGGAATCAAGACTCGTTACTGTCTATATGTATCCAAAAATATTCCTAAGATATGAAAGTCTAGTTTTTTTTTTCAACTCAATTTTGTCCAGTATCTGACCTCTTTCGAAATTGGAACACCACAATTTTCCTGAACTACTTTTGTATCACTGAAGCAACGCTCTGTAGGAAAATATAAGCTCAGAAATTATTTTCGCAAAAAAAAAGTAAATACTTCGATTTTGTATGAAGAACTTTATTTTGATTTAATAAGATGCCTACAACGACGATAAAACTGATTCGTTAATGTAAATACAAGGTCAACAAGCGACTCTTTTTTATACACATGTACCTATCTACGTAAATTTTGTTTTAAACATCTTCTTTGTCGCATTTTGTTTGTTTGGTTAAATGGGTTTTTTTCAAACGACTACGTGCTAATTGCAGATCTTCCGACCACTCGACGGTATGACGTCTAAAAAATAAAAACGAAACGATTTCAATAAAAGCGAATTTATTTAAATCCTGGCTAATTTCAACGGTTGAAATTTATTGGTTTCAGGGAAAAACCAGGCACAATGCAAAAACTATTGATAAATAGTAAAATAGTATACTTAAAATTTAAAAAAGGATAAGACTCATAATTAGAGCTAGTAGGACCGGACAGGACCGGACTTCACGCGATTGGAATATTTTCATATTTGCCATATTAATATAGTTAACTCCTATATACATATATATACATAGTACAATCGTAGTTCAATTAAATCAAATCAAAAACCTGTCTGCCGTATTCTGCGCCCCACTTCAACCAAGGTCGTGTCGCGAACGCGAACGTGACTTATACTTGTTTTTTAGTATTATTTACTCTGCGGTGGTCGATGCATCATCATTCGTGTGCACGAAACGTCGAATAAATCTGTAAAAATGTCAGGAGAGCGTCTGTCGCGTGTTACGGTCGAGCGTTGGATAAACAATTTTCCGGAACTGACCTCTAATGGTAGTGAACTTCGTTGTACCATGTGTGACAGCGTACTGACGTGGCACGTAAAAACAGCTGTTTTGCAGCAGGTTGCTACAGACAAACATAAGGCTCGTGTAAGTGGTGGTGTGAGTGCGCGAGACAGACAGAGACAATTTAACTTGGATTTAGTTAACCCTTTAACGCCAAAGTGTGCTGTCAAGAGACATGAACTTAGAAGCTCATATTACTGATAGAAAAAATAAAGAAAAATAACTAAAACTATGTATTCATTTGTTTTTGAGGTCGCTCTTTCGAATGGAATCGTTAAAATTTGCAAAAAAATTGATATAACCTTAAATTTTTAACAAAAACTATTAAAAAACGCAATTTTTTTATTCCAAATCTTTTTTTTCAAATCCAAATTTACGCCACTATTATAAATCAAATTTCAAATTTTTCGATTATTTTGCCTCGGAAACGAGGGGTTTTCGGGGTCGGTAATCACGATCCCGATGTCAGAATTTCAAAATTCAGGATGGTAGATATGACATGGCGACCATTTAGAAGCAAATTTCGAAATCCTGAATTTTGAAATTGTGACATCGGGATCGTGATTAGCGACCCCGAAAACCCCTCGTTTCCAAGGCAAAATAATCGAAAAATTTGAAATTTGATTCGGGGTGGCCATATTGGATCCGCCATCTTGAATTTTGAAATTCTGACATCAGGATCGTGATCAGAGACCCCAAAAACCCCTAACGTACCAATAATCTTTCAAAATTCTTCTTTTGCGTCAATGATCCCGCAACTGGTAAAAAACGAGAAGTAGATATCACCCTTTGAATTTTGCCATATCTAGTTATTCTAACCTTAAAAATGAGAAAATTAAATTGTTCTCATTGCGTTTCCTTCAAGTACACGTCTCGAGTGCACGTTTCTATTTGTTTTTGAGTGGTATAAAAGACGATAACATAGCTGAAATTGCGATTTAAAAAAAATAATCTTGAAAAAATCGCGTTTTTTAATAGTTTTTGTTAAAAATTGAAGGTTACATCAATTTTTTTTGCAAATTTTAACGATTCCATTCGAAAGAGCGACCTCGAAAACATGGGTACATGGTTTTATTTATTTTTTCTATTAGTAATATGAGCCTCTAAGTTCATATCTCTTGACAGTGCACTTGGGCGTTAAAGGGCTAAAGTGACGGTAGCGTGTAATATTCCATTCGTAAAATTAGATCATCCCGAGTTCAGAAAATTTGTCCAGAACGCTGCGAGTGGAAAGTATGGCGAAGTCTGCCTGCAGAAACAACTCACATGGTTATATATAGCACCACGTTGTGTTATATTGTGGATTTATTTACAGGCAAAGAAATGGATGTCTCTGAACAATATATAAATGCGCCCTTACAAAACTTTACTTATATTAAATATGCCCCAGTTACGTCTGTAGACGTTGAAAGCTCTTTTTTCATTTTATAAGTGGATTTTAAGTCACAGGCGTCAGACTGTCAGATTTTAAGTCACAGGCGTAACTCCTGGACATATGGAATAGTTATTGATAATTACGGAAACTCGAGTGGCAGTACGGACACGTCTGTGTTATAGCGTCGTTTATCGTGAGTATACAAGTTCTGTGTCGTCTGACTATCGTTCCTTTGCCGATTAGTTGGGCTACAACAATCACCTCACATGTATGATCTGTTTAATATTTCGTAACGTTCCTGATAGATATCCTGGAGCCACCCCTGGTAAAGTAGGCATCTATTATTAACCTCCAAGCTTTATTTATAATATACAGAATAATTTGCACATCTCATTTGATGCTTTACTTATTTTACTATGCAGTGTTTTAAAAACAAAAATTTTTTTGCAAGTTTTTGTATTTCAATTGAGTCCATGAAGTATATTTTTATGTCTTTAAAAAAAAACTTGTGTACTATATCGAAATGCATACAGGGTCGGCCTGGGTTGACTTAGGTATAGCAAATATTACAATCTAAAAAGATTCTATGTGCAAGAGAAGGTGGTGTGGAAAGGGAGGCGGTATGGGATGGACCACGTCTTGGCCGCAATTGTTGCCAACATTTTGCATACCATGCTTGACTGGAGGCATCGTTTTCTTATACAGCTGTGACGTTATTCTGGGGTCATAGCCTATGACACAGGATTAAGAATATATGATTTTTTCTATCAGTCACGTACCCGAGTAGAGTCCATAACGGGGTGTTTAGTTCGAAATGCGGCCGATCGCCTATCTGTAGAATGTCCGGCAAGAAATAGATACGCGCGGTTGAGCTGCGGGCACTTCTAAGTGGCACCCAAAACATTTTTAATCTGAAGGGCTTTAGATACAAATTTCGAAAAGTTGCTAGAACGAAGGAGCGTACGCAATATGGGCATGAATCCGTTTACAAACTGAAAATCCATCAAACCATTCTCGAGTTATTCGAAAAATTCATAGTATGACGTCATCACCATATTCCACCAATCAGATGTTCTTTATGAGCTGCACGTTGCTCAGTCTTTTCCATTTCGGTAGGTTCAGTCTGCTACGATCCTCACGTCCGCGATGTATATTTATTATACTCGTACGTAGGTACATACACCATAGGAAATTGCACCATTACATATTGGCGATACATGCGTAGAAGAGAATAAGTTAAAAGACACCAGTAAGGACAGACAAAGACAGTTAGATGCACCAGTGTTTCACGCTTGTGTACGTATTAGAAACGTATGAGACCTGCGCATAACAGAAACTGGAATGTGGAGGTGGAGGGACACCGCCCATCACCTAACGAATTTGAGTGAGTCGGACTCAGTACTTTTTCGCAGCAATGAGGGTGTACATCGACTTAGCTCTATGAAATGAAATTCTTGCGTAATTCTGACTTAAAATTATCCCACACATTTAAAAGAAGTGTACGAACATAATTGTATTTATTTTCTAATTTTTGTATTCCTTAACTAACCGGTCTGCAAGAAAATACAATTGAAGTTCTATAAAAAATAAAAAGATATAAATATAAATCAACCCGGTTATAAGACGAAAGAAAGAAAAAATGCCTATTGAATAAGTGGTTCAAAATGTCACCCCTTTGTTCTTCGCAAAACCCTGGTCGATCGTAAAACTCAGTTCTTACGCGTTCTAACATTTCTTAAGCGTAACAATTTAGGACTTGTACAATTCTGGCCCGTAAATCATTTAAATTTCGTGGTCTTTCATGTTCATGTCCGTAAACAGTTTCTTTTATTTGTTAAACATTTGTTTGCATTTAAGGAACCGTTTATAAAAAATGGCCCAACGATGGAATCGCCTAAAATACCAACTACGTACGCAAGGAATAGTCAAGTGCTTTTTTCCGCAGACCAATAACGATAATAATTCGATTCACACGTGCGCATTATAAATTATGGGCGGGGCGTCCCGCCTACATATTTTATTGCTACCCTATCACGAAAGACAGAGAATAACGCCCATAGAGTTTTAAAATGACATGTCAGTCCGGCAACTATGGATATAATATTTCTCTGTCAGTTCCTCTATCTGTCAGAGTTTATTCTTTTCTTATTTATTAATGCTCGGCTTTGAAATCTTGCACTGTCATAACCGGTATATGGGCTAGTGCGACACTGTAATGAACCTCGCTTTGGCGATATAGTTATAACTGAATGCATTTGCGGTTATTTTTCGATTTTCATTAATATTCATGCGAAAAGTAAATGATAAATATTGAAATATTCATATCTGACGTTAATAACATGCGAAACCTTGCGTATTTTAAAAATGACTAGTATTACTTACTTATAATGGTGGAATTGTACGATTTTCCTTTTGTCGTTTTTGCCACATAATTTCAATTCCAACTTTCAGTAGAAATGTAGCAGAAATTGCAGATTTTTTTCACCTTGAATATTTAAAGGAAAATTTTTGATCAGAATCAAAGTTAAAATGAAATTTATGCCAGTGGCGTCGGATTTTATGTTAAAAACGGGGTCCAATTAAATTTTATGTGGTTAAGGAGAATATACATATATATATATAGATATTATTCGAACTGTTAGTGAAGATACAGGTATGTTAAGGCTACAAATAAATTGATTCTTTAAAAAACCTAAATATTTGTTGTCTTCGACATTATTTGTTATGCTTACAAATATATTATTTTGCATCGTCCATTATTTGATGCCTTTAATCGGATTGTTACAAGATCTAGCATGTTGTGATTTTAAAGCCTGTTAAATCGTGATATTCGCCAATTTTTCTTTCGAAAAGAATGCCTAATCCTGGAAAAATGGGTTCCCCTTGTTAAAATAAAACTGTACGTTTTTGAATGAATTGTATTGAAATCAAAATGTTTCCTTTAAAGGCTTTTATCAGGGCTTTTATTAATCGATCCCAATGTGGTTCAAATACCGTATGTATTTTAAAATCAGTAACCCGTTTTGAAATGTTTGAGATATATACAAAAATTAAAGATTTTCTCACAAACACCATTTGGTTACAAAAAGTACAGTGTAGTTTTTTGTACATGAATATCAATAATACTAGGCACACAAAAAAAGAAAAGTGGTCATTACTTTTGACCAGACCCATCCAGGGTTATGTACTTCGATGCGCTGAATCCGAATTTGGGGTCAGTTTAACCCGTACACCCTCAAAATTTTGAGTAAATTGCAAAAAACCGCTAAAAATCGCTAAAAATAGCAAAAAAATGCAGTTATGCAAGCGAGAAAATTTTTTACGAACTAGATCAAGTATGTTTATTATGTATTTCGATGCGCTGAATCCGAATCTGACGTTGATATAGTTCGTCAACCCTCCAAATTTAGAATAAATCGCAAGAAACCGCTGAAAATCGCTAAAAATCGTGAAAATTGAAGTTATGAAAACGAAAAAATTTTTTCGAACTAGATCATGTATGTTTTTTGTGTATTTTGATGCGCTGAATCCAAATCACAAGTTGATTTAGCTGATAGACCCTCCAAAATTAGAATAAATTGCGAATAACCGTTGAAAATTGCTAAAAAATCGTGAAAAATTGCAATTATGCAAACGAAAAAAAATTCTTAAACTAAATCAAGTATTTTTCTTATGTATTTTGATTCGCTGAATTCAAATCCAAAGTCGGTTTGGCTTGTACACCAAGCCAACTTGTTGCCAACTTTAAATAAATTGCGAAAAAATGCTAAAAATAGCAAAAAATCGTAAAAAGCAGTCATGAAGTAGTAGATAATATCAAAAAAAGTATTGTTCTTACTCACAGTAATAAACAAACCGTGATTCCTTTCAAATTATACTATAATATCTATAGATTGTAATTAGAATAAAAAAAAACGACCTTCCTTGATTTTACACTGTTCTTAGCTTGTATCGAACTCTTTTTTCTTCGAATGTTCTATGCAGTAGATTTCTCTTTCGTTTTCTATTTTCTCTCGTTATTTCTCTCTTTAAAGTCCAGCAAAAATCGGCCATCACGTTGACTTTCCATATTCCTTGATGCCAATTCTCCATTTCACTTATGTCTTGATGAAATCGTTCTTATTCTTCACTGTAGTCGATATAAGCGAAGAACAGTGTAAAATCAAGGAAGGTCGTTTTTTTTAATTCTAATTACAATCTATTGATGTTATAGTATAATTTGAAAGGAATCATGGTTTGTTTATTACTGTGAGTAAGAACAATACTATTTTTTGATATTATCTACTACTTCATGACTATTTTTTACGATTTTTGGCTATTTTTAAAGTTTTTTCGCAATTTATTTAAAGTTGGAGGGTGTACAAGCCAAACCGACTTCGGATTTGAATTCAGCGCATCCAAATACATAAGAAAAATACTTGATTTAGTTTAACATTTTTTTTTTCGCTTGCATAATTGCATTTTTTCACGATTTCTTAGCAATTTTCAGCGGTTATTCGCAATTTACTCTAACTTTGAAGGGTCTACCAGCTAAATCAACTTGTGATTTGGATTCAGCGCATCAAAATACACAAAAAAACGTACTAGATCTAGTTCGAAAAAAAATTTTCGTTTTCATAACGTTTTCATAAATTTTTACGATTTTTAGCGTTTTTTTTGCAAATTACTCTAAATTTGGAGGGCTGACAAGCTAACTTAACTTCAGATTCGGATTCAGCGCATCGAAATACATAATAAACATACTTGATCTAGTTAGTAAAAAAATTTATCGCTTGCATAACTGCATTTTTTTGCCATTTTTAGCAATTTTTAGCGTTTTTTTGCAATCTACTCAAAATTTTGAGGGTGTACGGGTTAAACCGACCTCAAATTCGGATTCAGTGCATCGAAATACATAACCCTAGATCGGTCTGGTCAAAAGTAATGACCACTTTTTTTTTGTGTGCCGGTGTAATTGTTATAAACGTTACGAATAGCATTTGTATTCAATGCTACAGTATTTGTAACCCTCTTGGTAGGATTACGCGTTCTAGGTGATTTTAAAAGTTCTTTTTATTTTATTTTTGTAAAACAGAATTAACCGCAGAAACATTCAAGTTTAGGGCAGTTGCCACACGCTAAAACAATATTAACGCTAATACAATATATTGGACTGTGTTTTTAATTAATATTTCAATTTGATATTGAAATTATCTTTCTAACTATCTTATCTTTCTATCTAATTATCTTTCTATCTAGTTGTTAAGGGTAGCAATGGACCATTATAGTCTCGTTCTTGTTCAAAACAGCGTATCAAAGATGCTACAACTCTCGGAAGCAGCTGTTTAGCTGTTTTGGAATTTCGCAAACGGAAGTCTGACAACGATAATACTTTGATTGTTCTGAAAATAACAGTTTCTCTATGCAAAGTTTGAAGCTCAAACAAGACACGAATCACTATTAAAGCCAATGTAAGGTTCAGATAATTTCAAACTGTCAAGTAAAAAGTAACAAATGTCAAGTAAACAACATGCTGTGTGAGTTACGGAAGAGGAAGGGGTTTATTAAAAGTGAAACACGCTGTATACTGGAAATTACCTCTGGCGTTTGGAATTCGTGTTCACCGTAAGCATCTGGGATTAATAGGGTTTTTTTCCTAAAATTTAATACTGGTTTAATGGACCTCTATATATTTATTTGGGTAATTTACATATTTTAAAGTTGTACTTCCTAGAATTGCTGCGTCGATACCAGAATAGTTTCAGCGAATCAACTTGTACTAATAATAAATAAAAGAGGATATGACACGGGCGAGCCCAAAAACCGGTCATTTTTCAGTTCTATTTTTAAGTCAACACATTTAAACACATTTCGGACACTATCAGCACAATTATCATGAGTTACAAGAACTCAACCTTATACAATATCTCGACAAATTAGATTGTCACTTCCAATATACAGTGTGACTAAGGAATAACGAATTTGACTCTGGTAAATCTGAACCGCCGACTTCATTTCCGGCACTGATTTCGCCATGTCTTTCAATTTTGAGCTGGTAGGTTTCAACCTTCATATTCGCATTTTACAAACCAAAAAAAAACCGTCCGAAAAAATTCTCATGTTGGTACAAAGCACAGAAACTCTTTTATGTTTTAGAAAGATGCCCATTCCATTATTTCTGGCATTGATTTTGCTATACCTTTCAATATTGAACTAGTAGGCGAAGTATTTAATATAACATTGTTTTTTATAGTCAAGCTGTAGGTTTCAAACCACTTCAGATTCGAATTCTACGACCCACAAAGCCTACGGAAAAAAATTCTTATATTGGTACCAAGTGTAAATATTTTTTTTATGAATTTTTTATGGACACATTTATCGAAGTTTTATGTCTTTTACTGTTGTCTGTCAGAATACGATTTGTGTAAATTAAGTAATGAGATTAGTTTTTTAATTTTTTTTTATCCGAATACAATTACAATTCAGTATTGTTTCCTTCAAAATACCTTCCTTGGCAGCCACACAGCGCTGGAGACGGTTCTTCCATTCCTCATAGCAGTGCCGGAATTCATATACTGGAATAGCTTTCAGCTTGTCGGCTACAGCCGTTTGAATGTTTTCTATGGTCCCAAAATTAAGTCCCTTGAGGTGATTTTCCAATCTTGGGAAGAGAAAAGTCACAAATACTGAAGTCAGGCGAATAAGGGGACTGAGGAGCCACAGGAATGTTTTTACTGGCTAAAAACTCGTTTACTGGTATGGCTGCGTGACAAGGCGAATTGTCGTGATGCAACATCCAGTTGTTCTTGATGTTTGGTCTCACAAGCATGTCCCTTTTTTGAAGTTTTTCAAAAACCTTTATGTAAAAGTATCGATTTACTGTATATACTCTTGTGGATAATTCCCTGACTATCAAACAAGCAAATCAGCATGCATTTAATCTTCGACTTGCTCATACTTGCTTTTTTGGGTCTTGGAGAGCTTGAAGTGTCCCATTCCATGCTTTGACGCTTGGTGTCCGGGTCGTACTCAAACACCCAAGTCTCATCACCAGTAATGGCAAGTTCCATAAAATGGGGATCATTTTCAATCGATTCCAGAAAGTCAAGACACCTTTCTCTCTTGGTGTCCTTTTGTTCCTGCGAAAGGTTTTTGGAACCATTTTGCGCAGATTTTTCTCATCCCCAATTCGTTAGTCAAATTCTGATGAACCAGAATTAACTCTTCCCAGATCATCCTTGTCAACCGACGATCTGAATGCACAAGATCCCGTTTTCTATCGATATTTTCATCGGTTCTTGAAGATGAAGGCCTTCCGCTGCGTGGTTCATCTTCAATCGACTCTCTTCCTTCTGAGAATGCCTTAAACCACCGAAAAACAATATCTGTGGCTGTGAAAAAACAATATCTCCGTAGGCGTGCTGAAGTTTTACAAAAGTATCCGTTGCGCTGTGTCCAAGTCTGAAACAAAACCTGATGACACACCGTTGCTCAAAATTAATGTCACTCATTTTTAAAACGCACTAGAAAAAACGGTTTACGAAAACAGTCACAAAGAACAAAAAAATAACTCCAACAAGTTCAATTTGTTCTGAAATTGCATTACATGATGATAACCTACCGCCCTCCCAAGTCCCGTCTCCGCAGTGTTGCTAGATCGGTCGCTACGTTGCCAGTTCCATTACATAATTTACACACCTCGTATACTTATACGCGAGATGGGTTTTTGATTGGTGGTCATTTCCTAAGTCTACCACTTAAAAAAATACAGGCGTTCATCGTTTTTGGCCAATCAGGCAAACCCGAAAAATATTTTAATATACATAAAATAAATATAGAATTTAACTAAATTTTTTCGAGAATGTAACCCTCTCTACCCTTCTAATACGCCCCTTTTACCCGCACTTTTAGAAAATTCGTTTATAAATATACAGGTAATAGTTTCTTATCCACTTTACCACCATTAGCTAACCGGCTATTATTATTCAAATAGGAAGACGTCCAAAAAGTATTCTTACGCGGCGAGACCTATTTGAACGACGCGACGGTGGAAGGGTACAGCATACCAATTGACCATGAAGTATGAGTAAACAGCCTTATTAGTTCTTACCGCCGACGCACTTCTTTTATTTACAACCTACTTCATCTGTTTCTACAGAGGTAAATAACATTAGTTTGCGGTTTGTTCCTCCGGTGATGTCAAAGGGTGAGTTTGGGGGTTGTTAGGGTCGTTAAATACAAATATACGGTAAAAAAAAAATTGAAAACGTCACGTTTTTAAAATATACGGCGTCCGCTGAATAGTGTGCACCATATGGGATTTTTTTATTATCCGTTTTTTTCAAAAAACAAGTTTGGTAGGTCAAGGTTAGAGTTCTGAACTAATACAGCTTGTGTAGATTTTACGAAAAGCTGATTAAAATGGTGTTTTTACAACAAAAAAGCAGGTTTACAAAAACCATGCTAATGGAGCTACTGAATAAATTCAGTAGCTCCATTATTACGTTTTTTTTTTTGAAAATTCTGACACACGTCAGCTTCAGGTGACAGCTACAACTCCTAAATTTTCAAATTGGAAGTAGGGGCTTGTGTACTTGATTTGAAAGGTTTCATTTCAAAACTGCTATGGTTTTACATTTTATTGCAGAAATTAACAAGAAAAAAGGATGTTTCTCCAGCGTAGGAAATTCGTTACATTAAAATAAAACTTTTATAAGTAACATTATTTGTCAATTTTAAGTTCTGAAATGTTAATAATAACAAAAAAATAAATGTCTGTAATTGCCGACATTCTCTAATATAAGATAAAAACTTACTAATAAATACTTACAATTGTTTGCTTGATATTCGAACGACAAAAACGAGCAAGCAGCAAAAAAACAAACCTGAAATTTAAGAAGTTGGCCTTACAGCTTTAAATTACCTAGAAACGTGCTTGTCATTGTAACAGTAGTTAACAGTTATCAGTGTTAAACTTTATGCTTTAGTTTTCGTGTTGCAATTCAGAGAGATGGTTTAGGTAACACAAATGCATAAGATAACTATTCTGCAGATGATTGGTTACGGAGACAGAACACGAACGCAGGCCGAAGTTTTCGCCTTTCAAGAAAAATATCCGGAGTTGCCGCCGATGATATCTCAAGGTACCGTAAGTAATATAGAGAAGCAGTTTCGGGAATGTGGACATGTACGGCAGCTAAAGAAAAATCCTCCCAATAAACTCAGTGATGATCAGAAATTGGATGTAATGCTTATGCTTGAAGAAAATCCACATACGTCGAGTCGTCAAACTTCAGCATTAAATATTAGCTGACCAAAGGCAATATCCACACAATCTTTCCAAATCGCTGGATAGGGAGACGTGGTTCTGTAGAATGGCCTGCACGATCACCTGATCTCACGCCGTTAGACTTCTTCCTATGTAATGGATATGTAAAAAGTATGGTCTACAAAACCAAACCCGACGATTTAGCTGACTTAAGAAGAAGAATAACACTTGCAATTAGGTCGATTACCCCGCAGATGTTAACTAACGTTAGAAGACATTTCTATGTACGTCTAGGATGCTGCCAAGATGCGGGAGGCATGCATTTTGAACATCTGCTGCATTAATAATGATTTGATTTTTTGTTTTACGAATTTCCTGCGCTGGAGAAACTTTTTTTTCTTGTTAATTTCTGCAATAACAATTTAAAACCATAGCAGTTTTGAATAAAGAATGAAAAGAAGTATCTTTCCTTTCCTTACCTTTCAAATGAAGTATCCCAAGCCCCTACTTCCAATTTGAAAATTTAGGGGTTGTAGCTGTCACCTTAAAGGGGTTGAATTTAGGGATGACATTTTTACGTCGCAAGATGTCATTTTAGAATTAGAAATTGACGTATCTCAGGATTTTCTAAAAAAATGCATAATAATGGAGCTACTGAATTTACTCCATTTGGCTGTTCCACACTGTATATTGGACTCTAGTTTTGATTAATATTTGATTTTACATTTAAATTATCTTTCTAACAGCTGTTAAGGGTGGCAATGTACCATTACTGTCTCGTTCTGTTTCAAAATATCGTATCAAAGATGCTACTACCTCTTGGCAGCAGCTATTTAACTGTTTTGGCATTTCGCAAACGGAAGTCTGACAACTATAACACTTATATTGTTATGGAAATAACATAAAAACAAAAATAAGAGCTAAATTTAAAATTCAGTAAAACATTCCACTACAGCTTTTGTTTCAATAAAACTGCACTCATTTAATAGAGTCATCGGTGACGTGCATCGGCTTTTATTTTGTACAAACTATACATCGCACTGTATATCTCGCGATATAATAACTGGATCTAATCCCTGGCTTTCGAACGCTTATATACCACGCAACAAAAGTGTGCCGTAATCGACCTTGCGACAAAACGAAACACAGAAACAGCGCCGCGCCGGCCATATTTTTGGAGGCCGAATTTCGATTTGCACGGTGGCAAATCCGCTCCGCGAGCGGGCCGGCCGCTAGAATGGCCGACGTTCCGCGTTTCGTGTTCGCTCAGTGGCGTACTTAAAAATCATCGAGGGGTCAAATTAGAGTACACCAAGAGTAGCTTTGCCCGCGAATCACGCACAGCGAACGTACAGTCAGCAACGCAAGGATACTCTGAAGGTTTCCTTCTGATATGAGTCCAAGAACTTTCAAATTGATTTAATATTTTCGGAGTTACCCACGATTTTTTTAAAACACAGCAGATTGAGTTGTTTTAGCGACGTATCACTTTCAGCTTAGGCTTATTAGACGCGCGAATAGTCATGAGAATGACTAGGCTCTGAAAATGTGCTACAACGCAGGGTCGGACTCGTAATCTGTCATGTCATTCACGGTAGGACATATGAGACACCAAAAAGACAGGAGTAAAAATGTGTCAATAATGTACATACCCATCACTTGTGTCATTCTTCATTTTGCTTGAGGGTATGTTGCCACAACCAGTAGTCTCTCTGCATTTATTCTCGTTTAACGTGAGCAATTTCGTCAGTACATACGATACATAGACAGAAAATGATCGTTCCACATCTACTGAAGTTAAAGATGCAAATTCAAAATAGTTCACACGGACAGAGGATGACACACCACGCACAATATTTTCACGAATTTCGCACAGTTGTTTGTAACAGTAACGTTGTTTGTTGAGACTAACATCAGTACGTTATCATTTTTTTACATCTACAGAGGAGAGTGCACGTGTTACTACTTACTATTTCTATACTTTTAGGCACTGCTTGCAAAACCCGTTTACTAGCTATCAATATCGGCGGCGAAATATCTGAAACACCTATGTAAATTTTGTATCAGAACATTAACGACCTTAATACCGCAAAAATCTGTTGTTTCGTCCACTGTCAGCTACAGAAATTTATTGCGTATACCTTCTTTGATATTTCCCATGACACATTGATATGTCTTCTGTAAATATGTATGGATACTAGGCAATGGAAAATCGGCCAAAAAAAAAATGTCTAAAATGAATACTGTCGACCACGTTCCACGAAAGGCTACATGCGCAAAACATAATGCACAAATCAAACCAAAAATTCCTATGTTCTATAGGAATAGTAGGACCATTAATATTTCGTTGATGGATATTCGAATCTAAATGTCTTTCACACTCTCGGCGTCTACAAAATATATATCGGCGATTGAAAGGAATACATAAAATATGTGATCCGTCTATTGTAAAATAATCGTAATTTTCAATCATCTTCAGTTTATTTTATACAGTGTATAAATATGTAAATACACTACACGAACTCTAAAAGAAATACGTACACGGTGAAAACTACGTATGTACATATGTTAATTAGTTAATCACTCACGACACATAACATTATTTTAATCTCGGCGTTCCACTGTTCGTTCGTCGCTCGTCGTGATAATACTAATCGAACAACGGAACCCTCGCTACGCTATATGGATAAATTGCATTCATCCTTTCCTAGAACCTGCAACGAAAGAGTCCCAGTGCGTGTTACCAGGCACGGCCAGTGGCGTGCGTATACACGGGCAAGAAATACACGCATACATAATTTACAAGGCGCTTAAAAAACACGGTTTATACTTTTAACTACCATAGAGCTGTACACACTTAGCACAGTACACTATTTAAATTACATCCTTGTAGGCCATATTTTTCAATAAAACGGTGAAAAAAGTCGATAAACCGTAAAAAAGCATTATATTTTTACTGATTCTTACCCGAAATTAAGATTGTTTTTCCTTCGGATTTTTTGGCGTTATCAGCTTTTTTGCCAGTTAAATTAATATTTAATAGCATTTCAAAACTTTCTTTTCCGTCTGTATTTAAATTAATGTGGCACTCAAAGAAAAGTAATCCAAGTAGTTTTGAACACTTACATATTTGTAACACTTAATATGCAAATTTTAATAAACGCCGCCTCCAATTTCTTTCTATCCCCTACTGGAACGCGTTATAAGAAAATAAGTACTCAATTTCATAAAATATCTGAATATTAAAAAGCACAATTTTTTTGAAATCGCCTACGTTTTGAAACGATAGGTGGATTTTAGCAAAGAAACGACTGAATTTGATGTAAGCTTGGAGAAACTCTATAACCTTTTTTTTATCGGTATTCCGCATTATAAAAATCGCGTACTTGCACATGAAAGCAATTTCTAAAATTAATAATTACTACTCGGTAGCCGTGCTCTATTTTCCGTAATTGAAAGTCGAAATGTTAGTTTTTATGATAACGACAGGCAATAAATTAAAAAATGTACCTGTTTGAAAACTTTTATGTTTACTTCGACAAACTCAACCATTAAGCAAACACTTCCAATTATATTGCTTTGTAAAATCGTTTCGACAACCTGCTGGATTATTTTCGAGCTCTTTATAAATACCCTGGTAATAAATGAAAATCTAAATTTCTCTTGAAAAAATTGACTTACCTGGGACCGATATGCCTTATAATGAACTTCCTATGGGGGTATTTTATGATACGGCTTTGTTATCAGTATCACTATCGGGTTACTTGAAAGGTATTTCGCAGGCTATCGAATACATTAGGCACAGGCGAAGGATATTTAAGGATAATTTGCAACCAGCAGAAAAAGAAAAAATAGTTTTCCACTCCTTCTGTAGTAAGTTGATCGTTATAATTTTATTTGTAGAGGTAAGTGGGTTTTACCTAAAACAGGCTGGTTATTAACGAGCCATCCAAAAAAAAAAAAACGTCCATCAAAGTTGGCCGAGCAAAAAAAAATGTATTTCTATTCTTAATCTTAAATTATAACCTAAAACTTCTCTAATCTATGGTTGTAACCTCATTGAATTGTCAAGGCTGTGACATTTTGTACTGTTAAAAAAATAGGTCCAACAATCCTCCTGCTCACAACGGCCCATACTCCAATTTTTTTGTGAGTGTAGTGGAGTTTCAATATAAAAGTGAGGGTTGTCTGCACTCCAAAGTCTCATATTCTAAGAGTTAACATAAGTCGAAAGATGGAACCCAGCCTCATCAGTAAAACAAAAGCTTTTTCGAACACATGATTTTGTTAAATGGTTAATAAACCATTGGCAGAACTGTAGCCTTAGAGGTTTATCTGCTCTGAGAATTTCCTGTGTGGATTGCAGACGATATGGATGGAGCTCCAAATCATCTTTCAAAATTCGTTGACACGTTGTATAGGGCAGATTCGTTTGGTGGCTCAGATGGCTAATTGACGTTCTTAGATTATCCGTTACCACTTACCTAACAATGTCAACTTACTCTGGGTCTGACACTTCCTTGTTTACGATTGGCGCCTCCAGTTTGCCGGTACAAATTTAGGAAACGTTTTACTGACCGGCTGAAATGGTCTAAATGAACATCTGCATCTGGAAGAACTTCCCTCGATTCCTCATATGCAGCTCTCATCGGATACAGCCAGTTCCCATTGATTCTACTGCCATTTCTAAAGTAAATTTCAAGCGAAACACACATTTGTTCTTCTTGTTTATTTTACAATTCTGACAGACACTGTCAAAAGTTTGACAACAACAAAGTTTCGTTTCGAGTTTCGACACGACCGCTATTTGTATCTCTCTCGTTCATAACCAGAGTTGATGACGTTTTTTTGGATGTCTCTTTATTAACAACGGGAGATAAATAACTGATTTACCTCCATAGGGAAGGTAAGTGAAATAAAAAAAAAAACATTAAACCATGTTATACCGTCTCTTGGACTTGTGTATAAAAACGAGCAACCAATAGCAAATGATACTTAAATTCCTACTCTAACGAAAAAAAATATAATACCAAAAATAGTTATTTTTACGATTTAATATTTCACTAAAACAACCGCTAATCACCTTTCACTTTACCACTAATAATAAACAACACTCCATAGTAACAAACAATATCCTACACAGAGCTAACCTTGCTAAATAAAAACGTGTTTTACTGTGCATACCAGTCAGCTGACACTTAAATTTGTTAGACAAAACGGAATTTTTTTACAATTAAATGGCTGCAGACGAAAAACAGTTACTTATAAAGCATTTAAACGCTTTTTTTTTGTGTATAGGTGTTTTCATATGTACAATTTACAAATACATATTTAGTATACACCGAAGTATACAGGTTCTATTCACATTTTGAAATTCTGGCGTACCGAATTTAAACACAATGCTGGTCAAACTCCGATTCAGGTCGACCTCTTTTTTTCTCATATGCATACAGTGAGGCAAATTAAGAAACAGAACGCCTCTCTAACTGTGTATTTATTAACCAATTGTAACGATTTATGTTAGTAACAATGAAGGACGCAAAAAAAAACTGTATTTTTGAACAGGACAGAACATTTGACATCTCCAATCCAAGGCCTACTGTTGTAGCCTGGAGAGTATTTAATAAATATCAGCTGTAGGATGAGAAATGTAACAAACTCCCTGTGTATAGCCACATTAAACTTTATATCGCTGAATCATTTTGAACGACTAAATAGTAATAAATAATAACATATGTTTCTATTTAATAAATACAGGAATGCCACTATGTGTAAAAAAAAAACAAGTGGATCAAATATACGAAAATACGTCCAAATATAATATATTATGTATACCAAAATTCAAAATTCGATATTCAGATCACATTTGCAAATTGAACGAAAAACTACCTCTGATTACAGTTCAAAATATTAAGTTTTAGTGTAAATTTGTTGCTTTTAATACAAAATAACTCCAGCCATAAAAAAATGTGATCTAAGTTTTCCGAGCAAAAAAATACATTTTTGCTCGTATTATTTATTATAAGCCATTATTTATTTTACAATTATTGTGGCAGCCACTTGTCAAAAGTTTGACAAGTTAATCGTTTCGAGCTCCGACAAACTCCCTATTTCCATCTCTCTCGTTTATAGCCATATTTGACGACGTTTTTTTTTTGAATGGCTCGATATTAAATTATATTGCAAAGTACCTTACATACTAATCGCAAACTTACACGTCATTAACAAAAAAAGCGATACGGTATGGCAGTTTTGACCAAAGCACATGTAATTTGGTCAGTTCGTACATCCGTGGGCTTATTGCAAAAACCTTTTAAGTCCGTGTTTCACCAAACTAGAGATATTTGAACTATTAAGCTGAAAACTAAGTAGAATAATAAGAATAATTACAGTGCAATTTGTACTACCCTTTAAATGAGTTTTTTTTAGTTTTTCCTAGACTGAAAAGTTCGATAAAAAGCTGATTTTTCCTTTGACAAAAAAATGTTAATGTCCGATATTTCGACAATTTCTTTTTGGTGCTTAATGGGGTTTTGCAGTAAACCCATGATAGATAAATAGGCCGTATTTCAAGGTTCGTAAGGCGAAACAAAAAAAATTATATAGACATATTAAATATGTGGGTTTAAAGCAAAATATGCTAAAACGTTTATATGTTTTGTTTTTCTAACGGAAGCTCGGTAATGCATAACAACAAGCCATTAAAAGAAAGTCATCAAAGTTGGCCGAGCAAAAAAGACGTATTTCTATTCTTAATCTTAAATTTATAACCTTATTCAATTGTCAAGGCTGCCTCATTATCTGACAGTAACTATTTACATATTTTACAATTGTGACAGCTACTTTTCAGAAGTTTGACAACGCAGTTTCGCTTCGAGTTTCGACATAACCGCTATTTCCATCTCTGTCGTTCATAGCCAGCTTTGGTGACGTTTTGTTTGGATCGCTCATTCATTATATGGAGACATCCAAAAAAAACGTCATCAAAGTTGGCCGAGAAAAAAAGACGTTTTTCTATTCTTGATCGAATTTATAACCTTATTTACTTGTCAAGACTGTCACATCATATGACAGCCATTGTTTATTTTACAAATTGTGACAGTCACTTGTCAAAAGTTTGACATAACCGAAAAGCTTAGACATGACCGCTATTTCCATATCTCTCGTTCATAGCCAGAGTTGATGACGTTTTTTTTTGGATGTCTCTATATATATATATGTACAGTAAACAGCTGTATTACAAACATTGCATTAGATATGCTATTGATAGTAAAACGTCACACTGACGTACCGTTTTTTAACAGTGATGAAAATAAAAAAAAATGGTTCAATTACTTTGCAATATAACTTAATATAAGTATCCGTTAAAATGACTTTTAAATAAAAGTATGTTATATCACCGTACTTGGAACTAAGTGGGAACCAAATTTAGACATTCATACACTAGTTACAGAGGGTGCTATTTGAAAAAAAATACTTAAGATTGTTTACACCAATTTATTGCATATGTAAATTGTACAAGTTGACCTTCAATTTATTTGATAAGTGTAAAACAGAAATTGTGCCCAATTTATTGCCCACAATAAACTGTACAATTAGAACTTACTCTAATTTCTTGGAGATAGTTAACTGTTTACATTTGTTGCGTTGTACCCTCGTAATTTTCAATTACATCTTGGCTTTTAATAAAAAAATTGTCCACAAAGTTCTTATGCTCGCAAGAGTGGCTTAAATTAATTACAGTAACTATCCCTTCATATTCTGTGCCTATATTATATTGTAAAAATGATAAACGGGACAGTCCTCTTCAAAATGAAAAAGGTTTGCGTGTTAAAAGCCGTGGTATTTTCGTTAATGTTAATCACCTCAGTTGAGGTTGAGAGTAACTAACTAGTAAAATGTAGAAGATTGTGGGTTTAATAGATTCAAGTAAGAAGCTAAACGGACAATTTGCATTTAGTACACCAAAAACTCCCCTAACGAATTATTCTAAACACTGACTCACAAGCACGATGTGTATATAAATAAATGAGACAAGCGATTTTTCTTAGGGATAAACTTGCGATAACTCTTATATTTTAGCCTTTGAGACTTGGGTATGTTGAAATTGGCCAATAAATTGTTACAAATATTGCAATGTGTAAACCATTGTAAAGAACACCGACAATTTATTGAAAAATAAATTGCACAGTTTATTGTGCAATAAATCGCTACGTGTAAAACACCCTTTAACGGTTGTAAGACACAACACGGATTTCGAACTGGAATCAGCTGTAGTTTTTGAGCGTATTCGCGTATTACTTTTCCGTTCACCGTATCTTTTCAAATAACGCAAGACACCGAGGCCGTTACCGTCACTCTGGGACACCCGGTGTACTCATTTAACTTCTACTTTTACGCAATACAGAAATTTCATGAAACAGGCTAAAAAAATATCAAGAGTATTCCCAAAGGCTAGGCCCAGTACGTCCACCACACGTTCCATTCACTCTCCTTACCTTGTTCTGCATCACGTCCACGATCACGTAGATGAGCAGCACGATCTCCTGCTCGTCGGAACCCATGAGGGGCCCTGCACGCCGGCCGTCGCCACGTACAGGATGCATACATAGTGGGGCCCGATCATGTTCAAGCCCTTTATGCTCATTTGCGGGACGTAATCTTCGTTAACGGACGCGAATCAGGGCCGCATATTTACCAGGCGGATCGTAAACAATCGGACATATTGCCACGTGACACCTGTTGGACTCGGCCAGGTGAGATCCGTCGAAACGCGACCAGCTAACCGCGATTCTAAACCTTAACGTGAAAATCACAGATCGCCGTGGACTTAACCTAAGTTCTGCTCGCGGACACTCGCAGACAGGGATCGCAACGGGAAGGGCTCGGTTCTTTCGCGAGAAACGGTCGTTTGTCGGAAAACGCGGCCCCGAAATCGCACAAAAACCACTCGCACCCGTACACAAGGTATCGTTGCACTTCTGCGCCGCAAAATCAACAGGTATCCGCGCGCAAACCGCGGCCAACTGAGAGACGGATTCGAAAGTTCACAGCCTTCTTCGCAATTGACAAGTAACTGTCCGGCGTGTCTCGGTTTGTGAGTTTCCGAGCGATTTCGCCGTTGTGCAGGTATCTGGTATAGCCTCGATTTTCCCGTGTGTTCGTGCGTCGAGCGAAGGGGGCCGCTCGCGTACTGGTTTACCTGAGCTGCCGGCCAATCGGAGACGGGCATGTACAGTCTAACGCAAGGTAACTAACTGTACCCGTGTGCTCGGGGACCGCATATTCTCTAGTTATATAATTAGGCGGCCGTGTACGGTAGGTTTTCTTTTTTCTCGGTCCGTTTCCCACTCATTCACGGGATGATTCTGCTCGTCTGCTCGTCTGCAGCGGACGCGACACGTTGCCAACATTCAGGTAACATAACCTGTACGTCAGTCGGAAGATTTTCGCCCTTTCTCTAATGGCGGAGTTTATCTACCGAAGGTAAACGAAATATCGTGAAAATAGGCAATAAAAGGTGTCGTGTCATTGCCGCTTTTATCGAAAAATGTTGGTGTTTTTATCTTAATCTGCTGGTACGGTTATCTGCCGATCGGAACATCTGATGTATCAGGTCGGGCTTTGTTTTTTTTTGCGCTCGAGATATTGTATTCTTGTACTCTTAAGCTACGTTTAAATTAGACCGAACGAATTCGTTCGCTTAAGCTCGTGTTTATTTAAATGACGAACGGAACCGAATGAACGAACTCGTTCGCGTTCGGCCAGGTTCCGACGCGTGTCGGTTAATCAGCGAATCATCAAAGAAAATTCGTGCTCAGTGTAGAAAGTAGTTCTGTCGATCAGGCCTATGAAACTCCCTATGCTCGCGATGTACACTCGAACCCCTCTTAAGTCGCCAAATCCGTGCATCATCGTCTCGCTTAAGTCGCGAAATTTAGTCTCTCTTAAGTCGCGATCATAACCTCAACTTTTTCGTGTTTTAGCTCCAAAAAGAAATATTTAGAGATATACCACAGCACTTGTTATAACGAAAAATGAGCCAACTGAATGAAAAAATGAACGTAAGTATATCCAGTCGTGCGTGACAAAGTTCAATTTTCCACTTGAATTAATATTTTAGATTAATCCAATAGCTAGAATCCAATTTCCAAACGTAGTTCTAAAACTTTTACAGGCGGCGACTTAAGAGGGACGGTTTCGTGATATAATAGGGGGAAACGTGGTGAAATAAGAGAGGATGTGAATTAAGCGAATGTGACTTAAGAGGGGTTCGAGATATTTTCCGTGGCTGTTTAAATTCGCTAAAAACTGGGGAGGAACTAAATCTTCGAGATAGCTGCCAAGGCTTAAGGCGCGTTTACATTAGTCAAGTAAAACGGACAGGCAAGTAGGCAAGTGACTTGCTACATTTTACAAATGAGCAAGTAAAGTGGTAAGTTGTGTCCCAATTTAAGCTGGTTCAGTGATGTGCCAGTAAAACTGCCTGCCTGCAACATGGATTTTAAACGACGTGCCAAAGTAAAAAACGTATTCAAAACCTGACAAAAAATATTAGTAGCTGAACTTTTGGAAGTATTGGAGGAGGAATCTAACAAAACAAAAAGGTTATGGGTGAGAAATTGGATAGCAAAAGAGATCTTTACGAAGTGGTTCTGTACTTCTGTTAAAAAGAACTTTATCATGAAGATCCAAGAATATAAGTATTTTTTAAAGAATGTCTTCGGAATGCTTCCAGACTACTTAATTTAATACAATCTGACTTTCAAAAGCAGATACTTTAATACACGATGCTATACCAGCACGAATAAAACTTGAAATAACATTATCATATTTAACTACAGGAATGAACTACAGGAGTTTGCAGCATTTTTTTTGCAACAAAGCAACAAACTAGCATGTGGTGGTATGATTCCATTTTTGGAGGTGGCATTTTCAGGCCAATATGAAATTCTTTTAATCAAATACAAATAAACGTAACCTATATCCCATCCACTGCTCTCCTTGACGATAATAATCGACATCCTGTCCCAGCCATGCCAATATGAAGGCAGGTATTATAAACAATTTGATGGAGGAGGAAATCTGTACTGACTCAAAAATAAAACCACTCTCTACTCGCTTGACTGTTCACTTGACGGGCAAGTAGAGCTGAACCTACCTAGCATGATGTTAGTAACAAGTAAGGCGTTTCCATGGGCAAGTAAGGCGTTTCCAAAGTAACTTCTGACAGTCAACTTGACTACTTGCCCGTCGTTTTACTTGACTAATGTAAACGCGTCTTTATAGTTCGCTCTCACTCTCTCCCTTTGTTGTAAACATTGACCATAACCTCAATTCAAAACACATTTTTTTTGTAAAATTGAATTTAAAAAATGCCGACCCAGTGCATTTATACCGTATGCACTTCAAAAAAAGTGCCATTTTTTTCCGTTCCAAAGAAAGAATTTACGGTTAAGGTTGGGAAAAAGCATCTTGGAAAAAAGATCTTAAAAGTTCGCAAAAGTTTTGTGAGCTTACTTTTGTGGAGGTGATTTCGTGTTTCGAGTTTCGTGACAGCTTTGGTAACGTTGTGCAGGAGGTACGTATATGAAGTAAACTTTACAAAAATTAGTCACATCGATTTTTCCAATTATTCTACTTTCTTTCCTTTACTAAAACACTTCACATACTTGAATTGTTTATCAACAACTCTTGTTGTTATCACAGCATTTTAGGTTGCAGTAATAAAGTGTAACATTTTTTCCAAGTTATTCACATATACGATTTCAAACTTGGCGGGCTACAAGGGTAGCGGAGAAGCGGACTTCTTTCCCTTCTTTCCTTAAAACGCCAACTAGTGGCGGCCACATTCCCCATCCAATTTTTTTCCGAAGTTTCATATGCCTGCTGTCGATAACGAACGAATCAACGAATTCGGCCCAGTTGGTTTAATATTTGAGGCTAGTATAGGAGTCACCAGTTGCAAAAAAGCGCAGGGTTAATAGCAATCTTTCGTTTGCAGTAATTGCTTTTTTTTAAATTTGTGTCTTTAAATCTTAGGTCCAATCAAATTTAACAAATATTCTAAATCTACCATGGACATTCTACATAAATTTGTTATTTTGTTCAAATTATCACTGGGTAAATCCATTAACAAAATATTACCCCCAGTTGCGTTTCTCTTTCTCAACAAGTCAGAACACCACACTCTCTTCTTTTTTCTCTTTTTCGGAAAGTCCTACAAATGACCACAAGACACAAAACTAGCAGCGCTAGATACTATATCGTCGTCTGTATCTGACATTTTGTTTGTTCGCACGACGGAGTACGTACCTGTACACCATTAACCAGCACACGGATCAACAGCGAAGGCGAATGGTCGTTCAAATAAAAACGTCGGAGAACGAACGAACGAGCGGATACGAACGAATTCGTTCCTTTGTTCATTCGCTCCTGTTCGGTCCAATTTAAACGCGCCTTTAGGAGAACTGAGGAATGTTGAATAAAGTATAAATTAGGCTACTAGAGACATAACTTGTAATATCTATTCTGCATTTTAACTAACTTTCTATCCGATATTGCTGCCTACACTCCAACTTTCTGGGAACGCAGAGGCTTCCTTATTTTTCTTTAGTTTTAGAAATGTTGATTTTTCAGAGCTCCATAATCTCACTTGTTGAGTATTTTACGCCCTTTCATTATGCAAATTGCACATACACCACTCTGAAAAGTGTAATGGTTGTGGTCGGTCGTTTGCTAACAGCTCTTGGATTGAGCTTAGACGAGAAGCTTACTTACTGGTTCTCTAATCACAGCCACAGATCTAGTCAAAACTTGTCTAAACTGGTCGCAATCTATAAATTTCTGTGGAAATTCTGTTTGAAAATCCTATAAGGCATCCATTGTTGAATAAATCCACTGGTCATGAATCCTTCTACGGTTTATAAAGTAACTTTCGATAATAAAAGTTTTTTGTTCTGCTTATACTGAAGGTGTGTGTGTTGAGTGATTAAAAGTGACTGACGGAACATTGCCCCTTGTGGTTAGGTTAGGTTAGGTTAGGTCAAAATTCAAAGCCGTCTCTTAAACTTGAGAGTGGTGTCAATCGATAGCCTTCACCTCCTCTTTCCAAAAAGGTACCACTCGACCCTCTAGTTCGCGGGTCCTCTTCGAAAGTTTTACCAACTTGATAGTTCTAAGAGTAATAATTCAAGACATGTGGGTTTGATCCCATGGCATGCTTTGGAGATTTTTTTTAGTCTCATTAAAAAAGTTGGCAAAAAGTGTTAGTTCAATATGTGCAAATGGCATGTTTTTCAAGTTCAAAGTGTTATACGCAGACGTTTAGAAAATTCATGGCCACCAATATCGCCCGATCTGACTCCAGCGGATATAATTTGGACGAAAGGTTGGTGCCTTTACAACACCAAAATGGGGATCACATTGAAGGAATTCAGTTTCTGTTCAGTTTTTAATCTTGTACGTTGGGCGAGCCGCTCGCCGCCGCTGGAAGTGAAACGGGCGTCTGACACTTCAGATATTAGTAGAGTTGGAGCGAGCGCGGAGTGTAACAGGCCCGTAGTCAGTTAACGAATGAAAATATTAATATGTTTACATAAATTATGTAGCAACATAGTACTATTTTTACCAATTAGTACGGTTAAGTCAAGGATAAAATACCTATATAAATTAAGATAACACGTAACAATGGCAACACTTACCCGACAAACGTCAGTGTTGAGACAAGGTTCCCATGGCAGGTTGGGGTGGCTATCACTAGCAGTGTCACTTTTTAACGCACCGATTAAAATTAAAAAATTAGCTACTGAACGCCCGCAAGCATCGGTAGCTTCATCTATAATGAAATACACGAAATTGTCCGCAATGTCTTCGCGTATTGATGTTGACATTGTTGTAAACCCGATCGAGATATGCAAGTCTTAACGTACTTTCATGAGGAATTTTTTGGTCCATATATTTTTCTAAAAACGTATGTAACTTGGGGTTTTCTAGTTTGTTTAATGGAATATTGCTTGCAACAAAGGCTTCTGCAAGTTCATAGAAAAATACGTAGTCTTCGGCGCTGGACGAGGGCATGGATTTTCAGATGTCTTATTACTTTAGTTTTATCTGAAGAATTTATAATGCGTTGACACACAGTACAAAAAAGGTCATTTCCTTGAATACGTATGTCCCTAAAACCCTCGGGATCACTGTCAAACCACGTTTGAAATACTTCCCGTCTATTTCTTTTCACCTTTGGCATGGTACCTCACTTGATTCACTTCTCCCCTCAACTAATAATCATTAATATTTATTGAAACACACGGCGTATACGTAAAAATGAAACGTATCAACGCGATGCAATACCGGCGACTGTCTGTTACAGCGTGCCATAAATAACTGAAATTGCTAGCGCAGTTTTCGTAATGCAAGTCAGCTGTGAGCTGTGAAGGCCAACGAGTCAAGGGCAGGACATGCACAGTGTCGGCCCTGTGACATTCGCGTTTGGTAATAAGCAATAATATTTAATAATGTACTATGATGCAACATAGTTTGTGTGAACATATTAACATTTTCATTCGTAAACTGACTACGGGCCTGTTACACTCCGCGCTCGCTCCAATTCTAGTTATTAGAGCCCGATTGCACAACCCTCCGGCGGCGGTTCGCCATAAAATATGCGGCGTTTGTATGTGCCGCGGCGACTAGAACCTGTAGCCTTCGAAAGTATGCAGGTACCTGTATTTCATAGCTGTAAAACTGACTGGCGTGTAGCAGGTGTGTCCGATGCCTCGCAGATCTCCCGTTCGCTAAACCAGCGATAAACAAGTCGTAGATAAGCCGCGGATAAGCCGACGATGAGCGAAAAAACGATACGTTCTGTAGCCATAGTCTAACAAAGAAATATTGAGATGAATCGTCCCCACAGGCCAACTAGATCAAGCGCGGCCGCGTCTTCTGTGCGAGAACAAGTGAAGCAAATGGAAGGAAACACCAGCCACGCCTACTTGAACAGGGTCGCATTCAGGGAAATGAAAACATATGTTTTTTTTGTTTAATATATTCAAATGAGACAAACTATACATTTATTTTAAAAAGACAAATAAAATAGGTTAGATTAGTTTTCTTTTCACATTCAAACCTCCTTTTTTAGTAATTGTGAGAGGTTAGAAAACAACATTATCTGAATTAGCTTTCTTTGTATTAACAATTGCAAATATAACAACATGCCTAAACCTAGCCCAGGGATTTTTCTTTAATTCCTGATTTAAATTTGCTAGACGAATGGTGAAAATGAGTTATACTTGGTCAAAATAGGCCGATGCACGTCACCGATGTCGCTATTAAATGTGTGCAGTGATACCACCACTCAGTTATATTGAAATAAAAATATAACGGAATTTTTTATTTCATTTTAAATTTCGCGCTTGATATTCTTTTTTTAAGCAGTTGGCAGCAGATCCGAAGTTGCCGTGTTGTTGTATTACTTACTGTATTGTTGTATTACTTCGTTTGGTGCTGTATTAATTGTATTTGTTGACAGTTTGAAATTATCTGAACCTTACATAGACTCTAATAGTGATTGTGCCTTTCTGAACCTCAAACTTTTATCTTGCATTGAAACATTTTTATTTTCAGAACAATCAAAGTGTTATAGCTGTCAGACTTCCATTTGCGAAATGCCAAAGCTGTTAAACAGCTGCTGGCAAGAGTTAGTAGCATTTTGATACGCTATTTTGAAAAAGAACTAGACAAATTTGGTCCATTGCTACCCTTAACAGCTGTTAGAAAGATAATATAAATATAAAATTAAAATATTAATCAAAACCACAATACAATATATTGTTTTAGCATTAGCAGCAGCACTAAACTTGAATATTTCTATGGTTAATTCTGTTTCACAAAAACAAAAAATTGTGAAGTTTTAAAATCACTCAGAAAGAGTAAGCCTACCATTCCAGTCCATTGATGTCCCTTCATACTGTTGAAAGAATTCTTCGTTAAATTGATAACAATTTTGGTTCCCAGAAAGACTAAAGTCGGATATATCCTTGAATCGTGTTAACAAACCCATTTGATTCGAGTAATTCCTTAAGGTAGTCCGAGGTTTGAGGAATTTGAACATCTGGTAACAATGAACATACATCGAAAGGACCAAAGTTTCGCCTTCTGAATATTTTTTATATTGTTAACAAAATCTATTGATTTTTTAATTGAAAACTGGGTTATGCAACAGGTAATTTTTCTGTTTCGTTCTTCGCAAAACTTCAGCAATGTTAATGATTTTTTTATTCTAATTAACTGATTCGTTAACCATTTTGACAAATTATAGGTTGGACATCTTGTTTTGTGTGAAATATTAATTTTTCCCAAATTAATATTTCATGTGACATCCTGTATTGTCTGTGGGGGAATTTGGCGACCCTCATCTCTATTAATTTTTGGTTTGTTGGATTTTAAGTCCGGGAATAAACAACTATTTGATTTTTGCCAATGTTTGGGAGATTTATTTTTCCTTCTTCAGGGTTAAAAAAAAAAAAAAAAAAAACTGCGTTTTCAAAACACAATATACCTTTTTCCCGTTTCCACGTTGGCATCTTCGGAAATTTTTTAATTCAGTTTTATTCAGATTAACGTTTTAATCTTCTCAGGGGGGAAAAAAAAAATTAAAAAAAAAAAAGGGGGGAAAAGGGTGTTTGGTGAAAACGAAAGGTTTGGTTTCTGGGGCTAGGTACCCCTGGTTAACAACATTGATTAAGCCCTGCAGAAACAGAATATAAATCTCCGAAACGTTGGCAAAAATCAAATAGTTTTGTTTATTTCCTGACCTAAAATCCAACAAACCAAAAACCAATCCTGTATTCTGTATTGTACTTTTGGTTAAACCGATTCCCAAAACAGCAAGTTGATCACGTGCGAAACATATTTAGTGTGCGTGTAAGTATAATATGTATTTGAATGGCAATCAACGTTGGAGACAACTATTAAGAATGGGTAAAAACACAGTTCAAAGGACGAAAAAGACATGTAAGTAATTAAAAACCGAACGACCGTGAAACTTAATTGTCGATTTAAAGTTCATTTATCATCGTATTAAATCACAAATTGTGCTTAAAAAATCGTTAATTAAACAGTTGAATAGCGAAGCGCAATTCGATTATGCGTATATTCGTTCGAATAAACAATCGACACACGAACAGCGGAGGTAAATTTCAAGAAACAATCTTCTACAGTACACAAAAAGCGGTTCTAAAATTTACAGTCAGTAAGAAATTTAACCGTTTTCTTGTTGCTGATTTCTCTACTGATTTTTGTACTAGACTGTAAAATTTTACTACCTATAAAAAATATTTATTATTATAATTATTTCGTCAACTTTATGGCCACACTCATTCACCCAGTCCTGTTGGAGACAGTGATCATTCGGTTACCAAATTTATCATATCCCAAAACCTTTCGTACAATATGACACTTTTGTAACAAGACTGTCTACTGGCCATTTCTAATGATACTATGTGGCAGTCCGTAATAGTCTTCATCATCATCATCACTTCCTCTTCTGATATCAGCAGGGCGTCTGTCTCTACTGTTACTAGTTTCTATAGTTACTAGTTTCTGATTCTTCGAGTTCTTTTCTCTTTCAGCCTTCTGAATGTTGCAGGTATGTGGCTTTGAGATGTCTATGATGATCCTTCTCCGTTGTCCTTTGTTGATCAGCACAGAATCTGGTCGGTTGAAGTTCACTGTTCTACTTGTGATGCCTGCACTGCAACTTTTGATTCCAGCATAACTTCATGAGTATAGTCCGTAATTCGGATGTCTTAACCTTCCCAGCCGTATTTTGTGCGGTTGGTCGCTTTGGACGAATTTCGCCGGTTGCTGTCCACTCAACTGACTGCCGATGTGACTCCGGGAATCTAGTGATGGTCCATGTTACCATTCCATTGTCACATATCGCATGAAAAAAATCCTTTTCTTTTAGCCTAAACAGCTCCAAACAGCGCTCTGAATCATCAACACGTTATTATTTTTGGTCAACAGCTAGCAAACGCGGTTTCCACTTCGAACAGAGCTTTCTCATGGACAAATGTTCAAGCAAAATAGTGAATACACTGTCTTCTGATACCTTTAAGGTGTCAGCTATCTCACGCAACTTAACTTTACGGTCTCCCAAAACGATTTTGTGCGCTTGTTTTATGGTTTTTGGAAAAACTACCAAATTTGGGCGACCAGAGCATTCAGAGTGAGTGTTGCCTGACTTCTCGTGTTGATCTTGTACCCGTTATCATTATTATTTCACTGTCTTTATGTGACACTTCTCAGCGTACACGCTGGGAAACATTCACCCATTCCTGCTGCAGACTGATGTCTTGAAGTCGCATCCCTGCCTGCAGCAGAAATTAGGCTCAGGCGGGGAGGGAATTCATCCTGTCCCAAAACCGTTCTTACAATGTGGCAAGTTTGTAACAATATTGCTTTCTGGCCATCACTCCCTCTGCCGATATTACTAGGGCGTACGTCTCCACCTTCTTTAGTTTCCATAGGCGCTTCAGCTCGACTGATAGATTTTTCGTATTTCGCGATCTTCTCCCGTTCAGTCTTCTGAATGTTGTGGGTAAGTGGTACTGCGATGTCTATGATGATCCCTCTTCGTTGTTCCTTGTTGATCAGCACAATATGTGGTCGGTTGAAGTCCACTGTTCGGTCGGTGATGATTAGTCTATCCCAGTACATCACTGGTGCTTCCGATTCCATCATTATTTCGCCGACTTTATAGTCACACTTCTCAGCGCAAACGCTGGGAAACATTCACCCATTCCTGCTGCAGACAGTGATGGATTGTTATCTCATCCCCGCCTCCAGCTGCAATTAGGCTCAGCACAGCTTCCGGGGCATATTTGTAGTATGGCGAAGCCGTCGCTAACAGGCCATACTTGAGTGCCAGTTGTTGGTGGACCATCTTCGCAAGTTGGTTGTGCCTGCCGAGATATGCTGACTCTGCTAGCGCGGGACACCCTCCTATTATGTGTTCTATAGTTCCGCTTGCAGATCCACATTTCTTACATAGGTCTTCGACGTTATCTCTCAGGATATGCTTTTCGTAATTTCTTGTTTTTATAACCCTGTCCTGAATGACAGACAAGAAGCCTTCGGTTTTGGGATACAGATAGCCGTCGGTAAGCCATTTTAACGAATTTCCTTTGTCGATGTAGTGTGGCTGTAGCATTTTTTGGAAAACGGCCCTGCAAAGCATGCTCCATCCACTGGGTCCGGAGCTCTTCTTCTGTTGGTATGTCGACCGGAATAAGTTCATATCCCACGCTCAAAGGCGTGTATCCAGCGTCCTCTCTTGCTACTGCTGTTATTAGCGGGTCCCTGTTGGGTAGTATTTTTCTTCTTAAGGAAGCTTCTTGGTTAATGCACTGAATTTTGATGTTATAGACCAATAGACCTCTCCCACCTCGTCTTCGAGGAAGGTAGAGTCGGATTACTGAAGAGTTCTTATGCAACTGTCTGAATTTAATTACAAGCCGCCTGGTAAGTCGGTCGAGCTCATCGAGATTAGTAACAGACCACTTAACGATTCCAAAAGAGTATATCAGCACTGGGACAGCCCACGAGTTGATGACTTTGATAAGATTGCCTCCAGATAAAGGCGTATTCAGCAACTTTGTCACGCGGCTCTTGTATTTCTCTTGGAATTCTTTCTTCAGTTGTGTGTGGTTGATCCTGCCATTTTGACATACTCCCAAGTAACGGTCTTGCTCTTCCGGTGCCAAAGGACATTTTCATGTCGTCGCTGAAGGTCCTAGTAAGTCCTAGTATTCCAATGAGGGCCTGGAGATTTGCCCTTGGACCCACTGAATAGTTTTAGATCGTCCATGTAGAGCAGGTGAGTGAGTGTGGCTCGGTTTCTCACGTTGACAGTTCACGTTGTACCCAGCTGTTGTCTTATTCAGTAGTGTAGATAATGGGTTGAGTGCCAAACAGAATCAAACCGGCGAGAGTGAATCACCTTGGAAGATTCCCTTCTTGATGTCAACTTGACCTGTGTTTATCATTATTATTATATTATAATTATTAACCCCTCTTTATCTTTACCTACGCATATGTAAGGTATAAGGACTCAATTGCATCTTCTATACTCATACGTCATCATAATGAGGGATTTCCTGCTAATTTCCTGCTAACAAGCAATTGGAAAATAGATTAAATGGAATATTTGAATATGGTACTTAATAGATATCTAAGACGAATAGGTAAGTAGATTCCAATATTGTAATACTATAATTGTTTACCTTCCTTTTCTTTGTATTTTGTTGTCATTTGGTGCAATAAATGTTGCACATCATTAGCAAGGATTTGTAGATTACTGAGGAAGTTTAAAATACGTTATTTCATAATTATTTCGAAGGAAGGAAGTCAGTAACCTTGGATTAGGTTTTCTATGGTATACGAAGTGGTGTTTTATAAAGTTTTGAGCAAACATGTTGGTTTAAAAAAAGAGTTATTTGCAAAAAACAAAAATAAAATAGTTACTTTGGCACCTTATATCTTGGTGACATTAACATATGGATGGACTCATGTGAGTTTGGTTAATTTATAATATTTTCACCCAAAAAATTTGCTGCCTCCCATTATTAATGGAACACCCTGTATATATAAAAAAACATTTCAGTAAAATATTTCACAAAAAGTTCACAATTTTCTTTTTTTTTTTGTAATAAATACTGCCTATTTCAAATCATTAACATCAAGGAACTTTGACATCGAAAATAAACAAAAAAAAATCATGAAATAAGCGAAAAAAGAGCTTCGAAACGTTAGCTGGATCCTCACCGTTGGACGGTAAGATTAGCATTAAATCGGAAAACTGCATTTAAAGTATAATTATAGAAAATTAGCATTAATTGTGAGGTAAATACACGTTTCTTCATGGTTGAGTTTCATACGCAGGTTTCTATCTGTACATTAATAACAGTACGAAGTCTTGTACTTACAAGGTACAAGGCGACTGCCTTGAAAACTAAGAACTTTAGACCGTTTGATGTACCATTTATACGTTTCAAAGTTGCTTAAATTCGGAGAATTTTTGTACTACAGTTTTTTTTTGGCTTATGATAGGATTACAGTTTCTAAAATTCTTTACAGTGCGCGCTTAAAGTATGGAAGAAATTCAGTAAATGTGAAACAAGAAATTTTTGGAAAACATCCTCGATCAGGTCGATTTTGTTTAATAAAAACACACATTTTTGAGGGAACGTCTATTTTCAGATGTCATTTGTTTTTGAGTAATGACGTCATCAAATTATTTTTCAAATGGCAACCCCCCATTTTTTTTAATTTAATTTGAGAGACCCTGTCATTGTCGATTTAACGGTATAAAAATGTCGCCACCTTACATAACAAAATTTTTGAGTAAATGACAATTGAATGTTACAAAATGAAAAATATATTTTTCACAATAAATAAACGAAAATTTCTGAAAACACTGAACACAAATAAAACATAGCAAAAAAGTACGTTGCTAAGCAAAAAAAATCATCCCTACAAAATTTCAGCTTGTGCAAGAACACAACGAAGACGACCCCGACCGGCGACTGCAATTCTGTGAAAATATGATGAATCTTTGCCAAACAAATCCAAATTTACACCAGCAAATACTTTTTTCCGATGAAGCCACGTTTTGTCTAAATGGCACAGTGAACCGTCAAAATTACAGGCATTGGAGTAGGACGAATCCTCATTGGATCATCGAAGCACATACTCACCATCTGCAGAAATTAAATAATAGGGCCTTTCTTCTTTGAAGAAACTCTCACAGGACAAATATATCTGGAGTGGATTGGTAGATTGCAATTCATCGTCATGCAACATTTGTACAAAAGGTGTTAAAATGGTACTATCTGCATTCAATGTTCCGTTAAATAAATAGTTCTAACAATCCTCCTTCTGCTCATAGCTGCCCACACTCCAATTTTTTGTGGGTGTAGTGGAGTTTCAATATAAAAGTGAGGATTTACACCACTCCAAAGTCTCATATTCTGAGAGTCAACATAGCCCGAAAGATGACAAAGATGAAACTTTTTCCAAGACAGCATCGTTATTGTTAAAATAGTTAATAAACAATTGGCAGAACTGTGGTTTTAGAGCTTTGTCCCCTCTAAGAATTCCATGTGTGGTTTGCAGACGATACGGACGGAGCTCCAAATCATTTTGTAAAATTCGATGACACGTTATACAGTAAGCGGCACCCTAATGCGTACATAGCCGAATGAAGGACAATTGATAATTTAACTTCTATTGAGCAGATGGAAACATGAGGTGAGAACCAATCACGATCTAGTCGCTAGCGCAGGCGTATGAAAGGCATCCGGTCTGTTAGTAGGGCTGTTTGAGTTAAAATTTGAAATACCATTTTATATTTTATTCTGGTGTAGTGCTTGATTAGAAAAGTGCGTTATTACGAGCGTATTGTAGAAGCACTACATACATTCATAAAAATAAAAATGGATACTTATCACATTGACCGAAAAGTTCAAATAGTTAAATGGTATTTTGGTGGTCGGTCTGTAAGGGAAATTAAAGCCATGTTTAACGAAAAATTTCCCAAGAGACGAGTCCCCGAGCGCTGTCACAGTATTGAATTTGACATGCGCAGATGCTACTAACATGAACATGGTGATTATGTCAGATTTCGGCGAATCTCAACAGAGGCGGACTCGGGTCATTATTATTATAAAACGATAGTTCACAGAATTTAAAACGTACTAAGGGGCTGACTATTACAAAATGTAGCCGTATTTAGGTGTGGTAATGTTAGTGGTCCCGAAACATGCCACCTAAAAGAACTTGCCGAACGAAGCTCATAAAATTTCGACCTAAAATGCGAATTTTAGAATTTAAAGAAATTTGATTCACAAGTTATAAAGTTATAATGACCAGTTATAAAAGGTGTAAATAAAATACAGGATCCGTGTTGTTGCCATAGATCACAAGTCGGTGATAGCAGTACACTATTGCTTTCTTCGTCTCTTGTTAAACAATTGCGGTTTCCTTACAATTGATTAGAATTTACTTCATCAATTTTACCTTTAAACCGACAAAATATTCGAGTCTTACTTGCCAACTTTTATACCTGCCAAACGGATATTTGGAACTGGTCTGCCCTTGAAGGAAGACTCGTTTTTCCAGGGTATACCTATTCCAAATTCCTGCTCCCATAATACCTGTTTTGAGACAAGGAAGACTAATATTTCGTCAGATTAATGGTAAAATTAATTAAGTAACACAAAATCAGCTGTAATAAAACTGCAACTGTTTAACAAAAGACGAAAAAAGATGCAAAAATACGCCTTGCAAAATATTATACGCTAGTTAAAAAGTAATGTTACTCTTTGTACCAAACAATTTATGAGTTTTAATTGGTAAGTCCTTTTAAGTTTCATTTTTCGTGGCCACTGACATTACCACACCTAAATACCGTCGTGTAATAGTACGCTTCATAGTACGTTTATTCGAATATTCACTAATGTATTCTGATGTACTTTCCGTGTATCGCTTTGCAATAATAGTGACCTGAGCCCGACTCTGACCTGAGCTACGATTCCCCGCAATGTTGCTCTTTAGATTTCCGCTAAAAACCCCCACTAAAACCAAGCCCCGCCGGCCCAAGTAAATTCGCCTAACTATGGCATAAAAATGTATCATTTGATATGTTGTTAATATCCACCTATGTACGCATTAGTCTGCCGCTTACTATATAGGGCAGACTCACTTGTTGGCTCAGATGGCTAATTGACGTTCTTGGATTGTCCGTTACCACTTGCCTAACCATTTTTAACGTTTCCTTCTGTCCTTACTTTGGGTCTACCACTTCTTTGTTTCCGATTGACGCCTCTAGTTTGCCGGTACAAATTTAGGAAACGTTTTACTGGCCGGCTAAAATAGCCGAATTAAATAGCTGCCTCTTTGCGGAAAAACTTTTCTGAAGTCCTCATCGTTTTGTTATTTTACAATTGTGATAACCACTTCAAAAGTAACGAAAAGTAAGTTACGATTACCTCAAATTCGTATTCAAGCAGAACATAATCAGTTGATTTATTAGATGATTAATAATTAATATAATGAACTATTAATCATAAGAACTTATTCAGATCATCTTTATAGCCTTGCTGTACTTTTTTAATTCGCGGTTAAAGTATATGTCTTTATTTCGGAGATCGCCCTGTACGCGCTGTCACCGGCAAGGCGACTCCGTAGTCGACGCTTGCAACATGTTTATTCATTTCTTATCCGAATTACCGAGCGGATTACCATTCAAAAGACATTTTAAATACAAACCGTATATTTTAATTGTGAACTCTCCCCTGGCCCGATTGACGCAAAGCTCCATTTGCATATAATCGAGCATATTATTGGAAACTGTAACGGAGCGGCTACTGTTTTGACGCTCATTGTCTTTTCACTGGGCGTTTTACATAATGCTGACACGTTGGAAGAGACAGAAGTCTAGTTTCGACGGAAAATACAGAAGATATATCGCAAGATAAAAAAAGTCAAAATATGCCGTGGATTCCATCCCGCATGTCTTGACTCATTTCTCTTAGAAATGGCAAGTTCTCACGTTTTTATTATTGACATTTGTTGACAGTTCGAAATTATCTGAACCTTACATTACTTTATCTGAACCTTACTGGTGGTTTGTGTCTTCTTCAAACTTTTACCTTACACTGAAGAACTGTTATTTTCAGAACAATCAAAGTGTTATAGTTTTCAGACTTCCGTTTGCGAAATGCCAAAACAGTTAAACAGCTGCTGTCAAGAGTTAGTAGCATCTTCGATACGGTATGTTGAAAAAGAACCAGACAATAAGGGTCCATTGATACCCTTAACAGAAAGGTAATTTAAATATAGAATTAATTTATATTAAAGAAAACCACAGTCCAATATATTGTTTTATCTCGTAGCAGCAGCCCTAAACGGGAATGTTTCTACGGTTAATTCTATTTCAGAAAAAGCAAAAAAACAATGAACTTATAAAATCACACAGAAAGCATAATCCTACTAAGAGGGTTAAAAATACTGTAGAATTATATAAGTATTATATAATCCTCAACTTGCTCGTTCTTGATTTTTTTGGGTCTTGGAGAGGTTGAAGTGTGCCATTCCATGCTTTGGCGCTTGGTTTACAGGTCGTACTCAAACACCCGTCTCATCACCAATAATGACACGTTCCATAAACTGGGGATCATTGTTAATCGATTCCAAAAAGTCGAGACACCTTTCTCTTCTGATGTCCTTTTGTTCCTGCGAAAGGTTTTTGGAACCATTTTTTGCGCATATTTTTCTCATGCCCAATTCGTAATCTGATGAACAGTGGTTTGTTTCAAATTTAACTCTTTCCCGATCATTCTTGTCGTCAACCGACGATCTGAACGCACAAGATCCCGTATTCTTCCGCTGCGTGGTTCATCTTCAATCGACTCTCTTCCTTCTGAGAATGCCTTAAACCACCGAAAAACCTGGGCTCCTGAAAAAACACTGTCTCCGTAGGCGTGTTGAAGTTTTGCAAAAGTATCCGTTGCTCTGTGTTCAAATCTGAAGCGAAACCTGATAGCACACCGTTGCTCAAAATTATGTCCCTAATTTTTAAAACGCACTAGAATTAAACGATTTACGAAAACACTCACAAAAACACACACAATTGACTCTAACAAGTGCAAACTTGTACTGAAGGTGCATTACATGTTAACCTACCGCCCTTCCAAGTCCTGTCTCCGCAGTGTTGCTAGATCCAGCGTTACGTTGCTAGTCTCGTTACATAATTGACATATGTACCTCGTACGCTAGTCAAAATTATTTCTAAAAACTGAATCATTGTATAACAACCTGGCATCAGCGCGCTCTAAAACACGTGTTTGATTTACTTGACGTGCATCGGTATCTATTTTGTTTGAAGTATATTATGCAGTTGTGATTAGGAAGGTAATTTGCACAGTTCACAGTAACTGTGCAAATTACCTTTTTGAAACAAGTGTTTTTACAAATAAAGTACTTTGGACTTTGTCCACATAATTATTGCGAATTCATTTAGATAAACGTACTAAATCACGCGTGATCAATAATATAATCAAGCGTGCGAGATGTCTTCAGATTACATTAAAAGCTTTCATAATTTTCTTATCGTCATAAATCATAACAATATGTATAATTTATACTTGTATATAAACTAGATAAGACAAATGTAACAAGTGCCGTTCCCATTACTGTTTACGCTTATTTATCGCTTTTGTATACTTACAATTACTTTTAGATTCGTCATCTGAAGATGACAATATATTTTTTAAAACGTTGATTCAAGAGATCATCAGTGTTGACCAGAAAAGCACGTCTCAAGGCTGTCGATATTCCGTATTCAACACAGCCGTAGTTGGTGTTGATTCATCGAAGTTCGTACGTTAGACTCTCCGCTGTGTTAGTCGAAACGGGGTAATTTAATAATGCAGTATACGAAAGCTACGAAAAGGACCATATCCGACTGTAGACGTCACTTGCAGTTTGTGCAACACCAAAATAAAACAACAGGGCGTGCTCTCGAAAATTCAATTTCTGTTTGATTTTTTGTTAATGTTGATAGCCTGTAATATTCGATCGTCCTCACACTCTAACACAGTGTCACACAATAATAAATATTATTAAACTGAAGAAGTGACTCAATCTTTTTTTTAATATATTTTGTTTATAATAAAGTAACAACCTTTTTTATATTCAACGTTGAAAGTTTGATTTAAAGTTGGCTGTGGAAAAAAAAACGTATGTCTTGGCCAATTTTTTTCAATATGGCTGACATGTAAACTAATTTTTGACAGCTTGAGTTTGACATTTGGTGTGATGGTTAAGTTTTTGACTTACAATGTTGTCCTATAACATATTTGTTGGCTTTAATACGGGTGTCCCTTTTAAATGGATTAATTTCAAATGGATTTGTAATTGAAAAATCATTTCAAATTCCATGTGTTATTATTTTATTACAAAAATTGTTGAAATTTTTGCTGCACATGTAAAGAAGAAAAACAAAATAGCATTACGTTTAACATTTCATTCATATAAAAACATCAAATCTGCACACTTAAAACGTATAAAACGGTTGAACTCCGTATTTTTCGTAAATGTCCACCCATTTCTGATAGGAAAAGTCTCTCGGGTTCTGTCTTACATCTGCTGTGGTGTCGATGTCCAAGTAATAAAACGCGTCTTGAGTCACTTTCGGCCAGGTTATCTCCTCAGACGCCGCATCAAGCTGTGACAGTGGATCTCTGCATAAACAACAATAATAATAATAAAATACCAACGCCAGCTATGTTACCTAAAAAAATCGTACACTTACAGAGTTTTTACAAAGTTAATGAACAACGTCATATAGCGGTCTGCCACTATCTGGTCTGTTTCTGGGTAGGTGGCTATGTTTACGTCACCAGTTGAAAGGTATCTGGCATCTTCCCCATGTTCCACTCTTCCAATACCTAAACATTAACAGGCAACTGTTGCTAATTGGATGAAATAAATATTTGTTTTACCCGATTTAAAAATTCTACTGGTGTACAAATAAGTTTACGCCGTTTCTAATGAAAAATTGGGAATTTATTGTGAAAGGACGGTACCTAATGTTTTATTCGAAGTATTGTCCGTCGCTTGCCACTACTTTGTCCCATCTTTCTAGTAGAATACGGATACCGCGTCGGAAGAATGCTTCACCTTTTGAGGCTATCCACGAATCGACCCAATTTTTGATATCTTCATATGATGTCAAGTGTTGCTCACACAGGTCATGCGCCATCGCTCGAAACAAGTGGAAATCAGAAGGAGCAATGTCTGGTGAATACGGCGGGTGGGGTAAAACTTCTCAATTGAGTGTTTCTAAATAGGTTTTGACCAGCGCCACAACATGTGGACGAGCATTATAATGCAGGAGAATAACTTTGTCGTTTCTGGAGTAGTAGTGAGCGCGCTTTTCCTTGAGTGCTCGACTCAATATCATCAATTGTGTTCGGTAGACAGCTCCAGTAATGGTTTCGTTCGGTTTGAGTAACTCATAATACACGACACCAAGCTGATCCACAAATACACAACAAAAGTTTTTTCCATGAATATTTGGCTTAGCTGTAGATGTTGAAGCATGGCCAGGTGGTCCCCATGATTTCTTCCTTTTTGGATTATCATAGTGGATCTATTTTTCATCACCAGTGACTATACGGTGCAGAAAACCTTTAATGCTTGGAAAACAGCATGTGAAAAATCGGCATTCAACTTTTTTCGGCGTCAGTTCATATGGAACCCAGTTTCCTTGTTTTTGAATCATTACCACTGATTTCAACCGATGTGAAATTGCTTGTTGAGTCACTCCTAATGTAAGTCAAGTTCTTCTTGCGTTTGGCACGAATCTTGATCCAATAATGCTTCCACATCCGCGTCTTCGTATACTTTCGGCCTTCCGCTACGTTCTTTGTCTTCGATGTCAAATTCACCGTTCTTAAACTTTTGAAACCACTCACGACAACTTCTCTCACTTAAGGCAGCCTCACCATATGCTTCTACAAGCAATGGATACGCCACAGCTGCAAATTTCTTCAAATTGAAGAAGAAAATCAAAAGTTCCCGCAAATGGCGCTTCGACATTTTCGCACACAAAAGAATATATTATACTGATAAATAATCACTAATATTTTAAGGTTATGTTGTTGCCTGATGTCCAACCTTACCATAATGACGTTTGCATCTGACAATTTTAACCATACCTTACTGGTGGCGCCAACTTTTGTCAAACGGCGGAAACTTATTTGTAGACCTTTATACTTCAACATGAAATGAGAATAATTGAATTTAGACATGGGCAATCTAGATGAAAGTCACCTATTTTTTTTAAGAAGTTAAATGGAATGGAACCTATTTTTAATATGCATATTTTTTGCGATATAGGTCCACAGTGGTAGGCACACCCGGTATACACGATGTCCCATACTATACCCAAACGACAGATGAGGACCTTAAGAAAATTGCTGACTTGTCCTGAAGGTTTATTCATTTGCAACGTGTTTCGGTAAATTTGTTGAATATAAATTACCTTAATAAAACAAAATGACTCCGCGGTGGGACAATGTGTATATGTTTGTCTTCCTTACCTTCCATTGAGGCGTTGTTCCTTCCTAGTATTCCATGGTATGAGAACTGGTAAAAGTAGACATCAGTGTACTGGGCTTGGAACTGCGCATATCGTATGACCCCTCTTGTGAAGGTGTTATCGCTCAAGTACTAAAAATAAAGAGGTATAATTTGCTACAGTTGTATTTACGATACTAGGCGGCATAAGCGGACTTCTCTCTTAACTAGACGCGAACCAAATATGAGAGAGTCGGAGACCATTGGCAAGCGAGGTGGTGGGAACGCATCCACAGCGCCCTCTAGCGGTCGTCTGGATTCAAAAAGTAATGTTCAGAGAAATATTTTTTCAAATGAAAGGAGTTCTTCTAGAATTGATTCTAGTTCAAAATTCGACCAATGATTTTCCAAAAGTAACTTTTTTAGGAATATTTTTTCAACAACGCCCTATATAATAATGCCAAATTCTGTGCTTGGAAAATTCAACATGAACGTTCAGTGTTTCAATTTTTTCTGGTTCAGAAATAACCCAAAATGTCTGCTGTTAGACGTCAGATTGTGATAACCCTGTATACTCGACATCGACATATCCGAACTCATGATATTTCCGAAATTTTTCCCGCGATATTTCCGAACTGGTACTTCCACACAACCGAACTTGTCGCTGATTGGTTGACGACAAAAAACATAGAATGAGCCAGACAGTGGCGGTGCGTGATATTTCAGTTAGCCATATCTTGAAAACGACGCATGGGACTCACTTCACTTTTTAGGTGATGACTATACACCTCTTACAGAAAGGATTCATAGTGAAAAAATCGTCAGCAAAGTTTGCGAAAAAATTTCAAAAACACTGGAGCACTCCCTTGGTTCTCAGTAACGCTCTGTGGGATATTTGCAGTATATTTTTTTTCAGAATCTAGAAACAAATATAAGGAGACGTTTTTCGATTTGTTGCAAAATATTTTTTTTTTCAAAAAGTTATGGCCATTTTAATTTTAATTTTATAGGAACATTTTGTTTCCCAAAATTAAAATGGCCATAACTTTTTGAAACAAAAATCTTTTTGCAACAAATCGAAAAACGTCTCCTTATACGTGACGATTTTTTCACTATAAATCCTTTCTGTAAGAGGTGTATAGTCATCACCTAAAAAGTGAAGTGGGTCCCATGCGTCGTTTTCAAGATATGTCTAACTGAAATATCACGCACCGCCACTGGAGCCAGAAAAACCCTTTACGCATGCGCCAGCGTTCAGTTCAGTTCGGTTATCCCGAGGTGAAGAGAATTCGGAATTGTGGAATTTTGCGGAACGGAAAAGGTCGGATATGTCGATGTCGAGTGTACGTACCCTTATAGAGTTGGCTAGATCGTCTTGGAATAACCCGTCAGTGTAAATGCTTCTTATTTCGTTGCCAACTGTCGTTTTGGTGTTGCTGTCAACGATGTTCAGGTTTTCACTGAGCAGGCGTTGCACGTTGCTGTCGTACCCAGCCATCTGCGTTTTGAAGGAGGCCAGATCTAAAAACGAAAATTATCAAAATTATCACTATGAGTTACTTCACCGCTTTTTTCACAAATTGCAAAAATTATTATGTAAAGGCTGTTAGATCAATTTGGATGAAATTTGGCGGGTTGTTATCATATCAAAAAGTTTTCTAATATATAACATCATAACCAATGTAAGATTAAAAAAAACTTTTTCCTTTCTTCAATTTTTCTCTAAAATGAATAGTTCTCGAGTTATCTATAAGAAAGGAGGGAAAGAAACGGATATTTTGGAAAAAAATTTACATTTTGTTTAATAACAAATTTTCCACAACTTTTTCAACTGACGCATATCAAAATGATCATTTGTTATGATATTCCAGAGGCATTTAAATAAAAATAAGGTCTATATGGAAAAAGTCCAACAAGAAAACGGATTTAAAAAAAACTAAGGTGTACAAATAAGTTTCCGCCGTTTTTAATAAAAAATTGGGAATTTATTGTGAAAGGACCTAAAGTTTTATTCGAAGTATTGTCAATCGCTTGCCACTACTTTTTCCTATCTTTCTGGTAACATACGGATACCGGATGAATGCTTCATCTTTTGAGGCTATCCACGAATCGACCCAATTTTGAACGTGTGAAGTGTTGCTCACACAGGTCATGCGCCATCGATCGAAACAAGTGGAAATCAGAAGGAGCAATGTCTGGTGAATACGGCGGGTGGGGTAAAACTTCCCAATTGAGTGTTTCCAAATACATAGGTTTTGACCGGCGCCGCAACATGGGGACGAGCATTATAATGCAGGAGAATAACTTTGTCGTTTCTGGAGTAGTAGTGAGCGCGCTTTTCCTTGAGTGCTCTACTCAATCTCATCAATTGTGTTCGGTAGACAGCTCCAGCAGTGGCGGTGCGTGATCCTAAGATTGGGGGTGCACCATACATAAAAATAACGATAATCATAAGAATAATAAGAATATCCCTAATATGAGATAAATATTTATCTCATATTAAGGTTATTCTTATTAACTCTATTAATTTGAAAACTTACCTAATTTTCTTTGTAAATGAGCTCAATTCTGCGATTTTTACATTGTGCAAATTTTTCAATTACTTTGTTGTTAAAATTTTCGATATTTGTAATAAAGTCTTTTTCAATGGAGAGCATAGCCAAAGCCGACAGTCTTTCCTGGCACATGGTGTTGCGCAAAAATGTTTTTATTCGTTTTAAATAGAAATTTTCCACAAAAACGAATACAGTTAATAATAATGTTTAAAACATACCTGTTTTTTGAAACCGCTTCATTGTGTGCTGCCACTGCTCGTCGATGAGCAGAATCGAGCATTGTCGCAATATTTTCAGTGCCTAGCATGGCTAAATTTAAAACATTATTCATGTGTCCACCAGAATTTGCATGTTTTTTTTTATTTTCTCGTTTATGTGATTTAAATCCGTTACTCCAGTTTTGGTCCAAGGTGTTTCTCCGCCAAACAAAACACTGCGTTCAATACATCGCATCCACTTAACCACAAATGTTTTTTAAATAAGTCATTATTAAATGTTCTTACAAATCGTTTACTTTTTCCTTTCACGGCTAATTTTAAATTAATTTGTGGAGTGGGCCTACCTAGAGTTTTAATTTGCACTTTTTCCTCCAAACTCAAGCTAGAGAATGGAGTTTTTAATAAGTTTTGAATATAATTCATTATTCCAAACTAGATTGTAACCGAGTTTATATTTATAAAACGTGAGCGATAAAACAGCAATCGCAATGTACGAAAACAATTCACAAACCAACCGATCGATAACTCTCGTGCGCTCTTAAACTCCGTACCTCATATCTATAGGATTCGCCCACTACGCGTAATAATTGTGAAGGGGCAAGCAGTAACAATACGCGTTCGCTTTTTCGTATTGCACGGAAGCATGATCGTCGTGCCGCTTTTTCGTATTGCGCGTGTCGACTCCCGCGCCGCGATCGGAAACCAGTGGCGTTGGAGATAGACCTAGCGTCTAGTGGATTGGTAACGCTGCGGTCAAATAATATTCAGATGGTATTAACGCTAAGGATGCGGCAAGGCGATAAATTAAGAATGCATCCATTAATTACTAAATAAAATTATTAATGCTAAATTGTTGGTAGTGCGCGCGCACCAGCGCACCTTATAGCCCACCGCCACTGAGCTCCAGTAATGGTTTCGTTCAGTTTGAATTTCCAATTCCTCGTCTTCGTACACTTTCGGCCTTCCGCTACGATCTTTGTCTTCGATGTCAAATTCACTGTTCTTAAACTTTTGAAACCACTCACGACAATTTCTCTCACTTAAGGCAGCCTCACCATACGCTTCTACAAGCAATTGATACGCGTCAGCTGCAGATTTCTTCAAATTGACGAAGTGAATCAAAAGTTCCCGCAGACGACGCTTATTCGGCTCAAAACTCGACATTTTCGCACACAAAAGAATATTTTATACTGATAAAAAATTACTAATATTTTAAGGTTACATTGTTGCCTTACGATAACGACGTTTACATCTGACAATTTTAACTATACCTTACTGGTGGCGCCAACTTTTTGTCAAACGGCGGAAACTTATTTGTACACCTTTATTTTCAGTAAATTGGTTGTTTTGTGACGAATGTTGATGTACCTGCCGCTTTCGAAATGTATTCCTCCGAATTTATTCCAATAATCAGTGGCACTTTATTGAAATTTCCGTTTTTGACTAGCTCGTACATCGAGTCGGTGATGAAGGCACCATCGTGTTCGGGTTCAACAACAGGACTCCACACCTAGAACAACAGAAGAGTTCGAATCGTTCCGAAAAAAAAATCAAAACTGGGTTCACCATGTTCTCGATCCGTCCCTGATATTGACGTCATGTGCCCCTGACTTCCGACCTTATTAATTCATCAATCCACTGGATATGACTACGAGAATACGGCGATATAGACTATCTAAGGATCCCAGCAGTTTGTTTTTTTTTTGAAAAAATAACTGACCTGATACTTCTTGCTAGCATCATCGATGGCACTAGCGTCGACCCCAATCAAATATTCGGCCAATTGTTGGGTGCTGCTGTCCGTGTCGAAGTTCTCGTCGATGTATTTCGCTACTTTCTGGGCAGTATCGAGGGCGTGTCGTTGATGAGCCCACGGGCATAGCGCTGATCCGCTCTCTGCTATCACGGCTCGGAATAGTCCTGAAGATGACAATTTAAAATGACAAAACGTCGCTGAAAGTAATCTTGATCGCAATCGTGGAGATGTTTACGATTTTAATTTTGACATCAAAGTAGGCTTTGCCAATACAAACGGATGTCTGACGGATGTGTGGAGTATTTCACACTTTAGGCGTCACTTTAGACGTTTTTTTGCCAAATATATATACGATTTTATCTTGCCTAGTAGCAATACATTGCGTAAAACATATTTACATATATATTAAACATTTTAAGACATATCAACGTGTCATGGAAACTATCAAAGAAGTTATACGCAATAAATTTATGTGGCTGACAGTGGACGAAATAACAAATGTTTGAGGTAATAAGGTCGTTAATGTTCTGATACGAATTTTAGGTGTTTCAGATATTTCGTCCCCAATAGCCCCTATTAAACGGGTTTTGCAAACAATGGCTAAAAGTATAGAACTAGTAGTAACATATGGATTGCCCTCTGTAGATGTAAAACATAATGTATTGATGTTAGTGACAACAAACAACTAGTGATTAGTGATTTAAACAACTGTTGCGAAAGAAATGATTTATAAAAATATATAAAAAAAAAATAATTCGCATAAAAATGTATTTTGACAACAAAAAACCGGGATTTACTGAGAATCTACGCGGTAGAAAGTTTTCAGTTCAAGAAAATTCGGTTTTAGCACAAAAAAATACTTCGGATTTGATAGGTTTAGTTCCTGGAGCAAAAAAAATGTTTTTGTAGACCTGTGTTAGCACATTTTTACTCCTGTCTTTTTGATCTCTCATATGTCCTTGTCCGACCTCTCTTAATCCGCCAATGACATGACGGATTACGAGTCCGACCCTGCGTTGCAGCACACTTTCCGGACCCTATATGATTAAAATAGCTTGTAGTTCGCATTATACAGTGTGGAACAACTAAATGGAATAAATTCAGTAGCGCCATTATTATGCATTTTTTTAGAAAATCCTGAGATATGTCAATTTCGAATTCTAAAATGACATCTTGCGACGTAAAAATGTCATCCCTAAATTAAACCCCCTTCAGGTGACAGCTACAACCCCTAAATTTTCAAACTGGAAGTAGGGGCTTGTGATACTTCATTTGAAAGGTCTTTTCATTCTCTATTCAAAATTGCAATGGTTTTAAATTTTGTTGCAGAAATTAACAAGAAAAAAAAGTTTCTCCAGCGTAGGAAATTCGTTACATTAAAATAAAACATTTATAAGTAATACTATTTGTCAATTTTAGATTCTGAAATGTCAATAATAACATAAAATAAATGTCTGTAATTGCCGACATTCCCTACTATAATATAAAAACTTACTAATAAATACGTACATTTTTTTGTTTGACAATCGAACGACAAAAACGAGCAAGCATCAAAAAAGAAAACCTGAAATTTAAGAAGTAAAATTACCTAGAAACATGCTTGTCATTGTAACAGTAGTTAACAGTTATCAGTATTAAACTTTTTGCTTTAGTTTTCCGGTTTGCAATTCAGAGAGATGGTTTACCTAACAGAAATGCATAAGATAACGATTCTGCAGATGATGGGTTACGGAGACAGAACACGAACGCAGGCCGAAGTTGTTCGCCTATTTCAAGAATATCCGGAGTTGCCGCCGATATCTCAAGATACCGTAAGTAAAATAGAGAAGCAGTTTCGGGAACGTGGACATGTACGACAGCTAAAGAAAAATCCTCCCAATAAACTCAGTGATGATCAGAAATTGAATGTAATGCTTATACTTGAAGAAAATCCACATACGTCGAGTCGTCAAACAACTTCAGCATTAAATATTAGCTTTCCTCGATTCCCCGCGTATTGACAGAAAATTAGATGCACCCATATAAACTGGTACCAACTAAACAGCTCGCGGAAGATGATTTTGATAGACGAATTCTCTTTTTGTGAACAAATGATGCAAATTATAGATGACAATACTTTACAAATAGAAAATGTTTTATTTTCGGATGAATCTACATTTACACTTCACGGCCATGTTAATCGCCAAAACTGTCGTTACTGGTCGAGAGAAAATCCCCACTGGATGAGGGAACTACACACGCAAAACCCTGAGAAAGTTAATGTTTGGGCAGGAATAATTGGAGAAAATATCATTGGTCCCTTCTTCATTGACGGCAATTTCAATGGAGAAACTTATTTAGCGCTGCTCCAAAATAATGTTGTACCGACGATGGCAAACTTGTATCCAGCTGAAGGAAACCCACAACTTCGAGGTAATGCAATATGGTTCCAGCAGGATGATGCACCAGCACATTACGAAGTCAACGTCTGGCAATATCTCCTCTCACAATCTTTCCATATCGCTGGATAAGGAGACGTGGTTCTGCATGATTACCTGATTTCACGCCGTAAGACTTCTTCCAATGGGGATATGTAAAAAGTATGGTCTACAAAACCAAACCCGACGATTTAGCTGACTTAAGAAGAAGAGTAACACTTGCAATTAGGTCGATTACCCCGCAGATGTTAACTAACGTTAGAAGACATTTCTATTTACGTCTAGGATGCTGCCAAGAGCATGCTGGAAGAGCATTCTTTATTTTAATGTAACGAATTTCCTACGCTGGATAATTTTTTTTTTGTTAATGCCAATTTGAAAAATTAGGGGTTGTAGCTGTCACCTGAAGGGAGTTGAATTTAGGGATGACATTTTTACGTCGCAAGATTTCATTTAGAATTAGAAATTGACGTGTCTCAGAATTTTCTAAAAAAATGCATAATAATGGAGCTACAAAATTTATTCCATTTGGCTGTTCCACACTGTATATTTGGATATAACTATAAGTGTCTCTTAAAATAATATAGAAGTTCTCAAAATACAGTCAGAAATCCGTTCATACCTTCATAAGAAACACGTGTTATTTTTTTTTATTTCCACACCACACAAAGCATAATGCGAGTATTAAACGAAGATTCTAAAAGTCCATTAATAAGAAGATAATGATTCGGCCTCTCCATTTGCTTTATTGCTCGCTTAATTACGTTATTTCTATTTGTTAATGTCGTCCATGCCGACAACTTCGACGTTTGAATATATCTAACCGTTTTTATTTTATCAGTTCTATATTCAAATTCTGTTAATAATCGAATTTTGTTAAGTATCGACTTAGGCTCCCGAAATGAAATTCAACATTTTTAATTTGCATTAGTATGTAATGGGGAGCCATATAAGGCGGAGATTAAACGGTACAATTCCAGTAATTTTTTCAGAAGATATCATTTTTTACGTAAAGTTTAAGAGCACAACCACTTAGCGTTTAAGAACCGACTAATGCATAACTGAATATTTTTTGTATTCAAATAAAAACTGCCGATATATCTTCCATGATATTGACGTTATGTTTCTTTTTATATTACTTTTTATACACAATTTTGTTCAGATACTAGTAAATGTTTATTTACAGTTTTATTCATACTTTGTACAAAATAAAAACAGATGCCGTTATTAAATGAGTGCAGTGATACCACCACTCAATTAAATTGAGATAAAAACTATTACGGAATGTTTGAATTTTAAATTTCGCGCTTGATATTCGTTGTTATGCAGTTGGCAGCTGGTCCGAAGTTGCCGTGTTGTATTACTTGACATTTGCTGACAATTTGAAATTATCTGAACCTTACAGTGTTTTTAATAGAGATTTGTGTCCTTTTTGAACTTCAAACTTTTATCTCGCATTGAAAAATATTATTTTCAGAACAATCAAAGTGGTATAGTTGTCAGACTTCCGTGCCAAATGCCAAAATAGTTAAACAGTTGCTGCCAAGAGTTAGCAGCGTCTTTGAAACGCTGTTTTGAAAAAGAACGAGAGAATAATGGTCCATTGATACCCTTAACAGCTCTTACATAGAAAGGTAATTTAAACAGAATATTTATATTTTAACCTAAATGGCAGTCCAATATGTTGTTTTAGCGTGTAGCAGCATAATTTTTTATATATCTTTTAAAAATTTAAAAACTTCCATGTGCCTTTTTCTCCTAAGTTTTCCTCCCATTAAAAACGACTTTAGTAACTTTTACTACCCATTTTTTTTGCTCTTATTTGAAAAAAATAAGTGTTGTAACTATAAAAAAAAACACAAAGAATCCGTCCATATGCTAGTCAAAATGATTTCAAAATACTGAATAATTTTATAACAATCTGGCATCACTGCGCTCTAAAATTAAACACGTGTTTAATGACGTGCAACGGTTTTTATTTTGTATGAAACATACGGTTATAGTTCTTGTACCAATCATGGAGATTGTAAGAACAAAAAAACTTCTTTTACTTGGAAAATGTAGGAAAACACCGTTTTGTCACAAAATTGTTGGCTAAAAAAACAAAGGCTCCCGCACAAAACAAATGGAAAGTGGGTCCCTGTCGATTTGTCTAAAAATTGATTATAATGATAGTTCTCGATTTTCTGAACAAAAGTTCTCATATACCAAAAAAAATCTTATGATTAGGATTCGAGATATAGAGGGGTGAAGGTTAATTATTTGGCTATATTACTGAATATGCCTAATATATTTTGTAAAAAAGTGATTTGAAGCATTACTTAAAGCCAACATTTCAGTTTCGGTTATAAATAAACTTCAACAATGAAGAGATAGATATGTTTTTCAGTTTTCATTGTCAAGATGTTCGACCGTGTTTCAGACAGTGGCGGCTGGTGATAAAGGGCACAGGGGCACGTGCCCAGCCTAAATTTCAATAGCAAATATTTCTTTTGTGTTAATTTACTATAAATTACTGTTACAATAATATCAATTAATTGTATACGACAAACTATTCATATTCTAATTATTATTCCTTTTATACCACAAATAATGATTTTTATCACATATATATGACAGACTATCGATCGACCACCGAGCCACCGTAGTCTGAATTCTCGCATTTCGCGCGCGTGGGCGAGGGCACACAGTTTCCCAGCCCTCGTTTTTAATCGGGCTTTTTCGGTGACTGGTAAAGTTTGGCGACCATTGCAGACAAAACGTCGTTAAATCGGTCGAAAATCAGCTGAACGGGTCACACTTGTTGAGTGACCGTTTTTAGTTTTATTGTTTATTTTCTTCGCTGAGAAGTGTGTTTTTACTGTTTTTAATTGTGAAACGTTTCACAATGAGTTCGGTGGACATTTTATTGACTAATAAAGATATTACATACGAGATCCAAACGGAAATTAAACGGTTAGGAAGGCCGATACCCGATTTGATTATTTCCAAAACAGACGTAGGAAATTTGCGAAATTATTCACGAAATTTTAATAGTAGTGTCTACGACAGATTTAAGTGATTATGTGGGTGTCTTAAAAGAAACAAACTGTTTTGTTTTATTTGTTTAGTGATGGGTGGCAACCAAAGTGCATGGACTCAAGAAGGGGTGTGATTTAAAACATTTAAATGAACGAGCTAAGAAACATGCTAGCTACAATGAAAAATATTTACATAACATCTTAGATTTTAGTGTGTTGGGAAATGTAGACATAAGGCAACAACTGATAGTGCTTATCGTGAAAATATAAGACGTCACAATGAAAATGTGGATAAAAACAGACATATTTTAAACCAACCTAATTAATTGTATTAAATTTTGTTTAAATTAATTAAAAACAAATCCGGGACTTAATGAAAAGGCGATTAAAATTTTTGTGAACAATAAGGACAGGCGAGCTGATTTCCTCTACAAATAACGGTAAGATACCTATATCAACTTTTTTTCACATGTTGCCACCCATTATTTTAATATATTTAAGCCCTCAATATTCGTGACTAAATATTATTTCAAAAAGCTACCAAATCCCAAAAAATTATTCTTGTGAAAGTCTATATTTTTGTATAAAAAGAATTTTTTCATTGAAATTCTGAAGTGTCAGTAAAACGCATGACCTTGAAAATTTTAAAAATTTTCGCATGAGGCGCCATTGGTAGCTAATAAGTAATCCTACTGACACACCCTGTGCCGACCCATGTAACACACCCACGAGCCGCCACTGGTTTCAGATTCATTCTTCTGGATGGAAAATATTGGTTCCCGCTAAAAAAATGACCTTGTAAGTTTCATGGTCAAGGGAAAGTAAACAGACATGACCTTTGGGTGACATCGGGTAGCCAATTGACTTTATATCTGTAGATGCTCGAACACCTCAAATATATGGCCATATGGCCACAATAGAAAACAGTGATTTACATGTAAAAAATTAACTTGACCTTGAATTAACCTTGTAAGGTTTATGGTCATGGCTAATATAATACCTAACAACTGTCTATAACTTTTTTTATTGAAAGATTTCTTGCAGACTACTAATTCTCCGAGTTTATGATCTTCAAAATGCATTAGGCATATTCAGTAATATAGCCAAATAATCAACATTCATCCCTCTGTATCGTGAATCCTAATCATATGATCTTTTTTGGTACAGAAAGTCGAGAACTATCATATAATCAATTTTTAGACAAATGTTTAGACAACCTGTCCTGAACCACTTCTTGTTAAGAGTCCAGCAGATTTATAATCTTTACCCAATCATAAAGTGCCATTTTAAATAATCTCGCCTTTTTGATTGGCTAGAGCCGTTAACAGTCCTGCTACGAATAACCCGAAACGATACATACTAAACCCCATTACTGAGAATTATTAGGTACTTGACCTGCAGATCCTGGACTCAAGATCTGATAGGTCACAGAAGCACCTCCAGCACTTTGACCTATCAGGGTGATCTTCTCCGGGTCTCCCCCGAAGAGGTGGATGTTCTCGTTCACCCACTTGATGGCGTACTGTTGGTCCTTCACCCCCATGTTGCCGGGTATCACCGTGTCTTCGGTAGACAAGAATCCTGAAATGCATACAATTTAATAATAACATCTACTTAAGTTGTTACTTAGGAAGTATAAGTTGCTACCCAAGTTTTTCCCGGGACATTAACGGTAAATTCATTAAAAGTTCTCAAAGTTCCACATTTTTAATTGTCAACAGGCCATTTAATTCTCACACTATCTAAATCTTTGGTCAAATACATTTTGAAATAAGCATGATTTTCTTGAATCTTCAAATGGCTTACCGAATGGTCCTACCCTGTAGTTGAAGGTGACTAGTATCACTCCTCTGCTCATGAACGAGTGGGGTGAGGAGTAGCGGAACATGGCGGAACCGTGAGTGAATGTCCCTCCATAGATATTAACCAGGACAGGCAAACTTGCTCCAGATGAGGGTTCCTTAACATCAATGGTTAAAGTATGTGGAGTATGACGGTAGAAGCAAGGTAAAAAAATTGGAATTTTTTAAAGAAATTTCATATTGACATTTACGATTAAAATAATATTAATAAATTTGTACACGCCGCCACTGGGTTGCTCGGAAAGTGGCCCAGTGTAATTACTTACCACTGGAGAGTATACGTTTAAGTACAGGCAGTCCTCGTTTTCGTACTGGTTATCTGTGGTTACCTGGTAACACATTTTAGTGTTTTCTTGGGTATCCAAGATACCTTCCCATGGTTGAACAGGTTGGGGAGGCTAGAAATAATTTATTTAGGCTAGTGTGTAGTGGTTAGTCGGATTCGTTAGAAGTTGTAAGAATTTGTTTAAGGGGCCTTTATACATTGAAAAACATCGACTTTTTTATTTATTTGAAAGTAAATACTATCAAAAACAAGCTTCTTTCAGTACTTTTAGAGCGATATTTAAGTTCGCCTCGACGTCCTCGCTGTGTTTGGATTTGGATTTCCATGCCCCACCTTCTTTTGAACACGGACAATAGATTGAGGTTGTAGGAGTATGAGGTCTAGCAGTACAGTGCGCGCCTAAAGTATGGAATAAATTCAGTAAATGTGAAATAAAAAATATTTCGAAAAAATCCTCGAACAGGTCGATTTTGTTTAATAAAAACACACATTTTTGAGGGAACGTCTATTTTCAGATGTCATTTGTTTTTGAGTAATGACGTCATCAACTTTTTTTTTTAAATGGCAACCCCCATTTTTTAACTTAATTTGAGAGATCCTTTCATTGTCGATTTACCGGTATAAAAATGTTGCCACCTTACATAACAAAATTTTTGAGTAAATGACAATTGAATGTTAAAAAATGAAAAATATATTTTTTTACAATAAATAAACGAAAATTTCCGAAAAAGTTAGTCAGGCGACAGTTCTACGTATCCTGAGGAAAGAAAACTATCATCCCTACAAATTTCAGCTTGTGCAAGAACTCAACGAAGACGACCCCGAACGGCAACTGCTATTCTGTGAAACTATGATGAATCTTTGTCAAACGAATCCAAATTTACGCCAACAAATACTTTTTTCCGATGAAGCCACGTCTAAACGGCACAGTGACCCGTCAAAATTGCAGGTATTGGAGTCGGACGAATCCTCATTGGATCATCGAAGCACATACTCAACATCCGCAGAAATTAAATGTGTGGGCCGAAATAGGGCCTTTCTGCTTTCTCTCACAGGAGAAAGATATCTGGAGTTCTTGCAAAATGATCTAGTTCCAGCGCTTGCAGTAATTTTCCCAAACGAGAATAATCCTAACATTCCAGATAACACACTCTGGTTTCAGCAAGACGGAGCACCCCCGCATTATGCGTGCTCAGTTCGTGAATATTTAGACGTCATCTTTCCTCAGAGGTGGATTGGCAGACGAGGACCGATAGAATGGCCCACGCGATCTCCAGATCTTACACCACTTGATTATTTTTTATGGGGTTATTTAAAATCAAAAGTTTACTGCAGCAGACCACACAATTTAGCCGAACTACGAGATCGCATTAGAAATGAAATGGTATCCATTACCCCGGAAGTCAGTCAGAATGTACAAGAAGAATTTATACACAGGCTTGCATATTGCCAAGAAGTTGATGGACGGCATTTCGAACAATTAATTTAAAATTGTATTTGCTTAATAAAGAAATTTTCGTTTATTTATGGTGAAAAATATATTTTGCATTTGTAACATTCAATTGTCATTTACTCAAAAATTTTGTTATGTGAGGTGGCAACATTTTTATACCGTTAAATCGACAATGAAAGGGTCTCTCAAATTAAATTAAAAAAAATGGGGGATGACATCTGAAAATAGACGTTCCCTCAAAAATGTGTATTTTTATTAATCAAAATCTACCTGTTCCAGGATTTTTTTCCAAAAATTTTTTGATTCACATTTACTGAATTTATTCCATACTTTAGGCGCGCACTGTATATGACTCAGGCGTGGTAGATTGAACGTAAGCAGCTTTTTTTTTTAAATATCCTAAAAACTTTAAACTCGATTTTCTCGAAACCATGGTTTTTGATTTGGTTGACATGATTTAAGAAAAACTACCCAACCGATTGCTCTGATTTTTTAATATGTTATTGAACACATTTATAGCTATAGCCCGGACCAAAATAAAAAAGATATGTAACTAATTTTCCAATTTTCAGTCGATTTTTCGACCACAAAAATTTTTGTTTTGAAAAACGGTGGCCATTTTGTTATTTTTCGTTAAAAACGTTCGTTTTGGAGCTATAGCGACTTTAACACTCAATAATTTGCCTTTTTTTGTTTTTTATTGTCAAATGTTACAGACGGCCGATTTGTCAATTATAGTCCAGGCGGCGTAGATTATTTTTTTTTAAATAATTAGTTGCGGCACTTTCTCAATTTTATAAGGAAAAACATGGTTTTAATCGAATGCACATGTTTTGGACAGCGAAATATTGTAGGAACATAGCGAAAACGTTGCGAAAAGTTGCAAAAAAACAGTTTTTTTTTGTTTTAGGCACAAAAATAAATGTTGAGTAAAAAAATAAAAAATATCACGTTATAGCGCTTAAAAAAGACTAATAAAATGGTTTTTGGAGCGAAGGGGAAGTGGCGCGATGGTGGCGCGATGGTGGTGGCGCGGGCACAGCAAAAAAAACATCAATTTTCGTTCAGTAGTTCCCGAGAAATCTCAATTGTTTCCGGCTTGTCGAATTTGAACGCGCGCGATCGCTTTCCGGGCGCCCGCTCCGCCCGCGGGAGAGAGTTCCCCCTGATATGGTTGTAGAGGAAGTCTTCAAGAACACGTAGCTTTTTGCAAAATTGCTCTACGACAATTGTTGTGGAAATAGGGGCCGTTTTACTAAAGCACCTGCTTTTACATTTTCGCAATTTTTGCGAAAACTTATGAATATTTTTTTGACAAAAAAATTAACTGTAGATAGGTGTTGGAAAACCCTACAATTTGAGCCCCGGAAGACATTTCTAGGATAATTACAGTCCGAGTAATCGAACATCGAAAAATCGCTAATTTTCGCGGTTTTTATTTTTTGTGTAGTTATTAACCGATTTTAATGATCCGAAAACTATTTTATTTGTCTTTTCAAGCTCTACAACGGTTTTTTTTTTTTTTTTTGGAAAAATTTCGTGCCTAAAAGTCGAAAAAACCTTTTTTTTCGACTTGATTTTTTTCGCAATGCGAGCAATTTTTTTCGCAATGATCCTCCTACATCGGATTTTGTCCAAAATTTTTAACTAGTAATTAATTTAACTAATTATTAATTAAATAACGTAACTAATTATTTTAAAAAAATCACTTGTTTTTTGCTACCTCGCCTAGACTATCATGTCAATCGTCATTTTTTGATGTGTATTTTGAAAAAATTCGTGACAATAAAACAAATGTAAAAAAAAAATGTTTACTCTCAGAGTGTGAATAAATATACTTGCAAAATTTCAAAACCATATTTTGATTCCTTCTCTAAAAAAAATGTTTAACAATATTTTTTTTTCATTGTCAAGGTAGAAATTTAAAAACCCTTAAGAACGCTAAGTAACTAAAAAAAAACATCTGAATTCTAGAAAAATCAAAATCGCTAGAAAAGTACGAAAAAAATATCCGGAAGAATCCGATTTTCTCGCCATACCCTGACGTCTAAGAAAATAAAACACACATATCCGCATTCAGCATCCCCGAATTGCCTAGAAGAATTTTTTGGCGATTTCTATTACTTTTCATTAACTTTGACTTCGTTTTCTCTCTTTTTTTTTTTAAGTACACGATACTTTTAATGCACAGTTTCGACCAATCACCCTACTTTATCATCATCACATATCAAAAATTGTGGAATTTAACTCCCTTGCTGTATTTAATTTTTTTTAATACCTACTTGGAACCTAAGACTTCCGACTGGAGGAGCGGCAAATGGTATTTCTTGGAAAGCGTAGAACGACGGAGTGTAATTAGGCTCTACGAATCGTCCTCGAATTTGGCCGTAGGGCAGTGTCACCACCAGGTCTTCAGCGACAGCCTACAGAAAAAGTTATTTGCAATACCGTAAACTTGAGTGGCTTTGGCCAATTTCTGAAATTTGTTTCTTTCCTCGGGTGTGTCAATATTCCGTGTACAACGAGCTACCACATGCTCCTGACGTCAAAATAAGTCGATTTAACTAAACTTACCTATATACCAAGTTGTCTCGTTTATCCGCTAGAGGCTGTCAAAGTTGACATAAAATTTAAGTTTTTTGCCAATAACTTAGTAACGCCCTGTATGACCTTAATGAAGTTTGGTGTGCTAGTATGTTCCGACAGATGGCACATTTTGACATTTGAATGGAAGTTATTCCATTAACAGGGTGCGAAAACTACCCCTACCCTTAAAGTAACCTGCTCGTATTTTTTTTGGTGGGGGTGATACCGCTAAATGATCTAAATTTTTATCATAAAGATAAGCAATTTTTTAACAAATTTTCTCACTTGTAAAATTTTTGTATTCCTTACCGTTTTTTCTGAATTCATGTTTTATTACATCATTGCCGATTCTAATACGATTTAATTGATTTCACTTTAAAATTGATTTTAGGACGAAAGCGAAATAAACAAACTTAAATAATCATTTATTGAGACTTAATTAGGTGTTCAAAATGACCCCCATTTTCATTAATACAGAAATCAATCCTACGTAAGAAATTAAAGTGCACTTTTCTCAGGGTTTCCTCGTTCTGCAATTCTTGAACGGCATTTTGAATTCTGTTCGACAATTGTTCCTCGTTCTCAATACTCACAGAGTAAACTTTCTGTTTTAAGTCACCCCAAATGAAGAAATCGCAAGGATTCAAATCTGGTGAACGTGGAGGCCATCAAATGGGAGCATCGTTTCCTCTGCCAATCCATCTATCTGGGAATTGCTCATTTAAATATTCTCTTACAATACGTGCAAAGTGTGGTGGGGCACCGTCGTGCATAAAGTACATTTGATTGCGTAGATTTAATGGTAAATCGTCGAAGAGATCCGGCAGAGTATTCTGCAAAAAATCTAAATAACTGTTGCCGTCGAGGCGATTTAGCAACCTAATCGGACCAATCAAAGAGTTATTGATAAATCCCTTCCACACGTTTATACTAAATTCGCGTTGAAAAGATTTTGCTCTAATGGCATGGGGATTTTCATCTGCATAAACATGTTGATTATGCAAATTTGTTATTCCACGTCTTGTGAAACATGATTCGTACGTAAACAAAATTTTCTTGTGGAAGTCCATATCGTCAGCACGGTATTGTTGAATAATCTGTGAGACGAGCGGCAATATCATGAGGTAATAGTTCTTGAACTGGTTGAATGTAAAGGACGAATCAGTTGTTCAGTGAGAACACTGTTTATTGTATTTTTTGAAACTCTGACTTGCCTCTCCAATAATCTGACACAGGTTTCCAGGTTTTCATTTACTCGTTCCAGAATTTCGTCTTCTACAAGGATTGTTCGGGCTTGACGAGGCCGTCCGGCATTACGTCTATTCACCTTAAGCATACCATTTTCTCTAAGACGTCTTTCAATATTTTTAAAGGTCTGATGATTTGGAGTTCTGCGATTGGGATATCTTCGATGATACTCGCGCACACTTCTACGACAGTTTCCTTCACAAAACCCTAATACTAATAACATATCGGTTTGTTCGTCAAAGGTGTACCTTATTATCCATCTTACAGAGTCAACAGGATAATGACACTAATGACAAATTTCAAATTGTAGCATTTGTTTCACCTGGTAACTTGGCCAACTAGTATTTGTTATTTGGATTTATCAAAGGTGACATGAAATCTTTGTATTGAACACCTAATTAAATTTAAACAAATTACTTCATTTGAGGTGACTTAAAACAGAAAGTTTACTCTGTGAGTATTGAGAACGAGGAACAATTGTGGAACATAATTCAAAATGCCGTTCAAGAATTGCAGAACGAGGAAACCCTGAGAAGAGTGCACTTTAATTTCTCACGTAGGATTGATTTCTGTATTAATGAAAATGGGGGTCATTTTGAACACCTAATTAAGTCTCAATAAATTATTATTTAAGTTTGTTTATTTCGTTTTCGTCCTAAAATCAATTTTAAAGTAAAATCAATTAAATCGTATTAGAATCGACAATGATGTAATAAAACATGAATTCAGCGAAAACGGTAAGGAATACAAAAATTTTACAAGAGAGAAAATTTGTTAAAAAATTGCTTATATATTATGATAAAAATTTAGATGAAGCGGTATCACCCCCACCAAAAAAAATACGAGCAGGTTACTTTAAGGGTAGGGGTAGTTTTCGCACCCTGTTAATGGAATAACTGATTCAAATGTCACAATGTGACATATGTCAGAACATACTAGCACAACAAATTTCATTAAGGTCATACAGGTCGTTACTAAGTTATTGGCAAACAACTAAAAATTTTATGTCAACTTTACCGGCCTATAGCGGCTAAACGAGACAACTTGGTATATAGGTAAGTTTGGTTATATCGACTTATTTCGACGTCAGGAGCATGTGGTGGCTCGTTGTACACGGAATATTGGGACACCCTGTATACGATATACAGGGTATACCACTGTGGCTATTAAGTAACCGAACTGCTGTCATAACACTTTTTATTCATTACCAATTACAGTAGCAACTTTTTCGCCTTCAATGTGCTCCCCTTGGCAATCTCTACCCCACTCCATACGACTTTTCCATTGTTGAAAGCAGTGCTGGAAGTCCGCTTCTGTCAGCTGGTTCAGAACCTCCGTCGCTTTTGCTTTAACTGCTTCCACACTTTCGAATCTTGTCCCCTTCAGTGTCACCGTGTCCAACAAGACTGGATCAGTGTATATGTTGTTTAGAATGTCAGAGAAAATGTTCATTTGCTCGGGAGTGAGGAGTTTTGGCACCATTTTTACGCAAACTTTGCGCATGTTGAACGATTCATGCAAAATCTGGCGAATACATTCTTTGTCGATTCCTTTTTTCCAGCCTTCCTGGCCTCCTGTTATTTCCACCCTTATTTCAAGCCCTCGGACGCTTAAACGACGATCTTGCCGTTTTTGACGTTGAGGGCCGTCCGGGGCGCGGATCGTCTTTGGTCGTTTCACGTCCCTCTTTAAACCGTTTAAAACTTGTGCGCGCGATAAATATTCATTCCCGGACACTTCTTTTAACATTGCATAATCTTCTGTAAATGTTTTCCCCATTTTAACAAGATACTTGAGATTAACCCGTTCCTCCATATGAACATTTAACATTTTGTCGACGCGTCATTGGTGCGTAGACTAATTCAAACGACTGCTTTGGTCATACTGAGCGACCCACTGGCTTGTCCAGCGAGCTCAGGGTGGGGAAAGTATCACCAGACACAATTCTATTCAAACTTGTCGCGACATACTCGCAGCGCGCTGGTAGCAGCATCAGTTCGGTTATTTAATAGCCACACTCGTATAAAAAAATCTCGTAAAAATGGATCGGAAAAAAAATTCCAATATCTAGGTATATATGACTTATACATAGTATAAGGAACTTAAAACTATGAATATGAAAAAGAATTGGTCCCTCATATTTTCGTAAATCATCTAATAATATCCTTGTTAAAAATGCGCGAAAATTTAGTCGTTACAGCTCTGCCTGTACAAGCGAAAGGCCATTTATGATCGGGGCTCAAAGGAGACGTTCCTAGGTCTATGTAGCAGATTTCTGTTCATATGCCAACAAGTCAAACATTCACCCCTAGCCGCTCCAGGGTGGCCAAAGTCGCCTATGCACTTTCGATAGTTTTCATGGGTGATGGTTAACGTAGTTGTGGTACTCTTTATTGTTAATGGTGAGTAATAAATGTATTTCAATAAATTTTATAATATGGCACTGTTGGTGGTAATTTTAGAACATGGGACGCTACAATAAAACACTCGGTAGTAGAAACAATTGAAATTATACAAAGTTTGATAGAAGAAGCTATAAGAAATATAAGAGAGGGGAGAATGTCTCAAAGATACGCTTCAGAAAGGTAAAAAATACCAAGATCAATATTACAAAATAAACTTAACATCACACAAACAAGTGGACTACATCAATGGAAGTGGCCTTCATCTTAAGATGTTCTTTGCCGTGAACCTGACATTTTAGAAGTCACTTTGTCTTCTAGCCCAACTTTGTCTTCTAGCTTTAGCCACCAACTTTTTTTAAATGGCATTTTTTCAAATTACCATAATTTTAATTTTTGGCATGCTGAAAGTACTATTAGTGACACGTCTTCTCGTCGCGAAAAAAATCTTTCTCCTATCGAAAGTCACAGGGTCCTAAAATTAGGAAGTGGACCAATGCCATCCAAGTTTACGGTACCAGAAAATTGGTGTTGATGATGGTCTCTACCAAAACGCAGGTTCTTTGAAAAGAAAATACAAAGACGCATTCAGAAGCTAGTGCTTTTTTTGTTTACTAATAATCATTTTGTTCATACATTTTGTAAATAATAATACTAATAATGCGTCTTGATTATTGCGAATGTGTAATGAAGAAATTAGAACCTTTACGAGATGTCAGACAAAATAAATATTTCTAAAAGCTTTGGAATACAAACTGAACAATCTAGATCGCAATAAGCATAATTTGTTTGGGTTCCTATTTATCAATAAATAGGCATTTTAGGAACTGGTATTTGGACGACACAGTTTAATGTGCTAAAACTCACTAGGTACATATTTCATTAACGCGTTACTATTCGAAGATTGCGGCATACCCTGACGTTGTTATGCATTTGACATCAGATGCGAGTTTGCCATGTTGTGTTGCTTGACATTTGTTGACGGTTTGAAATTATCTGAACCTTACTCTAGCTTTGATAGTGTTTTGTGTCTTTTCTGAGCTTCAAACTTTCATCTTGCATTGAAAAACTGTTATTTTCGGGACAATCAAAGTGTCCCGATTGTAGTTGTCAGACTTCCGTTTGCGATATGTCAAACAGCTGCTGCCAAGAGTTAGTAGTATCTTTGATGTGCAATTTTGAAAAAGAACGAGACAATAATGACCCATTCCTACCCTTGACGGCTGTTAGAAAGGTCACTTATACAGTGAGGTCCATAAGTAACGGATAAATTCATTATCTACGTAATTTACAATTTATGAGTAAAATCCTGAAACACGTCAATTTTTAATTCTAGTATGATATTTTTTTGAGCATAATTTTATACCTCCCCCTCCAACCCCCTTGAGTGACAGCTACCCCTTTAAAATTTTTAAATGGAACGAGGGTGCGTGTCATAGCTCATTTGAAAGGGTTCTTAATTATCTATTAAGCAATATAAGGTTTTTTGAATTTTTCATCTAGAAAATTAAATTTGTTAATTTCAAAATTATTATTATTATTATGAAATGTATACAATCAAGTGCCTATGTACCAAATATCTGTCAAATTTGACGTTTTTAGATAATTTTGTGTCAACATTCAACTTAAATGTATCGGTTTCCCTGATACGCTGCGCAAAATACCCAACAAAAAGAAAAAAGTAAAATGGGTTTCTTTTTACATATCATATACAAATAAAAAATTATACATTTTTTCTTTATTTGCTACATCTGTGAAAACTTATTATTCTTTTATGTTATTTATCGCTGATCGTCAAGTTGATTATTATTTTAACAATGAGTCTTTCGGATACCCAAAGAATTGAAATTTTGATATCATTAGGATGTGGTGATAAAACAAGAACGCGGAAGCAGGTATGCGAAATATTCAATACTAAGTCTCCTGACCGCCGCATTTCCCAGTCTACGGTACTACGGTTAGTAGAATAGAAAACAAATTTCGTGAATTTGGCAATGTCAAATTCCAACAAAGCAACATTCGTCTTAAATGGAACAGTCAACAAACAGAACTGTATATACTGGAGTACAGAAAATCCACATTGAATGATGGAGGCCAATACTCAATGTCCTGAGAAGGTGAACGTTTGGGCTGGAATTATAAATTCTCTAATTATCGGACCATATTTCTTTGATGGCACATTAACTGGCGCCCGTTCCTTGAATTTCTGGCAAAATTTCTTAGTTCCAGAGTTAATAATGCTTTTCCCAGATGATGACAACCCCAATGAAATGGATAGGAATATTTGGTTTCAGCAGGACGGAGCTACACATTTTTCGTTGGAAGTAAGAGCCTATCTCAATCAAATTTTTCCCAATAGATGGATCGGTAGACGCGGTGAAATCGAATGGCCTGCTCGTTCTCCCGATTTGACCCCGCTTGACTATTTTTATGGGGTTACTTAAAATCGAAAGTCTACTTCAACAGACCAAATAAAGTAGAAGATTTAAAAGAGAGAATAAGGCAAGAAATTAATTAAATCACCCCGGAAACAATACAAAATGTTTTAGAAGAATTTCAGCAACGCCTCCATTATTGTCAAGAAGCAACGGGCGCCCAGTTTGAACATTTGAATTAAACTGTTCTTCTGTTCTGTTTCATGTTTTTTTCTTTACTTAGTAACAATAAAATATATGTTATATTTTTCAATAAAAAAAATTATAGAAATTAAAAAAATCTTATGTTGCTGGATCGAGAATTAAAAACCCTTTCAAATGAGATATCACACGCACCCTCGTTCCATTTAAAAATTTTAAAGGGGTACCTGTCATTCCAAGGTGGTTGGAGGGGGAGGTATAAAATTATGCTCAAAAAATGTCATTCTAGAATTAAAAATTTGTGTTTCAGGATTTTACTCATAAGTTGTAAATTACATATATAATTAATTATCCGTTACTTATGGACTTCACTGTATATATAATTAATACTTACATATACAATTAAAATATTAATTAAAACAACAGTCCAATATATTGTTTTTAGAGTGTAGCAGCAGTCCTAAACTTGAATGTTTCTACGGTTAATTCTATTTCACAGAAAACAAAAAACAATGAACTCTTTAAAATCACCTAGAAAACGTATTTCCTACCAAGAGAGTTACAAATTTATTTATCTTTTTAATGTTTAAAATTATTTATCTTTTTTAATGTTGAAAATATAAGTTATTTAACAATAAACAAACACGGAAACTTCATCCATATGCTAGTCAAAATTATTTCGCAAATACTGAATTATTTTATAACAATCTGGCATCAGTGCGCTCTAAAACTTAAATGCGTGTTTGATGACATGCAACGGTTTTTACTTTGAATGCAGCTTACCATAATAGGCAACCGGACGTTGCACTTTTAACGAAATTGCTCACTTCAAGCCTAAAGTTAAAGTTTTAATTCCAATTGTTAAAAAATACATCAGAAGTAACTTTACAAACCAGTTGTATTTGTGGAAATTGGAAACATTTTTGTTAGAATTTTATTTTTGATCTATAGATATTACTTAACTTTTCATATAGTATATGGACAACTTGAAATCGGTTTTTTGTGATTTTTTAAATTCAGAACACAGAACTCATGAAGCTCCTTTCATTAGTTGTGCTCTGTTTCATTGTGTGATGATTCAGGGCGCAAAATTTCCGAAGCTCGGTTCCACATGTTCCATCACTAACGGGACACCCTGTATATTTCATATCTCCGTTTCGTATTTCATTTCCTTGATTAGCAAATAGTTTTGAATAGTTTTTTTCATCGTCAGGAGTTCATTCTTTTACAGTTGCAAGACGTACATTCTCCTCCGTGCTCATTGTAGGATAGTTTCTTTCACACTTCAGAATTACAAAATAAATAGCACTAGTCATTGACAGCATGCCATATGTTTTAAGCCCATATGGCGGCAGAGCTTTATTTATTCCTAACGGTTTAAGAATTGCGACGACTCTATAGACTGGATGCCGTAATATGCTGCGAATAGTTAGTCCATAACATAGCAAGAATAAAAAAAAATGTTGTCAACTTCTATTTAAAACATGGGTAATTTAGTTAGGTATGGAATTATGTCGTATTAAAAACAAACGAAGTCAAGTTGTTTATGTAAAGTTGAATCAGTATTGTTATGTACTTATTGTTATAACTTATAGAATATGTTAAATATTTCGTAAAAAAACAACGAACGAACTTTTTTAATATTAGTTTCATAAAAACTGTTGTTGACAATCACGTTTGCTTCCAAAATAACTTAAAATGCACCATACTGTCTGGATTATTTTCCAATTTCCAAAAAAAGTCACTCATTGTCTTTCAACTTTTTTTTTATCAAACTCTAATATTAAAAAAAATCCCATGTGGTTCCAACTTTATGGAGGACACTGGATATTATGATTTTTTTAAATGAAAAGTGTTAACGTTTGTGTCGAGATTATATTTTAAACAAGCTGTAAATTGCTACTGCATTATTAAAACAGACGAATAAAAAACTCACCGCTGTCATTGAGCCAAGGAAACTCAAGATAATTCCAAAAAACATGTTTTTTTATTTTTCGTAACTATAGCACCTGTTTATTAGATTATTAGGTATGCGTGACATATATCTGGCTAATTATTTATATAAGGTGTGGTAATTGATGAGTACTCTTTATATATAAGTTGGTCTTATATCTACTGTATATGTAGATATCTACTGTACAGTAGATAAAATCTTCAATTGACAGATATCTATACTTACGTTGGTACACAACGGAAAAATAATGTTAAGGGCTTGATAACTTTGTTGGTTTGATAAGTTCAGTTTTTCTTATTTTAATTAGTTTTTTTTTTTTTGGAGCCTTGTACTATGTGCCAGTGTTGGGCAGCAGCTAACTACATGAGTAGCTAACTACAATGACAGCTACTCGATGACAACTACATCTTGAGTAGTTGCAAACAACACCTACAACTACTAGCTGTAGCTGCTTGCTGCAACTACTTTAATGGAAGCTACAGTAGCTGTAGTTTGAAATAACAGCTACAGCTAGTAGTTGTGAAAAATGTAGTTGCGGCGAACAGCTACAGCTAGTAGCTGTAACTGTAGCTATAAGCACAAAACTACAGCTACTTTTCTTTCGTATTGGAAAAATGTCAAATAAGAGACAAAAGTAGCTGTAGTTGTCGGTTTTGATCGGTAGCTACAACATCAATTTCACAAAGCAAATTCAGTGTGAATATACTCCGGGAGAATTAACTTAAAAGCATGCCCGTTTCCAGAATCGGGCCTGCGTCGAATATTATTGGCTTAAAATTAAGTAAAAAATACATAGAACAAAACCCTACATTTGTGTATTTGCAGAGGTCGAGCGTGTTTTGTTATTAACAATTTAAGAAAAAAAACGCACTTTTTTTCGTTTTTTGTTTGTATCTCCGAAAATATGCGTCTAATCGACTTGAGGTATACTTGTCCATTTTGTTCATGAGGAAATTTGCCATCGGCAAATGTGGGTTGCTAGAAAAAACAAGATTTTTTAAGAAAAAAAATCTTGTTTTTCAAGCACTATTCGATGCAATTGGTTTGAAATCTGTATTAAAAAAAAAAAAACGCCGAGGTAAGGTCCTTAGTTCTTAGTTACCGCATTTTTTTCGGTTTTTTGTTAATACCTTTTTTTTATTTTGCAATTAAAAATCTGAAATTTGCAGAATCACGAGATATTGCGATTACCTATCGATGTTTTTTTACCGCATCTCGATATATTACGTTTTGCGGAAGTTATACGCGCTCGCGTTTTCAACTTTATAATTTTGCAATAGTCCGCCATTTTGAAATTGGGCGTCCGGATTGCGAGCGTTTGTTGAGCACCCCAACAGCTATCTTTTCCTGTAGTCTCATCCGTTTGAAGTGAAATCTGTTTGTTTTATTTAATATTGAAGATTTTGCACTTTTTTTTTCAACGCAAATTTTGCAATAAAAAAAAATTGCGTACTAGCGGAAAAGCTTATCACGATGGCAAATTTCCTCAGGAACAAAATCGACAAGTATACCTCAAGTCGATTAGACGCATATTTTTCGGAGATACAAGCAAAAAACGAAAAAAAGTGCTTTTTTTTTTTCTTAAATTGTTAATAACAAAACACCCTCGACCTCTGCGAATACACAAATTTAGGCTTTTGTTCTATGTATTTTTTACTTACTTTTAAGCCAATAATATTCGACACAAACCCGATTCTGGAAACGGGCATGCTTTTAAGCTAATTCTCCCGGAGTATATTCACACTGAATTTGCTTTGTGAAATTGGTGCTGTAGCTACCGATCAACCGACAACTACAGCTACTTTTGTCTCTTATTTGACATTTTTCCAGTCCGAAAGAAAAGTAGCTGTAGCTCTCTGCTTATAGCTACAGCTACAGCTACTAGCTGTAGCTGTTCGCCGCAACTACATTTTTCACAACTACTAGCTGTAGCTGTTATTACAAGCTACAGCTACTGTAGCGTCCACAGAAGTAGCTGCGGCGAACAACTTCAAGCTACTTAGTGTAGCTGTAGTTGCAACTACATCCCAACTACAGTAGCTGTAGTTTTGTAGCTGTAGTTTTGTAGCTGTAGTTGAAGCTACATTTTGTCCAACACTGCTATGTGCATATTAAAATGTATGTTACACTTCGTGTTGTTATTTTCACAAACTTACCCCTTTCAACTCCCCAACCTTTCAACGTATTTAGCTTACAACTCGATACAATGGTCGACCTTGTTCTCGTATATAGTTGTGTCAAATTTGAAATGAATATCTCCCAGCGTTTGACAATTACATAGAGGCAAAGTGAATGTATATTAGCCCTATTTGTCCCCCAAACACCCTCAACCAAATTAGCTTAAAATCTAACCGCCTCCAGATCGGAATATGATACGTTAGTGTTGTAAGTTTTAAGTTAATGTCTTACAGCGTTCTCGAATTATCATTCTCACTCAAAAATATTCACAGACAGACAGACAGATTAGCAGACAGAATTTTGTTCATGGAGAGAAGTCTCCATGATCACGATAAAAAAATCTATGCAATTAGCCATTAGACAAAAATTAGGTAATGTCATTAAATTTGACATTTGACAGTTTTGTCACTTTTGACATTACAACATAAAATTTTACAAAAAAAATGATATTTCGTCTAATTTTCTAAAACACAAAATTACATTTCTACAGCCGTTTAAGAGCGGGACAAAATAAAGTGAACACACTGTACATATTCATTTGCAAGCCTAAAAATTACTACAGGCAACTACTAGAAACACAACAAGTAAAACTAGTACGCATCTATTTTTATTTATTTTCGATTACATCCAACATTCATGGGATTTAGGGCCTACCGTTTGTCATGCTCAGAACAGCAGGTGGCTCGAGAAAACAGAGCAGGAGTTTACACATTTATTAATCCGCCGTTGCTGTGGACGTGCATAGTGTTGTGAGGAACCGAGTTTGCATTAATTTTTTTGTGGTTTCGTTATTATTAAATTCAATTTCAATGAGCTATGCCTGATTTTTGTCTTGCGTGCAACTTTTCGACTGCATCGCAGCGACTGTAAATTGCGGAAATCACCGATGCTCTTGGTCGCTGGGGATTTGATAGACGTCTCTCAGTCAAGCTCGACGGGGCCGTCATTTTCGTCGAATTCCACCCGAAAAAAAAAACAGGAAACACGCTGGAAGAAAGAAGAAAACAGGATAGGAGTTTACACATTTATTAATCCGCCGCTGCTGTGGATGTGCGTTGTGTTGTGAGGAACCGAGTTTGTATTAATTTTTTTGTGGTTTCGTTATTATTAAATTCTATTTCGATGGGCTATGCCTGATTTTTGTCTTGCGTGCAACTTTTCTAAATCGCAGCGACTGTAAATTGCGGAAATCACCGATGCTCTTGGTCGCTGGAGTTTTGATAGACGTCGCTCAGTCAGGCTCGACGGGGCCGTCATTTTCGTCGATTTCCGCCCGAAAAAAAGGAGAGGAGGCGCTGCAAGGCCCCCGCTGCCCATCGCCGTCGTGCGGCAAGGCTGGACAAGGCAACCGGCCGGCCGGTGGACTCTTGCGCCTGAAGACCCGGCTGACAAGATAGCGAGGCAACGACCGCTACGCCGGAGCGTTGAACCCTGCGGGACCCCCGTCGCACGGGAGCGGCCAACTCAGTTCCGGGATGAGACAACGACTCGCTCCGACGAGCGAAGGTACCGCTGGGGTGTTTTTATTTTGATTTTTTATAAAAAAAAATGTTTCAACTCATTCAACGCGTATCTGAATCGTTGAAAAATACGAGGGTCAAGGCTAAAATAGGCGGTCAAGATATAGGCGATGTACAGTGTCCTTCATAAAGTGCGCTTTATATGGGAATTTTTTTTACCCCTTTTTTTCCTTTTCTCGACTTTATTTTTAATTCAGCTAATTTTTCTTTGAAAATGATGAAAAATGACACTCGCACGGGGTCATGTGACTTGGTACCTGTCAAATTTGACATTTTTCTGAAAAAATCGCTCAAAACGGACCTGTTTGTTGGGGTTTCAAAAACTAAAAAAAAAAGTTGAAGGCATGATATTTCAGTTTGCTAGTATTCTAGTTCAATTTAGTACTAAAAAAAATTATATCTTAAATGCTAATTAATTAATTGCTTAATGGTATCATTGCTTAATGGTATGTACTATATCAACTTTGCATCGACCATAACAGAATTTAGAAACATTGTTTTAATTTTTCCATAAAGAAGACGTTTTTTAATCAACGTTTTATGATAAACAGTTGATGGTGTGTGTTGTTTTTTGTACAGTGTTTTTGTTTTCGAAGTTTGAAGCGTTTAATATTTCTGGATAGTTTTGCAGAAATTAAGATGTGTCAAAAAATGAATGTTTTAATAAAACGTTCAGATTTGTCATACTTACGTAACATTTTACGAAACATTTTGAAATCGCAACAAACATGATCATTTTGAGCGATTTTCTTTTTTTTTAAATATTTCAAATTTGCTAGGTACCGAGTCACGTGATTCCATTCGAATACATCGTTTTTTATCAATTTGAAAGCACCAAAGTCAGCGTCAAAGTAAAATTTCAAAAAAAGTCGGCTATCGAAATGTTTCCCAGATGATAAATTGCGTTGCAAAATTTTGGAGCACTTATTTGTTGCGTGAACTTCGTTTTCTTAAAAATATTTGCAACAGCACAAAAAAAATTATTGAACACAACACACTTCTAAAATTAGGTACCTACTTGTTCAGGCGTTCTAAATTTACTGGACATCTTGTGTCAAATGCAGGCACCATAATTGTGTTATATAAAAATATCTTTTAAAATACCATTTCTCCTAAGTTGATTAACTATTCTCTCCATAGACGGCAACCACAATTAGGACATTTTCATAATGATAATAAACCGTCTTGTATTTGTACATTTATTATATAATATAATTTGTAATAAAAATGGTTAAGATTGAATTAAAATATATATACGGATTTAAATTCGTTGACCATCTATTGTCAAATGAAGGTATTACGCAAGATATCTACATCGAAGTTCATTTCAATCGAAATTTATTGCCTGTTCTATCCATAGATGGCAACCATGATCGAGAAATTTCGAAATATACATTTCGTTTTCCGTTAATACCTACAAATTACATATAAATATAGGACCTTTGTCGTTCCAGGATCTTTATCTTGCATTTATAACAAAAAAGGATAACATTTAAGACACCAAAATATATGGGAATTTAAATTTGGTTCGCCATCTGTTGGCAAATGAAGGTATCATACAGATATTACGTAAAGATACCTAGAACGAACTTCCTTTCTACTACGGTCGATAGATGGCACAGACAGCAATACCAATGCGAAAGTTCTAAATCTGTATAGATTTTCAGCAATACATTTTCAGCAAATAATTGCAAGATGTTTGTTTTTTAAATGAATGAATAAAATTTCCTGGTTTTTTGAATTTGAAATGTTTTAATATTGCTTGCCCCGGATTTTTAACTACAAACCTTCTATTGGTAAAATTCGTTTCTCGTTCAGTCCACAATATTTAATTGCCCCTTTTCATTATTTTAGTTATGGCGGATATTCGAAAGAGCACAGAAGAGAGTACGAAAACTTTTTCATCTAAAATTATGGAGAAAAAAGGAAATATGACTGGAAAGTAAATGTTATGATAAATATTTTGTACTGGGGCTTTAGCATTCATTGATTCAAAGACAAAGCTGTCAAATGTGTATCAAGGCACGATGCCTATTATTTTTTATTTCGGTATAATGCCTATTATCATCTTCATCGCTTTGTCTCTTTCGACGATCTTCACCGAAGAGGGACGAACGTACGTTCCGACCGGGGACAGTTTATTGAAGGGTTCCACCGACATGCGCTTCTCTGGCAACAGGTAGCCCACAGCCCTTGCATAGCTGAAGGGAACAGGTGGGTTGATCCTTTCGGATTAAAATATTGTGGTTTTCATGCGTTGAAAAATAACAAATTACCTTGGCTTTCTTCCGTGTTTCTTTCTACGTTTAAAATAAACTTTTCATAGTTCAGATAATTTGGAAAATATTTTACAATATATAGATGTATTAAAAAATTGAATTGAACACCTCATAATTTTTGGTGAATTGTTGAAAATCCCTTGTCTTAAATCCTCCTCCGCTGTTTTTTATGCTTCCACAGAAAAAAAAACAAGTGGATTCAAATCTGGTGATCTGGAGGGCCATTGTAATGGGGAAACGACACTGCTCACCATACTTCTTGGACAGTGTAAAAATCCTTTGCCTTGAACCCTCTTCCTCTGTTTTTTTTTGCCCCCACAGGACAAAAATCAAGTGGATTCAAATCTGGTGATCTACGGGACCATTGTAATGGGGAATCGACACTTCTCAACATACTTCTTGGGCAGTGTTAAAAATCCTTTGTCTCAATTTGTCTCAATAGACTTCGGAGAATCTACGGAAGCTATCTTCGGAAGCTTCCACAGAAAAAATCAAGTGGATTCAAATCTGGTGATCTGGAGGGCCATTGTAATGGGGAATCGTAGCCTCGTCCAATTAAGCGATCTAGATAATATTGATGCAAACGCTGGAGTACTTCCACAATAAGGGCGCCATAAACCATAATGTATGGCGAACTTCTTTATAGGGGAATGTATTCGATAAGTTTGAATAACTTGATTCCGAGAATTGTAATCTATTCAACTGTGCCAAGACGTCTAGGTAAAGAATAAGGGGGACAAGAGTAAGATAACTTTTTATATCAGCCTACATATTTAGAGAAAATTTACGCTGAAAGTGAGTGGAACAACTGAATTTGGATTTTCCTCAGCCCACTCATGTAAATTGTGCTCAATTGAATTTGAAAATACAACTTCGGGTAAACAGTCCCTCATCAGTGAAAATTATAATATCTGGAAATTCAGGATTTCTTCGATGTTCCCTTTAGCAAACGTGTATAAAATGTGTATCGTAATCTCCAGGTAATAAGTCGATTTCTGTGTAAATGAAAAGGGTACATCATTGGCTTGGCCATATCAGCCGTGTTTACAGCCACTTTTTTTTTAACGAAAATGGTGTTTAAATTTAGTACACTCGCCTGTACATAACATCGAAATCCTAAACTGACTATATTTTGAGATTAATCGCTTGGGGGTTGGGGGATTAAAGGGGGTGAAAATTGACGACAAAGTACAAGAACACAAAAATATTACATATGAGGTGTGTAAACTGAGTCATGAGATTGGGAACGTAGCGCCCGATCTAGCAACACTGCGGATATGGTACTATGAATGGCGGTAGGTTAACATGTAATGCACCTTCAGTACAAGTTTGACCTTATTAGAGTCATTTGTCTGTCCTTTGTGACTGTTTTCGTAAACCGGTTTCTTCTAGTGCGTTTTAAAAATGAGTGACATTAATTCGGAGCAAAGGTGTGCTAGCAGGTTTTGCTTCAGACTTGGACACAGCGCAACGGATACTTTTGCAACACCTCAACACGCCTACAGACGCCCTTTTGAAGAAACAAAAAGACATCAGGAGAGAAACGTGTCTTGACTTTTTGGAATCAATTGAAAATGATCCCCATTTTATGGAACATCTCATTACTGGTGAATGTGTGTGTTTGGATACGATCCGGAAACCAAGCGCCAAAGCATGGAGTAGCACACTTCAAGCGCTTCAAGACCCAAAAAAAGCAAGAATGAGCAAGTCGAAGATCAAATGCATGCTGATTTGCTTTTTTGATAGCTACGGAATTGTCCATAAAGAGTTTGTGTCTCCAGGCCAAAGAGTAAATCAACACTTTTACAGAGAGGTTCCTGAAAAACTTCGAAAAAGGGTCATGCCTGTCAGTAGAAACATTCCTGTGGCTCATCAGCCTCCTTATGCGCCTGATTTGAGGCTTTGTGACTTTTTAATCTTCCTGAGATTGAAAAATCACCTCAAGGGACATCATTTTGGAACCATAGAAAACATTCAAACGGCTGTAACGGACCGGCTGAAGGTTATTCCAGTATATAAGTTTCAGCACTGCTATGAGGAATGGAAGAACCGTCTCCCAGAGCTGTGTGGCTTCACAAGGAAGTTATTTTGAAGGAGACAATACTGAATTGTAATTCATATAAAAAATTTAAAAAAATTTACTCGTTAAGTCTCGTTACTTAATTTACACACTTCGTTTGCCATTAGAAGGGCCCAGTTTCTAAGTATTTCATTGTTCAAAACGACCAGACTTTGCATACCGACGTTATACGAGCAGACCGCTAGGAATAAATCTCTGTTTATTTAATTTATTTGTTCTGCTTTGGCCACTTGGAGCTCGAAGAAAAAGTTCGACGGCGCGGCGCGCGTTTTCATGGAGTTATTTGCGAATGAGAATTCTTTTAAACAACTTTCCGATTTAATTGCGTATTTGTAACAAGTTTCGTAGCAGGAAAGTTTCCCGCGCCGGTCGTTCAATTTGCGAGATTAAAAACGTGTGGTGTGGGGATTCCTAGCCTGTGAATAATTCTTTCATCAAATCCTAAGTGCGCCCGGCAAATTAAAAACTGAGTTAGGCCGAAAAAGTAATTAATTTCCGAAGAAGTTCAGGCCAGAGGGTAGGGTGCCATTACTTACTAGGACCATTATTTTTTTTTTGTAGTGTATTTCAAGGTTTTTTTATTACAATTAAAGTTGGCCGAAATGTGCCGCGGGACATAGGCGTACGCATAATAATATAATACATGTAATTAATATTGTATATTGTAACAAAAGTAATACATTTACATCTTATAACCGTATACAGGGTGCGTCCAAAAAGTAATGCGACCAATTTTTTCTGACGCCGCGCTGGGCGGGATTGATGGATGGGAGTCTAAGCATGAAGCCATCAAGCGGAACCATGAGTCAGTCGGCTCTGAGCTCTGGAGCGAGTAAAACGAGCAATACCGTACACCTCTGCAAAGCGTCGCGTCGAAGCCTACTATGGAGAAAAGTTTGGAGCAACGCTACGCTATTCAGTTTTGTTTCAAACTCGGCAAGTCGGCTTCGGAGACCTATCCAATGCTTCAGCAGGCCTATGGTAATAAGTGTTTGTCCAAATCTCAAGTTTACCGCTGGCACAAGGCTTTTAAAGGGGGCTGGGAAGACGTCGAAGACGAGGCCCGGTCTGGGTTGTCCACCACAAGTTCGTACCTACTGGGAAAACAGTGAATGCCGCTTTTTACGTGGAAGTCCTCAAAAGACTAAAACAGAGGGTCAAACGCGTCTGTTCGGCCATCAACGACCGTTGGCGCTTGCACCCCATCTGACTTTTTTTGTTTCCTCGCATCAAAAAGACGCTGAAAGGTCGACATTTGGACTCGATTCCCAACATCACGCCAGTTACGACGCGCACGCTAAAGGACATCCCGGAACAAGCCTTCCAGGACGCCTTCCTGGCTTGGAAAGCTCGTCTCCAGCGGTGCATTGATGCACAAGGTTCTTATTTTGATGAATTCTAAGGAACTGTAGCTTTCAGCTCAATCCTTTTTTTTGTTCTGGACTTTGGTCGTATTACTTTTTGGACGCACCCTGTATGTAGTATGTATTTAAAACTTAACCTCTTAATTAGCTTGACGACGTAGCTCGGTTAACAGTACTATCACGAACTGGAGAAGATTCGTAAAAAGTTTGTAGCATCAGATAAGTTTCTGTAGTTGTCTCTGAGAGTCTTGTTCGCTGTAATAAAAATATACAGTTTGTGTAATGCCGACATCGGCCAGTTGTGAAAAAGGACAAATGCTACAGTTCTCGTTCTAACAAGCACAGGTGGTGAGAGGGCCGGTCTTATTCCCTCACTACCTTCGATGCGTGTGCGGTTGCTTCTTATCTGTCGTCTCACTTGTGTTTGTCCTTTTTCCTAGGTGGCCGATGTCGGCTTTACACACACGGTATATGCTTGTATTATATTATTTAATCGACAGCTACTGATGTAGTTTTTTGTTCAGAGTTTTGTTCGCTGTAGTGAAAATATATGCTTATATTTTGAGAATGACCATTCGACATCTACTGATGGAATACAGGCGTAATTAAAATACGTTTTGCACTCATTTAACGGATCTGTAGATGCACTATCACAAATTTGTCTTAATTTGTTAAAACCGGTGTTGTTCTTTAATACACTTTCGAACTTATTTTTAAATAGCTCATGTATTGCGTCACCTATAGCTCTTGTAGCAGCGAATTTACTTCATCCTATATTTGTAGGAATCTGCTAACATACACGCACTATCCTGTAATTTATGTGTGGCGTTATATGAACCTTTATAGTTATGTAATGTTGTTGTCCACTTCCAGTGTCCGTTCAGTGTGAAAAAATCAAATCGCAGTTTCAACCAGTGGCGGTGGGCTATAAGGAGCGCTGGTGCGCGCGCACTACCGACAATTTAGCATTAATAATTTTATTTAGTAATTAATGGATGCATTCTTAATTTATCGCCTTTCCGCATCCCTAGCGTTAATACCATCTCAATATTATTTGGCCGCAGCGTTACGAATCCACTAGACGCTAGGTCTCTATTTCCAACGCCACTGGTTTCCGATCGCGGCACGGGAATCGACAATACGATCGTGGATCGTGCTTCGGTGCAATACGAAAAAGCGAACGCGTACTGTTACTGCTTGCCCCTCCACAATTAGCAAAAGTAGTGGGCGAATCCTATAGATATGATGTGCGGAGTTTAAGAGCGCACGAGAGTTATCGATTAGTTTGTGAATTGTTTTCCTACACAGCTGTTTTATCGCTCACGTTTTATAAATATAAACTCGGGTTTTAGGTTAGAATGTAGTTTGAAATAATGAATTCTATTCAAAACTTATTAAAAACTCCATTCTCTAGCTTGAGTTTGGAGGAAAAAAGTGCAAATTAAAACTCTAGGTAGGCCCACTCCACAAATTAATTTAAAATTAGCCGTGAAAGGAAAAAATAAACAATTTGTAAGAACATTTAATAATGACTTATTTAAAAAACATTTGTGGTTAAGTGGGCGATGTATTGAACGCAGTGTTTTGTTTTCCGTGTGTTTTGTTTGGCGGAGATACACCTTGGACCAAAACTGGAGTAACGGATTTAAATCACATGAATGAGAAAATAAAAAAACATGCAAATTCTGCTGGACACATGAATAATGTTTTGAATTTAGTCATGCTAGGCACTGCAAATATTGCGACAATGCTCGATTCTGCTCATCGACGAGCAGTGGCAGCACACAATGAAGCGGTTTCAAAAAACAGGTATGTTTTAAACATTATTATTAACTGTATTCGTTTTTGTGGAAAATTTGAACTGGCCCTAAGAGGACACGATGAATCGGAAACATCATCCAATACAGGTATTTTTCGTGGGTTGATTGATTTCAGTGTCGAATTAGACGAGGCTATGAAGTATTATTTACAAAACGCGGCGGCTTTTAAATGAACTTCTAATACTATACAAAACGAGCTACTTCAGTGCATGCTTGAAGTTTGTCACGATGAAATAACCATTGAAATTAAAAAATCCACTTTTGTTGCTATAATAGCAGACGAAACTACAGACGTTTCTACAATTTTTCAGTTGGCTTTAATATATCGTTACATGGTGGGTGGAAAGCCTGTAGAAAGATTCTGGAGTTTTTTAAAACCAGTAGGACATGATGCAGAGTCATTGGCGGAGTGTTTAAAAAGTGAACTAGACTAGATTATCGTTATTTTTATGTATGGTGCACCCCCAATCTTAGGATCACGCACCGCCACTGGTTTCAACTAACACTATTTATTTAAATAAATACAAATACGGATTAAGCACTAAATTATTATCATCAAATTTATTTCTGTACTACCATACTAACACCAAATTTATATTCGAATGCTCTACGCAGTTCACGTCACAGCAAATTTATGTCAAAGACTAACTGCCTCGCCGTATCGGCATGGTCTTATAACACCCATTGGAATGATCGCGAAAGCACCAGCAGCCACTAGCCACTTTGCGAGCATTGTCCGGAGCTCCCTAATAGCTGCAGCTTCGGCAGGATTGAATTGTAAATAACAGCTTTTATTTGCTGTACAATCATACATAACATAGCCGTGTATTTGTAATGCACGTGTAATCCACTTTAGTAAGTCACTGTATACAGTTGGTAGATAGTTACATAACGTTGTGCGACCTGGTAACGGTATTTCTGGAATGTATTTGTTCCCGAATTCACGAAGTTGTTTATCGCGTACATTCAGGGATACATCACAGGCGCATAGCATTAAAAATAAGTCGAACATAAACTGAGTTCTCAAGGACATACCCTATTTCAGTGGCGGTGCGTGATATTTCAGTTAGCCATATCTTGAAAACGACGTATGGGACCCACTTCACTTTTTTAGGTGATGACTATACACCTCTTACAGAAAGGATTTATAGTGAAAAAACCGTCAGCAAAGTTTGCGAAAAAATTTTCAAAAACACTGGAGCACTCCCTGGGTTCTCAGTAACGCTCTGTGGAATATTTTCAGTATATTTTTTTTCATAATCTAGAAACAAATATAAGGAGACGTTTTTCGATTTGTTACAAAATATTTTTTGTTTCAAAAAGTTATGGCCATTTTAATTTTGGGAAACAAAATGTTCCTATAAAATTAAAATTAAAATGGCCATAACTTTTTGAAAAAAAAAATATTTTGCAACAAATCGAAAAACATCTCCTTATATTTGTTTCTAGATTATGAAAAAAATATACTGCAAATATCCCACAGAGCGTTACTGAGAACCCAGGGAGTGCTCCAGTGTTTTTGAAAATGTTTTCACAAACTTTGCTGACGATTTTTTCACTATAAATTTTTCTGTAAGAGGTGTATAGTCATCACCTAAAAAGTGAAGTGGGTCCCATGCGTCGTTTTCAAGATATGGCTAACTGAAATATCACGCACCGCCACTGCCCTATTTTGTGTTTCGTACTATTTATGTGACGGCTACAATCGCATTTGTTCATACACAGCAGTTTTTCCTCACAGACTACATATTACGACCGAGTCATCATAAAATCTTTGAAAACACTAATGAATTAATTCACATTGTCAGCAAATTTTGCGGAGTACATATAACTTTCCGTCGTTTGACAAAAGTTGGCGCCACCAGTAAGGTATGGTTAAAATTGTCAGATGTAAACGTCATTATCGTAATGTTGTACATCAGGCAACAACACAACCTTAAAATATTAGTGATTTTTTATCAGTATAATATATTTTTTTGCGTGTGCGAAAATGTCGAGATTTGAGCCGAATAAGCGTCATTTGTGGGAACTTTTGATTTACTTCTTTAATTTGAAGAAAGCAGTTGAGACGTATCGATTGCTTGTAGAAGCATATGGTGAAGCTCCTTTAAGTGAGAGAAGTTGTCGTGAGTGGTTTCAAAAGTTTAAGAACGGTGAATTTGACATCGAAGACAAAGAACGTAGCGGAAGGCTGAAAGTGTACGAAGACGCGAAATTGGAAGCATTATTGGATCAATATTCGTGCCGAACGCAAGAAGAACTTGCACTTACATTAGGAGTGACTCAACACTCAACTGGGAACTATTTGGAAACACTCAATTGGGAAGTTTTACCCCACCCGCCGTATTCACGCAACACTTCACATCATATGAAGATACCAAAAATTGGATCGATTCGTGGATAGCCTCAAAAGATGAAGCATTCTTCCGACGCGGTATCCGTATGCTACCAGAAAGATGGGAAAAAGTAGTGGCAAGCGATGGACAATACTTCGAATAAAACATTAAGTACCGTCCTTTCACAATAATTTTTTATTAAAACGGCGGAAACTTGTTTGTACACCTTTGTGTCGACGACATAAATGCCTCGAACACTAATAATAATGTTATAGACTGCCAGACGGTGGGGCGAAACGAGTGAGGTCAATGACCCTGCCCGCCGCGCGCCGCCGATTTGCGGCACGATCGGCCAACCCTTCTTATAATACCCCCTTAAAAAATATGGTAAATCCCAAATATGGTAAAGTAAAAACCAAAATACTCGGGGGATTGCGCTTGCCGTTGCCTCCAATGACCTTTTTTTTTGGCTTTTTTTGCTTTTTTGTTTAATCTGCATTGAGCCCCCCCCTCAAAGACAATTACTGGCTACGCCCTTGCACTGGAACCGATCAAACGGGGCATAAAATTTTAATAAAGGGGTGCAGAGCTCTCTAATCACTGTCATAAAAACTCGATAGCTTATCAGAGATCGATTGAACGTCGAACGGCCGTAAAATCCCTTCCAATTACCTTCGCGGCGGTCAAGAACGAACCACAAGGAAGGGCAACAAAAAACGGTTTTATAGCGGCGGGCAAACGCTGTACCCTGCGGGGGTGGAACCGCTTAATTACAAGGGGCGAATTCCCGTCCATCCGGAATACAGTCCGTTCCGGGTCGCCTTAAAGTATATGACACCGAAATTTCGGGACGAACGCCTTCTCTGCATGTCTGTTATTCCGAGGATCAGTGGCGGCCGGTGCTAAGTTGATCCACAAACAATTGACGCACTGAAGGAAAACATCAATCGAGTTATTCGTGCACTAGAGCCACAAATAATTGAAAATGTACTGCAAAATTGTGTGAAAGGAGTGAACTACTACTAAGCCAGTCGCGGCGGCCATTTAACTGAAATTGTTTTTTTTTATAAATAATGGGAAGGCATATTTTCTTGAATAAAGCAACAATCATTTAAAAATATTCAACGATGTAGTGTTAATAGCAATTTTAAAGAGAAACCATCTGACGGCCCACCCTATATATCCCCCATTTTGCTTAGGTGACCTTTAACTGAGGCATGTCTCGGTAGCCTGCAACTGTCTATACCTGGTTACTAAGTTGTAGGTGGTTTTCAGCTCTTTTAGGACGTTATAACCTTGCCTTGTGCTCCGCCTTGCTTTGTACCAGTTTGGAAGTATTACCTCAACACATGGAGTTGCTGAAATCGCTTCTTGCAAGTTTATTGGCATATATAGGGATGCCACTGTGAATTGGGACCCACACTAGCCTTAACGTACTGCAGCCTGCCAATTCTTTGAGTACTCTTGGCATTCCAGTACCAGCTTAAATGTTATCTTGCAACTGCTCAGAGCTCCAAATGCTATCGACCATTATGTTCATCCTATTTGTGCAAGTTCTTTGGTTATTGATCCTTGCACATTGCAGGTTAAAGATCGAGGCGTGTTTTCCAAGTGAGAAAGATCATGTATTCCTTATCTCGCTGTATATACCTGCTCCTACATCAGTCTTTACCCGTTCGTAAGCCGGATCTAACCTCGAGGAAGATACCAGTTCTCCCTTTGATGTATCATCACCTCATAGTTGGGACTGGCAACAGTTTTGGTCGACGTGTAGTCTGTTGTCATATCTAAAGTGACATTAAAATGGTCTTCGATTGTGTTGGCACTTTTGCTTTTGTTGCTTCCTGTCATTCCACCTTGCTACTGCTCAGAGCTCCAAGCGCTGTCTGGCTATCATCGGTTAATATGTTCATCCTGCTGTGCAATTTCTTTGGTTGTTGATCCTTGCATATTTTATGATAAAGACCGAGGTGTTTTTTCCAAGTGAGAAAGAACATATTCCTATATAGTATAGTATATTCCTGCTCCTTCATAAGTCTTTACCCGTTCGTAAATCAGACCCTAGCTCTGGGAAGAGATCAGTCCTTCCTTTTATGTATCATTACTCCAAAGTTGGGACTGGCAACAGTTTTGGTCGACGTGTAGTCTGTTGTCATATCTAAAGTGACATTAAAATAGTCTTCGATTGTGTTCACACTTTTGCTTTTGTTGCTTCCTGGCATTCCACCTTGCTACTGCTCAGAGCTCCAAGCGCTGTCTGGCTATCGGTTCATGCAACTTTTTTGGTTGTTGATCCTTGCACATTGTAGGATAAAGACCTCTAGGAAGATACCAGGTCTTCCCTTTGAGGTATCATCACCTCATAGCTGGGACTGGGAACAGTTTTTTGTGGACATGTAGCCTGTTTTCATTTCTAAAATGAGATTAGATTGGTCTTCGATTATGTTGGCACATTTTCCAGTTGCCCCAAGATAATATCCACCACAATCCGTGCTTCTGCGCTTCGAAATATGACCGAATCTTTCTAGTTTTCTTCTTTTTATAAAATGTACTATTTTGGATTTCGTTGGACCAATCTTTTTGGTTTGTCGCCTGCAGGGTGCTTACGATTATGCGTTAGTCGTCCCTTCGATCTGGTCGGTCAGCTCGTGCCGTTGCATTTGGAGCTCTTGGCCGAGGTGTGTTCCACGCGATTTTCCGGACCCCTCGAAGCGCAGTTTCCGCTCGCGCTGTCGCGTCCGTAGCTGCGCCCCCCGAGTGGCGCCTGCGACGTCTCGACGGCCGTCGCATTAGTCTCACCACTTCCAGCGAGAGAGCTACTCGGTGCGAATCATCAACGGTTGCGAGTTCAGACCTAGTTCTGCCGTGTCATGACTGAAAATCGCGGCATACTCGATCGGTCGACGTGTCTGGGTGAGTAGTTCGTTTGTTTTTTTAGCCAGTTTGGTAGTAGAGGCCTCCCGCGATGGGACATACGGGGCGTCCGCGTTCGCGGTGCCAGAATTGGGAGTATCTCTAGGGAAAAATACTTTTCGAAGTTTTAAATAGATAGAGTTTAGTATCTGACGATAGGATGCTATACTTTGGTTGCTATTTGTGTCCGATAAAAGTAGCTGAGGTACTTGAAAGTATACAGTCTGTCTCAAATTGGTTATGCATGCGTCGGTATCTCGATTATTGTTGGAGACAGAAAGATAACCATTTTTCATGCGCATTTTTAATTTCTTGTATGTCTACAAACATTAAGTACAAATTACTGAGATCTTAAAATATGACTGGCCAAAAATTCTACCAGTATTTGAGGCTATAGAACAATTTATGTAATTTACATTAATTTTATTAAATTTAAATTTCATATTAGACACCATGTTTTTCTAGCATTGTAATATACCGTCGCAATGCAAATTTTGAGTACTACTTAACCACATAACAATCTGATAATCATATCAAACCAACCAATGGTGGTTTTATCAACTTCAAAATTTTGTTTTCCACACTGTATTTCCATATCAGCCCCCCTGCTTTGCGAGAATCACCTCAAATATTGATTTAGACATTTGTTTTTATTGTCAATAATCATTATTTATGGCTATTTTATCATTCACAGTCACCGATATAATATATTTACTGTTATATTTATGTTATCGCACAAATCCAAATAACGCATTTCATGTAAATCTATTTTGTTTTTATTTGACGATGTTATCAACCCTTGTTCGTGTTATAAAGGTAATAAATTCAATTCAACAAGTGTCGTATAAGCTGAGTCAGGCGGTCGATACAAAAAATGACAAACTTTTTCCCCTTTGCTGATGAGTTTTCCTGAAACTTTTCCAGTTAGTAAATTTTATGCATTATGGACAGCTCGAGTTGTTTCCAGTTAGTTTTATATGTTCCTCCCTATCATTTTATGGTTACAGGTTACGGAACATTTTGCGGTTTTGTTCGTGGTATATTCACAAAGTTTTCTCCTCTCAATTGTTGCCTCTGATAGGCCTGAAATGTCCGCCAGTGAAGGCTGGTGCTAAAAAATGTGAGGGTTGCAAATGGAATGGATTTTTTTACTTTTTAATTTTTGAAGTTCGAATCCGAATGTTAGGTTTAAAAACATTTGTATATGCACTGTTTAAATTTTCTTGGTATTATGAAATAATGAAAATACTAACTGATACAGAAGAGGTCATTGGTAAAAAGCATAAAAATATCCATATCTCCCATATATCATTTCTGGCTACGCCACTGGTGGAGAATTGAAAAAATTATGGTCTAATCAACAGATAATGAAGGAAACAATTAATCGAAACACAGTCGCAAGTTTACATTAATGAAACACGTTTTGTTGATTAGAAATATTAATGATTATATTATTAATGATTAGTTCGATGAAAGACAACCTAACATAACGTCAATGAGGTGTCTCTTAATTATGTTTGTAGTGGTTATTACATACAGTAGTGAAGTGTGTTTCGTATCGGTAATAGAGCCGGGAGCCTGGTCAAGTTGGGGAGAAAGTTTGTACTATACAAATGTCGCCAACAACTTGGAAAACAACATACGGGGTGTTTCAGTTTTTTGTAGCAGGACTTTAACACGTGATAGAACTTTTAAAATTTGACACAAAAAGCTTATGTAAACATAGGTCTTCAAAGGCTTAGTTTTCGAGATACAGGGTAAGTATTCAAATTAAATTAAGAATAGATTTTTTTCCCGTCATTTTAATCCGTAAAGAGTACAATCCAGAGCGCCCTTTAGCGGCTATAGTAAAACGGTATTCACAGTCGGTTTTCTCATACAAAAAAGTGTACCAACTTTGACTGTAATACTTTGTATTTGAATGTAAATTTTCAGGGTATTTAAAAAATTGTTTTTAAAATTTAATTTGAATACATTGTATCTCGAAAATTAAGCCCTTGAAAACCTATGTCTGCCTAAGCTTTTTGCATTAATTCTGAAAGTTCTATCAGGTGTTAAAGTCCTGCTACAAAAAGCTGAAACACCATGCATATGAAGTGTGTAAATTAAGTAATGACTGATTTTTTTAAAAATTTTTTTTATTCGAATAGAATTAAAATTTAGTATTGTCTTCTTCAAAATAACTTCCTTGGGAAGCCATACAGCGCTGGAGACGGTTCTTCCATTCCTCATAGCAGTGCTGGAACTCATATACTGGAATAGCCTTCAGCTGGTTATAGCCGTTTGAATGTTTTCTATGGTCCCAAAATTACGTCCCTTGAGGTGATTTTTCAATCTCGGGAAGAAAAAAAGTCACAAAGACTCAAATCAGGCGAATGAGGAGGCTGAGGAGCCACAGGAATATTTTTACTGGCTAAAAACTCGTTTACTGAAATGGCTAATGAGACAAGACGCATTTGTCGTGATGCAACATCCAGTTGTTCCTAATGTTTATTCTCACACGTATGACCCTTTTTTGACTGTTTGGCCTGGAGGCACAAACTCTTTGTGGAAAGTTCCCTAGCTATCGAAAAAGCAAATCAGCATGCATTTGGTCTTTGACTTGCTCTTTCTTGCTTTTTTGGGTCTTGGAGAGCTAGAAATATACCATTACATGCTTAGGCGCTTAGTTTCCTGGTCGTACTCAAACACCCAAGTCTCATCACCAATAATGGCACGTTCCATAAAATGGGGATCATTTTCAATCGATTCCAAAAAGTCAAGACACATTTCTCTCCTAATGTCCTTTTGTTCCTCCTAATGTCCTTGGAAGCATTTTTGCGCAGATTTGTCTCATCCCCAATTCGCTAGTCAAAAATCTGATAAACAGTGGTGTGATTTAAATTTTACTTTTCCCCGATCATTCTTGTCATCAACTGACCGATTTGAACGCACAAGATCCCGTATTCCGGCATTTTCATCGGTTCTTAAAGATGAAGGCCTTTCGCTGCGTGGTTCATCTTCCATCGATTCTCTTTCTTCTGAGAATGCCTTAAACCACCGAAAAACTTGAGCTCTTGAAATAAGACTGTCTCTGTAGACGTGTTGAAGTTTTGCAAAAGTATCCTCAAAGCAAAAGCGCTCTGTTCAAGTCTGAAGCAAAACCTGACAGCATACCATTGCGTTGCTCAACATTAATATCACTCATTTTTAAAACGCACTAGAAAAAAAAAAACGAACGGTTTACAAAAACATTTACAAAGGACAAACAAATGACTCAAACTTGTATTGAAGGTGCATTACATATTAACCTACCTCCCTTCCAAGTCCCGTCTCCGCAGCGTTGCTAGATCGGGCGCTACGCTGCCAGTCTCATTACTTAATTTACACACCTCGTATATTTGCTCGAAAATCTGTAATAGCATATTTACTGCCATTGAATATTATTCATAGTATAGACATCCAAAAAAAAAAACGTCATCAAAGTTGGCCAAGAAAAAAGACGTATTTCTATTCTTAATCGAATTTATAACCTTATTTACTTGTCAAAACTGTCACATCATATGACAGCCATTGTTTATTTTATAAATTGTGACAGTTACTTGTCAAAAGTTTGACATAACCGAAAAGCTTAGACATGACCGCTATTTCCATCTCTCTTGTTCATAGCCAGAGTTGATGACGTTTTTTTTGGATGTCTCTATAGTATTACTTTCGGTATATTACTACTCTAATAATGAAGTCAAATATCGTAACACTAAAAACAAAAAGTGAGCCGTAAAATCGAACCCGTATGTGTTTTTAAATTTTTGATTATTAAGAAAACTGCATTGCTATCATTGTCATAATATTGTGCATAATACATATGTATATAAAAAATATACGAGGTATGGCTATTAAATAACCGAACTGATGCTGCTACGAGCAGCGCGTTGCAAGCGTGTCGCGACAAGTTTGAACAGAACTATGTCTGGTGATCCTTTCTCCACCCTGAGCTCGCTGGACAAGCCAGTGGGTCGCTCAGTTTGACTGAAGCAGTCGTTTGAATTAGTCTACGCACCAATGACGCGTCGAAAAAAGTGTTCAGATGGAGTAACGGATTGATCTCAAGTTTTTTTTGAAACTGTGGAAAACTTTTACAGATGCTTATGCAATGTTAAAAGAAGTGTACGGGAATGAATGTTTATCCCTCACACAAATTTTTGAGTGGTTTAAACGGTTTAAAGAGGGACGTGAAACGACCGAAGACGATCTGCGCCCCGGACGGCCCTCAACGTCAAAAACGGACGAAAACATTGAAAAAATTGGTAAATTAATACGCGAAGATCGTCGTCTATGTATCCGAGGGCTTGCTGAAATAAAAGGAATCGACAAAGAATGTGTTCGCCAGATTTTGCATGAATCGTTCAAAACGCGCAAAGTTTGCTCAAAAATGGTGCCAGAACTCCTCACTCCCGAGCAAAAGGAATCAAGAATGAACATTTGCGCTGACATTCTAAACAACATTGGACACTGATCCAGGGTTGTTAGACACGGTGACACTGAAGGGGAGAAGACCCGAAGGTGTGGAAGCGGTTAAAGCAAAAGCGACGGAGGTTCTGAACCAGCTGACAGAATCGGATTTCCAGCACTACTTTCAACAGTGAAAAAGTCGTATGGAGCGGTGTAGAGATCGCCAAGGGGAGTACATTGAAGACGAAAAAGTTGCTACTGTAATTGGTAACGAATAAAAAGTGTTATGACAGCAGTTCGATTATTTAATAGCCAGACCTCGTATGTCCACCAAAGTTATATTTAAGATATCCACTTAAGAACTATAAATTTAAACTGAATGAGTAACATGTCCAACTTCTACTTCCAAATGTGTTCGAGTTCAAGAGGACAATGGGGTAAACGGTAGATTGCCGGCGTTGCTGGCTATCGATTAAAATGAACTCCGCGATGAGTCGACTACGACTAAATTTCTTCTATCGATTGTGACGGGCTCCATTTCGAAATCGAGGGTGAATTGATTAATCAAGTGGCAAGCGACAGAACGAAATGTCATCCGGGATGTATTCGCCGACGTCAAAACATGGAAAATCTGTTAAGGCCCCAGTCGAATAATCATTACTCATGCGGAGTGATATGGATGGAATCGAGAGAAGGTCGTTTAGGAAAAAAAGAAGGAATGACTTAGATGAGAGCATAATAAACCAATGATGAAGTATGGCATTTTTTTTCTCGTTATATACTATATTACTCAATAAGTTCATAGGTTGATATATAGACGGCGCCACTATTGACAAATCTAGATAATTTTAGATACTACCAACCTTCAAACGATATGTGTCAAAAGGCTATAGCCGGGTAAGGGGTCAAATCGGCCCTTGAACTAGTCGAGGTTCTGGTTTGGCAGGTCGGAAGTATAAATAAAAAGACTCCTTTAGCTAGATTTTCAGACCTCCAGGTCGTCTCTAGAAGCTCATAACCTCAAAAGTGTGATTTTTCGCTTTTTCTCGATTCTGGCCGCAATGTTCAACCAATGTTTTGAAATAAATCACAGAGTTGCATGTTTCTGTTACAAATATGCTCATTTTTTTTGAATATTTTTATTTCAAATGGCGCTCAGAAAAAAGTTAAATATTACAATCAACATTTACATTAGAACTCTTTACATTGGACAACTTTTAAGGCCATGTTTTTATTTGTATCTTCTGACGCTCTTTCACGTGGTGCTGCTTAAATTTAATTTTATATGGTGGAACATCGTGAAAAAATCCAAAAAAACCGGTTTTTTGGATATTCAATATTCAATTTTTTTCTGAGCGCCATTTGGAATAAAAAAATTAAAAAAAAATTGAGCGTGTTTGTAACAGAAACATGCAACTCTGCGATTTTTTTTCAAAACATTTGCTTGAAAATTGCGCCCAGAATCGAGAAAATACTAAAAATCACACTTTTGAGGTTAGGAGCTTCTAGAGACGACCTGGAGGTCTGAAAATCTAGCTAAAGGAGTCTTTTTATTTATACTTCCAACCTGCCAAACCAGAACCTCGATTGGTTCAAGGGCCGATTTGACCCCTTACCCGGCTATAGCCTTTCATGTCATTCCGACCATTAGTTTCAAAGTTACGCTGGTTTTATTGATGCTAAATTACGTTCGTTATATTTCTAATTAATTTTAAATTATTTATGTCTGCCCTATGGTTGTTGTCAAAAGCGTGTTGGGCAACACAAGATTTTATCCGGTCTGTCATATTTCAAATGAGCCGTGTGTTCTTTAAATCTAGTCCAAATAGATCTTTTTGTTTGTCTAATATACTTTTGATCACAGTCTTTACAACTTATTTCGTATATTCCTGAATTTTCGTTATTGTCGATTTTGTCTTTGGGTTTCCAAAAGAGACTGTAGTTTTTTTTTAGAATTATAAACAAAATTGATAATAATTTTTAAAAATTTTATCTAGTCCGCGGGTGAATTTAGGTTCATACGGCAACGAAACAAATTTCGAATTGTCAGTATCTCTACGAAAAGTCGTGGAATTGTACAGGGTTCTCTTAAATTTATGCTTCCTTATTAACTTATCTATTAAATGGACTGAGTAACCGTTATTTTTAGCTATATTCTTAATTAATTGTTTCTCATGTTCAAACTTCTATTTACTGAGAGGGAAATTTAACAAACGGTGAATTATAAAATTAAAACTTGCCATTTTATGTTGAACAGGGTTGTGTGAATCGTTGGGAATATATGTAAGAGTCCCGGTTTCTTTCCTATCTACATCAAACTCTAACTTATTTTCACTATTTATAATAACTAATACATCTAAAAGAAAGATAAGAAAAGTGCTCAAAATCGTTTTGGAAGACCGTCGAAGTTAAGTTGCGTGAGATATCTGACAACGTAGAGATATCAGAAGGCAGTGTATTCACTATTTTGCATGAACATATGTCCATGAGAAAGCTCTGTTTGAAGTGGGTACCGCGTTTGCTCACAATTGACCAAAACAACAACATGTTGATGATTCAGAGCGCTGTTTGGAGCTGTTTAGACAATATAAAAAGGATTATTTTCATGCGATATGTGGCAATGTATGAAACATGGATAATCACTACACTTCAGAATCAAATCGGCAGACAGCTGAGTGGATAGCAATTGGCGAAAGCCATCCAAAGCGACCAAAAATACAAGTCGGCTGGGACGATTATGGCGTCCGTATTTGGGGATGCGCATGGTATAATATTCATCGACTATTTTGAAAAGGAAAAAATGGATCAAGAGTGAATATTACATAGCAGTATTAGTGCGTCTGAAAGACGAAATCATTAAAAAATAGTCACAATGAAGAAGAACAAAGTGCTCTTCGACCAAGACAATGCACCGTGTCACAAGTCGATCATACTGGCAAAATTACACGAATCGAACTTCGAATTGCTTCCGCATCCACCGTATTCTCCAGATTTAGTCCCCAGCGACCATTACTTGTTCGCAGATCTCAAAAATATGCTCGCCTGAAAGAGATAAGGCTCCAAGAGGTGAATACCGATACTGAAACGTATTTTGAAGGGTTGAACATATCGTTCACTAAGAAAGGCATAGGAGTGTTACTGAGTGATACCTAGTTACTGATAACATAACATAGTTACTGAGTGATGTGTTACATATAAAAAGGGCCTGTAGTATATGAGCCATGACGTTGCTCTTCCCAATTAATTTAATAAGTTGTTTTGTAGTGTCAGCCTGCCGGTAATCTATCGTGAATTATGGTGAATTAAAATTGAATTATGAATTGAAAGTGTTTTTATTTGTTGTAAAATTTGTTGTTCTAACTTGTTTCTTCCTCTTAAAAAAGGCGTTATTCTATGTTGCCATCTGAGGTCGGAGTTTTCGCTGTCATTACAGGTCCGTACCAAGGAAACTGTATTCATTCCTAAAAGCGTTTGTCGAAATTTACTGAAAACATTAATTATGGAAAAAAGCAAGTTAATTTGACGTGTGGCATTTTGCACAAGTTCGTTTTCCTAAAATTCGTTACAAAAAATTACCAACAAATTCGTTCGTTTGTTTGTTGCAATGAACAAAATATACAAATGCCAGTTAGGCAGCCTTAAAGTGAGATTTTAGATTTTCTGCAAATTATAGTATAGAGTAGAGTACTATAGATCAAAAATTAACTTTTTTACGTAGCTTATATTTATTTGTTACCCGCAGATAAATGTCTCTGTATTTTGTAGACAAAAAACTGACTGTTCGACTGTTAGACTGTTCGTCAAAATTTATTAGAGTAATTAAAACGGAAAAAAACTAACCCCACTATGAACCCACGATACCAACCCTATAATTAACCGTTTAACAATTTCGTCCGCCTGTAAAGTGGAAAAATATTTAAGCGAAAACTACCCTCGGAAAACGTCCAATTAATGAGAACACTCCAAACGTTCTGGGGTGACTCCATGCGATGGATTGACCTTTAAAAAGCCTCATCCCTTCATTAAAAACCTCGTTATCGTTCAAACCAAGCCACCCCTGCGACAGAGAGCAAATGTAATCGAGGGCACGACTTTTGGTTTAACTATGTGATGGGGGATGCTAAATTAATTATTCACGTATTAATTAAATACATTTTCGCATAAATCCAGTCCATGAATTTTGTTCCTGATTATTATTTAAATAGCTATCATAATTGTGACGATATTATAACTAGTTTAAATTGTTTATGATTAGGGTTGACCGTTGTGCCGCAATACGGCGGTGTAGTATAGGAGTCAAGCACCTGAGACATCGTCGTCGGCGTCGGTATTACCTTAATAATAAAATGTTATAATAAATAGTGGACGAAGTAACGTAATAAATGAGCCATCATGAATTCATCAAATCAAAATTATGTCAAAAATCATTTTGACATAATTAAAAGTGGAAAAATTGAAAGTTAAACTTGTAACGTGACGAAAAAATATAAAAATAATGCGATTCTGCGCAAGTTTGGTCCAAGGGGTTTTTGGCATCGCAAGTCACAAATCCGAGCTCAGATTTTAATAATTTCAAATGGCGGATCCAACATGGCCGACTAGTTTTTCAAAAAATTAATAGATCAATGCCGATATATGGTGTTTCGAAAGTCGTCGATCACGAATATAAAGTCATTTGTAAAATTGAATCTTAATCTGCTATTTGGAATCCTCCATCTTGCATCCGCAATCTTGCACTAGATTGTCTAGATCTTTGCAGATCTAGACGTTCGAGGTCTTAAAATGTTCGTCTAGTGAACGGCTTCCAAAAGTAAAGTGGCGTTTTGAGAAAATCAAAATGGCGGATACAATATGGCGCCTGAAAGCTCTCTCAACTAGGGAAAAAATTTTAAAACACACGCCAAAAAAAGTTCATTTTTTGAATTTCTACAGGCTTTCCGATGTATTTTGACCTCTTAATATATATAGGTCATTCTCTGTCAACCGGACCCCCCCACCTGTCCATTTCAGGTTTTGAGTAAAAGTGTTCTGTAAGGGCTTAAAATTTTCGTCGAAGTCTACTTTTGAATGCCATGTGTCCCCTTTTTATATTCAAGATGGCTGTCTCAATATGGCGGCTTAAACGAGAACACTACCTAAAAAAATTAATACATTCAGAGATTAATGGTTTGCAAAATTTTCCTTAAACGGTCTACTTTAAAATGAAATTAGCTTTATTTAAAAATTCAAGATGGTGGTTCCAATATGGCGGCTTAAACAGGAAATTTTCCCAAAGAACGACCAAATTAAGAGATGAATCCTTAAAAAAAATTACTATTTAGGACGTACAAATAATATTCTGTAGGGATCCAAGATTTTCCTTGAAGTGTCTACTTTATAAAGACATGAGTCCTATTAAAAAACTCAAGATGGCTTAAATGAGCGAATTCCCCAAAAAATGACACAGAGATAATTGAATTTAAAATTGAGTTATCAGGTCGTAAATCTATTCTCTAGGGCTTTAAAATATTTCTAGGTCTCTTTCAAAAGTTCAAGATGGCGCACAGTGGGAAAAAAATTACCTTTTTTTGGACAAAAATCTGCCGACAGTTCAAATCTTAATGAAAATCAAAGTTCCTTAGTGGGAAATATTCGTTGCGAATAGTAGTTTTTAGTACCACTGCTTCTCTTTATTAAAAAAATATCCTAACCTAGAAATAAGGGATTAGTCCTTTATTTTTAATTAACACACCAGAAGGGAAAACCCAACAATCTTAACCAAATGACTCTAAACGAATCAAATTTAACACAACAGAAAGGCAAATTTTTACGCTATAGAAAATTATTTTTTATTTATTAATTTTGTAAACTGAAACTGTTTATGTCATTAGAGATTAAGAGTTAGAAAATGATATGGGTATATTGCAGCTACTATCCTGAAATTTCCGAAAGTACGTTTAAACAAATTTTTTTGCACCTACTCCTGCTTAAGCCACTACAGAATGCCTTCAAAACTCATTTAAGTCACCATTTTGCAGCCGCCATCTTAAACTTCTGAAAGAGACCTAGAAATATTTTAAGGACCTAGAGAATACATTTACGACCTGATTTCTCATTTAACTCAATTTTTAAGTCAATTTTAAGTCAATTATCCCTGTGTAATTTTTTGGGGAATTTGCTCATTTGTGCCGCCATATTGGAATCGCCATCTTGAGTTTTTAAATAGGACTAATGTCATCATAAAGTAGACACTTCAAGGAAAATCTTGGAACCCCAGAATATTTGTACGTCCTAAATAGTAATTATTTTGGTCTTTTTTTTTTTGGGAAATTTTCCTGTTAATGCCTCCATATTGGAACCATCATCTTGAATTTTTAAATAAAACTAATGTCATTATAAAATATACACTTTAAGGAAAATTTTAAGCCCCTACAGATCATTTTTTACGCACGAATAACTCATTTTACAAATCTAATGGTAATCTCTGAATTTATTATTGTTTTTAGGTAGTGTTCTCGTTTAAGCCGCCATATTGCGACAGCCGTCTTGAATTTAAAAAAGGGGACACATGACATTCAAAAGTAGACATTTTAACGAAAATTTTAAGCCCTTACAGAACACTTTTACTCAAAAACTGAAATGGACATGTGGGGGTCCGGTTGACAGAGAATGGCCAATATATATATATATGTTTAGATTGAGGTTAGATTATGGTTTGAGTGGGTTAAGTTACATGGGTTAGGTTAGATAAGTTACGTTAGTCTAGGTCAGCTTTGGTTGGGTTGGGTTAGGTATTTTAAAAAATAAATTGATCGACTTTTTTGAGTGAAATGTAATAGTCTCATATTCTCCCGTGGCTACGCCACTGCCGTCCAGCCGTTTCGTCTCTCTCCTACAACTTCACGTTATTCGGGACCTGAGCAGGGACGAGATACGCCCATTTGTTATATGTCGAAATGTCCCCACAAATCTAGCCCAAGTTTTGAGGGCTCACGAATGAATACGACGATAAATCTTGAGGTTTTAGTGCCGGTGCCTGTTTAAAGTTTCATCGGCAAAGCTGAGCGATTACTATTGTAATCCGATGGGCTCTGTTCCGGAACTTTCCCGAAATATAATACCTAAGTTGTTAAGTTAGACAGCGTCGACTCGTCAACGATGAGAACCGTATTCGTGTTGGTATCAGTGGCTGGTACGACATCTCGCGGTCAAAGTATTAAGCATTAATATACTCTTACTATCCGGATACCTAACCCAAACCACGTCAAATTGGACTAACATAATTTAGCCAAACCTAACCTAACTACGCCAGATACAGCTGTAACCTAACCTCAACTTTAACATAGAGGCCATGATAGGGAATTCAATATAAGTGTTACGCCACTTGGTGGTGTCTAAACAAACTAATTACTGTGCTATTTTTAATTATGTACCATTAAAAATTAAAATACTCCTTTTGATATGAATCAGTATTGTTTTTGTACCTCGCTGTTCGTCCTGGATTAAAAGGGATCCCCATTCCCAATTCATATGTTTGCTGACGAAAGAAAATATCAAGTTTCCGTGGTGCATAAATTTGGTGAAAAGGAACTCATCAACAGACGCAAGAATTGGCTATTACAAATTAAAACTGAAGATCGAAAAGCCAATTAGTAAATATATGAGATGTTATTCTCTGTTTTTATCGATGTAAGTTTTGGTATTGTAAGGTTAATGTAAATATATTATAATTCTTGTCTATTTCAGCCAAGGATTAAAAAAACGGAGGATATTGAAAAAACTGCAGTACCTTCAAAGAAATTACTTTTGCAAAATAATACGATGGAGGAAAAGATCATCCAGAACTCTTCGATTGAAGAAAAAATTCCAGAATCATTTGTTTGTGCTTTGTGACCGTAAACCGTTTTTTTCTAGTGCGTTTTAAAAATGAGTGACATTATTTTTGAGCAACGGTGTGCTCTCAGGTTTTTCTTCAGACATGGACAAAGCGCAACGGATACTTTTGCAAAACTTCAACACGCCTACGGAGACAGTGTTTTTTTCAAGAGTCCAGATTTTTCGGTGGTTTAAGGTATTCTCAGAAGGAAAAGAGTCGACTGAAGATGAACCACGCAGCGGAAGGCTTTCATCTTCAAGAACCGATGAAAATGTCGATAGAATACGGGATCTTGTGCGTTCAGGTCGTCGGTTGACGACAAGAATGATCTGGAAATTTGAATCACACCACTAATCATCAGATTTTGACTAACGAATTGGGGACATTGGAACATGGTTCCAAAAAACCTTTCTCAGGAACAAAAGGACATCAGGAGAGAATTATGTCTTCACCTTTTGGAATCAATTGAAAATGATTTTATGGAACGTGTCATTATTTTATTACATTATCATTACTGGTGATGAGACTCGGGTGTTTGAGTACGACCCGGAAACAAAGCACTTAAAGCTCTCCTAGACCAAAAAAAGCAAGAATGAGCAAGTCGAAGATCAAATGCACGGTGATTAGCTTTTTTGGCAGCCAGGGAATTGTCCACGAGGTTTGTGCCTCCAAGCTAAGCAGTAAATGAACACTTTTACAGAGAGGTTGTTGAAAACTTCGAAAAGGGTCATGCTTGTGAGACTAAACATCAAGAACAACTGGATGTTGCATCACGACAATGCGTCTTGTCATTTCAGTAAACGAGTTTTTAGCCAAAATATTCCTGTGGCTCCTCAGCCTCCTTATTCGCCTGATTTGAGTCCGTGTGACTTCTTTCTCTTCCCGAGATTGAAAAATCACCTCAAGGGAAGTCATTTTGGGACCATAGAAAACATTCCAACGGCTGTAACTGACCAGCTGAAAGCTATTCCAGTATATGAGTTCCAGCAGTGCTATGCTATAAGGAATGGAAGAACCGTTTCCAGCGCTGTGTGGCTTCGCAAGGAAATTAATTTGAAGAAGACAATACTGAATTGCCTTTCTGTAATTGTAATTGTAACTATAATTGTAATAGTACCTAATTATATTCGAATAAGAAAAAAAAAAAAATACTCGTCTCGTTACTTAATTTACACACCTCGTATATGAATATGCTATATAATTTCGTAAAAAAAAAACAGAGATAAATCATATGATGGTTTTACTTTTTCAAAATAAACATATCCAACCGAAAAACGTACCATATTTATTTTTATCTTATTTCTAGCAAAACTAAACAAAAGAATTAAAAATAATGCCAAGTGCTTATAAGAGATAAACCTTGATATACATATATTATGACGAACGGTGTCTTAAGGTAAAACAAATAATAAAATGCTACACAAAAATCATAAAACAAAGCAACAAATTGAACATAACCACATTAAACACATTACAACAACAGAGAACTAATGGCACAGTAATTAGTTCCAAAATTTTCCGCAGTGACGCTGACATCTTAAATTCTGATGCCTATAGCACCTCCATTAAAATCGCCCTCTGTTAAAATAAACGGCCAAGAGCTGAAACGTTGCTCCTCGATTGTAAATAGATCTGTTCGAGAAACTCCAATTAAGTAGGACCAGATCGATTTAAGGGAGAATTAGTGGTAATTGAATGCCAACGACTACGTAATTACCGGCTGATGTGAAATCACTCGACTTTGGTTCATTTTGAGCTCATAAATAGTCCAGTAGGCAGGGAGCTAAAATCATCAAAAACTGTTCTTGAAACATATTGGGCTAGTTTTGACGGTTTCCTATGTATTTTTTTTTGCGTAGAACACAATGCGCGGGGTCCGTAAATTAAAGTCCGTTAAATTAATATTTAAAAATAAATAAATTTGTAAAAAAAAAGTTTTTTTTTCACATTTTCTCATATCTCCGTTTCTTGGCATATTTTATATAGCATATGCATTTAAGAAGTTGTAACCTATTGAATTTACAAAATTTTAAACCCAACCCGAAGTCTCCGAGTGCTATTGTTAATTTGCAGATGACTGCTGAAGTTGAAAAAGTGCTGTTTTTTCACTATTTTTTTTTTTTCGAAAGTAGGACGACTATGGTCATGAAATTTCTTGTAGTATGAAGTTACAAAAAAAATTACAGCTCGATCCGTTAATAACTTTTCGAGTAATTAACGATCGAATTTGTTTGCAAGCCTTAATTAACAATGACGCCATTTCTTTGTTTATTGTACGATATTGACCGGGTTGCGCTAGAAAAATCATAAATCTCTTCAAGTTTGCGAGACTTTTTGAGATTTTGAAACATATTAATTTGGGCCAGTTTTATAACGTTTTCTACGAGACTACCTTTTTTTGACGCGAGGGATATATATATTGTTTTAGCGTAAATTGTATTGCGTATATACATATATTGTATTGGAAACTTCGGGTTGGGCTTAAAATTTTAGAAATTCAATAGGCTACAACTTCTTAAATGAATATGCTATATAAAATATGCAAAGGAACGGAGATATAAGCGAAAATGTGAAAAAATACGTTTTTTTCACAAATTGTTAATTTAAAAATTAGCGGACGGTTTCAGCTCCCTCGAACCCCGCGCATTGTGTTCTACGCAAAAAAAATACATGGCATACATGGCCTACTGAACTGAAACATGGAAAAGAGTAGTGGTATACAGCTGTTAGAGTGAAGTCGATAGGTTCATTTTCTCTCTTCGCTTTAATATCTATTAAACAGGTACGTAGTGAAATAAATTAACCGTCTACAAGGTATTTCATTGTGAGTGACCTTTTAGTGAAGTGTTCACTCAAAGTTGTGGTAAAATTCAATTGTTTTTTTTTCATATCAATACGAAAGGTGGAGTTACTTGTATACCACACATGGTCCAAAATGTACAGGGTGCTCAAAATACAGAGGCAAACTTGAACAACTTTATTCTTTATTTTAGTCGCTTGCATTAATTACAACGTACTACATTTAATACTATTTTGCACAAATTACCTGTGATTTGTATGTCACATCGATTCAAGAGAGATTCAAGAAGACAAAAGGAATAGAAGAAAATGCAAATAGGTGATTCGAAATAGGTGATGAAATAATATTTACTTCTATACTAAAATCTCTTCTATATTATAATCAAAAATACTATGGATCGAATCGTATATTAAATTTCGCGCTTGATATTCATTGTTATGCAGTTGGCAGCAGATCCGTGACCAGTGATAAGTTCCATAGTTTGTACTTCACCCTGCGCTTTAATAAAAACGCATAAAAACGTCAATAACCTTTTCAACAAACATCGCAAAAAACTTAAATATCGCCGTAGATTTCAGGAGGAAAAACAAGCTTGAGTTAAAGTTTGAACAAGCGTTTTCGTTTTTCAAACATTTGCTGCAAGCAAATAATTATTTTAGATGTAACATGTACAGTTACTCGCAAAAGTATTCGTACTTTACAGGGAACTGTAAATAACCACAATTTTCTTTTAATGGGTGTGAGTATAATTAATCATAATATTTTTATTATAAACATACTTGTGTAAGTATTATATAAATTAAACTTGAAGTTGTGGTAAAATTCAATTGTTTTTTTTTTTCATAGCAATACGAAGGTGGAGTTACTTGTATACCACACATGGTCCAAAATGTACAGGGTGCTCAAAATACAGAGAATTGTAAATAACCACAATTTTATTTTAATGGGTGTGAGTATAATTAATCATAATATTTTTATTATAAACATACTTGTGTAAGTATTATATAAATTAAACTTGAACTTCATGTCATTTACTGTTTAGAAAATAAAAACTAAATTATTCTCTATTGCAAAATCACGGGTCGCAAAAGTATTCGTACTTCAGGATTTTTTGGTGAATTGGAAATTGTTAGTATTTGGTTGGTCCACCTTTAGCTGCGATCACAGCCTCCAAACGTTTAGGCATGCTTGCTACCAATTTTTGTGTGATATCAGGGTCCATATTTTGCCATACATTTGTAATTGCCTGTTTAAGAGTGTTTTTATCTTTTATCTCATAATTTTGGAACTGTCATTTCATTTCCGACCATAAATGCTCAATTGCATTTAAATCAGGGCTTTGAGAGGGTGTAATTAACTGATGGGGAGTTTTGTATACAATCCGTTGCCTCACTATGTAAGCAGTGTGTTTTGGATCGTTGTCTTGTTGGAACCAATGATTATTATTTCCTAGATTCAATATTGCGACACTTAATGGCAAATTTGTTTTTTTAATATGTTTAGGTACGTAAATTTAGTCATAATGCCATCAATAAAAACTAAATTCCCCGTACCACTTGCACTCATACTTCCCCATACCATCATTGAACCGCCACCATGCTTAAAAGTTGGATACAAATTTTAGTTGATCGTTTTAGACCATTTACTTTACTAATTAATGGCTTTTTCCTAGATACTCTACCATGCAGATCGTGACTTTTTAAAACCCGGCGGTAGGTATCTGCACTTACATGCTTTTTAAAACGATTATTTACTAATGCCGCCAATTTTGGGGCACCTGTAGAAGGACATTTTTTATTTCACGCACTATTGCCTTCTCTTCTCGAGAAGTTAATAGTCTTGAACGGCCCTTTCAAGGCATATTGGAAACTATTTGTTTTTCGTTATATCTTTTTATAATATATCGTATAGTACTTTTTGCTTCTTTTAACAAATCACCTATTTATTTATATGATTTTCCTCTAAATGCCACTGTACTGCCATTTGTCTCTCCTGTGCTGTTGTTTCTGATTTACGTCTCACTATAATTAGAAATATATTAACAGATTCACACAACATACAGTTGTTTACACTCGTCTGAATGTATAACTGAAAACTGTGACTGACGTCTTAACAACTGGGGTCTCACCGTTATACCTGGGACACTGAGGTCATGCGCAGTACGAATACTTTTGCTGCGTAGATATTGCCATTCTTAAACTTAAATATTTTTTTATGTAGGTATTTAATGCAATATGAAGCTAAAACTTGATTTATGCATTGCTCATATAGTGTGTTTGTAAATATATTTATTACATGAAATTTTCCTTACAGCTATAAAAATGCTGTTAATTTCACATCAATTCAGGGTACATCAATTCAGGGTACGAATACTTTTGCAAGAAACTGTAAGTATCGAGCATATACAATTTTTATGTGTATATTTTTAATCATCGAATTCCCTGTTTACCCAAAATTTATTTTCGATTAAAACGCGCTATTTGAATTTCTCCCTAACAAAGCTGACAAACGTCGACGGAAAATTAATATTTACTTTCCAGTGGCGTTGTTTTGAAGCCAAAACCGTGTGTGATCTCTGTCTGTCGTTACACCTGCAATCAATTTTCGTCAGTCACGCCATTGCGGTTTGTAATTTTTCGTTAATTTATTCGACCTATAACCGACGTGAGTTTGGGAAATGATATTCAACAAAAAACGTCGTTTATTCAATTTTTCGTGTTGATATTAGTCGGAATCACCAAGCTTTAAAAGTCGTATTTTTTCCTCCGGTTTCCATTTTTTTTTGGAACAATGGTGGCTTGAATTTTGCACAGGGCGTTCAGTTTGATGTTCAAGTACAAAAAAAATACATATTCGTATACTAGTAGGGAAGAAGACAATCGTGAGTTGTACAAATAATACGAAAATAAAAAAAATATACCTGTTTCAGTTGAAAATTCAGCTATTTTTTTGTACAGTTTTTTGGAAGAATTAAAAGAAACACAGAACAGCGGGAATATGTCGAGGAATATTCCATACTTGATGTACGAATCGTACTACGGGACATTCCTGTCTACAATACAACGCGATGGCGACCAAATCTCGATCGAGAAGAGAATAAATTAACAGGTCCAAAATTTAAGCATGAAAAAAATTACTGTTTTGGAAAACGAAAGGCACAGGAATTTCGAGCTTTTTCGAGCTCCTCAATGCGATTTTTGAGCTGTCTGTAGCATGCACCGTTTTTCAGGAAATTGGAAAATTATTTTTTTGTAATGCTAACATTACACCTGACGTTGTGAAGTTGATTCTCTAGAAAGCAAACGGAAGGCACAGGAATTTCGATCTATTTTCGAGCTCTTGAATGCGATTTTCGAGCTTTCTCTAGTTCCTACCATATTCCAGAAAATCCAGAAAAACCGATTTTTCGTGCTAGAATTACACCTCATTTTAAAAACGAATTTCGAGCTATTTTCGCGCCCTTCAATGCAATTTTCAATCTCTCTAGCCCTTATCATTTTCCGGAAAAATCGGAAAAAAACTGATTTTTTTGTATACCTAATGATGTGTTTGCATTTTTGAAACTATGACTTCAAGAAGAAAACAAATATTACAGGAATTTCGAGCTATTTTCGAGCTCTTCAATGCGATTTTCAGACCCCTCTAGCTCACGCCGTTTCCCGGAAAATCCAGGAAAACTGATTTTTCGTGCTAGAATACACCTCAATTTGAAAACTATGCCCTGCAGAAGAAAATAAAAGGTACACGAAGTTCGAGCTATTTTCTAGCTCTTCAATGCAATATTCAATCTCTCTTAGCTCTTATCATTTGCCGGAAAATTCGGAAAAACTGTTTTTTTTGTATAATGATGTGTTTGCATTTTTGAAACTATGACCTCAAGAAGAAAACAATTACAGGGATTTCGAGTTGTTTTAGAGTTGTGCAATGCAATTTTCAGACCGCCTCTAGCTCACGCCGTTACTCGGAAAATCAGGCAAAACAGTTTTTTCTTGCTACGATCACAATTTGAAAACTAAGCTTTGTAGGAAAAAAATAAAAGGTACGCGAATTTCGAGCTATTTTTGAGTTTTTCAATGCAATTTTCAATATCTCTTAGCTCTTATCATTTCCCGGAAAATTCGGAAAAAAACTGATTTTTATATAATGATGTGTTTGCATTTTTTGAAACTATGACCTTAAGGAAAAAACAAATATTACAGGAACCAGTTTTCTTCTGGAAGTCATAGTTTAAAAAATGCAATCACATCATTATACCAAAAATCAAGTTTTTCCGTATTTTCCGGAAAATGGTAGGAGCTAGACAGAGTTTGAAACCTGCAATAAACAGCGCGATAATCTTGTTCCGATTATTTTTCTCAAAAGTCCATAGTTTTTGAAAATGTAGTTGTGACCTAACACGGCAAATCAGTTTTCCCTGATTTTCCGGGAAATTGCGTGAGCTAGAGTGGGGGGGGGTCTGAAAATCGCATTGAAGAACTCGACAATAGGTCGAAATTCCTGTAATTTTTGTTTTCTTCTGGAGGTCATGGTTTTAAATTGAGGTGCAATCCCAGCAAGAAAAATCAGTTTTCCCTGATTTTCCGGAAAACGGCGTGAGCTAGAGGAGGTATGAGAATCGCATTCCTCAGCTCGAAATTCCTGTAATATTTGTTTTATTCTTGAGGTCATAGTTTCAAAAATGCAAATACATCATTATACAAAAAAATCAGTTTTTCCGAATTTTCCGGGAAATAATAAGAGCTAGAGAGAGTTTGAAAATTGCATTGAAGAAAATAGCTCGAAATTCCTGTGCGATTCCTTTTCCAAAATAGTCATTTTTTAAAAATCGGTCATGCTTAAATTTTGGACCTTAAATTAATTCTTTGTGAGACTGGAACAGGGTCTAATTTTCAAGCTTACGAATTTTATGTTCGAATGGTCTTCGAGTCTAGCAACGGTACAGGGTAATTGTTTGATCTTGACCACCCTATCTCATTTGTAAACTTAAAGTAATTGTAATTTGCAAAAAGTATTATGTTCCTATCATCTGAGACAAGAATTTGGCATGTATAAATGAAAGGAAACTTTTCCAGGAATATATTACCAGCTTATGGCATCTTTGGAAATATATTCTAATTGGAGTTTGTCTTCCAAATTCCATGTTTCAATATTTATAGTTCTTAAAAAGTTATAAGTTGGCAAAAATGTGCCGCTGGACATAGGCGTACGCATCATAATATAATACAATGAAGTAACTAATATTAAATATAATAACAAAAGCAATAAATTCGCACTTAATAATCATATACAGGGTGTCCCCAGATTGAGTTACCTATGGGTGAAATGGACAAAAAATTTAATTTTTCGACAAAAAGTCATTCTTCATAAAAAAGTTTTGTTTGTCTTGAAACGTCCAGAAAGTTTGTTGTTTGTTCAATTTAACATACAGGGTGTTCAAAAATAGCAAAAAATTAAATAATAATTAAGAGTAAAGTACCTTAAATATTAACGCTATGTAAAAAAGTTATTAAGAAAATTGTTTGCAATTAAATTTAATACTCAAATATGAAAGCATGGCCTACTAGTCAATATTAGTATTTTGAATAGATTCCGCAATTTTTATCATTGTTATACGTTTGAAGTATAATCATTATCTTTAAAAAAAAATATGTTTACTAAAAGCGCACACATAATAAGAAATCATAAACCCCAAAAAATATGATTTAAACATTTATTTTGAAGAAATTATAATTTAATAAACAAATTCAACAATTATTTTGAAAAAAACAGCAAAATTATTATTCACGCACTAACTATTCTACATGCAGGCCTCCAAGTTCAACACAACTCTACAGTCTCATTTATTGTGGCTGCATCGTCGTCATCATGGACCCTTTTTGATTTTTTCCGCATTTTACATCACCAGTTAAATCAAATTAAACTTTTGTAAACTTTGACGGCTAATTTCGACTTCTGGATATTTTTCATGAAACAATTCAATTGCATGACGATACGAAATAGTACCGATACCATAACATTTAATAAGATAAATGTTATGTTGTAAAGTAAGCATTATTTGGAATTAAAAATCAATAATTGAAATTTCAAGCGCTTTGTCAAACACAATGTCAAACAATAATAATTGCCTTATTGATGGCTTACTGGAATTTCAAATATTCTAATTAGGGACTTTGAGAAGAAATAGTGTAAAGACATCCAACCTATTAACTACACTGTTGATTGACTAAATGATTATCTGAACGTGCTGTTTCTTCAAAATAAATGTTTATATAGTATTTTTGGGGTTTATGATTTCTTATTATGTCTGCGCCTTTAGTAAACATAATTTTTTAAAGGAAAATGACTATACTTCAAACGTATAACAATGATAAAATTTGCGGAATCTCTTCAAAATACTTAATATTGACTAGTAGGCCACGCTTTCATATTTGAGTATTAAACTTAATAGCAAACAATTTTTGTCCATTTCACGTATAGGTAACTCAATCCGGGGACACCCTGTATATATGTAAAACTTACCTCCTCCTAATTAGCTTGACGACGTAGCTTGTTAACAGTACTATCACGAACTGGAGAAGATTCGTGAACATTTTTTAGCATCAAATAAGTTTCTGTAGTTGTCTCTGAGAGTCTTGTTCGCCGTAGTAAAAATATATGCTTATATTTTAGGAGCTACCGTTCGACAGCTACTGATATAATACAGGCGTAATTAAAATACACTTTGCACAAACTTAACGGATCTGAGGATGCATCATCACAAATTTGTCTTAACCGGTGGTAAAACCGGTGTCTTTTTTATATAGGTACTTTCGAACTTATTTTTAATTGGCTCATTTATTGCCCTACCTATAGCTTGTAGCAGCGAATTCACTTCGTCCACTATTTGTAGTGACATTTTATTATTAACATAATACCGACGCCGACACCATAAACACCTCGAACATACCAATAACAATGCTAGAGTCTGCCAGACGATCAAGGAAATGCCAGACAGAAGTCTGTCATTTATACTACACTGCATCCTTATGTTGCAAAATATTCAACAGTAGCCCATGTTTTCCGATGAAGAGGTGAAAAAAAAATAGTTACGTGCTCCATAAAAAATAGTTACGTGCTGTTTTCTATCTAAATTCTAGTCTCGGATGGCATGACCATAATACTTTTTGCAGATTCAGTTTCTTTAGCGACAAAATGGGGTGGTCAAGATAAAAATCACCGTATACAAGGGGTTCTCTTAATTACGAGGGTCAACCGGATCGCGTAAAAGTCCACCCTTTCACAGCTAATGCCCGAATCCGATTTGGAAAACCAAACGTTGGAGAAAGCGGGCTTCGGCCAGCCCTACTCGGATCTCAACTACCCCTTCTGAATGGGGATTTACTGATCCGCAACACCTATAAGAAGTAAATCACGCATAAGGAATTGAAAATAAGATAGATACGAGACCTTGGAGGTAAGGGCAAGGCCGGCTTTATGTCTTGCGGGTTGCGTTTAGGGATTGCGTTTACGGCCATTGGCGGGGGTGCTTGGGAACGTGGATCCAAATTTAATGAGACCGGTGTATGACGTTAATGGGAGGGTTTTTTCTGTAATGGGAAAATAATAGTCGAGTTATACGGATTTCAATTTCGACTTTTCGTTCTGGTGTTTGCAGACTTCACGAAAAACATTTCACGATAGCACAATCAGTTTTGTTAGCATTCTAGTGCTTATAACCGACATTCAACACATTACTTAAACATGTGTTTCATGACGTGCATCGGTTTTTATTTTGTATTTAATGAGAATATCGCTTAGGAGCTTACTTCCTACTTCCTTCTCATTTCGAAACGTTTCGTTGATTCGTTTAGATTTGTCGCTACTCCTTCTGGTTTTAGCTCTGCGGCACTGGTAAATTGCGTTCATTAAGGATTTCTCTTATTAAACGAATGTACTAAATTTTAAGTTGAAACCATTTATTTTATGAGAACTTTTGACTTAATTTCCTATAGTTCTTTCGATTTTCTCGAGTGTAGTTAGGCTTGAAGAAATAATTTCAATAGATTCGAAGTTGTCATGACATTTGTTGACATTTTTTGACATAATTTGACATTTGTTGACAGTTTGGAATTATCTGAACCTTAAATTGGCTTTTAATAGTGGTTTGCGTCTTTTTTTGAGCTTCAAACTTATATCTCTGCAATTGAAAAACTGTTATTTTCGAACAATCAAAGTGTTATAGTTGTCAGACATCCGTTTGCGAAACGTCAAAACAGTTCAACAGCTGCTGCCAAGAGTTAGTAGCATCTTTGATACGATATTTTGAAAAAAAAACGAGACAATAATGGTCAATTGCCTCCTTAACAGCTGTTTTTTAAATAAAGAAAAATAAAAAATTAAACAGTTGTGTTTTAAATATAAAATTAAATTATTAGTTGAAACTACAGTTCAATATACAGGGTGGGGAAAAAGTACTGAAACATCTAGAAATTTCGCGTGGTTATTTCGCCAAATTCCAGTTGGTTACAAAATGAAAAATCAAGGTCGTACGCAATGATAACTTTCAACGAGGAGTCCAATGGTGACCTTGGATTTGACCTTGAACCTCAATATCAAGGTCATTTGAAGGTTAACTATGTTTTTTGCAATAGCAACCCACATTTTTGATGCCACAATCTAAAAGAGTGGGAAATTTCAGGTTCAGATATGTATTCAGATCTGAGTTCAAGGTGACCTCTATGGGTTGGACAGAGGTCAAACTGCTGTAATATGGAACCCTCGTAGAATTCCGCGAAATTGGTTAAAAAATTAAAATCAAGGTCGTACCCTGTGGTAACTTTCAACGAGGAGTCCAATGGTGACCTTGGATTTGATTCCCACGAGGTTCCATATTACAGTAGTTTTACCTCTGTCCACCCCATAAAGGTCACCTTGAACTCAGATCTGAATACATATCTGAACGTGAAATTTCCCCTCTTTTCGATTGTGGCATCAAAAATGTGGGTTGCCATTACAAAAAACAAAGTTGACCTTCAAATGATCTTGCTATTAAGGTTCAAGGTCATAATTGGACTTTTCGTTGAAAGTTACCAGAAGTTTTTGCGTTTTGTAACCAATTTCGCGGAATTCCTAGGTGTTTCTATACTTTTTCACCACAGTGTATTGTTTTAGCGTGTAGCAGCAGCCTTAAACTTGAATGTTTCTACGGTTAATTCTATTACACAAATAATAAAAAACAATGAACTTTTAAAATCACCTAGAAAGCGTAATCCTACCAAGAGGGTTATAAATACTGTAGCATTGAACACAAATATTATTCAATAATATTCAGGGGTACATCACAGGCACATAGCATTAAAAGTAAGTCGAATATTTCGACAATTTTTCGAAATGATGATTTTTCCTTACACATTACGTAGCATCATCCTAAAATAAATCTTCTAAATCACCGATAAATATATTCACTTTGTCAGAAAATTGTAGTTTTTTGGGCGTTTGCACGCGTGACATTTTATTATTAAGGTAATGCCAACGCCGACGGCATAAATACCTCGAACACACTAATAATAATGTTATAGTCTGCAAGACGGTCTGGCGAAACGATCACAATGACCTTTGACCGTTTTAAAAATTGTAGGTTGGGGATCCTATTGGCGAAACAATTGGTTGTACAGAACTTTTTTTCCGACTTTGGTTCTCACAGCTTTTTCAGTTTTCTCGACTATATTCAGACTTCAAGAAACATTTTTTTCATTCCATTTGATTTTAACTGATGTCACAAAGGTGTTTTTATTAGTTTTTTGGTTAGTTGGATTAGGTTCGGAAATAAATAACAACTATTCGATTTTTGCCAACGTTTCGGACCTTTATTTCTCCTTCTTCCGGGCTCAATCAAAAGGCAAAAATCGAGTAGTTGTTATTTATTTCCGGACCTAATCCAACTAACTCAAAAAAACTAATAGAGAAGAAGGTCGGCAAATTCCCCACAGATATGGTATTTTTATTCCTCTACAAGGAAATCATTTTGCGAGACTGGAATAGTTCTGCCTACGCCACTGCTTTCATCTTATCTGGGGCACCTTACGGCCCCGTATAAAAGGCAATTTCGCAGGGCTGTGTCTCCCTTTGCCAGAGACAATACGTTCAAATCCAATAACAGACTTGAATTACATAATAGATGGGGGTTTTCAATAATGCCGTAGCTACAGGTGATGAACACACGTCGTTGCTCAATTGAACGTGTAGAGTCTGTAAATATTTAATATTTCGTATTTTGGAAATTCGCCTTGCAACAGTGGCGGGTACTGCTAAAGTTTGCAGGTTGCGCAACCTCCAAAAAAATAATTGAAAAAAACGTCATTATTATTTTTAAATTTATTATACAGGGTCGGAAATCCAAGATTTCAAAGCCGAGCATTAAAAGATAAAAAGAATAAACTCTTCATCAAATGGGACTGGCCGAGAAACATTATATCCTTAGTTGCCAGACTGATATGTCATTTTAAAACTTTTATGAGCGTTATTCTCTGTCTTTCGTGTTTACATCAATAGGGTAGCAATAACATTATGTAGGCGGGACGCCTCGCCGAAAAATTATAATGCGCACGTGTGAACTGAATTCTTGTCTAAACTCTAGAGAACAATAACCGAAATAAGGAATCAGTTTAGCCGTGTCTGCGTAAATAAAATATTCATATTGTAATTAAATAAACGTTATTAAATAGAATTATGTTCGTACACTTCTTTAAGTGTATGGGATAATTGTGAATGTCAAAATTACGTAAGAATTTCGTTTCATACAGCTAAGTCGACGTAAACCCCCATAGCTGCGAACAACTACTGAGTCCCACTCCAATTCGGCGATAGGCCGTCGATGATGGGTCGTGTCAACTACCCCTCTCTTCACTTCCTATCACGCGCAGGTCTCATAAAGCACCAACAGCTTGAAGATAAGGAAACGTGTCAGCCACTTTCCCTGAAACTGAACTCTCTGGAATTGGAAGCGTAGGCGTAGAAACTGAATTACATCCTATAAAAATTAAAACGTTCAATATTTTTCTGAGCGTAGGATCCTTGACTGACTTTAATATCACCATTTGTCTCTCGATATCAAGGCCCAAAACATAGAAAGCTTCTTTCAACACGATTTTAAATTCGGATCTGAGTTGATCCAAAATTCTTCTAAATTTTTGTTGGTAGCAACAATAAGACCATCATCTAGATACATATAAGGCTTTCTCACGAACAAACATACACGGTTCCTCTTGGCTAGTTTTGAAATTCAGTGATGATAGAAAATTTCCTCTTCTCTTATTCCAGCATCTCGGCAACTGTTTAAGCACATAAAGACTTTTCTTAAGCTTACAAACTCGATCAAATTCATCATGATATCCATCTAGCTGCTTCATGTACATATTGTCTTCAAGCTCTTCATATAGAAATGCTGTGGATACGTCGAAATTGATTAAGGGCATATTCTCTGTTGCAGCAACTCCTAATATCAAACGAATAGTCTGCAACTGAACCGAAGCTTCAGTAAACTTTTTAATGACTAAACATCTTACCCATACATAAACGTCGTCTTGATATTACTCTAATTAATTAAGGACTGTGGTTACTGATAATAAAATCAATTCTTAGATTCGTGAAGGCATAACTGTGGTGAATTCTAATTTTATGAAAAATACTCTTGATAAAAACTTACTTCAACATTCCAGGCTTAAATACTATGCAGACAGTGGCTTTAAATATTAAATAAATAAACAAAAAAGTGGATGGATTTGCGATTGTAATGTAAAAAACTCCTTTTTTGTGTCCGTTACGTATTAGTAGGTGCCGAATATTTACGGACGAAAAATGGATTGACTGATTTAACCTCTTGACTAGCATGGTAATTTCTTGAAATGTGCCCTGACTAAAACTTAGAACTTTGACAACTTTAAGTAGACATATAATTTTCGACGTATTTTGACACGCCGAATATCACGGGCGTTGTTAGAATTTGTCCTAGAAATTGATCTAAAAAATTTCTCAATTTATGTAATTTTGCTGCTTTTACCAGACATATCATTTCCAATGTATTTTGACCCACTTCTTCATCATAGTGTTATCTGAATTTTTCTTACACGCCAAATTATCATTGTCCAAATTTTGTCGTTGAATCACCTTATAAATCCTCAATCTACGGTTTCCCAATATTTTATTCTGACATTATTTCCAACGTGTTTGGACGCATTGATTGAGAAAGTCTTGTCCAATCTTCGCCTCAATCCTCGAAATTATGAATAATATACACTCGACATCGACATATCCGAACTCCATATTTCCGAACTCACGATACTTCCGAACTTTTCCCACGATATTTCCGAACTTGTACTTCCACACAACCGAACTTGTCGCTGATTGGTTGACGATAAAAAACCGCGAAATTTAAACGAGAAAAATGTAAACACAATAATGCGATTGTTATCAAACATTTCGATTGTCACAGAATTCAGCAAAGAGGAAATCGCCCCTCCCTCAGCAGCACCTGAGACAGGTTCTCCAAGAGTTCGTCTTTTGTACAAACCAGTGAAAAACACTTCTTTCAAATGGCGTATCATAAGTACCGGTGCACTTTTTGTGTCAATCCGTCCACTCAATTTTCGTCTTTTTTTTTCAAATTCGACAAGTAAATTCTTTTTCCAAGAATTTCTGTCACTGACGATTTATTGTAAATATTGTACATCTTACATAGTTCAACATTTTTAACACCATTTTTGCGTGATTTATCAGTTCCAGCTTTTGCTCCAAGGTTGGCCTCTTAGCAGGCTCTTTTTCTGCAAATATACAGTACGGGGTGGGCAAATTTCGATGTTTTTATAGGATATCCGGTAACTGTAAGGGCTATGGAAAAATGAACCCACCTTTCCCGACCTCTTTTTTCGAGAATAAATTCATTGGTGAAAACCAGAATTTGCTATATCTTTTCGTTTTCGAGTTGTAAACGAAAATTGATTTTTTTGAGTTTTCGATTGGTGTCGATAACTCGGTTGTTTGTAAAATTAGAAGAAATCTGTTTGCACGTTCTACAGGCACTTTTTTAAGTAGAATAGGATTTCCTTAATAGATTTTTTATATCTTGTGTAGTTTTCGAGTTATGGCATAAACTTCTATTTTTTTAAATGGAAACCATAGTTGGCTATGATTTAGCTAAAAAGAGGATTTTTTTCTCTTTACAACGATATATAGTTTGTGGGGTCTATGATGAGTGTTTATGCGGAAACAGTTAAAAATTTTAATTTTTTTATAGGTATACTTACTTTGTTTTTTTCTTTGCAGGAAGAGTAAGTTTCTATAGTAACACATTGTTACAACAATGTTTTAATAATAATAACTGTTGCTATGGAAATTTACTCCTGCGAAAAGTAACATAAATACATAGTAACAGTCGTATATAATGAATGGTATATTAAACTTAAATAAATAATTATGACATATTAGTGACTAATTAATAATTAATTATAACATATTCATAACAAGAAAGTTTAACACACTTAACAATCAAATTTGTAACAAATAATGTATGTAAAAAATACGATACAATATATTTTACAAAAACAAAACTAGACAGATAAAAAAAATACGAGCATGATTATTTACCTAAAGTTTTCAAATTGTCGTCCGTTGTTTGCGATGCACAGTTCACATCGCTTTGAAACACTTTTTGTTGCATTATAGATGTGAATATTTGAAACGGAATTCAGACAGTCTATAAGATTTTCCTCAGTTGAACCAGTGTATTATTTGTCTTTTTGTATAAATTGTCTTTAATGGTTCCCCAAAAAAATAAATCTAACGGTGAGAGATCTGGGACCGAGGAGGCCACTTTACTGGCCCATTGTTCCCTATCCATTTCTCCCAAAATTAGTATTTAATAATTCCGAGATTAAATTAGTATTATGGGGTGGTGCCCCGTCTTGTTGAAAAATACATGTCGTCTTTCGTTAAGTGGCAAGTTGTCTAAAAATTCTTCTACTATGTGGTAGTTTATCATATTGTAATACCGTTGACCATTTAAATTGTCATCATAAAGTTGGTAAGCTAAAATGCGGTTATTATATAGGGCACACCATACACTAAAACCGAAACGTCCTTGATTTTGAACATCAACAGTCTGATGAGGATTATCTTCAGACCAATAATGTTTGTTGTGTCGGTTGAAAATTCCGGCACTACTTACGTAACTTTCATCTGTCCAAATGATATTTTTAAAAAATAATTGGTCTTGCTCAATTTGTTGTAGGTACTAATTGCAGAAACCAGTCGGCGTTCAGGATCAGTTGGAAGGAGTTGTTGTTGTTTCCTTATTGTATAAGGTCTAAATTTGTGTTTTTTTAAAACTGAAAGTGCCCTTCGTCGCGATATACCAGACTCTGCTTCAATTTGCCTACTTGAAATTGAAGGATTTACGACTACCATACCAACAACATTTATGGCAACATCCTCAGCATCTTGAATACGATAATTTTTTGGTCTTGGTTTATTAAATCCTCCGTATTCAACGAGGTTTTCTTTTAGTCTACCAAAGATGGACATATTAGGTTGTCTCCTTTCAGGGTAGCGATTAAAATATGCTTCCGATGCAGCTTCAGAATTATATCCATTTTGAATAAAACACTCTAGCATATTAAACTTCAAAATTCGTAATTTTGATACGCCATCGCGCCTTGTCAATTTCTTTAATCGAAACTTTAAAACTATAATGCAAGCAAAACCAAACATAAACAATTAATCAAACAGTAATGTGTAACGTGTATTTACATCCCAATATCCAACTGTTCTGTTTTCAAAATGACAGGCGCCTACTGTGCAAAATCATTGAAATTACTATACTGTCCTTTATTAGGAAAACATATGTTTTTAACTGTTTCCGCATAAACACTCATCATAGACCCCACAAACTATATATCGTTGTAAAGAGAAAAAAATCCTCTTTTTAGCTAAATCATAGCCAACTATGGTTTCCATTTAAAAAAAATAGAAGTTTATGCCATAACTCGAAAACTACACAAGATATAAAAAATCTGTTAAGGAAATCCCATTCTACTTAAAAAAGTGCCTGTAGAACGTGCAAACAGATTTCTTCTAATTTTACAAACAACCGAGTTATCGACACCAATCGAAAACTCAAAAAAATCAATTTTCGTTTACAACTCGAAAACGAAAAGATATAGCAAATTCTGGTTTTCACCAATGAATTTATCTCGAAAAAAGAGGTCGGGAAAGGTGGGTTCATTTTTCCATAGCCCTTACAGTTACCGAGATACCCTATAAAAACATCGAAATTTGCCCACCCGGTACAATTATGTGTGTTTTGTATCACGGGTTTCTTAAAAAATACATATTTTCTCATAATTTTTCACTTCAGTTTTAAATTATTATAGGTTACGTCAACAAAATGTTCAATAAAACAACCCTTTACTTTGAATTACAGAATAATTACCCGCATCACTCTCTCCTTTTGCACTTGGAAACATTTTTTTTGTTTAAAAAACGTTCTAAGAAACACCACAATCTTCAGCGGGTCAACATACCTTGATTGTTAACATACCCAGATTGTCAAAATAACACTTAGTCTAGGATATGGAGCGTCAAAAAATCCATGAACCCTAACGGTATGTGGTGTGGTAAATAAGCTCCCGAGTCGATGTGGAGCATTTTTTCTCATACCACATATATATGGCAAATCGGCCATTTTCGAGATAGAGGGGGGGGGTGAAATCTGGGGGAAAAAGTGGACCAACCTTAGTGGACTAACCAGACCTAACCGTCTGGAAGCAACGGTAAGTCAAAGTATCCATTTTTTATAAACCGGGAAAAATAGTGGCAGACAAAACTTTATGGCGGTTCCCGAGGGGGGGGACGAAAATCCATGCGACATTCTTCGTCGCATGACGCAATTGTTGGTGACGAAAGGAAGGAACTGATAGCCAAATTAAAATCAGAACTGCCACGCATTCCAGGGGTACGCGTCATTATTTTTGTACTATTTATTAAAAATGTATCCATTTTCCGGAAAATATCAGACTTTTTAACGTTTTCTGGTATTTTAGATTTCTTAATTTAATTTTAACTTTTATAGTCCAGTAGGCAGGGAGCTGAAATGATCAAAACGTGTTCTTGAAACATATAGGGCTAGTTTTGACGGTTCCTATTTATTTTTTTTGCGTAGAACACAATGCGCAGGGTTCGTAGAGCTGAAACCGCCCGCTAATTTTTTAAATTAACAATTTGTGAAAAAAAAACGTCTTTTTTTCACATTTCCGCTTATATCTTCGTTCCTTGGCATATTTTGCATATGCATATAAGAAGTTGTGGCCTATTGAATTTCCAAAATTTTAAGCCCAACCCGAAGTCTCCAAGTGCTATTGATAAACTTGCAAATGACTGCTGAAGTTGAAAAAGTGCTTTTTTTCACTACTTTTTTTACTTCGAAAGTAGGGCGACTATGATCATGAAATTGAAACTTGAAAGTACGCTTCAAGGCGCGTATTTAAAAAAATGGACGTCAAGATATTATAGTCACAATTCCGAGAATTTCGAAGCGGCAACGCTAAAACAATATACATATATACGTCGCGTCAAAAAAGGTGGTCGCGTAGAAAACGTTATAAAACTGGCCCAAATTAATATTTTTCAAAATCTCAAAACGTCTCGCAAACTTGAAGAGATTTATGATTTTTCTAGCGTAACCCGGTCAATATCGTACAATAAACAAAGAAATGGCGTCATTGTTAATTAAGGCTTGCAAAAAATTCGATCGTTAATTAGTCGAAAAGTTATTAACGGATCGAGCTGAAATTTTCAAGGTAACTTCTAGTTACAAATAGCTACTCTTTCAAGACATTTCAGCCTGATAATTGCTTAACTTTAACTATTTTAAATAAATAAATAATTAAAAATAAGCACTTTTTTCAGCTTTATTAACCAATTGTTAGTTAACAATTGCACTTAGAGACTTCCGGTTGGGCTTAAAATTTTCTAAATTTAATACGGAAAAAATTTCTTAATAGTACCTTATATACCGAAAAATGCACAGGAACGGAGTTATATGCGAAAATATGAAAATTTTCGCATATATTGTTTATTTAAACAATGTTCCACACGGATGCTGCTCTACGGACCCTGCTCATTGTATTCTACGGGAAAAAATACATGGGGATCCGTAAAAAACCTGCCCGCATGTCGCAAGAATACATTTTGATGATTTTAGCTCCCCTGCCTACTGGACTGTTAGTGCTGTCTCTGCCATCCCTCGGCTCAACGGAGCCGCAGCTCGGCGCGAGTGCTTGGCCGGCGCTGGGCCGGAGCGGCAATAGCACCGGACTTGGAGAGGCCTGTCCTAGACTAACTGTTTGAATGCGGCACTTGAACGTATGAGGACAAAGATTTTTTAAAAAAACTTAAAAACTGGTCATTTCTATAGAGCACTAGTCTATTTTGGGTGCAAAATAGAACTCACTAATCCCCAGGATCTTGTCGAGCATCTCCAAAAATATAGGAAAACACATACTGATTACATTTTGCACATTATCAGGCGTTAGTAGAGCATTTACTTATAGGACAAAGATTTGTTTATTTCCGGCAGTTTGGGCCAAGTCAAAAAAACAAAGATCTTTGTTCTCGGCAGTCAAGGGGTGAAATAGTTTAAACGCCGCGTTGCAGAGCAACGTGGATTACAAATTTCACAATTTGGTTACTTATTGCGACTCTAATATTCTTCAAGAATACTAGGAGAGAAATATGGGTATTCTTGCCATTTTTTTTACGCAATTTACGTGAAAACTAGAATAGACGAAAACATTCTCGCGAATGTTATTATTCTGGGTGATTGATTACTATATTTTTCCAGACAGGCTGTGGATAAAAAAATTGAGAATCATGCCTGTCGTTTCTAAAACCGTGAAATGTATTTGCTATATATAGGATTTCTAAAAAAATCAATATATCCGTTTCTATTGCCCAAGACTAAAGCTTTTCATCCTGTAAAAATAACCAGCTAAGGGTGAAGAAAAATATTCCGGACGTATTGATCTCGCCCAACAAGGGGGGATTTATATTTTCCAACAATAATTCCGTTATTGCCTTCGAATAACACTTTTTTTTCTTGTTAAGTTTTACCGAAATACGATTTTCCTACGTGGAGTTAGGATGGCAAAAGGCTCAAGGAGCCATATCCCTTGAAGTTGGGTCGAATTTAGAGTTATTTGATTCTAACCAATGCTAATTCAATTAAGTTTTCGTTCACAATAACACCTATTTTTTCGGTAACTGTGTTTTAATTGGTCTATGGAACCTAAAGATTTTATTTTGATGTATTTTGAAACTTCTGTATAGCTTCCTCTTATAAGCAGTACACGAGCTCCAACAACTATACAGTAAGCGGCACCCTAATGCGTACATAGTCGAATGAAGGGCCATTGATAATTTAACTTCTTTGTTAAGTAGATGTAAACATGAGGTGAGAACAAATCGCGATCCACCGCTAGCGCAGGCGTATGAAAGGCATCCGGTTTGTCGGTAGGACGGTTTGAGTTAGATTTCCGCTGACCCCCCTCTTAGCTTTATGTACAACCAAGCCTCCCCGGCCCAATTAAATTCGCCTAACTATGACATAAAAATGTATCATTTAATATGTCATAGTTATTATCCACCTATGTACGCATTAGGCTGCCGCTTACTGTATGTTTCGTATCTGTACTTACATTTTTCGCTTCTTAGACTGTTTTTATGTATAATGAAGCAAAACTTGACTAATGCAGCTGACAGTACACAAGAACAAAGAATTTAAAAGTGTACTTTATAGTTAATGTTTTCAAAAAACCAAATTAACAATGTTACAACTTAACAAAAGCAATTAAATGTAAAACTTGACAAACAAAATAACTGGCAACTAAATGTTCGGAAAAAAATATATTAAAGTATTAATAAGGCGTAAAAAGTATTAATAAGGCGTTACTTCACATTTTGCTTTAATTACGGCCCAAATTCTTGCAGGCATTGTTTCAACCAAGCCTCGACAGAGTTCTGGTGAAAAGGTGTCCCAAATTTCGCTGATTTCTTCCTTTAAAATAGAGACCGTTTTTTGAGGCTCATCTCTCAAAACTCTTTTTATCTTATGCCACAGTGTTTCAATGACATTTAAGTCGGGGCTGTTTGATGGCCATGATAGGGACTTTTTCGTCCATTTTTTCGTCGTTTTGCAGTATGGGAAGCTGCGCCGTCTTGTTGGAATATGCTATTCGTAAGTATTTGTACTTATTTATTAGCGTTGACGGTACCCTCTATGACCTCATACCCTCCCAAACCTTTAGCGGACATACATCCCCAAATCATGACACCGTTCGGGAATTTTACGGTTCGTTTAAGGCAGTCCCTATGAAAGGCTTCACTTTTTGTTCTTATTACTCTTTTTCTATGATCGCCTACGCAGACATCAAATTTCGACTCGTCACTGAAAATTACTTTTGACCAGTCTTCTATAGTCAATGATACTTTCGATTTGGCCCAATTTAGTTTTTTATACCTCAGTTAATAAAGGCTTTTTTTAGCCTACGATCATTTACGAAAATTGAAAAATAGTAATACCTTATAAAAACTGAGCCCAGACTGATGAATGTATTTTCTGCAACATTCGCAGGATAGCCTTTCTCCTGTTTCAGAGTTCCATTGCGCTGTTATATCCCTTAAGGTATTCCGTCGACTTTTTTTGCAAATTTTCACCAACAACCTTTGGCTCCTTTCAGTAACAAGTCTGGGTCTTCCAGGACTTTTACCTTTTACATCCAAATTTCCAGTCTTGCGGTAATGCTTTAATATGTTCCCAACAGTAGACTTTGCAAAGCACTTCCGCAATTTCGGGGATTTTTTTGCCACTGCAGCATTTTTTTTACAATAAGCTGCCGCAATTTTTGATCAGTCGCACATCCACGGCTCATTTTTATTTAAAAATAACGAATATTCGCAAAAAACTACCAAAAATCACCTGTGACTGTCACAACTAATTGTGAAATTAATAGTTACCGCGGCAACAACAAATTTTTATTTCTTTTAGGGTAGGTCTCTCGATTTCCAATCATAAATTCCATAAATTCATAACAAATCCAAGCTAATATGAAAATGTATGCGATATTATTTTTTAGGTTTTTAAAGCGTGGTTGTAAATGTTTGCATGGCAGTGAATTTTTTTTTGAAAAATGCGTTTGTCCGAACATATAGTTGTTAGGGCTTGTAATAATTGTGAATAATTGTTTGTAGATCTGCGTCAGCTTGTTAATTTTAAAATTGCCATTTTTAAGAAAACACAACAACGAATTAAACTACTAAATAACACAAATCTTATTTTATGTACAATAATATATATTCGAATTTAAATAAGCGTACGTTTTACAAAACGCGAACTGCACTTATTTATTTTAGACTAATCCTTTTCGCCGCTGCTGCGGTTTATATATTTCGAGCGGCCTGGCTCTAGAAGCTCCACTTGTGGGTCCCAATTACTCGTCCCACTTGTTGACGTCCCGTTGATTTGCAACACTTTTCCTTTGCTAAATTGGCAAAGCAGAAAGGAAACCTGTTGACCCTAGGCTCCGGTAGCACAGCGGTCAAGTACTACAGCGGTCAAGTATTACTGATTTTGCAATGGTGGAGATTGACCCAATATATACCAAGATTTGAGTAGAGCACTGACTTTACATTAAATTACTTGGACCGGCAGGGTACGATAAAACAGTCTTACATTAAATATATCTTCCTGGGTGCAGCGTAGAGTGCCTTCTCGGAGGTAGACTGGGTTTTACTCAAGTTACTACCAACAGTGCTGCGGAGACTCGTAGACTGTACTCCTTGAAGGTATCTACTGCACGTACGCCACTGGTCGAGGATGGTCAGTGTTCTTTACCCTGGGTTCTTGCCGTTTGTCCAGAAGGTATTTACATACAGAGATAAAAAAAAGAATCAGCGCTGTTTTAATAATGGTTCGAAAGCAGTGGGTAATCTTTTAAATTGAATTTATATAAACCAAATTGAAATGAATCATACAAAAGTCAAAGACTCAGGTAATTAATTAATAATAAAAAGAGAATTTACAAAAATATGACCAAATTAAAAGCAAAAGGGATTGCAAAAAATATAACCAAATTTAAAGTTATCGAAAAATAAATTTGCTCTACTCACCAAACGTGGGTTAAAATCGTCGAAGTCTAGCTAATAACAATTGCTAATCAAAAAGGGAAGCTTTTTCCTTATCCGTTCATATTTATTGTCTCACAATCATATATCTAATACTCCTATATTGCTGGTTCCCATAAGTAGAGGTGTCACGGGATAAGTGAGACAGCAAATGACTACTTGACCTGTTGTGCGCAAGCGTCACGAGTAATTGGCTGTGTGTGACTGGATGTTCAATTTTCGGGCATGCGCGTAAGACTCGAAGTACGAGAGAGAGACAGACGCATATATGTCTGCACCGTGGTGATTTAGCCAATATCCAGACCCTTCTAGCAATATAGGAGTATTAGATATATGCTCACAATAACACAAAAAAATATCCAATATCCGTCCTCAAGGCTACCAACTGATATGTTAAATGGCGTTAGTTATTAGTTGCGTTCACTTAACAATTTAGTAGGTGCGTTCGTTTCACTTAGGAGCTAACCCAGTTAAGATGTGACTTCACCAGTTATGGAAATAAAAATACCAATGTAATGGGATTTAAAATAAATACCGTTACAGACTCGCTACAATAATAACAATTTCAAATCTTGACAGTTTTAAGAGTAATAATTCAAGACAGTTTGTCAAGACGGTCATTCAAGACAATACTTCAAGACAATTTTGTTGCAGATGCCGAACCAGCTTCCGAACCCACGCGCCGACCATGGGACATATCAACACAGTAAACGACCATATCTCGTAGACGCCCCCGCTTATACAGCAACCTTCGACCGCGAAGATGAAGGTCAACAGCGGCATCGGAAACTTCTCCCGGAGCAGCCCGGCCAGATCGGCCAAGAGGAGCTCCCCCATGCCGAAATCCTCCTACTCCACCCCGACCTCCAGCTCGACGCCACGCAGTCCGTCTCCTCAACTATCACGCCGTGGATCCGCCGAAGTCCCCCAAAGGCGGCGATCCGCAGAGGTCCCCCGGCTACCCCAGGAGCCCCAAGACGGACAAGATCGGGATAGTGTCGCCGAAGGTGTCGCTGAGCAGCCCCAGTCAGACGGAGAGGGCGGTCTTCGACTTCAACCAGAGCGGCCCGAGGTCGCCCAACTCGTCCTGCAAGTCGCCCAGGTCCCCCAGGAAGTTCAACTATGAGGAGGACGTAGGGGAGATGGCCTCCAGCGACTGCGACTCCTTCAACTTCAACCTGGCGTCTCCTCCCAAGCGCGCTAACAGGGCGTACAACAGGCAGGTGTACCAGTCGTCGAAGAGCGACTCCGTGAACTCCACCAAGTCCAGTTTGGAGTACTCGTCGACGACGAAGCATCCGACTGGCGCGTACCAGGACATCGAGTACAAGATCTGCCACTCGTTGGACTCCGACTCGCAGACCACTTCGAGTTACAGGTACTCGATAACGAGTACCAGTTCGAGGCATTCCTCGTTCAAGATGAAGAACAAGCCGAAGTGCAACATCAGGACGAACCCGGGTTACGACGAGAGGTACTCCTCCAGCAAGTCGATCAACGAGTCTGAGAGGATGGACAACTCGCTGCAGAGGTAAGAGTGCACTACTTTAAAACTACAGTGCGCGCCTAAAATATGGAATAAATTCAGTAAATGTGAAACAAACTTTTACAAACAGGTCGACTTTGTTTAATAAAAACACACTTTTTTGAGGGAACGTCTATTTTCAGACGTCATTTGTTTTTGAGTAATTACGTCATCAACTTATTTTTCAAATGGCAACCCCCATTTTTTTAATTTAATTTGATAGTGAGAAACCCTTTCATTGTCGATTTAACGGTATAAAAATGTTGCCACCTTTACATAACAAAAGTTTTGAGTAAATGACAATTGAATGTCACAAAATGAAAAATATATTTTTCACAATAAATAAACGAAAATATCTTTAATAAGCAAATACAATTTTAAATTAAGTGTTCGAAATGCCGTCCATCAACTTCTTGGCAATATGCAAGCCTGTGTACAAATTCTTCTTGTACATTCTGAATGACTTCCGGGGTAATGGATCCCATTTCGTCTCTAATGCGATTTCGTAGTTCGATTAAATTGTGTGGTCTTCTGCAGTATACTCTTGATTTTAAATAACCCCATAAAAATAATCAAGTGGTGTAAGATCTGGGGATCTCGCGGGCCATTCTATCGGTTCTCGTCTGCCAATAAAACCCATGAGGAAAGATGACGTTTAAATATTCACGAACTCAGCGCGCATAATGCGGGGGTACTCCGTCTTCCTGAAACCAGAGTGTGTTATCTGGAATGTCAGGATCATCTTCATGCAAGCGTTGGAACTAGATCATTTTGCAAGAACTCTAGATATCTTTCTCCTGTGAGAGTTTCTTCAAAGAAGAAAGACCCTATTATTCTGTTTGCGACTATTCCGGCCCACACATTTAATTTCTGCTGACGTTGAGTATGTGCTTCGATGATCCAATGAGGATTCGCCGTTTGGATAAAACGTGACTTATTTGTTGGTGTAAATTTGGATTTGTTTGACAAAGATTCATCATAGTTTCATAGAATTGCAGTCGCCGGTCGGGGTCGTCTTCGTTGAGTTCTTGCACAAGCTGAAATTTGTAGAGATGATAGCTTTCTTTTCTCAGGATACGTAGAACTGTCGTCTGACTAACTTCATTTTCTGAGGCAACTGGCGTAGAGGAACTCTGAGGGTTCTCTTCCATACTTAACACAATGCCAATCTTTTATCTCGGGTAATTTTTGGACGTCCTAATATTGGGAGATCTTTAACATCACCAATTTCTCTAAATTTTGACTCAATCTTATTAACTGTGGATTGGGTGATAGGGTTATCTGGATAGTTTGCATTAAATAAATTGCATAACTCCTGCTGAGTTCTGATCTTATTTCTAAATTCGATAAAAAATTAAAATTTCAATTCTTTGTGTCACAGTTAAATGTGCCATATGAAAATTGGAATTTTTATAAATACTAACACGTTACATTAACTTTTCGCACAATTTAATGACAAATCTTCCGATTAACTGACAGTAAAAACCATGGATACGTAAAAAACTTAATCTGATATTTTTTTTGCTTAGAAACGTACCTTTTTGCTGTTTTATTTGTGTTCAGTTTTTTTTTCAGAAATTTTCGTTTATTTATTGTGAAAAATATATTTTTCATTTTGTAACATTCAATTCTCATTTACTCAAAAATGTAAGGTGGCAACATTTTTATACCGTTAAATTGACAATTAAAGGGTCTCTCAAATTGAATTAAAAATGGGGGTTGCAATTTGAAAATTGATGTCCATCTACAGAAACACTATTAGACGGGTGTTGAAGAGATACGACTCGTGCAATTTTCCTTGGGGCTTGTTTCTTAGAGGTTGCCGATTACCACCTCTTTTAGTTTTCGTTCACCTCGAGGGTGAAGTTTCTTTGTCTACGGACGTGTCCTAGCTTACCGCGATTCCAACACTGAATTTGTCTCTTATCCAGCATGTCCTTTATGACTCGCCTAATCTCTGCTTCACTGCAAGTTCTTCTACATCTTCCTGCATCCTACGCATCTTAGAACTTTGTTTAGCAGCTTCGAATTCCAAAGCTTGCACCAAAAACATCCGCCAACTTGCTGGGATGAGCAAGAATCAGAGCTTGACGGGTCTCAGTACCACGCAGGCGATCTAAAATTCCTGCTCGGTTAGTCGTTCCATGACGTTCTCTGGCGTAGATGAATATGCCGAACGAACTAGCCGCTCTATATCCGCTTCGAATTCTTGTAATGCTCCGGATAGGACTGACCATATCGCATAACTAAAAAACTATGAACAGCATCTTAGACAAGCCTTGCTCTGTTAAATGCCGTTGAGTTTTTCAAATATTTTTTTTTGGTTGAGATATCGCATTTTAAAGTTTTTATGTTTGTGAAACACTGAAAATATTTGAAATTTAATAGCAGGTCAGTGTTTTCCTTATGTAAAAAGATTTGCTCGTTCAGAATTTAAGGTCAGATTTTCAAAATTTTTCGGAGGAAAATTTTGGACATCTGACCTTGATTCTCAACGAGCAGCTCAGCAGCTCAAACTTAAAAAAATTCAAACTGAGACATCGTAGCGAAAAAAAAAGAAGATATTTGAGTAAATTCGACGTCATTTAAAAGGGCAAGGCATGTACTTTAAGATGTTGTTCATAGTTTTTTGAAAACAAAATTGCGATTATACATAACTCTGGAGTGGGTACTGAACCTTCGGCGTAGAAACACAAAACTGGACGTTTTCCACGAAACACCGAACAACTACACTTTTCTCGACGCGCGTTTCGCCAACCAAGTTGGCATCTTCAGTTGCCACGGTTCACTGAACCGTAACTGTCTAGGTATTTTAGGTAATTTGTTTAGGTAATTTGGTATAAATAGTGCAAGTGTGTAGGCTAGAATTTAGTTTTAATCTTCTCCCTGAAGATGCCAACTTGGTTGGCGAAACGCGCGTCGAGAAAAGTGTAGTACTTCGGTGTTTCGTGGAAAACGTCCAGTTTTGTTATTATACATAATAAGAAATCGATTTTTTTGCACTTTTAGGTTAGGGATATCTCGAAAACCAGAGCCAATTGAGAGGTATGGACCTCGGATTCGGATTCAGCGCATCAAAAACCTTCGGAAAAATATATTCTGGTTTCTGGTTGGTTGTAATTTAATTGATCCGGGAACTCTTACCGTCAAGCTATGGAGGTTTTATGCGAATTTTTGAAATTTCCATGTGGTTGCTAATCTCTCGTTTACCCAACCCGTCCATGTCGCCACCAGGTGACTTCAGTGCGGTATTGATCACTCGTTGTTCTCCACTTTCTAAATTCAACGTAGCAATTTTTCTCTCACTTCTAGAAATTTATTCTGAATTCTTCTTCCGCGTTAACAAATCAAACAAAAAAATAATTCATCAAAGTTGGCCGAGCAAAACAAGATGTACATATCTTCAGTTTATAATAGGGTTTCTGGTCGAGACTTCTCGAGCGAGAATTCCCGGGAAATCTGACTCTCCTACTCGAGACGAGAAAAAAGTGTCGAGAAATCGAGAAATCGCGTCTTGATTATGTTTGCGTTCGTGCTCTCTCCGTGTTTTTACGTACCTAATTAAAAGACTGTGTAGTCAATCGCTTTATGGGTAGGTTTTTTAGGTAGACTAAAAGTAAATTCTTTAGTTGATTATGATGACGTCTCTATAGTAGATAATATCCTTTTTTATTTAATTAAACGGATGTGATTAAAAGCTCTAATTATTTATAGGAGAAAAGATACTGTAACTATTCAACTTTAATTTAAAATGATTTGTTATAACTTTCGTTCTATTAGGCCTCAGTAGAGGAAATACTCATTATTTCGTTAAATAAATGTCGTTATTGATGAACCTTATAGAACGAAAGTTATAGCCCTGACCGATTACTTACTATTTGTTTAATGAAAAATATACGCAAATTTAGTTATTTTGTTTAAAAAATGTGTGTAACTACTCACAAGACTGAAGAATGTTGATGATTATTGCATAATAAGCATAGTTTTATTTTGCATTTAATTAAGGATTTTCTATTTTTTTTAATTTACATATTTCTCGAATATTCGAGGATTCCCGGGAGTTCTTAGTCGAGAATTCTCGAGCTCCGGGAAAAAAATAAGTCGAGAAATCAGAAACCCTAGTTTATAACCTTATTGAATTGTCAAGGCTATTTTGGAATTGATGTTATTCCAGCTAGGTTCCTAGATAGTTAATGGACAATCAGACGATTAAAATCCGATGTGTTTTGTTCGCCTCCAGGTGCAGGTGTCGGAAGTCGACGTCTGATCTGACATAATTAATGTTGGCCGAGCAAAACAACCCGTATATATATATCTTCAGTTTATAACCTTATTGAATTGTCAAGGCTATTTTGGATTTGATGTTATTCCAGCTAGGTTCCTAGATAGCTAATTGACATCACGCGTCTGATTAAAATCCGGTGTGTTTTGTTCGCCTCCAGGTGCAGGTGTCGGAAGTCGACGTCTGATCTGACATAATTAATGTTGGCCGAGCAAAACAAGACGTATATATATCTTCAGTTTATAACCTTATTGAATTGTCAAGGCTATTTTGGATTTGATGTTATTCCAGCTAGGTTCCTAGATAGTTAATGGACAATCAGACGATTAAAAATCCGATGTGTTTTGTTCGCCTCCAGGTGCAGGTGTCGGAAGTCGACGTCTGATCTGACATAATTAATGTTGGCCGAGCAAAACAAGACGTATATATATCTTCAGTTTATAACCTTATTGAATTGTCAAGGCTATTTTGGATTTGATGTTATTCCAGCTAGGTTCCTAGATAGCTAATTGACATCACGCGTCTGATTAAAATCTGGTGTGTTTTGTTCGCCTCCAGGTGCAGGTGTCGGAAGTCGACGTCTGATCTGACATAATTAATGTTGGCCGAGCAAAACATGACGTATATATATCTTCAGTTTATAACCTTATTGAATTGTCAAGGCTATTTTGGATTTGATGTTATTCCAGCTAGGTTCCTAGATAGCTAATGGACATCACGCGTCTGATTAAAATCCGGTGTGTTTTGTTCGCCTCCAGGTGCAGGTGTCGGAAGTCGACGTCTGATCTGACGGACATGACGGACGAGATGGCCAACACGACCACCACGTCGTTGAGCAGGCCCAGTTCGCCGCGACGGAATGGCTCGGTGAAGGGCCTCGCGTATCTGGCGTCCAGGCGGGGTTCCAGGGACTCGGTCGCCTCCAACGTATCGAACGTGTCCAACGAGGACATCGGCCCGCTGAACTTCCAGAACACGGCGCGCGGCAGACAGAGGCGCACCTCGAACTTCCTAGAGTTGCCGGGTAAGTGGAAATCCAAAGCATTAGACGAGGAAATTTAGCATTCCACCTCCAAAAATTTCCGCAGTAAGATGGATTTTGACGTAATTAGGCTCGATATATTCCTTGTATAGTCCTTCCAATTTTAATTGAAAATGATAAATACGTCTGGGGAACAAAAAAGCGGTGCAACTTTATGATTCCATGGGCGTGCATATCTTTTATAAATTCGAAAATTGTGAAATAATTGTTTTCATTCAAATCAATATAGGAGATTAAAATTAGCCTGCATACAAAACTGTTAATATTTGTAATATAATTTTCTGTAAATAATGCTTCATTTGGCCAGACAATCTCAAAAAATTGTCTGTATTAATAAACCTAGCTGAAATACACGTCACTGGCGTCTTAAACAAGTTGAGTGCCTAAAGTCGTAAATCATTTTAACGACGTCGTAAAAAATTTATGGCACAGTGGGCCGAAGAAGTATTAGCAATGTATTAAATGCAAAGTAGTCTAATAATCTCGTTGACCGGTGTTACCGCCAGTGGTTTTACTCTGTGCGGCCAGTCGCCTGAGCCGCCGTTGCCGGCTCTTCAAAATTTTCTTAAGTATTGTAATATACATAAAGTTGTTTGAATTTATAATCATTTTTTCCAGCAATTTTAAACGCTTTATTTTAATGCTAACTAATACATTTATATCTATGTATTTTTTTTAATATTTCCAAACTAGCTTTCTAAGAACGTCACGAACTAACAGTTTACTGAAGTATGAAGTAACTTGTATAGTGAGCTTAGCAATTTTAGAAAATATATCTGACAACCTTGCTTTTTTCTACCTATTTTCAATTTAAAATGGAAATAGAGTAAAATTTAGAAAAAATGTTAATGCAGCCAATTAAAGAAAAAATCATAATTCGAGAATACATTGTCGAAACGAGCTGAATTTGGTTACTCGTGGGTTTGTGGGGTCGCTGATCACGAATCTATGTCAGAAATTGACCCTGATGAACCTGGGGACCCGGAACCCTGGTCACCAGGCCCATCCCCGAGGTTTTCCTTCGAATTCGGCCTGAATCTGAACGAAAATGGTCACTCGGTGGTTTTTGGGGTCGCTGATCACGAATACGTTGTTAGTTTTGTTGTCCGTTAAACCTGGAGGACCAGGAACCCTGGTCGCCAGGCTCATCCCCGAGGTTTTCCCTCGAACTCGGCCTGAATCTAAACGAAAATGGTTCCTCGGGGGTTTTTGGGGTCGCTGATCATGAATACGATGCTAGTTTTGTTGTCCGTTACACCTGGAGGACCAGGAACCCTGGTCGCCAGGCCCATCCCCGAGGTTTTCCCTCGAATTCGACTTGAATCTAAACGAAAATGGTCACTCAGGGGGTTTATGGAGTAGCTAATCACGAATCTGATGTCAGAAATTGACCCCGATGAATCTTTCCAATACAAATTTCAAAGATTAAAAGTTAAACGACAATGTGCTTAAGTCAATTTTGCACTGGAATAACATAAATATTAACTTTTATAACATTGAAAATGTTTTCATATTCTTTTACTTCAAAACTCAAATTACCTAACTTTTACCTGACTTTTTTTACTCACGACAGGTATGTGTCAAAATATAAACCACAACCCAGTCCAGGCAGAGAGTATTATGGGTTCCTGAAATATATAATATGTAGGGCTAGTTTTGACGGTTCCATATGTATTTTGATTCGTAGACGCATTGTGTTTTACGAAAAAAAAAATACATATGCAGCAGATGTTCAAAATGCATGCCTCCAGCATCTTGGCAGAATCCTAGACGTAAATAGAACGTCTTCTAACGTTAGTTAACATGTGCGGAGTAATGCAATTGCAAGTGTTATTCTTCTTCTTAAGTCAGCTAAATCGTCGGGTTTGGTTTTGTAGACCATACTTTTACATATCTCCATAGGAAGAAGTCTAACGGCGTGAGATCAGGTGATCGTGCAGGCCATTCTACAGAACCACGTCTCCCTATCCAGCGATTTGGAAAGATTGTATGGAGATATTGCCGGACATTGACTTCGTAATGTGCTGGTACACCATCCTGCTGGAACCATATTGCATTACCTGGAAGTTGTAAAAAAACTAAAACAAAACTAAAGCAAAAAGTTTAACACTGATAACTGTTAACTACTGTTACAATGACAAGAACGTTTCTAGGTAATTTCATTAAAGCTGATAATGACTAATTTCTAAATTTCAGGTTTGTTTTTTTGCCACTTGCTCGTTTTTGTCGTTCGATTGTCAAGCAAAAAAATTGTACGTATTTATTAGTAAGTTTTTATCTTATAGTAGGGAATGTCGGCAATTACAGACATTTCTTTTTTTGTTATTATTAACATTTCAGAACCTAAAATTGACAAATAGTGTTGCTTATAAAAGTTTTATTTTAATGTAACGATTTTCCTACGCTGGAGAAACTTATCTTTTTTTCTCGTTAATTTCTGCAATAAAAATGTAAAACCATAGCAGTTTTGAATAGAGAATGAAAAGACCTTTCAAATGAAGGATCACAAGCCCCTACTTCCAATTTGAAAATAAGGGGTTGTAGCTGTCACCTGAAGGGGTTGAATTTAGGGATGACATTTTTACGTCGCAATATGTCATTTTAGAATTAGAAATTGACGTGTTTTTCTAAAAAAAATTCATAATAATGGAGCTACTGAATCTATTCCATTTGGCTGTTCCACACTGTATATATTACGAATAGAAAATAAATTTGACCATTAATAAATTTGAATCTGTTAAAAATGAAAAGCACTTTGCCCTTGTCTTCAAAGACCTTTTTTTTGCTTTTTTTGTTTAACCTGCATTGGACGCTACTCACCCCCCTCCCCCCAAAGAAAAATACTGGCTACGCCCTTGAACATTGTTATTGTTAATTTTGTGTTAGTTTTGAAGTCCTTCGAAAATATTTGCGTTTTCCAAATGGTCTTCTAGAGCAACGTCTAACTCAGCATTTAAGTTAACTAATCCGCGAAAAACTGGAATTAGAGGAAGACGTGGACTTTTCATGTCACGTCCGCTCAATGCAAGTTCAAATATACCACAAAAACGCATACAATTAATTATGATATATAAAAGGTACCGATAATACCCCACTTTTTTCATTGTGCAGTTCAATGCTTCTTTGATATACAATGTTTAATTGAACTGCAATATTTACTTTTACAAAAAGTGTAAATTCCAAAGCATTTTTCATGTGTAGTGTTGACACTATATGTTTTAAACTTGGTCTCCCAAATGAAAAACGTCATCAAATCTGGCTTATGGTCTGGCTATGGTTATTTCGAAACTTTGTCGTCAAAGTTTTGAAGTGGCTGTCACGATTGTAAAATAAACAATGGAATTAATTTTCAATGAAGAACAGATGCGTGTGATAAACTGGAAGTGTCAATTGGAAACAAGGAAGTGGCAGACCCAGAGTCAACAAGTGAATCTGTCCTATACCACGAGCCAACGAATTTTGAAAAATGATTTGGAGTACCAACCATATTGTCTGCAATTCCCACACGAAATTCTAAGAGCGGAAGAACCTCTAAGACTACAGTTCTGCAAATTGTTTATCAACCATTTTAACAATAACAATGCTGTCTTCGAAAGATATTTTTTCTACTGATGAGGTTTGGTTCCATCTTTCGGGCTATGTTAACTCTCAGAATACTTTAGAGTGCAGACAACCCTCACTATTATATAAAAACTCCACTACATGTACAAAAAATTGGAGCGTGGGCAGCTGTGAGCAAAATGAGGATTCTTGGACCAATTTTTTTAATGGAACACTGAATGCAGAGAGGTCCTGTTTAGAAATCTTAACATCTTTTGTATAAATATTGCAAGACGACGAATTGCAAAAAGGTATATTCAACGATGGTTATTTGAAATTCCCCCTAGATCTTGCGATTTGACCCCCCTGTGACTTTTTTTGGCTGGCTTTTTTTCGGTTGCCGGGTTTTCTAAAAAATTCTATATTTGAAACTTGCGTTGGTAGTATGGAAGACCTTCAGCAACGCATTGTCAATAAAATTGAAGAAATCAATGGAACACCGTGGATACTGCAGCACGTTGATATCTAGTTAAAATAAGAGCTCAAGTGTGTATAAATATGGGCGGTCGTAATTTGCTAAAAGGATCTATTATCGTCATGCAAGCTCCCTTGTAAACTTTTCTTGTCCTTTCCCCTCCCCACCTCATATTTCCTCGTAATACACCTTTTCGATCCTCTTGCCGCACAACGGCAGAAAAAATATATTGACACAGGTTTATCCCGGCAGAAGTTGGAAGTTTATGGCTTAAAGTTAATATATTTTTTATCGTAAAGTCGTCCAGGAGCTTTATTAGAGCCAGCGCGGGCGTAGGGTAGTTGAATCGGAGACAAACTTTAAGAACTACACGGCACAGCAGTCCGGGAGTTTATAAATTAGTGAATAATGGAATGGGAATTATTGACAATTAGTGTTGGCCGATCGTGCCGTAAGTGAGAGGCGCGCGGCGGGCGGGTCGTTGACTTCAGTCGTTCCTAGAATTATTATGTCGTCGTATTCGAGGTGTTTATGTCGTCGGCGTCGCTATTACATTAACATTAATAACACTGGTCAACAACGTAGTTGTCACAAGAAATGCGGACTTAATTTTCTTGTTTTTTTTTTCCAAAATATGTATATAAATATGTACAGTTGAGACCTCAAAATTTGATTACTTTTAAAATTATATCGTATATTAATATACCTACATATTTCATTACTAGGTGAGAAGTAGATTTCTCTGTGCCTATATGTCTTCCCGTGTGAGGCGAAGCCGCACGCAGGAAAATGCTACGTTCGCACAAAAAAATCTTTATTTCTGATCGAGTAAGGAAATAACATTTATTACACGGGGTAACGTTAAATATACTCAAATTTTGGGTTCCCAAGTATACATGGAATTTCTATAGCTGTCGTGAATAATAACGGTGTAAACATTGCCGATGAGTCATATCTTAAAACGTAGCAGCGTATTGGTGCTTGTAAGCACTTGTGTCTACTGTTATTTATCTCGGTTCGTAAAGTCTTGTGTTGTGTTAAATCGAAAACAAATATGCATCATGCTTGTGTAAATAACCCTGATTCTTTTTGTTACATTTGTGGAGTATTTACTCTAAAATCGCAAAAACGGCAATTTACTCCCCTTATAAGGAAGTGCTACGAACTTTATTTCGGATGTAAAGTTGGTGATGAGGATAAAACATGGGCCCCTCACATCTGCTGTTTGACATGTGTTAGACTTCTGACAGGCTGGTTAAAAGGAACTCGTCAGATGCCGTTTGGTGTTCCCATGATTTGGAGGGAACCGAAGGACCACACAACAGACCGTTATTTCTGTATGACCCAAATAGCTGGAAGCTGGATGATGATGAACACGAGGAAGATACAGAAGGCGGCGAAGCAACTGCTGATGTCGACCCAACATTTCAAGGCCCCTGTTCATCAAAGGAACTACACCTTTTGTCACAAGGGGATCTTAATGATCTTGTACGCGACTTGAAGTTGTCTAAACAGCAGTCTGAGCATTTGGCTTCTCGATTAAAGAGATGGAACCTTTTAGATCGTGATTGGTTTTCGTGATCGTCATACTTTATTTTCAGAACTCTTCTCTTACGAAGGTGACATAGTATATTGTAATGATGGCGACTATTGGCCATGAATACAATGTAAATGAGTGGCGTTTGTCCATTGATGGAAGTAAAGTTAGTCTAAAAGCAGTGCTTCTGCACAGTGGAAATAAATTTCCATCTGTACCCATTGCTCACGCTGTTAACTTGAAGGAGACATGAAAACTTGAAATTGCTTTTGACACTTATCCAATATGAGAAATCTAAATGGAATATATGTGGAGACCTCAAAGTACTTGCAATTCTGCTTGGCTTGCAGCTCGAGTACACAAAATACTGCTGCTTTCTATGCGAGTGGGACAGCAGGGACAAGAAAAACCACTATTCTGGGAAGAAATGGCCTGCTCGTAATGAATTACTCCGTGGACAAAAGAACGTGGTAAACATTCCTATTGTTAACCCGAGAAATGTGTATCTACCACCACTGCACATAAAATTGGGAGTCGTCAAAAACTTTGTTAAAGCCATGGATAGAACATCGCGAGGATTCTTGTATTTGCAGCAGAAGTTCCCCAAGATAATTAAGGAAGGAATATTCGTAATACCACAAATTTGAGAGCTAATGGCTGATGACCGTGAAAAAATGGCATATTTGTCTTTTAAGAGCGTCTGCAAGCATATTTTAGGCAATCATAAGGCAGAGAACTATCGCGAAATTGTACATGAGCTCTTAATATCGTATCACCGTATGGGATGTAACATGTCACTGAAATTACACCTCTTAAACGATCATTTGGACTTCTTCCCGGATAATTTTAGCGCCGTTAGCTACGAGTATGGTGAACATTTTCACCAAGATATTTCCCAAATGGAAAAGCGGTATCAAGGCAAATGGAGTGCTGCAATGCTAGCTGACTATTGTTGGACCTTGCAAAGAGACGTTCCGAAGGTAAAGTTTCGCAGGAAATCGGGAAGGAAACATTTTTGTATATTTTCGCTTAATCACATATTTTTTCACCAGTGCAGTTTTTTTTAAGAGAAAATGGTTAGAAATTTCACATTCTTAGGTTTTCGGTGTCTTCCCGGATGTCACGTGTAAACTGAGGCCGATAAGCAAAACTCACTTGCATATATATGAATTCAGCGTGAAAAATGCTATGCTATTCAGGCATGCTCGTTCGTGTGACAAAAAAAGTTTTTGTTAACTAGTGTAATAAAACGAAATTAGCATAAATCTGGGGAACTATGCAACCGTATTACAGGCAGAAATAACTGAAATATCCGCTTGCGCGCAGGAGATGACTAGGAGGTCTTACACAAATAAGAGGATCCAGATCATCTCCGACAGCCAAGCAGCACTCAAAGCCCTGGGAGCTGTAGAAATACATTCCCAGGTAGTCAAAGACTGTATGGATTCGCTAACGAAACTAGCGGAACACAACAGTATCACTCTCAAGTGGATGAGAGGGCACCAAGGCGGACCATGTAGGGAACGAAAGAGCGGACTTTCTTGCAAAGACCTATTAAGAGAAAAACATATATCGCACTGGGCGAAAGTCCCAGGGTTGAGACACTCGCGGATGTTCATTGGTGAACCATCCTGGAACAAGTCAAAAGACTTCATAAAACTGGGTAGAAACCAGCTGAGATGGATAGTAGGACTGCTTACGGGACACTGTCCACTCATGCGACATCTTACGACAATCGGGGTGAAAAATGATCCTGATTGCAGAAGGTGCGGAGAGGAGGAAGAAACCTCCCTCCACATATTATGCGAATGCCCGGCGCTGGCAGCTGCCAGGTATTCGAACTTTGGGGCTATAACAATAGAACCAAAAGAAGTGACAGACGCTCCATTAGAAACTGTCCTTAAATTTCTTAGGGAAACAGGACTAATGGAATGACTAGACTATGGGGGCACAATAAGCATCGCTTAAGTGCACAGGGCATGTACCTACCCCATACGCAATCAATCAATCAGTGTAATAAAATGTCACGCGCTAACGCCTAAAAACTACCATTTGCTGACAAAGCAAATAAATCTGTGTATTTGTGTTAAAAGCCAAAAATAAAAAAAAATTGATTCAGTTGGTTAGATTAGAGACCAGGTCATCAGATTGAAAGGCAACAATCTCACCAAATTGCCTACATCTCAAGCTCTCAAATTTGTTTACATGTCACCCATGATGAAAATAATTTGGCTGAGACGCACGTTTTTTTTTCACGGCCAACTCGACGCCAAGTTTATTTTATTTCAACGCTCGTTGCATCTTGGGAAATCCAACTTTTAACGTGCAAAGGATTTTTATCGTTAACGAGGAAAAACACGTGTATTCCTGTCAAAGGCGTAGGTACCCAACCGAGAATTGCTGCGGAAATAAAAAAATATCGGAGACCATTATGTAAGCAATCCAAACGTGAATAATTTGGTATAAGGCGAAGGACGAAGATAGGATGTGAGGAAAATTCCGAAGTGGAAGAGCGAGGACAAGACGCGCGTAAAATCAAAGGGTGCGGATAAGGCTTTCGTTTACTTCCTTTATAAGACGCCGTTTGAAAAGTGTTTATACCGGACCAAACTGGTTTATAATAGATTTCCCAATTTTATTGTTTTGAATAGAACTGTGAACATTTTTTTAGATTGTCTCGTTCGCTTTTAAATTATTTTTTTCAGGCACGTATGACATGGTGGTATTTGTTTATCCACTCGCAATCTAAACAGTTTACTATTCTTATATCCAACACTGGTTGCGGTAAAAATTGGACATCACTAATCTTGGATCTTTATGATTTCTGGAGGTCGATTGCAGATCCAGATTCTTTCAAATTTACTGATCAATCAAATGCTTTCTTTGCTGATCCATTCTCATACGAAATCTTCATAATAACATTGTACAAAACTTATTGTCATGTCATTTTTTATTTTCCGCATTTGTGTTTAATAACACTGGCACACAAAAAAAAGTGGTCATTACTTTTGACCAGACCCATCTAGGGTTATGTATTTCGATGCGCTGAATCCGAATTTGAGGTCAGTTTAACCCTTATACCCTCAAAATTTTGAGTAAATTGCAAAAAAACCGCTAAAAATCGCTAAAAATAACAAAATGCAGTTATGCAAGCGAGAAATTTTCAGAAACTAGATCAAGTATGTTTATCATGTATTTCGATGCGCTGAATCCGTATCTGACGTTGATATAGCTCGTCAACCCTCCAAATTTTGAATAAATTTCAAGAAACCGCTGAAAATCGCTAAAAATCGTGAAAATTGAAGTTATGAAAACGAAAAAAATTTTCGAACTAGATCATGTATGTTTTTTGTGTATTTTGATGCGCTGAATCCAAATCACAAGTTTATTTAGCTGATAGACCCTCCAAAGTTAGAGTAAATTGCGAATAACCGTTGAAAATTGCTAAAAAATCGTGAAAAATTGCAATTATGCAAACGAAAAAATTTATTAAACTAAATCAAGTATTTTTCTTATGTATTTTGATTCGCTGAATTCAAATCCGAAGTCGGTTTGGCTTGTACACCTTCCAACTTTAAATAAATTGCGAAAAAACGCTAAAAATAGCAAAAAATCGTAAAAAACAGTCATGAAGTAGTAGATAATATCAAAAAATAGTATTGTTCTTACTCACAGTAATAAACAAACCATGATTCCTTTCAAATTGTACTATAATATCTATAGATTGCAATTAGAATTAAAAAAAAAACGACCTTCCTTGATTTTATACTGTTCTTCGCTTGTATCGAACTCTTTTTTTCTTCGAATGTTCTATGTAGTAGGGTTCTCTTTCGTTTTCTATTTTCTCTCGTAATTTCTCTCTTTAAAGTCCAGCAAAAATCGGCCATCATGTTGACATTCCATCTTCCTTGATACCAATTCTCCATTTCACTTATGTCTTGATGAAATCTTATTCTTCATTCTAGTCACTCTAGTCGATACAAGCGAAGAACAGTGTAAAATCAAGGAAGGTCGTTTTTTTTTTTAATTTAAATTACAATCTATTGATGTTATAGTATAATTTGAAAGGAATCATGGTTTGTTTATTACTGTGAGTAAGAACAATACTATTTTTTGATATCATCTACTACTTCATGACTATTTTTTACGATTTTGGCTATTTTTAACGTTTTTTCGCAATTTATTTAAAGTTGGAGGGTGTATAAGCCAAACCGACTTCGGATTTGAATTCAGCGCATCAAAATACATAAGAAAAATACTTGATTTAGTTTAACATTTTTTTTTCGTTTGCATAATTGCAATTTTTAACGATTTCTTAGCAATTTCCAGCGGTTATTCGCAATTTACTCTAACTTTGGAGGGTCCACCAGCTAAATCAACTTGTGATTTGGATTCAGCGCATCAAAATACACAAAAAAACATACTAGATCTAGTTCGAAAAAAATTGTTCGTGTTCATAACGTTTTCATAAATTTTTACGATTTTTAGCGGTTTTTTGCAATTTACTCTAAATTTGGAGGGTTGACAAGCTAACTCAACTTCAGATTCGGATTCAGCGCATCGAAATACATAATAAACATACTTTATCTAGTTCGTAAAAAAAATTATCGCTTGCATAACTGCATTTTTTTGCCCTTTTTAGCGAGTTTTAGCGTTTTTTTTTGCAATTTACTCAAAATTTTGAGGGTGTACGGGTTAAAATTCGGATTCAGTGCATCGAAATACATTACCCTAGATGGGTCTGGTCAAAAGTAATGACCACTTTTTTTTTGTGTGTGCCGGTGTAATTACTTATTATTACTTTTGGTTTTTACGATATATAAATAAATAATGAATCTCTTGAGTGAGAAGCAAACAATTGAAATTTTAATAATGGAGACAAGCAGATATCACAAGACCAAGTTTGTGTGCTGTTTAATGAATTGTACCCCAACAGATCTCCAACAAACCAGTCAACAGTAAGCCGCCTGGTAAAGAAATTTCAAGTAACTGGTAGCGTTAAGGATTCCGCTAAATCAGGTAGATCTAGGGCTGTAATCGGAGGAGATAGAGCGTTGGATATCTTGCTCTCAGTGCTCGAATATCCAATCCAATCTTCCCGGGTCTTGGCAACTACATTTGGTGTTTCTCGCCAGTCAGTTAAAAATTTGTTTAAGAGAGAAAAGTTACGTCCATATACAGTGTGTCCCAAAAAGTTGGAAACAGTCCCGCAGAATCGAAACTATTAGTATTTCGAAAAAAAGTTTCCTACAAAAAATATTTGCATCACAAACCGCCATCGACCAGTCAAAACGACGTCGACATTATTCTACAGGGTGTTTCACAAATCAGAAAAAAATGTTTCGTTTAAATGGCAACACCGCTTAATTCGCATCTAGTCAAAAAAATGTTATTAAGAAAAGTTGTTCAGAATGCCGAAATATGGCGATATACGAAAAATCGACGCGATAGTCAAATGTTTACGAATTAACGCTGCCCAAAAAGTTTTTTTGAAAAGTGTCGGGACCGACTCAATGGGCAATGGAGTCACTTGGAATTGGAATCACTTTCAACACCTCATTCGCCACCTATTGTTTTGTTGTTTCATTAAAAAAAAAATAATTAAGCAATTACGTTCTTTTACAAACAATTTTTTGCGAAAATTTCAATATGTAACCATATCAAATTTTTAGTGTACAGTAAAGACAACAAGCTGCTCTTTCAAATATTGAGAAAACAACTACGGGTTGTCATTTAAAACGCGAAAAGACAAAATTAGTTCATGTTGACATAAACGTGGCAAATAAACTGACGAGAAACTTTTATTGAGGACATTGTTTCGTATACAAGGTTATTAAAAAGTTACAGGCGACTTTTTTGCCATGCTGAATATCTAACTTTACGATAGCCTTGTACAATCTTCGTTCCTGTACTGATTTCCCTCCTTTCGTTTAAACTGATTTCGGAATAAAAATATTTGGCGACACCGGATACACGCCACACCAAATTGGCCGTCTAATTAGCGACCGTTTCGTGAAGGAACGTAACAAGATTACGACGGCGAGCAAAAAAAAGAGGATAATCCGCCTAAAATCCAATTTCACGATGCCTCCGCCCTCGTATTAGCTGAACACAAGGGATGAAAAGGAGGCTGCAGAGATATATCTCGTTTCAGTCCATTGTCGTAAATGAAAGAGGGATGGCGCGCGTTGGAGACGAGAGATTAAGTAGCGGCTAGCGGCACAAATACGCGTGATTCACAGGTACTTGCATGAAAAAATTAATTGTACGGTTCAAAGATAGCGTGGACCTCTGATATATGGATTAATCAGTGGTGGTCTTCGCATAGACGTAATAATAATAGTAGCCGCCCCTTCCCAGCACAGATCCGAGTGATAATCTCAGGGGTTACGCCGCATTGAGAGTCCAATCAAAAGAAAATCGGTCCATAACCTTCTTTTCAATATGACAGTCCACACGTTGAGAATGCAGATGCTTTTCTATAAAGAAATGTGGATTCTCAGAGCTCCACATTCTCATTTGTTCGGAATTAACATAATTGGAGAGGTAAAATCGTGCCTAGTCAGTAAAAAAAGTTTCCGTTATGCAAATTATTCATAAATCACTCTGAAAATTAAGTTCACTGCCATTAAAGGGCAGTTTCGGAAAATTGTTTACCCAAAGCTCCACCGTAACACGCCACGGACGCTGTCCTGACATTTTTACAAACTTATTCGACGTTTCGTGCACACGAATGATGCTTCGACCAGCGCAGTTTAACTAATACTAACATGAAGAGTAAATTACGTTCACGTTAACACGTGCACTAATTTGGCAAGAGTGGGGCGCACAACACGGCAGGCGGGTTGTAATCAGGAATATAATGGCGTTATTTGACTGAACTACGGTTGTACCATGGATATATGGGACATTCCACGCCAACTTCGCCACAAAAAAAATAGATTTCTCTGAAACTTTGTATATAAGTAGTATGTGATAAGAAAAGTTGATACCCAAAATTTTAGAGCTCAAGTCACATTACGCTCTCGTCACGAAAGGTCACAAAATTAGAGCTTTTTAGACAATATTAAATTCGCGACTGTTGTAGGCAAATTATTGCGAATAAAAAAAAAATTGAAAAAAACAGTAAAAACACCGCATTTTTCCCGTAGATTGCGATAAAAATTTTTGAATTCATTAAGGGTAGTTTTCACCCCTTTTCAGAGGGTTAAAACTTTAAAATCGAGATTTGGAAAAAAAAGCTTGACAATTTTACTTTCGGATGGCTTTTATTCCAGAATGGGATGAGCAACGGTATGACCGCTAGAAGGCTCGAAAGGTGAAAATTTACCGTTTTTACGTTAATTTTGGTACGTACAAAAAAATGTATTAAAACCATATTATGAGGTTTTTAGGGTGGCTGATTACTAGAGTTCGTGCGAGCGCGGAGTGTAACAGGACCGTAGTCGGTTTACGAATGAAAATGTTAATATGTCCATAGAAATTATGTTGCATCATACTACATTATTAAATATTATTACTTATTACCAAACGCGAATATGGTACATGACCTGCCCTTGACATGTTGGCCTTCATAGCTCGCAGCTGACTTGCATTGCGAAAACTGCGCCAGCAATTTTAGTTATTTATGGCACGCTGTAACAGACAGTCGCCGGTATTGCATCGCGTTGATACGTTTCCTTTTTTGCGTATTCGCCGTGTGTTTAAATAATTTTATAAATATTAGTAATTATTAGTTGAGGGGAGAAGTGAATAAAGCGAGGTACCATGCCAAAGGTGAAAAGAAATAGACGGAAAGTATTTCAAATGTGGTTTGACAGTGATCCCGAGGGTTTTAGGGACATACCTATTCAAGGATATGACCTTTTTTGTACTGTATGTGAACGCATTATAAATTCCTCAGATAAAACTAAAGTAAAAATATATCTGAAAAGCCATGTCTCGTCCAACGCCGACGACTTCGTATTTTTCTATGAACTTACAGAAGTCTTTGTTACAAGCAATGTTCCATTAAACAAACTAGAGAACCCCAAGTTACGTAGGTTTTTAGAAAAATATATGGACCGAAAAATTACCCATAAAAGTACGTTAAGACTTGCTTATGTCGATCGGGTTTACAACAATGTAGTGACATCAATACGCGAAGACATTGCGGACAATTTCGTGTATTTTATTATAGACAGAGCTACCGATGCTTGCGGGCGTTCAGTACTGTAATTTTTTAATTGGTGCGTTAAAAAGTGACACTGCTAGTGACAGGCACCTACTAGCTTCTAAGGGTCTGGATAAAACTAATTACGAAATGATCGTAAATTTTGTTAACACTGACGTTTGTCGGGTAAGTGTTGCCATTGTTACGTGTTATCTTAATTTATGTAGGTATTTTATCCTTGACTTAACCGTACTATTTGGTAAAAATAGTACTATGTTTACATAGTACAATAGTGCTACATAATTTATGTAAACATATTAATATTTTCATTCGTTAACTGACTACGGTCCTGTTACACTCCGCGCTCACACGAACTCTACTGATTACGAATCTGGTGTCCGATTTAGAAAATTCATTTTTTTATGAGGCCCCATGGGGCCCTATAACAAAATATATGATGAATTTCAAAAATACCGCGGTATTCTACACAACATTTGGAGTAAAAAAGGTGTCTTGCATTTTTTCAATTTAATGCGTACTTCTAGAGTAAAAAAAACGAAAACTTTTTTTTAGAATTAATATTTTTTGAATTTGTTGCTTTAAAAATACGCCTTAAATTGACATTTTTTACTCAAAATTTTGCGTAGAATACTTTTTTACTTTTAGAATACTCTTTTTTGCTTTTAAAACTTTTTTTTACACATACTGTAGTATGTGTAAAGCCGAAATCGGCCGGTTGTGAAAAAAAGGACAAATGCTACACTTCTCGTTCTAACAACTAGCACAGGTGGTGAGAGGGCCGGTCATATTCCCTCACTACCTACGATGCGTGTGCGGTTGCTTCTTATCTGTCGTCTCACTTCTGTTTGTCCTTTTTCATAACTGGCCGATGTCGGCTTTACACACAGGGTATACACGAGTTGACGATACACTTTATTAATCTGGCACAATTCCAGTCACGTTAAGGCCGGTCCTGGAATCTATTATCAACATACGGGTTCCAGCGATAATACTCATATCGTCATATTATATTTTAGTGCCCGAGAACAGTGTGAAGTTGGCAATTTGTCGATTCGGTCCCCGCGAAGAAAAAGAAGGCGAATTCCAACGAGGCAGAAGAAGAGCATGTGCCCGCAGGCAACAGGCGAGGGTAAATTTAATGACAGCCCGCGAAGAACTTTTATTATATATACCGCTTAAGCGCGGTGACGTTTTAATTTATTCCGGTTGAGCGTAAACTGTCGGAATTAAGCTCGGGGAGAGAGAAGCACGTAATCCCTTGGAGACAAAACGTACAATGAGACGCCTGGGGTGGGGTGGCGGATTATGCGACGTTTATAATTACACCGGGAGACATCATCAGCATCGCATACCTGATTTACCGGAGTAATTGAAACGGAGCTCCGGACACTTGGGGTGTCAGGATTCTGGATCCGTCGGACACGATACGCCGTCGCCAACGGAAGGTATCTCCGAGTATTTCAGTCCACCTAAGAGAATAGTACTATACACGCTACTTAAAAAATAAGGAGTTTTGGAATTTTAAAAATATTCAGTACCTAATGAGTTGTGGACTACCATGATCGATAATGCACTTATTTACTCGTAGGATGAAATATAAAGGGTGGGCCATCTATTGGTTTCTTTTTAAACTGAGCGTTATTTCTACGTTGCCGCCACTGACGCGCTTGACATTTGACATATATGTGGTGTCTAATCTCCGCTGTAAGAAATGGATTGTTTACGCTTGAACAACGTTGGGAAATATTGAAAAATGATTTCCAAAGTGAATGCTGTGTTGCAGAAACAGTGAGAAAATTGAGAACAATTTTTGGTCGAAATGAAGCTCCGTCAGCGCCTGGTGTAAGAAAGTTCTTAAGGAAAGTTCGTAAACTGGCATGCTTATGGATAACAGAAGTCATCCACGTGCTCGTCCGGTGCGCACAGCTGAAAGAATTGCTGCTGTTGTCCAAAGTGTGCGTGAAAACCCAAGAACCTCAACTCGTCACAGACCACAACAACTTAATGTCAGTCGCACTTCTCTGAGGAGAATATTGCATAAAGACCTCGGATTATTTATAAGTTGCAACTTACTCAAGGGGTAAAGGAAAATGACCATCCACTTCGTTATCGCTTCTTCATGTGGGCTTTAAATGAGTGAAAATGACGCCGATTTCAATCGAAAAATCATTTTTTCGGGCGAAGCTCATTTTGGACATGTTAATAAATAGAACTGTAGGATTTGGGGTTCCGAAATTCCACATGTAGTCATAGAGAAGTCAATGCATGTTGCAAGAGTGACTGTTTGGTGTGGGTTTTGGAGTGGTGGCATCATTGGTCCGTACTTCTTTTAAAATGTAGATGGTAACAGCGTTTTAGTAAATGGAATGCGTTACAGAGACATGTTAACTGATTTTTTTGTGGCCGCGATTGGACGATTTGGACTTGGACGAGCTTTGGTTCCAGCAGGATGGAGCAACGTGTCACACAACTCGTGAAACAATCGATCTTTTGCATACTAAATTCGGTAACTGTGTTATCAGACGTTTTGGAGACATTAATTGGCCATCGCGCAGCTGCGACTTAACACCGTTGGACTATTTTTTATGGGGACATGTTAACATGTTCCCATAACCGTGTGGGCCGTTGTTACTCCAACGATCCACAAACAATTGATGCACTGAAGGAAAACATCAATCGAGTTATTCGTGCAGTAGAGCCACAAATAATCGAAAATGTACTGCAAAATTGGGTGTAAAGAATGAACTACTGCCAAGCCATTTAATTGAAATTGTTTTTCATAAATAATGGGAAGGCATACTTTCTGGAATAAAGCAACAATCATTGAAAAATATTCAACGATGTAGTTTTAATAGCAATTTTAAGAAGAAACCATCTGATGGCCCACCCTATAGATGGCGCTACTATTAACAAATCTGTATGATTTTTAGATAGTACCAACCTTCAACCGATGCGTGTCAAAATTTTAAGACATTTCGACCATTAGTTTATAAGCTACAGTGGTTCTAACAATGTAAAAATCTTAATTTCGTGTGTTGATAAAGCATTGCTTTTCAATGGGGAAAAATACCTTTCAAGCAAAGCAATGGCTTGATAAGTGCTATTCGGACTCTGCTCCATCGAGACAAATGGTAGAGAAGTGAGCAATAGCAACATATGTTAATTCGTCTGAACGCTAAACTTCGATAATGCGGGTGCAGCAACGCTGAGTCGGGTAGCGTTTCGGATGGTGGAAATCTGAGCCATCTGCTAAACCTCTGTCAGTGGGTTTGAGTCCCGCCTAACATAATTGACAACCTGTTAAGACATGGGTGTTACAATGTGAGTGTATCGGGGGTTAGGAGGAAGAGCGTCCAATGGCGAATCTCGCCCTCGTTAAGCCTAAAAATCACAAGAAAAAGTGGTTTGCTGATTTTAAATGCAGCCATACAAACACCGACGATGCTGAACGTTCTGATCGCTCAAATTTGGCAGTAAAGTTGTTCCAGGAAACATCAAAAAGTGCACAATTTTGGAAGACCGTAAAGTGAACTTGCGTGAGATAGCTGACACCTTAGAGCAGTGGCGGTGCGTGATCCTAAGATTGGGGGTGCACCATACATAAAAATAACGATAATCTAGTCTAGTTCACTTTTTAAACACTCCGCCAATGACTTTGCATCATGTCCTACTGGTTTTAAAAAACTCCAGAATCTTTCTACAGGCTTTCCACCCACCATGTAACGATATATTAAAGCCAACTGAAAAATTGTAGAAACGTCTGTAGTTTCGTCTGCTATTATAGCAACAAAAGTGGATTTTTTAATTTCAATGGTTATTTCATCGTGACAAACTTCAAGCATGCACTGAAGTAGCTCGTTTTGTATAGTATTAGAAGTCCCTTTAAAAGCCGCCGCGTTTTGTAAATGATACTTCATAGCCTCGTCTAATTCGGCACTGAAATCAATCAACCCACGAAAAATGCCTGTATTGGATGATGTTTCCGATTCATCATGTAGGGCCAGTTCAAATTTTCCACAAAAACGAATACAGTTAATAATAATGTTTAAAACATACCTGTTTTTTGAAACCGCTTCATTGTGTGCTGCCACTGCTCGTCGATGAGCAGAATCGAGCATCGTCGCAATATTTGCAGTGCCTAGCATGGCATAATTCAAAACATTATTCATGTGTCCAGCAGAATTTTCATGTTTTTTTATTTTCTCGTTTATGTGATTTAAATCCGTTACTCCAGTTTTGGTCCAAGGTGTTTCTCCGTCAAACAAAACACACGGAAAACAAAACACTGCGTTCACTACAATGCATCCACTTAACCACAAATGTTTTTTAAATAAGTCATTATTAAATGTTCTTACAAATTGTTTATTTTTTCCTTTCACGGCTAATTTTTAATTAATTTGTGGAGTGGGCCTAACTAGATTTTTAATTTGCACTTTTTCCTCCAAACTCAAGCTAGAGAATGGAGTTTTTAATAAGTTTTGAATAGAATTCATTATTCATTTTAATAAGTTTTGAATATAATTCATTATAGATTCTAACCGAAAACCCTGGTTTATATTTATAAAACGTGAGCGATAAAACAGCTGTGTACGAAAATAATTCACAAACTAATCGATCACTCTCGTGCGCTCTTAAACTCCGCACATCATATCTATAGGATTCGCCCACTCCTTTTCGTAATTGTGGAGGGGCAAGCAGTAACAATACGCGTTCGCTTTTTCGTATTGCACGGAAGCGCGATGGTCGTCCCGCTTTTTCGTATTGCGCGTGTCGATTCCCGTGCCGCGATCGGAAACCAGTGGCCTTGGAGTTAGAGACCTAGCGTCTAGTGGATTCGTAACGCTGCTGCCAAATAATATTGAGATGGTATTAACGCTAGGGATGCGGCAAGGTGATAAATTAAGAATGCATCCATTAATTACTAAATAAAATTATTTATGCTAAATTGTCGGTAGTGCGCGCGCACCAGCGCACCTTATAGCCCACCGCCACTGCCTTAGAGATATCAGAGGGCAGTGTATTCACTATGTTGCATGAACTCTGTCCATGAGAAAGCTCTGTTCGAAATGGGCACCGCGTTTGCTCGCTGTTGACTAAAAACAACAACGTGTTGATGATGCAGATCGCTGTTTGGAGATGTTTAGGCGAAATAAAAATGATTTTTTTGTCACATGTGACAGTGGATGAAACATGGATCCATCACTGTAGTCCAGAGTCAAATCGGCAATCAGCTGAGTGGACACTCCAAAGCGACCAAAGACAGTACCTTACTGGTACTGTTTTTATACATTGGATTCTATACCGGGTGGTACGAAAGTATCAAATAATGGCTTTAACTTTGTTATTTGCAAATAAGTTTTTTAGTTTGTTGATATCTTCTATTGTTTGGTTCCTATGGCAGCCAATTTTTTTTAAATGGCACCCATACATTTTTTTTTCGTTATGAAAAAAAGCAGATTTTTCTCTATTCAGTCACCAAATTTTGCAATTTTTGAAAAAAAAATAAGCGAGAAAAAAATATTTATTACTATTCACTCACAATTAATTAATTAATTTCACAAAACTAAAATTTAGATCAAATTAAATTTAAAGAGTGACAAAGGTAGATTAGATATTAAAAAAAAAAACAGCAATACTAAATCAGATGTTCAAACTGAGCTCCGTTGACGGCCAAGCAATGACCTAAACGGTATTTAAATTCTACTGTAGTAGCTCTGTGTAAACCTCTGCAGGTATTCTGCGCATTTCAGCAGTTATTCGCACCTTTAAGTCCTCCAAATTACGAGGTCTTTGTTTGAACACACTATTTTTAACATGACCCCACAGGAATCTGAGGGCGTCAAATCCGGAGATCGATTGAGTGGCCTACTCAATGGATCTTCTTCTGCCGATCCACCTGTTTCGAAAAACATGACTTAAGTACTTTCTAACATGTACCGCAAAATGTGGAGGGGCTCCATCTTGTTGGAAGAAAATTCGATTGTCAATACTTCCATTTTCACCCGGGAATAAGACTGTGATCGCAGGTATGACCTGAGTTTGTAGCAGTTGAAGATATCGATCAGCGGTAAGGGCTTCATCAAGAAAAAATGGACCTATGATATGTCCTCTTATAATGCCTGCCCACACATTTACTTTTTGCGGATATTGTGTATGTGCTTCTTGCACCTAGTGTGGGTTCGCTCTCGCCCAATACCGACAATTCTGTCGATTTAATGTGCCGTTTAGCATAAAGGTCGGTTCATCTGAGAATATAATATTTGAAGCAAAATTTTCATCTGCATTACATCGTTCCATCGTGTACTCACAGAAATCCATCGTCTATCAAAATCATCTTCATTCAATTCATGTATTAATTGAAGCTTATAAGGATGACTTTTTTCTTTTTTTTTTAAATTCTAAGCACAGAAACATGGCTAATTTCTAAATTGTCTGCGACTTCCCTCGTTGACGCTTGTGGCGTTTCTTCAATTGACAACAGAACATTTAACGCTTTTCCTCACTTGTTGCCGATTTTGGTCTGCCAGTTCTTTTCACGTCTTTAATGTTACCGTTTTCTCGAAATTTTATTATTAGTTGACAGACTGTTCCTTGAGATACATGAGTATCTGTGTAAATTCCGTTGAATACAGTACACACTTCGCTTTGAGTCCTCTTCCTATTTCCGTACCCATAAATCATTAATATTTCAATACGTTGTCTCTCACTCAAATGTGCCATGTCTTCAAATTTCATAATTTGCAAGAATGTCAAACAAAAACTTTGCTTTAAACCGACAATAATTATTTATTCTTTGTTTCTATTAATTTAAATGTCAAATTTACACGGCATTCTTTAGCAAAAGTAATGTTTCTGTTTTAAAACTGCATGACTTTTTCCCTTATTAGAGGTGACGAGTGAATCGTAATAAATAATTTTTTTCTCGCTTATTTTTTCTTCAAAAATTGCAAAATTTTGTGACTGAATAGAGAAAAATATACTTTTTCCATAACGAAAAAAAAGTAAGGGTGCCATTTAAAAAAAAATGGTTACCATAGGAACAAAACAAAAGAAGATATCAACAAATTAAAAAACTTAAAACATACATGGTAATGAACAAAATAACTTTTATATTGAACTTTCTTTTTTTAACTTTGCAAATAACAAAGTTAAAGCCATTATTTGATACTTTTGTACCACCATGTATAAAAAATTGTATGGAAGTCCAATAAGATAAAAGAGGAGTGGGTTAGAGGGCGGTGTCCGAATTTTTTTTTACATGATAATCATAATAAACACCAAGATCTCGTTGAATTTTTTTTATTGAAACTTTATCACTTCTTTGTTAGCATATGTTAACAAAGCCTGAATCTGACATGAGACTTCATCCATCTAACAGCAAACAATTTTACGAATATTAAAATGGGTGATATTACGTTAAAATTACAATTAATACCAATGTATTTAACAATTCCGTTTTGTGACTCCCACGAGAATCATATCAAAAGTAAACGGAATGAAATGGGGATTCGCTCTGTCCTTGACATCTTGTTTCGTTGTTGTAGTTAATTAAACTTAGATATTGAATCATAAATGTATATGTCTTGTTATACAGTGTAGAACAGCCAAATGGAATAAACTCAGTAGCTCCATTATTATGCATTTTTGCATAATAATGCAAACAGCGCATTGCAAACTGCTATGGTTTTAAATTTTATTGCAGAAATTAACAAGAAAAAAAGATAAGTTTCTCCAGCGTAGGATATTCGTTACATTAAAATAAAAACTTTTATAAGTAATACTATCTGTCAATTTTCTGACAGATCGGTTCTGAAATGTTAATAATGACAAAAAATAAATGTCTGTAATTGCCGAAATTCCCTACTATAAGACAAAAACTTACTAATAAATACATACAACTTTTTGCTTGACAATCGAATGACAAAAACGAGCAAGCAGCAAAAAAAAACCTGAAATTTACGAAGTTTAAGAAATTTACGAAAGCATTATCAGCTTTAATTGGAGAAAATATCATTGGAAAATATCAGCACATTACGAAGTCAATGTCCGGCAATATCTCAATCGCAGTCTTTCCAAATCGCAGGATAGGGAGACGTTGTTCTGTAGAATGGTCTGCACGAACACCCGATCTCTCGCCGTTAGACTTCTTCCCATGGGGATATGTAAAAAGTATGGTGTACAAAACCAAACCCGACGATTTAGCTCACTTAAGAAGAAGAATAACTCTTGCAATTAGGTCGATTGCATCGATACCGTATGTAAACTAAACCGAATTATATTCTCCAAATATGAATAGAGGGGTTCGTTAAGTGATGCAGACGCAAACTGTTTCAAAAATGAGAGCGAACTGCCTCCACTCTAGTCCCCTTGGCTTTCGTGGTGTGTGTGTGTGTGTGAGGGGGGAGGGGGTCGGTTCTCATTGAGATAGGGAGGGTACTAAATCGAATCATCGCACAACATAATAACTGACCCTTCTGCTGAGTGGAACGTGTCTCATAGCTGTAGTAATTACATCTATTTTATGCTATCCTTCATTCTTACTTGCTTTCCTTTTCCTTGGCCGGCTACAAATTTCAGAATACATATGGTATATGTTGAAGAGTAAGCCTGTATGTATGGTAGATAATAATTTAGTCTAGTTTAAACGTGATTCTGATAGCTTGAGGTGAGGGGTTCAAACTATCTAGCAAATCTTGTTCAGTTTCTCGTATAATCCTTTCCCTTGAAAAGTATTTCTTTAAGTTTTCAATAGATTGTTGTTTTTTGTGTGGAATTCGCTTATAAGGTCAGTATTGGTGGCTGCCAATTTTCGTATCCCGAATGACAGGCTATTCCCGGGATATCCCTATAGGGGGAAATAAAACTAGGATTTCTTTAATCGATTTAACGAAAGAACCTGTGTGTATTTGAGTATTCAGTAGAAGTTACTATACTTTTATTTAAATCGCGATTTAAAAAAATCAGTTAATTTATATCATGATTTTCAACTTGATATAAATCAGTCCAACCCTGGAGTCTTTCTTATTTTCGTATACACATACCAGCAATATTCTCCGCCACAATACCACTCCCCGATAATTGCCGAATAAAAGCTGGCGCAAAAAAAAATCGTTCCTGGAACACCGTCTCGCTGAAAGGAACTCCCACGGATTTTCGTTGGGGGGGAACGGGGGTTTGCGTAAAATGGCGAAAAACAGGACGCAGTCATCAATCTTCCATTCGCGACGACGCGACGATGTGGTGCGAACAATGCTCCTTTTTACTCGCCCACCTGCCTTCCGACAAACAAATATCGAAACGACTTGTCACCAGGGTCCGGAAAGCGTGCTACAACTATATGATAATTAAAGTATAAACCGTAATTTTTACGCGTATTTGTATTTATTATTACTTGCCCGTGCATACGAACTCCACTGGTCGTGCGTGGTAATACATGCTGAGACTCGCTCGGTGCGGGTTGTTTTATACATATCAATTATCAAGTTATCCATATATCGTTGCGAGGATTCCGAAATTTAGTATTTTACGTTAGCCCGACGCGCGACGCATAGGCGGATCCAGAAGGCATCTCAGGGGGGGGGGGGGCATTTTAGTGATAAAGAAACATATGACTCGCGAGAGCCCATATTAGCGCCGCCATCGACATTAAGAATGGGCTGGCGATTGACGATTGCGCATCCAAACTCCAGTAGAAAGAAAGGGAAAACCTGGGCGACCTATTTTTCTCTCTCTAACGCTCTATAATTGGTAGTTGACTAAAGACGTTTCCCTCCCGTCAGTACCGTATCTTGAAAAATACCATACCCGCCGGCAAAATGCCAAGTTTATATTGTGTATGTCCAAGTGCTAAACAATCACAGGAAAATATACATTATCATCGGGAAGATATTATTACACTGTAATATATCTGCGGCTACGTTGGAAATAAACTCAGTTATATTTTATTTATAGCCTTAAAAATTTCTTCATTAACTTGATTTCCTTGATGCGGCTGGCCAATAAATAAAACAATTATTACAATAATATTATACTTTTATTTTGTTATTAAAATAAATGTATCTTTATTTAATTTTAATTTATATTTCTTTAATTTATTATACAGGGTGAGTCAAACTTAACGCGACAAACGAAAGGTACGGATAGGGCATGTTATTCTAAGCAAAAAAAGTTCTAATAAACATGTGTCCGGAAATGCTTCCTAAGAGCGCTACGGACGTTCAAAGATGGCAGGCCCAAATTGATTTTCTTGCCTTTTATTTCAAAAACTGCTTAAAATAATTGGTTTAACGTAACAAAACAAACTAAAATTTTACAAAAACTGCTCGAAATGTCCACCATCATTTTCAATGCAAAGTTGACATCTGCGAATGACTGATTAATTCACTCCGCTGCCTTATTAATTAAAAAGAGAAGCAGGCCTTGATAACAATTGAAAGTGTTTGTTTGACAGCCTTGTTTGACGTGTCGATTGAATTCAATTTGTCACTAATTTTAAGCTAGTTTATGAGTAAATTGCGGAAACATGCCAAATACCTACACTACAAGTGAATATGCGGATATTGTGTTTGTTTACGGGTACTGTGATGGTAATGCGCGCGCTGCTGTGAATGAGTACGCCCGAAGATTTCCAATGAGAAGAGTGCCCGACAAAGCGGTATTTACTAGAACATTTCAACGATTAAGAGAAACTGGGACAACTTCTTCGAAATCGCGAGCAGACGGTATTTTTGCACCCCTTCATAATAATCGAAGAACAGAAAATATCCTAGAACACTTCGATCAAATACCTTCAAGTAGCACGAGGAGATGTTCTTTGCAATTAGGCTATTCCCAGAGCATTGTGAACCGAACTCTGAAAGCAGATGGTCGCCACCCCTATCATTTGCAGAAAGTTCAGAATTTGCTTCCTGAAGACCTACCTCGAAGAAGAGAATTTTCAGAGTGGTTCTTGGAACAAATAACAAACGATGCTTCTTACTATCGGAAGGTGATTTGGACGGACGAGGCAACTTTTACCCGTAGTGGTATCTTTAACCAACATAATGCGCATATTTGGGCCCATGAAAACCCGCATGCTGTAAAAGAACAACATTTTCAACATGAATTTTCGTGCAACGTTTGGATGGGGTTATGCGACGATACACTCATTGGTCCATATTTCTTGCCTCCAAGACTAAATGGTCCGGCCTTTCTTCATTTCCTGGAAAATGAATTTGAAGCAATATTAGATGACATGCCTCTAATTGATAGAGCAAACAGGTGGTTCCAGTTAGACGGTTGCCCAGCCCATTACACTCTACTAGTGCGGCAATGGCTTCACAACCATTTTTCAGGAAGATGGATTGGTCGCGGTCGAGACTGTCCCCGTCCTTGGCCTCCGCGTTCCCCGGACTTAACCACTATGGATTTTTATGTTTGGGGCAGAATGAAGAGCAAAGTTTATGCTGAGCCCGTCAACGACGAAGCTAGTCTCCGAGCGAGGATCTTGCAAGCTGTCCAAGAAATACCACTAGCGGAGTGTCGTGCAGCCGCGCAATCAGTCATTCGCAGATGTCAACTTTGCATTGAAAATGACGGTGGACATTTCGAGCAGTTTTTGAAATAAAAGGCAAGAAAATCAATTTGGGCCTGCCATCTTTGAACGTCCGTAGCGCTCTTAGGAAGCATTTCCGGACACATGTTTATTAGAACTTTTTTGCTTAGAATAACATGCCCTATCCGTACCTTTCGTTTGTCGCGTTAAGTTTGACTCACCCTAATTTATTTAATTTGAATAAAATTATACAATATTTTATACTTTTTGACCCCTTATATATAAATATAATTTTCAATGTGACAAGCAGAATAACAAAGTATATGAACCAGTCTAAAATAAACAAAGATTGAAATATTGGTCAAAGAATCGTGCCGCTTTTTTCTCAATTGTTTATCACTTATTAAACTTTACAGGTTATTTGCTGCATTAGAAAGTTTGCGGCTTATATGTGGTATGGCCCCCACGGCCTCCCCCCTGGATCCGCCAGTGGCGCGACGGACTAACTAATAAACGTGTGTACATACGTATTTTGCACCGTGTACGTATTTCTTTTAGAGTTCGTGTAGTGTACTTACATATTATCTGATTTTGTGTGGATATTTGCAATAATTTCACATTTGTGAATAGACTGAAAAAGATGATTGAAAATTATGAGGATTTTACAATAGACGGATCACATATGTTATGTATTCCTTGCAATCGTCGGTATATATTTTGTAGACGCCGAGAGTGTGAAAGACATTTAGATTCGAATACCCACCAACAAAATATTATTGGTACTGTTAGAAAAAAAGGAATTTTGATTTTATTTGTGCATAATATTTTACGCATGTAGCCTCTCGTGGAATGTGATCAACAATGTTTTTTTTAGACGTTTTTTTGCCAAATACAGTGAGCTCGTAAAGTTTGGAATACATTCGATAAATCGTTATTGAAGGGTTTTCACAGGAAATCTTCAGACACGTCAACTTTACTTTATAAAATGTCACTTTTTTTCAGCCATCGACTTTTGATTGTTTTTGAGGTATGTCGTCATCGGCAATTTTTTTAAATGGCAACCCATGTTTTTTTCGACGGATTTCGACAGAGCACATTTTTTAGAGTACGAATATGTCAAAAACGTATGACCTTCAAGACGGAAGTTTTCGAGATATTCGGTTCCAAAGTTTCAAGAATGGATTATACAAGCGATGACAAAATACTAATCTTTTATCAATGAAGCGCTGGAAAAATTACAGTTTTGACAGTTGTCAGAATTTTGAAATTTGTCCTCGCAAGTTTGTGTTTTATTTTAAGTTGATTAATCATTATTATATTATAATTCATTTTATTTGAAAATGGTTCGTCGTTTGAGTGAAAGGGAAAGAATCGCAATTTTGATCATGATCGGTTACGAGGACAGAGCTCGCACACAATTAGAAGATTGCCGTTTATTTAACAACAAATATCCAAACAGAGAACCAATTACACAGTCCACCGTTAGCAAAATAGAACAAAAGTTTTTAGAAGTGGGTCATGCGAGAGATCGCCCTAGAACGGATCGTCCACCAGTACAAGATGTTAAATTGAATGTTCTACTAACGTATATCCTAAAAGTTTTGGCACAAAATTCATGAACTTAAATCTTAACAATAATGAAATAATATCAAGTCGCCTTTGGTAACAAAAGATTGTTTACTTTGTTGACTGTCAGTCGAGGGTTATTCATTTTGAAGTTTATGCTTTCAAATGTCGTATAAACTAGAAATAAGAAAAAGTATCTATAACTTAGTTGGGCGGGTACCCAAAGCTGAAATATTTCGAATATTCGAGAATGAAAATATTTCAATATGAATATAACAATAGCGGAGTGCGAGCAGGGAATACCTTGTTTGAGCCTTCCAAAAAGTGGAAGACCACAAGTATTTACTGCCCAGAGGGAAGAGCGGTTGGTAAGAAGAGCAGGAAACCAAGTTGGGATGTCATCAAGGAGACTGGCTCGTCAATATGACACTTCTAAGAGTACGGTATCGTTGACATTGAAGAGGAATAGTCTGAAATATCGAAAAAGACGTAAGTGCCCCAAATACACTCAAGGGCAGCTTCTACGTATACCAAGATGCTGCCGTCAACTGAGACGGGTCTACTTTGCCGATGGCAAGAGCATTATTTTAGACAACGAAAAGAATTTCACTTTGGCTAACTCCGAAATGAAAGGAAATGATGGGTTTTATACAAATAACCTAAAGGAATACCCTGACAATGTAAAGTTTAAGACTAAAGCAAAATTTGCCGATAAAATCCTTGTCTGGTGCGCAATTTCTAACAGGGGCATATCCCGACCTTTTGTGGGAAGAGTGAGAGGCGAAGCTTTGAACAGTCAGGGATATATTGAGAACTGTCTTTCCAAATTGGTCCAGTTTGTCCAAGAACATCATGCTGAGGATGATATCATGTTTTGGCCAGACTTAGCATCGTGTCATTACTCTAGAGATACCCAAAACTGGCGTCGTCAACACCGCATACCTTTTGTTCCTAAAAACGCTAATCCTCCTAACTTGCCTCAGGCTCGCCCAATAGAGGATTTTTGGGCTTTATTGTCGCGGAAAGTTTATGACAGAGGCTGGGAAGCCCAAAACGAACAGTAACTAAGACGTCGAATTTTTGAAAAATTGAGAGAAATTGACTTGAATTCCGTCCAGGGCCTCATGAGAGACATCCGAAGAAAGTTGCGTCTGGTAGAGGAGTATGGGCCGCTTCACATAATTTGATAGTATAGTTTAGTTAAGCATTAAGATGTAGTTTATAATAAATAATTGATGTTTCAATAAATCTGTTCATTAAAAAAAACTGCTATAAATATTTTGTGCCAGAACTTTTAGGACATACGTTAGAGCTTCAAGAAAATCCCCATTTACCCACCCGCCAAGTGGCGGCAAACAACGGAATAGTTCAAAGCTCCGTCTTGAAATATTTGAAATTGTACAAATGGCATCCGTATAAAGTGGTTTTGGTCCAAGAATTAAACGAAGATGATCCTGGCCGTAGGTTACAGTTTTGCGAAACCATGTTGCAACGCTTGATTGATGACGACGGATTCTTACGCAATCTTGTTTTTTCTGATGATGACAATAAACAAAGAAATGGCGTCATTGTTAATAAAGGCTTGCAAGAAAATGCTATCGTTAATTACTCGAAATGTTATTAGCGGATCGAGCTGGCATTTTTTTGTAACTTCGTACTACAAACAGCAGTCCCTCCAAGAAATTTCATGATAATAGTCGCCCTACTTTCGAAGTAAAAAAAAATAGTGAAAAAAAGCACTTTTTCAACTTTAGCAGTCATTTGCAAGTTAACGATAGCACTTGGAGACTTCGGGTTGGGCTTAAAATTTTGGAAATTCAATAGGCTACAACTTCTCATATGCATATGCCAAAGAACGGAGATATAAGCGGAAATATGAAAAAAATACTTTTTTTTCTGTTAATTTAAAAAATTAGCGGACGGTTTCAGCTCTACGGACCCCGCGCATTGTGTTCTACGCAAAAAAAAACATAGGAAACCGTCAAAACTAGCCCTATATGTTTCAAGGACAGTTTTTGATGATTTTAGTTCCCTGCCTAATGGACTAATATGATAAACACACAGCCTGGACACGCCAGTCGACGTTGCGCGCTTCGATACAACGAGCGGCTACGTCATAGGATTTTAGAATTCAGCGCCGCGGCCTTGTGTGCTACCCCAGGTCACGCTCTACCCCGGGTCGCCGCTGTCTATCGACGTGTCCTTCGGCTAACGGGCGGGCAGACGCCGAAAGGGAACCTGTTGCGCCTCGTGGAATTTCGGCGGGTGCCGACCGCGCGACCGCATCACAAAGGGGTCCCCCTTTGCCACGGCCCGTCCTCCTGCTTTATGAGCCGAGGACGGGGGCCCAAACGGCCGTCGGGACGGCCGTAACTGGCGTCACCTGGACACTTGACACGTGCGACGATTTTCACGTTTCCACGGCGGGCCGAGGTACGCCAGGCCATAGATAAAAGAAGAGATAGATGGAACTCTCTCATAGAATTAAATGAAACCGTGAAGCGCCATCTCTTGAATTGGTCTCAAACTAATTTTAACTAATATGGCGGATGGCGCTATATTCAAAAAAATAAAATACAGTTTACGGACTCTTAAGAATTCCATTATGGACAAAACGTATGTATATAAGAATAGCATTATCATACTTGGTTAGGGAGGGGGGGGGGGGGGGGGGGGGGGAAAAAAAAAAAAAGGGGGTTTTTTCCAAAAAACCCCCAACTCCCTTTTTTTTGCGGGGGGTTTTTCCCCCAAGGAGGGGGGTTTGGGGGGAAGAAAAAAAAAATTGGGAAAGAAGAAGGGAGGGGGGGGGGAAGAGAAAATTTTTTTTCTTCCGGGGGGAGGCAACTTGGTTGGCGAAACGCACGTCGATACTTGGTTACATAAAGTTTTTTATCCTTATCTAGCATAAACTAAATATGATTTTGCTATTCTTGTCATATAATATATATACGTTTCGTCCATAAGGGGACACTTAAAAATGTCCACAAACTGTATTTGAAACCGTTCCTCAAGAAATAATGTCTAAAAAATAAATTTTAAAGACATGCTGTGATGAAAAAGGAGGATATTTGAGATATTGAAACCATTAAATACCAAAATCAATTGTTTTAGATGTAAGATTCCTTTATTCACAACCACATTTATACGTATTCACAATCACATTTATACACAAGACACAATCAATTTAAGTATAAATTATTTCCAACTAGCCATTTATATAAACTAAAAAAAGTAAAGGCATAACTTTCTTTTACATGAAGTTTCATTTATAACACATATCTGTACCAGTTCTAGTTCTCCTTCTTTTAATGTAATATTAACTCAACTAATTTCTGTCTCAAATAAGAATATATAATACCCAATAAACAAATAAAACACAAAATAAATTAACACATGGAAACAAATTAAACACAAAACTACAAAACTTAGGTTTGTTTTGGTTTTACTTAGAACCAATTCAATCGATACGCCCAGATAAATATTGACGTAAAAACATAACGCAAATTATAAATATTAAACATTTGGGCGCATGGACTGAACTAGTTCATCAGGACTACCAATCTCTTTTTTTTAACAGTACCAACTATACATAACTAACCAAGCTGGTTGCGCCATCTATGGAATTGGTCTCATACTAAATATCACATTTCAGGTAGGCTCATAAGAGTGAACAGCCCCTGCGCCAGGCTATACAGTACGCGGCACCCAAATGCGTACATAGCCGAATGAAGGGCAGTTGATAATTTAACTTCTTTACTAAGCAGATGTAAACATTAGGTGAGAACCAATCGCGATCTAGTCGCTAGCGCAGGCGTATGAAAGGCATCCGGTCTGTTAGTAGGGCTGTTTGAGTTAAAATTTGAAATACCATTTTATATTTTATTCGGGTCTAGTGCCTGTTTAGAAAAGTGCGTTATTACGAGCGTATTGTAGAAACACTACATACATTCATAAAAATAAAAATGGATATTTCTTTTTCTCGCTTCAACTGTTTATTTTGTTAATTGCAAGTACGGACTTGTAATAACGCGCTTTTTTAGGGCCGAATCTTTCGGCCCATATTAACTTTTTATAAATTATTATTCAATATTGTCATTTGCCAATGATTTTACGTATGTATGTGTGCAAGTTAAAACACATACGCCAGCACATCCCCTTCGAACAACTATTCGCATACTAATATAAAATATAAATTAACCAAACGACAACAAACCTCTAGTCTCCGAGCGATGGCGTAGTTTGAATTTGACATGCGCAGATGCTACTAACATGAACATGGTGTCAGATTTCGGCGAATCTCAACAGAGGTGGACTCGGGTCATTATTATTACAAACTGATAATTCACAGAAAATTAAAACGTACTAAGGGGCTAACTATTACAAAATGGAGCCGTATTTAGGTGTGGTAATGTTAGTGGTCCCGAAACATGGCACAAAAATAAGTTACCCACGAAGCTCATAAAATTTCGACCTAAAATGTACACTATTGCTTTCTTCGTCTCTTGTTAGACAATTGCGGTTTCCTTACAATTGATTAGAATTTACTTTATTAATTTTACCTTTAAACCGACAAAATATTCGAGTCTTACTTGCCAAATTTTTATACCTGCCAAACGGATATTTGGAACAGATCTGCCCTTGAAGGAAGACTCGTTTTTCCAGGGTATACCAGTTCCAAATTCCTGCTCTCATAATACCTGTTTTGAGACAAATAAGACTAATATTTCGTCAGATTAAAGGTAAAATTAATTAAGAAACACAAAATCAGCTGTAATAAAACTGCAACCGTTTAACAAAAGACGAAAAAAGTTGCAAAAATATGCCCTGCCAAATATCATACGCTAGTTAAAAAGTAATGTTACTCTTTTTATCAAACAATTTATGAGTTTTAATTGGTAAGTCCTTTTAAGTTTCATTTTTCGTGACCACTGACATTACCACACCTAAATACCGTCGTGTAATAGTACGCTTCATAGTACGTTTATTCGAATATTCACGAATGTATTCTGATGTATTTTCTGTGTATCGCTTTGCGCTAATAGTGACCTGAGCCCGACTCTGACCTGAGCTACGATTCGCCGCAACGTTGCCCTTTAGATTTCCGGTAAAAATCCCCACTAACACCAAGCCTCGCCAGACCAAGTAAATTCGCCTAACTATGACATAAAATGTATCATTTAATATGTTGTTAATATCCACCTATGTACGCATTAGGCTGCCGCGTACTGTATAGCAGAAAAGTGCTCAGTTTTTAAAAAGAGTCCTGAATAAGGTTTCTCGGCGCGATAATTAGGTAAAAAATAGTAGAAATGGATTGTGTATGTTTTGGACAAAATCGGTATGTAGGAACCTTATTAAAAAAATCGATAAAAGCGCCGAAAACCGGCATTTTTTTGCGGATTAAGGGACGAAAAATATTTTTTTTTCGGAAAACAAAAAATAGCACGTTGTAGCTCTTGAAAAAAAACAAAAAAAAACGAGTCTTTGGTGATCAAAATCGGTTCAGAAGTTTTTGCACAAAAAAATAAAAACCGATAAAAAATGCCCATTTTTTGAATTCGAATTACAAGGTGGCAGAAATTCTGCTCCGGCTTAAATTGTAGCTTTTGGTCGTGCCTATCTGCAGAAAAAATTTCATGCAAAAATAATAAGAACTTTTTGCATAAATCGAAAAAAACTAAAAAAAGGTCTTTTCGAAAAACGGCTTGAACAAGCCGAAAAACGGTCGTAGAGTATTTTTCCTGGGCTTAAATTACTCGTCATTAAATTCCCTACAAATCCATTATCGTGACTTGTGGGAGCTGTTCTTTCAATCGGCTGCAAAGCGTTTGAAAATCAAGCGTCGCGTTGCTTCGAGCGCTCGGGTAAGCGAGTGGACGCGTGGTGGGGGAAGCATCTCCCGCCGCAGACGCGCTGACAAAAGTCTGCGGCGGGAGAGGCTTCCCCCACCACGCGTCCACTTCCCCTTCACTCACTTACTCGAGCGCTCGAAGCAACGCGACGTTTGATTTTCAAACGCGTTTTTCAGCCGATTGAACGAACCTCCCCCACAAGTCACGATAATGGATTTGTAGGGAATTTAATGACAAGTAATTTAAGCCCACGAAAAATACCTACGACCATTTTTTAGTTTTTACAAAAGACCTTTTTTCATTTATAATTATATCAAATTTATAACTTTAATTATTTTAATTTTATATTTAATTTATAAATTTTTATTTTATTTTTTTTTTCAATCATACACAACAAATAAATCCAATAAATTTTAATTCTATTATTATAAAAAAAAATAAAATTTAAAAATTAAAATATATTTAAATTTTTTTATTTATCATTTAAAAATAATATTTTAAACACATTTTTTTTATTTTTTTTTTAATAATAAAAACACCTCTTTTAATATAGGTGGGGGAGGGGGGTCTGTTATTTACTTTCTTTTATTTTTCTTTTCCTTCCCTCAAAAAAAGTTTAAAAATCAAAATGGTAGAAAGGTGTTTAGAAAATTTAATTTGTCTCGAAAACTTGAGACTACCAGCTAGGACATTTTAATTTAGGACTATAAGTTTATCAAACGGCAACAAAAAGCGGCATTCTGCCCTGAACCCTGTAACCTTTGGACGCGAGACAAATTAAGTAATTCTCGAGAGAGAGAGAGAGGAGAGAGAGAGAGAGAGTGAATCAGTAACGACTTTCAAGAAAATTACATTTAGAAGTTCGCCCCCTCCAACCCTCGTCCCAAAGCTTTCCACTTCTACGGCGAAACATAGGCGTTGGATCGAGAGGACGCAACCAACTTCAAAGCTTAGAAAGATCGACGATGTGGCAACGTTTGAAATGGAGCCCAGATGGAAAGGCGGGAAATGTGGACTGACCAGAAAGTTACATGAGAATATAGCATCACACATAAATCAAATAAAAATTGCCATTTTTTAATACCACGTTGTTTTTATATTACGCTTCTTGATCATAACAACAATTCTGTTTATGCCACTGTCTTAAATGTTTTTCGCACGCTATACAACAGCCTCTCCAACACGAGCACTCAGTGCCGCCGCGCACCGGTGCTGCACCTTGCAGCACGGTGGCCCCCCCCCCCTTTTTCCATCCCCCCCCACCGAAGCCCCCTTTGCGCGACAGAGACAGCATCATATTATTGCTTTCTGTTTCTATATCTCTCCCACCCACACACACTCGCGAGCGCGATCCGCGCAACACTTGATTCTAATTCTAATGGGAAAAGAATCGGTCCGTCATTAACAGAGTGGACCTTCGTAGACATCGTAATACCAGGGCAATCTAGCCAGACATTTAATTCCCAATGGGAGGATTGATATCTTTTTACTAACGTCGACGGAAAAGCCCAATGTTTAGTTTGTCATACAATCGTAAACATCAAGTCCTCGACCGTGCGGCGACATTACGAGAACAAACATTCTTCGTCGCATGACGCAATTGTTGGTGACGAAAGGACGGAACTGATAGCCAAATTAAAATCAGAACTACCAAGCACTCCAGAGGTACGCGATTATTTTAGTACTCTTTATTAAAAATTGACCCATTTTCCGGAAAATATCAGACCTTTAACATTTTCTGGTAGTTTAGATTTCTTAATTTAATTTTAACTTTTATAGTCCAGTAGGCAGGGAGCAAAAATGATCAAAACGTGTTCTTGAAACATATAAGGCTAGTTTTGACGGCTTCATATGTATTTTTTTTGCGTAGAACACAATGCGCGGGGTCCGTAGAGCAGCATCCGTATGGAACATTGTTTAGATAAACAACTTATGCAAAAAATTTCATATTTTCGCATATAACTCCGTTCCTGTGCATTTTTCGGTATATAAAGTACAATGAAGAAAAGTTTTCCTTATTTTTAGAAAATTTTAAGCACAACCGGAAGTCTCCAAGTGCAATTGATAACCAATTTAATAACCAATTGGTTAATAAAGCTGAAAAAGTGCTTATTTTTAATTATTTATTTATTCGAAAAGTTAAGCAACTATCAGGCTGACATTTCTTGAAAGAGTAGCTATTTGTAACTAGAAGTTACCCTGAAATTGTCAGCTCGATCGGTTAACACTTTTACAAGTAATTAACGATCGAATTTTTCGAGTACTGCCTATAATTTCTTTATTTACAATACGATTTTGATCCGCTTAGGCTAGAAAGGTCACAATCTCTTCTAGTCTTGGAGACTTTTTGAGATTTTTAAAAATACCGAAATGGACCAGTTTTATAGGTTAGACAAAAAGGTCGCGTATAAAAAAGATTAATGAGATCGCAAAAAAAGGTGGTTGCGTATAAAACGCTATAAAACTGGTCCATTTCAATATTTTTAGAAATCTCAAAAAGTCCCAAAAACTAGAAAAGATTTTTGACCTTTCTAGCCTAAACCGATCAAATTCGTACTGTAAATTAAGAAATGGCAGTATTGTTAATTAAGCCTTCTCGAAAAATTCGATCGTTAATTACTTGTAAAATTGTACAATGTATTGTTGAAAATCACTCTTTCAAGAAATTTCAGCCTGATAATAGCTTAACTTTTCGAATAAATAAATAATTAAAAATAAGCACGTTTTCAGCTTTATTAACCAATTGTTAGTTATCAATTGCACTTGGAGACTTCCGGTTGGGCTTAAAATTTTCTAAATTTAATAAGGAAAACTTCTCTTCATTGCACTTTATATACCGAAAATGCACAGGAACGGAGTTATATGCGAAAATATGAAAATTTGCACATAAATTGTTTATTTAAACAATGTTCCATACGGATGCGACTCTACGGATCCCACTCATTGTATTCTACGGGAAAAAATACATGGAAATCCGTAAAAACCTGCCCGCATGTCGCAAGAATATTTTTTGATGATTTCAGCTCCCTGCCTACTGGACTGTTAGTGCTGTCTCTGTCGTCCCTCAGCTCAACGGAGACGCAGCCCGGCACGAGTGCTTGGCCGGCGCTCGGCCGGAGCGGCAATAGCACCGGAGTTGGAGAGGCCTGCTATACAATATATCATGCTCCCACCCGGTATACCCTCGAGAGTCTATAATCAATGATATGATGCGGATAGGTGCATTTTATTAATCATAAAAAAAAACTACAAGTAAGTAGATCACCTCACCGACGAATTCACCTGTTTGGAAAAAACGTCATACATTAGCGCGCTCCGCAGCCAGTCAAATAGGGACTGACCGACATATCCAATATTATCCCGGTAAAATTAGTCAATTTTGAGGATGGTAACGTTACACAGGTTGCATACTCTTCAGGCAGACTTATATTAGTTTGGCCTGAAAGTTTTGCACCAAAAATTAGAAAAATTTAGAATTTTATAGAAACGCATCGAATATTCTAAAAAGTTCGAGAATTTTGTAAAATGTTCTTGTCTTAAATGGATATATAAGAGTGCCGTGCTTGCTTTTGTTAGCTGGGAAAACATGGAGAGTGCAGAGCATCTTCGAGCAATCATCTACTACGAGTGGCGCCAAGGACACAACGCGAGCGAAGCCGCCGCAAATATCAGCAGCACATTGGGCGAGGGGTCTGCCCATTGCGGCGGGAAATACGTGCTTCCAAGGTAATGTGCACAGTGGAAGACAGTGTTCTCTCGACAACGACAAATTGCTGAGCGCCCCCAAATCCAATCCAGAAGCAACAACGCGAGAATTGGCGGCGACATTTGGGTGGAACCACAGCACCATTGAGACCCATCTTCACGATCTCGACTATCGAAAAGTTCAATTGAGATGGATCCCTAATCGCCTTACCGACACGTGTGAACACCTCCGGGTCACTGTTTTTTTCAACCTTACCGCAAGGAGTTTCTCGAAAATCTGGTGACCGATGACGAGAGTTGGATCCTCTATGATAACAATAAAGGACACGCTCCGTCTGAATTCCGCGTGATGTAGAGCCTCCGACACAGCCGAAAATAAACCCATACCAGCAAAAACACCTCCGCTCTATTTGGTGGAATATGAAAGGACCGATCTATTACGAATTGCTGCCCGTAGGCAAGACGGTTTCAGCTTCCGGGTACATCGAATCCAGAAATTGGCCGATGCAATGCGAGAAAAACGGCCGAGACGTTCTACCGTCTACCTGTTGTATGGCAATGCCAGTGGCGGCTCGTTGGTGTGTTACATGGGTGGGCACAGGGTTTGTCAGTAGGATTACTTATTAGCTACCAATGGCTCCGCAGGCGAAAATTTTTAAAATTTTCAAGGTCATGCGTTTTACTGACACTTCAGAATTTCAATGAAAAATTCTTTTATACAAAAATATAGGGTCATTATCTAGAACATGGACTTATTACTTAGCGACAAACAAACAATACTCACATATAATCCGTTATGTCACAAACCAGATGACATACATTAAATGCTGTGCAAATGTTCCTGAGTGTCACAAAAAAATTGCGATAAATATAAGAAATTGAATTGCGAAGGGGTAAATTATCTGCTTCACTGATTCCTTTCCTTGTCTAGAACTGCCCCTAGACAAGGAAAGGAACTGTCACTGCTGCTAAGTCACAACTTCACTATCTAGCGCGAATATTCACGAAAAATTTCCCTTGCCCTTCTCGAACTCAATAATATGATGTAAATATTTTTTTTAAAATTGTATTTCACGCATTTATATGTAAAATTTGTACTATTTACAAAACATTTCCCTTGCCCTTCTGTGACGATTCACCGCTTTCATTTTGCCACAGAGGTTAGGAAGCACCCTGTAAAACACGAGTTAGGCATTTGCACAAAGTTTAACAAGTCGCAAACTACTTCTAATAGTGTATACTACATGTCACAAAAAAAAATTCGTCAATACGATAAGTCCATGTTCTAGATATTTACCAAATGTAGACTTTCACAAGAATAATTTTTGGGATTTGGTAGCTTTTTGAAATAATATTTAATCACGAATATTGAGGGCATAAATATATTAAAATAATGGGTGGCAACTTGTGAAAAAAATTTGGGTTGGAAAAAAATCTTACCGTTATTTGTAGAGGAAATCAGCTCGCCTGTCCTTATTGTTCACAAAAAATTTTACACAATTAATTATTTGGTTTAAAATATGTCTGACTCTGTCTTTAATATTTTAAAGTCATCTCTAGTCACAAACGATGGTTTGCCAACGAGAAGCTCTAAATTACATCGTTTCCAAACCGATACCGCGTAAAGTAAAGGGTGGCATCGGGAGAGAGAGATAGAGAAACAGGGTTTGGCAGTTTGCATTTCTAGCGCCGATAGCTAACATAATTGCCGTCATAAGGAATTGGAGAGACGTTCCGAAAGCTTTGTGCCCAAGTTTGCGCAACACACCCAATTAATCTTTCCATAACGGTACGTAATAATGGAGTTGTTCCCGTTCTGAACTTGAAAGTTCGAATTACGTTAAAAACTACTCGGGATGTTTACAAAGATTTCAACTTTGAACTCCGCGTTTGCGGACTCGTATTTCACATCGATTTATTGGGGGATTTATTCACCCCCAAGAGCATACGTTGAAAGGAAAATTCTACGTTGACAGGAGACGAGCAACTGTCGAAATCGCGGAAGCACGCTGTAGGTGGTAGGTGAACCACGACTACTTTGACGATGAAACTGGGGGATTCAGGAGATTATTTGACTTTCCCACGCCTTAATCAAGTATTCGCGAACTTGTAGTGTTTCTCAAATAAACATATCTACTTAGACGTAGCGAGTGTAGGCAAGTTTCAACATCTTAGACGTTTAACTAATGAACACCTGGAAGTTTAATGCAATATTGATTAAAAGGTTTTCCAATAAGGGCGGGTCGATGTTGAAATGGAATAAAACAAGCTGTGTGTGAGGTATTAGCGAAATTCTTTTTTTATTTCAAACACCCATGTATACCATTATGTATGGAATATGACATCGTGGCTTCTCACGCTGGCACGGATGTGACAAGTCCAATGTTCTATGACTTTGCCGCATAGATCCGGCCTAATGTGAGCGATGGCCTGGGTTATGTTTACTTTGAGGGCATTAGTCGACTGCGACTTCAGAAAACCCCACATGAGAAAATCTAGCGGGGTGAAATCGCACGATCTTGGTGGCCCATTCAAGTCACATCCGCGAGAGATAATCATACCCTCAAATCTTTCATGCAGAATGTCCATCGTGGCGTTCGCTGTGTGGCACGTAGCACCGTCCTACTGAAACCACATGTCCACGTCCATATCGTTCAATTTGGGCGAAAAGAAATTGGTTATCATTAATCTGTACCGGTCGCCGTTGACAGAGATGACCTCACCAACGCTGTTTTCGAAAAAGTACGGACCAATGACGCCGCCGGCCCAAAATCCGCACCAAGCAATAACTTTTTGTGGATGCAGTGCCACTGGTTGAACCTCGTGTGGGTTGGCGTTGTCCCATATACGGCAATTTTGCCTGTCAACATAGCCATTCATCCAAAAATGCGCCTCTTCATTAAATATCCGGTCAGCGAACAACCGGCGTTGTCTATGGTCATTAACTTTGAGCTCCTGGGTCAGTTGGATCTTGCAGGCTCAAGTCCCGACGTAAAATTCGCCAAGTTGAAGTCTGCGAAAGAATGAGTTCTTGTGCACGGCGAGGAATGAACGGCCTCAGGTTCTCCTGCACATTTACACAGACAGCGGCAATCTTCTCGGAAGATCTGGCGTTCCTTTGACGTACTGGTGTTGGCAGATTGTTTACCGAACTGGTCGTCTCGAATTTGGCCACCAAACGTTGGAGAGTCGACTTTGAAGGGCCATTGCGTCTGCCAAAATGGGCCCAACGCGCGCATCGTTTTCATTAACGAATACTCATTTTGTAGTTTACCATGGTGATTTAGCAGCAATGACTGAATAATAATAAACAATATATTTGACAGACGCTGCCAAAACAACATGGCCGCCACAGCCTGTCAACATCGGCCCGTCCCTATTGGAACATTTACATTGGAAGAAATTTTGCAAAGGCATAGTATGTATGACGGTTTATTTACAACAATCAATTTATAGATCGATAAAATGAAATCAGCCAGTCCTCGTCCTCGTCTAAGGGGTGAATATGCTTTAAATAATTATTTTTTCAAAAAACTTTTTTGTTTCAGAACATACAAATATTTCAGTCTGGGGGCGTCCCCCGTACTGCCCAAGCGCACGTAAAAAAAAAACAAATAAATACGCGAAGCACATCGCATCTTATCGATTACGGCTAAAATTAGCCTCTCGAGCATCCAGCCGCCCCGGTCCAGCGGGGGTGAACACCTCCTGGTTCTCAGTTCTATAAATAATGAGTACCCCATTAGGCAACACAGCTCTAAATATAATCGCATCTGCCGTAATCTCATCCTCCCTCGTCTCGGATTCGGTCTAATCCACGACAGTTTATTTCGCTGCCATTAACACGGAGAAATCAGTGCATTACACGTCACAGAATGGCACTGATGGATGCTCCTTATCAACTTATTATTTTCATATTTATGTAACAATTATAATTATGTATATTGAAATCCTTGCCAAAGAAACCATAATTCTGATATAATGTCAGAAGTAGAAGAGGAGGAACAGGAAGAAGAAAAAGAAGAGGAAGAGGAAGAGGAAGAAGAAGAGGAAGAAAATAAAGCAACAGCAGCCGAATGAAGAAAAGAAGATATGTTAACAACGTCGTTTCAAGGTATTCTCCTTATCACTCTCATCAGTGAAACGTAGCAACACTGATCTCGTTCGGTTTTCTCCTTGTATCAATTTCCTCACTTGTCCGCTCTACATGTAACCTGCTTGATGAGGGACGATGCGTTGGAACACGTTGGATGCGTTGCTTCTTCGTCTTTTTTTTCCTGGGTCGGTAGTCGCTATTTGTTGTGCATCAGTTGTAGGACTTTATAGTATCTATCAGTTTGATGTGTAGTTGGTTGGTGGTGCTAGTGGTTTAAAGTTAAGAGTTGTCATGGAGATTATCATGGAGGTTTTCAAGTCATTTTTTTTCTTCTGATTACAGCTTGTGAAATTTTGCGTCTAATAAGCGCAAGTTGAAAGTGAGGTATCGTTTGTGTGAAAATATCGCTAGATATAGATATACTGAGGATTTCCCTTTAATATGAGTCCAAGAATTTTGTAATTTTTTTCTTTATTATCTTTTCGCACAATCGACATATCGCCTTCAACTTTGCTTTATTAGACGCAGAATTTCACAAAACAGAAGTAAAAAAATTAATACCCTAGCACAAAAATTATTAAAATTTAAGCAAGCCGTTTCAATTTTTTCTATGGTCCCAAAATGACGTCCCTTGAGGTGATTTTTCACCCTAGGGAAGAAAAAAAATCACAAGAAATCAAATACGGAGGCTGAGGAGCCACATGAATGTTTTTACTGGTTAAAAACTCGTTTACTGAAATGGCTGTGTGACAAGGCGCATTGTCGTGATGCAACATCCAGTTGTTCTTGATGTTTGCTCTCACACGCATGACCCTTTTTCGAAGTTTTTCAAGAACCTCTCTGTAAAAGTGTTGATTTACTGTTTGGCCTGGAGGCACAAACTCTTTGTGGACAATTTCCTGGCTACCAAAAAAGCAAATCAGCATGCATCTGATCTTCGACTTGCTCATTCTTGCTTTTTTGGGTCTTGGAGAACTTGAAGTGTGCCATTCCATGCTTTGGCGCATGGTTTGCGGGTCGTACTCAAACACCCAAGTCTCATCACCAGTAATGACACATTTCATAAAATGGGAATCATTTTCAATCCATTCCAAAAAGTCAAGACACCTTTCTCTCCTGATATCCTTTTGTTCCTGCGAAAGGTTTTTTGGAACCATTTTTGCGCAGATTTTTCTCATCCCCAATTCGTTAGTCATAATCTGATGAACAGTGGTGTTCATCCCAACGGAATTTTCAAATCGCAAGTCTCTAATTCAAATGGCGTTCATCTAAAAAGTGTTACGGTAATTCTGACAAGCAGTTTATATTTACTTATAAATAACAGTACCCTGCAAAATTTTGAAAATGTTGTGCCTCTAGAAAATGAATAGTTGTTGTTGTGTAGTACCGCGATTATAGTGTTATTTTTTTTCTCAAAAAAAAAAAACGTGTTGGATTTTATAGTATAAGTGCTCCTCTTTCAAATGCCATTGAGTTTGCTCAAATATCTTTTTTCGCCGAGATATCGCATTTTGAAATTTTCACGTTTGTGATTTTTCCTATACCTGAAAACCCATTAGAGATACGTAAATATCAAAAGATTGTTTTATTTTATTAAGAAACGTAAACAATATTTACAAATCAATATTTTCTTATATCAAAAGATCTGCTAGTTCAGAATCCAAGGTAAGATTTTCAAAATTTTTCGAAGAATATATAATATACCCGACCTGAGTTGACTAAAGTTACAATAACGTATATGGAACTTTCATAAAACTTTTTAAATGAAAGAATGGCGTCTTTAAAATACAGGATAATAATGACGAGTTTTCAGGTATAGTGAAAATCACAAACATGAAAATTTCAAAATGCGATATCTGCGAAAAAAAATTATATTAGAGCAAACTCAACGGCAGTTGAAAGAGGAAGACGTGTACTTTAAGTTTAGCACACATAGTTTTTTGAGAAAAAAAATCGCGGTGCTACATAACCTCAAATATATCAAAAAACAGTATTTTTTGCATATTTAGGTTAGAATATCTCAAAAACCTGACGTGATAGAGCTTGATGCTCGGATTTGTTTTCAGCGGGAAAAATTACTTCGGAAACAACTATTCATTGTCCAGGGGCAAAATCTTGCAGGGTAGTGTTCCTCTTCCATCTATACATTTAGTGCTCGTTTAATTTATATTGCACAAAACATCCAAGCAAGAATTTATCTTGACTCGCAGCGCGAGAACATTGGAAATGCCGCGGCCGCTCTAGTTGCTCTTATAAATAATTTATATAAAAATTAGAAGGGCCTTTTTAATTAACGGCCGCTAGGGAGGCTCCCCGCAAGGAAAACAAAAAGCGCTTGAACTAATTCATCAAGGGGAGCACACTGATGAAAACGCTGTACCTTCAAGTTAATTCAGTTATAAAAGAAGTCGTATCGGTTTTACACTAATTAATTAAAAAGCGAGTTTATTAAAGAAAATTGTCCTGATGGAAAAAGGTACCGTACTTTGTAAATATTTGCTCACTTGATGTAATTTATTAAAGGGGACAAAATGAGGCATAAGGTCGATTATAGCGTACACAGCTTTGAACAAACTTTGATCTCAAAGTATGCTTTGGCAATTCCAACGTGTGACCTCGATAGGGTAACGCCTAAAATTATTGACAGCTTTCAAACTGTCGCATGCGTGACATCTTATATTATGAACTAAAAACGTTTCAACCGACACAGTGGAGAGTCTAACGTACGCATACCTAACAAATTAACCCGTTTCGGGCGAAAACGCCACTCCCGGTACATCGCCTCATAACTAATACTATTTGCTAAAGAAATTGACAGGGACATATGTATAAAGTTTATACGTGTCCTTTCCGACGGTGTCCATGAAATTCCTCCAAAAAAATTATTAATCATGAAAAAAAGCAGTTTTTTAAAAAGAACACGATTTTTTTGCACATTTTTTTTATTCAAATTTTCAAGGGGTTTCCGGTCTGCAATGGACCTGGAACTTCACTAACCGATGGAATAAATGTTTGAACTTTAAATATACGTGGTTTAAAGATCAATTGTTTCCCTTCTTAAAATCATTCAAGGAATGCACTGGTGTTAAATAACAAAGAATTAACTGGTATAAAAATTTCGAAATTTCGATACTAATTTGATCTTTAGAAATTTTTTTCTCGAAAACAATGCATTTTTACTATAAATTGTCAAGAATAAAAAAGTTCTTAAAATCATCCCAAGAATGCACTGGAATTTTTGCGGAAATTTTTTAAATTTTGCAAAAATTGACTGCAAAATCCAAAAAAACTGTTCAAAACATTTCGAAAATTCTAGTGCATTCATTGAGTGATTTTAAGAACTTTTTATTCTCGAGAATTTTTTGTAAAAGTGCATCATTTTTTAATAAAAAATTCTTGAATTTTTACTCAAAAATTTTGCAGTTCAGGCGCAATTTTGAACGTATAAGGGAAAAAAATCGATCTTTAAACCACGTATATTTAAAGTTCAAACATTTATTCCACCGGTTAGTGAGGTTCCAGGTCCATTGTAGACCGGAAACCCCTTGAAAATTTGATTTAAAAAAATATGTAAAAAACTCGTGTTTTTTTTAAAAAAACTGCTTTTTTTCATAATTAATAATTTTTTGGAGGAATTTCATGGACACCATCGGAAAGGACACGTCTTAAACTTCAAAAACATGTCACTGTCATTTTTCTGTCGCAAATAGTATTAGTTATGAGGCGCTGAAGAGCGATGTACCGGGAGTGGCGTTTTCGGCCGAAACGGGTTAACAGCAACTACGGCTAAACCTAAAATTGTACTTCAGTCACTAGGAACCGACACCGTTCGTTATCCGGACCTGTTGCAGGCGTGCCCATGCCAAGAAATTTATTTAAAAACACATTTTCATCTCACGTGCCCGCCGCCCTAATTTTAAGAACGGCATAATTGAATTTCACGCCGCATTGCAAACTTTACCCAGCTAGACCGGAGTTAATTCGACGTCGACGTAATTTTTCAAGTTTCCGCTGCTTGTTGAATTCCTAAAACACCGTTAGTAGTAACAGCGGGTGACAAATGTCGCATATCAGAGGAAAAATTAGCTGCTCAAAGAATCACGTCCTATTTTCTTGCATCTCTCCAGGTTAGATTTCGAAGAATCGTCAGAATGTAGGCCCAAATACGTGAAATTCGATATTCTTTAAGGAGGTCAAGATGTTTCCAAGATTTCTGCCACGAATTGGTTCTCAGAATTGTGGCCATACCATATCATTACTACTAACTTACACCGATAGCCTTAATGATGTAGTTCAAAGCAGTGGCGGTGCGTGATCCTAAGATTGGGGGTGCACCATACATAAAAATAACGATAATCATAAGAATAATAAGAATATCCTTAATATGAGATAAATATTTATCTCATATTAAGGTTATTCTTATTAACTCTATTAATTTGAAAACTTACCTAATTTTCTTTGTAAATGAGCTCAATTCTGCGATTTTTACATTCTGCAAATTTTTCAATTACTTTGTTGTTAAAATTTTCGATATTTGTAATAAAGTGTTTTTCAATGGAGATCATAGCCAAAGCCGACAGTCTTTCCTGGCACATGGTGTTGCGCAAAAATGTCTTTATTCGTTTTGAAATAGAAATTTTCCACAAAAACGAATACAGTTAATAATAATGTTTAAAACATACCTGTTTTTTGAAACCGCTTCATTGTGTGCTGCCACTGCTCGTCAATGAGCAGAATCGAGCATTGTCGCAATATTTGCAGTGCCTAGCATGGCTAAATTCAAAACATTATTCATGTGTCCAGCAGAATTTGCATGTTTTTTTTTTATTTTCTCGTTTATGTGATTTAAATCCGTTACTCCAGTTTTGGTCCAAGGTGTTTCTCCGCCAAACAAAACACTGCGTTCAATACATCGCATCCACTTAACCACAAATGTTTTTTAAATAAGTCATTATTAAATGTTCTTACAAATTGTTTACTTTTTCCTTTCACGGCTAATTTTAAATTAATTTGTGGAGTGGGCCTACCTAGAGTTTTAATTTGCACTTTTTCCTCCAAACTCAAGCTAGAGAATGGAGTTTTTAATAAGTTTTGAATATAATTCATTATTCCAAACTAGATTGTAACCGAGTTTATATTTATAAAACGTGAGCGATAAAACAGCAATCGCAATGTACGAAAACAATTCACAAACTAACCGATCGATAACTCTCGTGCGCTCTTAAACTCCGTACATCATATCTATAGGATTCGCCCACTACGCGTAATAATTGTGGAGGGGCAAGCAGTAACAATACGCGTTCGCTTTTTCGTATTGCACGGAAGCATGATCGTCGTGCCGCTTTTTCGTATTGCGCGTATCGACTCCCGCGCCGCGATCGGAAACCAGTGGCGTTGGAGATAGAGACCTAGCGTCTAGTGGATTCGTAACGCTGCGGCCAAATAATATTCAGATGGTATTAACGCTAGGGATGCGGCAAGGCGATAAATTAAGAATGCATCCATTAATTACTAAATAAAATTATTAATGCTAAATTGTTGGTGGTTACCGCCACTGGCTAAAAGCAACTGGAAGAAAGTTAAAAGCAACTGGCAGAAAAGACAACTGATGACATGATATTGCCTGCCAGAAGACAGCTACAACTATCCAAAAACAATTACAATCCAAAAGTTATGTTACAAAGTATTCCACGTCCACGTTATCCTCCACACCTTGCTCCATAAGATTTTCTCCTCTTTCTTCAAATCTTCGGAGTGTCTATCCGGGTAACTAAGCCATTTTGCAAAAATAATAATTTTTGCAAAAATTATTATTTAACTTCACTAAAATCAAAAATTTCTTTGTCGAATTTGAAAGGTTGAACCAAAAATATCATATCTCGTACATGCAATATGCCTCATTCAATATTATATTCTTGTACCAAGTCAACACATTGAGATCTAATAAAAACCCTACGACAAAAATATTGATTGTCTTTTAATCCAATACCAGAAAACATGTAGTAAACACGACATTCAATTTCACTCGTGTTGAAGTGGAAGCTGTAGCGGGATCGATAACAGCAGTTTTTATCCCTGGCCGGATTATGACAATTCCCGCATACAAAATAAAACGCAATATATCGACTGATATGCAACTATAAATGGATTACACCGTGTTTTCCAATAATGCGTGTATCATAACAAAAAATTCGGGAACAAAACCATTTGTTTAGGTACATACCGACCTGGTGTGTTGCTGAGTCAGCATCGGTATATGAATTGAATCCATCAGCCAAATGGAAATTTGACGTGAAACGGGTTTTTTACGCTTTTATTATATGAACCAGGTGTCGACGATACTAGCAGCCTTTTTATACACCATCAAATGATCGTTCAAGGCTGCTATAATTACAATTTATTGGAAAACATCACTAAACATCATTGGAAAATATCAGTGATCACACAATTGTTCAGAACACAATAACACTCAGACCTACAAAATGTAAAAAAAAAATACAACAGCAACGTCCTTATACGAGGTGTCTAAATTAAGTAATGAGACTGGCAACGTAGCGCCCGATCTATCAACACTGCGGAGACGGAACTTGGGCGGTAGGTTAACATGTAATGCACGTTCAGTACAAGTTTGAACTTGTTAAAGTCATTTGTTTGTTCTTTGTGACTGTTTTCGTAAACCGATTTTTTTTTCTAGTGCGTTTTAAAAGTGAGTGACATTAATTTTGAGCAACGGTGTGCTATCAGGTTTTGCTTCAGACTTGGATGCAGCGCACCGGATACTTTTGCAAAACTTCAACACGCCTACGGAGACAGTGTTTTTTTAGGTTTTTTAAGGCATTCTCAGAAGGAAGAGAGTCGATTGAAGATGAATCACGCAGAGGAAGGCCTTCATCTTCAAGAACCGATGAAAATGTCGATAAAACACGGGATCTTGTGCATTCAGGTCGTCGGTTGACGACAAGAATGATCGGGGAAGAGTTAAATTTCAATCACACCATTGTTCATTGGATTTTGACTAACGAAGAGAAGATTAGAGATGAGAAAAATCTGCGCAAAAATGGTTCTAATAAACCTTTCACAGGAACAAAAGGACATTAGAAGGGAAAGGTGTCTTGACTTTTTGAAGTCGATTGAGAATGATCCCCATTTTATGAAACGTGACGTTATTGGTGATGAGACTTGGGTGTTTGAGTACGACCCGGAAACAAAGCGCTAGAGCATGGAATGGCACACTTCAATCTCTCCAAGACCCAAAAAAAAGCAAGAATGAGCAAGTCAAAGATCATGTTGATATAATGCATGTTGATTTGCTCTTTTCTTTTTGATAGCCGGGGAATTGTTCACAAAGAGTTTGTGCCTCCAAGCTAAACAGTATATCAACACTTTTACAGAGAGGTTCTTGAAAAACTTCGAAAAAGGGACATACGTGTGAGACCAAACATCAAGAACACACTGCCATTTCGATAACGAGTTTTTAGCCAGTAAAACATTCCTGTGGCTCCTCAGCCTAATTATTCGCCTGATTTGAGTTCTTGTGACTTTTTTCTCTTCCCAAGATTGGAAAATCACCTCAAGGTACATCATTTTGGGACCATAGAAAACATTCAAACGGCTGTAACCGACCAGCTGAAGGCTATTGTAGTTTATGAGTTCTAGCAGTGAGGAATGGAAGACTCGTCTCCGGTGCTGTATGGCTTCTCAAGGAAGTTATTTTGAAGAAGACAATACTGAATTGTAATTCTATTCCAATGAATTTTTAAAAAAAAATCAGTCTCATTACTGAATTTACACACCTCGGTTTTTACCACTTTTAGACACAATGAATTAGATAATCAGGTACCGGTTTTGCACGCATCTGATGAAATTCACACCCACATTAATTTTATTTGCATTGACGATGCGACGCCGACAACTATTTATTCTTCAGTTTAGTCCTAACCTTTAAAGGATTATTTATGAGACACCTCGTATATCCGTCAAAAATTTGTACTAATGGTTCATAAAGGAGTAAAATTTATAGAGAACTGTAACCTGAAAAGTTGGGCGCCAGCTAATGGAAGACAATACACCAGTTCGGTTAAGATAAGATTGATATACGAGGCGCGTTCATAAACTAGGGCCGTTTGCTTATATATAAATATTGGCGCTTCGAAGCACAGTTTTACTACTGCAGCGCCATCTACTGACTCATTGTGAAGCTACAGCGTCATTTGTTTTGATTCTGAAGTCGTATTGTTGTCCGTGAATGCAAAGAACAATGGCCGCGAAAATCGTTGATCCCGCCAACTGTGAAGTGCGTTCTGTGATTCGTTTCTTATGTGCAAAAGGATCGTCGGCTGCTGAAATTCATCGGGAGTTATGCCTGGTTTACGGACCTACAGTTATGAATGAAGGAAAGGTTAGACAATGGTATCGTGATTTTAAAAATGGCCTAACAAATGTCCATGACGAAGAGCGGAGTGGCAGGCCCAGTATCCAGACCGATGAAATCGTTTCACAAGTGGACCAAACACTGCGATCTGATCGTCGATTGACGATTAGTGGCCTGGCTAACAAATTTCCTCAACTTGGACGCACTACTGTTTACAATATTGTCACAGAAAACCTCGCATACCGCAAATTGTGTGCAAGGTGGGTACCAAAAATGCTCACCGACCACCACAAAGAGCAAATAATGTCTAGTGGACGAAAGTTTTTGGCCCGTTATCAACAAGATGGAGATGATTTGTTTTCTCACATTGTTACTGGGGACGAGACGTGGGTATCCTACGCCAACCCAGGAAACAAAACTGCAATCGATGCAGTGGCGACACTCATCTTCACCAAAACCGAAAAAGTTTAAGTAAACTCAGTACACAAGTCGAAAATTGATGGCTACAGTTTTTTGGACAAAGACGGTGTTCTTTTGGTTGATTTCATGGAACGTGGGACAACAATTACAGCTGACGTGTACTGCGAAACGCTCAAAAAAATTGAGACGTGCGATCCAAAACAAACGCCGCGGGAAACTGTCATTTGGCATAATCCTCCTCCACGATAACGCGCTCCTCACACTGCTGCCAAAACCAATGAGAAAATTCAAGATTTTCGTTGGGAACTTTTGACCACCCACCGTACAGTCCCGACCTTGCACCTAGCGACTACTTCCTCTTCTTGCATTTTAAACAGTGGCTCGGTGGACAACGTTTTGAAACCGAAGAGGGACTCAAAAACGCCGTTGTCCAACTGGTTCAACTCTCAGGCGGCAAGCTTCTATGCAGAGGGGTTAAAGAAGCTGGTGCAGCGGTACGAAAAATGCTTAGAAGTGAACGGCGATTATGTAGAGAAGTAAAGTAAGATTGTACCTAACTAAATATGACAATAAAATTTGTTTCTTATGAGTACATTTTTTTCTGTGACCAAACGGCCCTTACTTTATGAACGCGCCTCGTATTATAAATTTAAAACAAATTGCAAAAATGTTTACAAGCGCATTACTAACTCTTATGTCCAATGTAAGATGAGCAATTCTTCTGGCCGAGGAATAGAAGTGGAAGGACTTTACCACACTGTAGCCTGTAAGTCGGGATGCTATACATGTAGGTCAGAAGGTCCTTAGAAGATTTTAAGCCAGTGCTAATCCTAATCCTTGAACGACTTTCTTCTATTTCCAGTGGCTCAGCGATGTTGCATGAAAAATTGGAAGAAAACCAGTACCAGAGCTAGACTTGATGGTTTGGTTACAATAAATACAAATCCTCGAATATAAATACAATTTTTTGCAAACTGTATAAACAACTAATTAAAATTGATTATAAAAAATTAATCAGCGGATGGCTATATACAGGGTTGGAACGTCCAAGATTTCAAAGCCGAGCATTAAAAGATATAAAAGAATAAACTCTGACAGATAGAGGAACTGACAGAGACATATTATATCCATAGTTGCCAGACTGACATGTAATTTTAAAACGTTTATGAGCGTTATTCTCTGTCTTTCGTGATAAGGTAGCAATAAAATATGTAGGCGGGACGCCCCGCCCATACATTATAATGCGCACTTTTGACAATTGAATTATTATATCGTTATTGGTCTACGGAAAATAAGCACTTCAGTATTCCTGTGCGTACGCAGTATCTCGAGAAGTTAAATGTTTGGCTTGGTATTTTAGGCGATTCCATCGTTGGGCCATTTTTTATAAACGGTTCCTTAAATGCCAACAAATATTTAACAAATAAAAACAAACTGTTTACGGACATGCAACATGAAACACCACGAAATTTAAATGATTTACGGGCCAGAATTGTACAAGTCCTAAATAATATTTCCCCTGAAGTGTTAGAATGCGTAAGAACTGAGTTTTAAGACAGACTAGGTTTTTGCGAAGCACGAAGGGGCGACATTTTTGAACCACTTATTCAATAGGCATTTTTTTCTTTCTTTCGTCTTATAACCGGGTTGATTTATATTTTTATTTTTTTTTATTTTTTACAGAACTTCAATTTTATTTTCTTGCAGACCGGTTAGTTAAGGAATACAAAAATTTGAAAATAAATACAATTATGTTCGTACACTTCTTTTAAGTGTATGGGATAATTGTAAGTCAGAATTACGTAAGAATTTCGTTTCATACAGCTAAGTCGATGTATACCCTCATAGCTGCGAAAAAGTACTGAGTCCCACTCACTCAAATTCGGTATTTGATGGGCGGTGTCTCTCCACCTCCACATTCCAGTTTCTGTTACGCGCAGGTAACGTTTTACATCATACGTTTCTAATACGTACACAAGCGTGAAACACTGGTGCATCTAACTGTCTTTGTCTGTCCTTACTGGTGTATTTTGACTTATTCTCTTCTACACATGTATGCCAATATGTAAAGGTGCAATTTCCTAGGGTGTATATCTTTGGTACTAATTACACAAAAAATTTTACAGTGAGACAATCGGTACATGGAACCTTTGTCCTAACTTTTACTAAAAATCAAAAATAAAATTGAAATATTAACAAGCAAACATTTATAATAATCAGATCCAAAAGAAAAAGGAGTCAGAGACGAAACTCGAGAGTAAACTACACCCCTGTCTAGGACAGCAGTATAATCTCAGGCAGCTGATGATTTAACGATAAAATTAATAAATCACTAAAGTTAATCTCTGTGGAACGACCCTGAAAAATTAGTATAAAATGTAGCTGTGGAACAAAAATATTATGATAAAAAATGCCAAAAAACTTAAGATAAACCTGTTGCTTAAAACAGGAACGAGAGATAGCTAGCTATATCTATCGAAAGATAATTACTAAGCAAATCCCAGGTAACGTTCTTCTATTCACAAATTTGACTAAATCTATGATATATAACCAACAAAAGAAAAAAATTAACCTTGCCTGTGATTCTGAATCCAGTAGCCACGTGGAAGCCGTCAAATTTGCCAACACTGGGAAACCAAAATGGCCTCGACACCACGAGTTCTGTATCGATTGTCAATACCCTATATTCCTCGTTCAACAGGTTGATAGTTTGGGTTTCGTTACTGGTTGTACCTAAACAAAATCAGACTCCAAAATATTCGCTCATATATAATACCCAAATTAAAATTCGGTACAATACCGGCCCTATAATAATTCAAGGGCACCTCGTGTTCCGAAGGTAAGATCCCCTAAAATTCCCAAAGAAATACAAAAATATGATTAATCACAGCTAGAATTTATAGTTCTACAATAGGTTTATCAACAGAAATATTAAAATACAAAAGGATTACAAAAATGAAAGATTTTAATCACTCACAGAAAAATATATCGTTAAACCACGTACTTACTCCTTCGAGCGCTCGTCTAAGACTCATCTCTATTCTCATCAAATCGTCCTCTCTGTGTTAGTTTTTCCCACAGGCGCAAATCACAGAATATAAAGGTATGCTCATTGCTTCTATGCTAATCAAGGTATCTTTACATAGTACTCTGATCTGAACTGATCGAGCAATAGAAAAAAAAACATACGAGTTGGAGGGAGATAACTGATCTAGATGGATGCTTAACTGTTTTTAATGATTGATACGTACCTGGTACAAAAGAATATAACGAAACTAACTAAAATTTCGTTACCATGTAAGTGTGGCCCTGACTTTTATGGTTTAGTGCTCTCTCTAAACATATGAAGTAGAAAAATACCAAGGGTAGCAAACCACAGAAGAGAAATGGCTGGTGGCAAACTGAAGTCTTAAGCAGAAGACTTAAGAAGAAGATGATGAACTGAGAAGGAGAATAATGCTTTTTTTGATAAACTCGTGAAACAATTGAATCAAACACTCGCTACTAAGTATTTCGCTTACCAAGAATAAACAATTTTCTTTAATCGTTACAGCGTTCTTCCTCATCGATATTCTCAAGTTGATTAAGCGATTCCTGGATTTTCCCTTGTATCGCGTAGTTTTTCCAGCGACTTTAATTAATAACAGGCAGTATTTTTCCCGTAATTACTCGCCGTCGATGTAAACCCGATGCCTCTCCCTAGGCCGAGGCGCATTAGGGGATCTTCTATGCCGGCCGTGTTTTTCGTTATTAAACGATTTTTTACGAAACCCTATCCGTCCCTCTCGCGGCTACAGGCGAACGATCTCCGTAATGTGTAGGGCGGGGAGGGGGTTCGGAAATTTCTAATACTCGGACGGCCGAGGTCAGGGCGGTTGCTGGAGTCTTTCACGTCATTCGCCGAAAGTACGTTGTAAGTCTCCTAAAGGTACGGCCTCATGCAGTCGTTAGTCGCTCGTTTTCAGCGACAAATGAGGTCACGTGGTATGATTTTGAATTATCCGCCATTTTAAGAATCGCGGCGACAAAGTTGGAAAAGTTCCACTTTTCCAACAAGTTGAACTTTGTCGCTGGGAAAGGAGCGATGAAATAAATCCGGGTCGAAACATCAATATAGAAATAATCGATACATTCGATAAATAACCTTTATAATATAAACCAGTGGCGGTGGGCTATAAGGTGCGCTGGTGCGCGCTCACTACCGACAATTTAGCATTAATAATTTTATTTAGTAATTAATGGATGCATTCTTAATTTATCGCCTTGCCGCATCCCTAGCGTTAATACCATCTCAATATTATTTGGCAGCAGCTTTACGAATCCACTAGACGCTAGGTCTCTATCTCCAAGGCCACTGGTTTCCGATCGCGGCACGGGAATCGACACGCGCAATACGAAAAAGCGGGACGACCATCGCGCTTCCGTGCAAAACGAAAAAGCGAACGCGTATTGTTACTGCTTGCCCCTCCACAATTACGAAAAGGAGTGGGCGAATCCTATAGATATGATGTGCGGAGTTTAAGAGCGCACGAGAGTGATCGATTAGTTTGTGAATTGTTTTCGTACACAGCTGTTTTATCGCTCACGTTTTATAAATATAAACTCGGGTTTTAGGTTAGAATGTAGTTTGAAATAATGAATTCTATTCAAAACTTATTAAAAACTCCATTCTCTAGCTTGAGTTTGGAGGAAAAAGTGCAAATTGAAACTCTAGGTAGGCCCACTCCACAAATTAATTTAAAATTAGCCGTGAAAGGAAAAAATAAACTATTTGTAAGAACATTTAATAATGATTTATTTAAAAAACATTTGTGGTTAAGTGGATGCGATGTATTGAACGCAGTGTTTTTGTTTTCCGTGTGTTTTGTTTGGCGGAGAAACACATTGGACCAAAACTGGAGTAACGGATTTAAATCACATAAACGAGAAAATAAAAAAACATGAAAATTCTGCTGGACACATGAATAATGTTTTGAATTTAGCCATGCTAGGCACTGCAAATATTGCGACGATGCTCGATTCTGCTCATCGACGAGCAGTGGCAGCACACAATGAAGCGGTTTCAAAAACAGGTATGTTTTAAACATTATTATTAACTGTATTCGTTTTTGTGGAAAATTTGAACTGGCCCTAAGAGGACACGATGAATCGGAAACATCATCCAATACAGGCATTTTTCGTGGGTTGATTGATTTCAGTGCCGAATTAGACGAGGCTATGAAGTATCATTTACAAAACGCGGCGGCCTTTAAAAGGAACTTCTAATACTATACAAAACGAGCTAATTCAGTGCATGCTTGAAGTTTGTTACGATGAAATAACCATTGAAATAAAAAAATCCACTTTTGTTGCTATAATAGCAGACGAAACTACAGACGTTTCTACAATTTTTCAGTTGGCTTTAATATATCGTTACATGGTGGGTGGAAAGCCTGTAGAAAGATTCTGGAGCTTTTTAAAACCAGTAGAACATGACGCAGAGTCATTGGCGGAGTGTTTAAAAAGTGAACTAGACTAGATTATCGTTATTTTTATGTATGGTGCACCCCCAATCTTAGGATCACGCACCGCCACTGATATAAACAACTACATACAATACAATGTGTATTGTTATTTGTTATTCATGGAATAAATACATACATAAGTGCAATAAATGGATTTAGATGAGGTAAATATTTCTAACGATTTAATGACAATATTTAAGAGGATTCAGTAATTATAAAAACAAAAGCAATAAGAAATCTTTACTATATCTCAGCTTAATTTTAATGCGATGTAATTTTTGCAAGATAGTAACGTCACTTTTCTTGTAAACCATTTATAATCATGTAAAAATGATTTTTTCTTTTTAAAGATAAAAGTGGTCTATACATGTTGGCAATGTGAAGTAATTGTCGACGAAATTACGGATCATCCGTGCATCGAAGGGTACGGGCATATTTATATCGATAACAACCACTACTTTTATCGGGTGTTAGGTAAGTAACAAAACAATTAAAATAATGCGAGACGGATAAAATGTATTTAATAAAATATTTGTTAAGATGATGGAAAAACCATAATTCGACGGTCTCAACTGGACGATCATAAGGAAGGTGTGGTCGAAGATGCATTAGAGACAAATGAAAATATATGCCCTAACAAACGTAAGTTTATGAGTAAACAAGAATTGTTTTATTCTGTAAGGCCAGTTAGACGCTAGCATCGTATAGTTTTACTCCAGACTAGCTTGTATCTCTAGTTACAGGTCAGTAGTTTGCTTAGTTTTTGAACGACAGCATTTTTAACAAAACAACTTTAGAGTGTTAACAACAATGCTTCGGCCCATCGTTCAGTCATTGCAATGGGAAAAATTTGCGAATTGAAGTTCGAATTGGTTGAATATCCACCCTATTCGCCAGATCTATTACCCAGTGACTACCACCTGTTCCCTCCGAAGATTTCACAGCAACGAGGAGGTCATTGATGGACCTTGACTATTTTGAGGACCTTGATAAATCGCACTACAGAAATGGTTTAATTAAATTGGAACACCGATATGACAAATGTATTAGCCTTTCTGGAGATTATGTTGTGAAATAAATAAAAAAAATGTATTTAATATTGATTTCATTGAGAGGCCCGGGACTTATCAGCCGACCCTCGTATTATATTGTTTTTTATTTCACTTGTATTTTAAGAATTCTCTCATTAATTATTATGATTTATTAATTGATTTCGCACGATTTGGTATTTTCTGTTTACTTTTATTATTGCTATTTAAAGAGGTTAGGAATAGAATGTTTGTACATATCGATATATCACTTTTAGATATTTATCGATTATATCACCTTTCGATATTTCTGTCGCGCATTCTTACAACCAGCAGCCTTGGGTGACGCTGCGATTCTTAAAATGGCGGAAAATTCAAAATCATACCACGTGACCTCATTTGTCGCTGAAAACGAGCGACTAGCGACTGCATGAGGCCGTACCTTAACAGTCCAGTAGGCAGAGATTTTTATGTGTTCTTGAAACATATAGGGCTAGTTTTGACGGTTCCCTATTTATTTTTTTTGCGTTGAACACAATGCGCAGGGTTCGTAGAGCTGAAACCGCCCGCTAATTTTTTAAATTAACAATTTGTGAAAAAAAAACGCCATTTTTCACATTTCCGCTTATACTTCCGTTCCTTGGCATATTTTGTGTATCATAAGAAGTTGTAGCCTATTGAATTTCCAAAATTTGAAGCCCTACCCGAAGTCTCCAATTGCTATTGTTAACTCGTTGACTGCTGAAGTTGAAAAAGTGCTTTTTTTTCACCATTTTTTTTACTTCGAAAGTAGGGCGACTATGAGCATGAAATTTCTTGGAGGGACTGCTGTTTGTAATAAGAAGATAGTAACGTCACTTTTCTTGTAAACCATTTATAATCATGTAAAAATGATTTTTTCTTTTTAAAGATAAAAGTGGTCTATACATGTTGGCAATGTGAAGTAATTGTCGACGAAATTACGGATCATCCGTGCATCGAAGGGTACGGGCATATTTATATCGATAACAACCACTACTTTTATCGGGTGTTAGGTAAGTAACAAAACAATTAAAATAATGCGAGACGGATAAAATGTATTTAATAAAATATTTGTTAAGATGATGGAAAAACCATAATTCGACGGTCTCAACTGGACGATCATAAGGAAGGTGTGGTCGAAGATGCATTAGAGACAAATGAAAATATATGCCCTAACAAACGTAAGTTTATGAGTAAACAAGAATTGTTTATTCTGTAAGGCCAAGTTAGACGCTAGCATCGTATAGTTTTACTCCAGACTAGCTTGTATCTCTAGTTACAGGTCAGTAGTTTGCTTAGTTTTTGAACGACAGCATTTTTAACAAAACAACTTTAGAGTGTTAACAACAATGCTTCGGCCCATCGTTCAGTCATTGCAATGGGAAAAATTTGCGAATTGAAGTTCGAATTGGTTGAATATCCACCCTATTCGCCAGATCTATTACCCAGTGACTACCACCTGTTCCCTCCGAAGATTTCACAGCAACGAGGAGGTCATTGATGGACCTTGACTATTTTGAGGACCTTGATAAATCGCACTACAGAAATGGTTTAATTAAATTGGAACACCGATATGACAAATGTATTAGCCTTTCTGGAGATTATGTTGTGAAATAAATAAAAAAAATGTATTTAATATTGATTTCATTGAGAGGCCCGGGACTTATCAGCCGACCCTCGTATTATATTGTTTTTTATTTCACTTGTATTTTAAGAATTCTCTCATTAATTATTATGATTTATTAATTGATTTCGCACGATTTGGTATTTTCTGTTTACTTTTATTATTGCTATTTAAAGAGGTTAGGAATAGAATGTTTGTACATATCGATATATCACTTTTAGATATTTATCGATTATATCACCTTTCGATATTTCTGTCGCGCATTCTTACAACCAGCAGCCTTGGGTGACGCTGCGATTCTTAAAATGGCGGAAAATTCAAAATCATACCACGTGACCTCATTTGTCGCTGAAAACGAGCGACTAGCGACTGCATGAGGCCGTACCTTAACAGTCCAGTAGGCAGAGATTTTTATGTGTTCTTGAAACATATAGGGCTAGTTTTGACGGTTCCCTATTTATTTTTTTTGCGTTGAACACAATGCGCAGGGTTCGTAGAGCTGAAACCGCCCGCTAATTTTTTTAAATTAACAATTTGTGAAAAAAACGCCATTTTTCACATTTCCGCTTATACTTCCGTTCCTTGGCATATTTTGTGTATCATAAGAAGTTGTAGCCTATTGGAATTTCCAAAATTTGAAGCCCTACCCGAAGTCTCCAATTGCTATTGTTAACTCGTTGACTGCTGAAGTTGAAAAAGTGCTTTTTTTCACCATTTTTTTACTTCGAAAGTAGGGCGACTATGAGCATGAAATTTCTTGGAGGGACTGCTTGTTTGTAATATGAAGTTACAACAAAAAATTAGTTCGATCCGTTAATAACTTTTCAAGTAATTAACGATCGCATTTTGTTGCAAGCCTTAATTAACAATGACGCCATTTCTTTGTTTCTTGTACGATATTGGACCTGGTTGGGCTAGAAAAAATAATAATATATTATTAATTTATAATAATATAATAATTTGAGCCAGTTTTATAACGTTTTCTATGCGACTACCTTTTTTGACGCATTTTTTATAATCTTGAATCCTTTTTTAATATCTTGAAAGTACGCTTCAAGACGCGTATTTTAAACAAAAAATGGGCGTCAAAATATTATAGTCACAATTCCGAAAATTTCGAAACGGCAACGCCAAAACAATATAGGTATGTACGTCGCGTCAAAAAAGGTAGTCACGTAGAAAACGTTATAAAACTGGCCCAAATTAATATTTTTCAAAATCTCAAAAAAGTCTCGCAAACTTGAAGAGATTTATGATTTTTCTAGCCCAACCTGGTCAATATCGTACAATAAAAAAGACATGGCGTCATTGTTAATAGCTTGCAAAATTCGATCGTTAATTACTCAAAAAGTTATTAACGGGTTGAGCTGAAATTTTTTGTAACTTCATACTAAACAGCAGTCCCTCCAAGAAATATCATAATCATACTCGCCTTACTTTCGAAGTAAAAAAAATGGTTGAAAAAAAAATGCACTTTTTCAACTTCAGCAGTCATTTGCAAATTAACAATAGCACTTGGAGACTTCGAGTTTGAACTTAAAATTTTGGAAATTAAATAGGCTACAACTTCTTATATACATATGCTGTATAAAATATACCAAGGAACGGAGATATAAGCGGAAATGTGAAAAAATTACGTTTTTTTTTTCAAAAATTGTTAATTTCAAAAATTAGCGAACGGTTTCTGCTCTACGGACCCTGCGCATTGTGTTCTACGCAAAAAAAATACATAGGAAACCGTCAAAACTAGCCTTTATATGTTTCAAGAACAGTTTTTGATGATTTTGCTCCTGCTTACTGGACTATTAAGTGATGGTTTATTCGAGAGTTGGTCGCCGTCGCGTTAGGTATCATGGTCTCACATCTGTCCGTCTCCAGAAGGCGCTGTAAGCAGTGCTGTACTCGACGTCACGTGATGAGCAGAGGACCCCACATGTGAATGTTTATGAATGTAGGCTGTCAAAGCGTATTGTTACGTATTTCTCTTTAAATAAT